>CANTUV010000018.1:12270000-12895000 GCA_947685225.1 Garcia nutans | reverse complement strand
TAGCACAAGTTAAAATATCCTCTTACTTTGACTCCCCATTTGACCAACTTATATGTTATATATATTACAATATACACAACATATACATTCTCTTAACACACTCATTTCCTTTACAAATACATATATACATTTAATTCAAATCAAAACAACAATTGTATCCAACTTCTAGGGCACACATTGGGATATTACAATTCTCTCCCCCTGAAATAATTTCGTCCTCGAAATTATCAGTACCGTAACAATTCATTCTTAACAAAATACTATCTTAACTTCCATATGAAGTTAATTATATGCTTAAGTTATTATGTCATCAAATCATATAGCTTCAACTCTCCCCTTTAAAATCAACCATCTTCTTTAAATTCCATAACTCATCATTCTATACGTTTATATATATCTCATTACTTCCCTAATCAACATTCAAAAGATCTCATTATATTTCTTATTAATATCTTTATACATGAATCAAATCATTTTATAGTACACTTATACCTCATCCAATCTTTATTTTCACTATATTATATTCATTCACCTCTTTGTAATTACTCTCTTAACTTTAACCTTAAAAATCATTGGTTTATACCTTAGCATTAATTATTCCGTCATTACAATTACTGTCTAAATAGATATTTATCACACTTCATTAGATAACAAGATCCTTATCTTTCACAATTGGAGTTACTTCTTTAGTATGTTCTTCACTTAACTTACATATTAATACATTACCATTCAAATTATTTTATAAATAACCAATCCTTTCCCTTTTTATCAAGATTTATAACTACTATAACTCCATTCATTCATGTCCATTCACACTTTAACATTTTACATCATATACATCCTTATGTAACTAATTACACTTTTGGTACAACTACACATATTAAATCTCAATAATGATTCATAATCTTAGCTAAATCTAGATCAATTGATTTATCTATCATAATATATTCACATTCCAATCAACAATTAATTCATTCAAATTCATGATGAAAGTTCACAATATTCATATATGTATATATATAACCTAATTCCATTAGGGCAAACTTATATACAATTCATGATCTCTTCCGATCCATATTCAATCAAATTATCATGATAACAAATCATTTCAAATTATCTTAATATAATTCTCACCAATTCTCATAATAATTTTATACCATATTTACTATCAATAGTTCTTTCATTTAAACCTCAAGTCTATTCATTTATTCATTATATACCATAAACATATTTAGCATAACTTTCAGTCATATTACCCATAACCCAACACATCTCTATAATTTCCTTTTTCTCTCTTTAACTTCATAATTATAACCAAATTCTTAACATAAAATGATAAGGTACAACTTTATCCATCATAACTTTTAACTATACTTCTCAACATAATTTCAATCTTACCAAATCTGTATTACAATCATTTGATCTAAAATCCAAATCCATGGATAACCAATTAATCGATCAAATATACTGAACAAAACACATGGCTTTAAGAGATTAATATTCAAGCCTGAAACTTTTAAATCAATACTGTTCTTATATAATTTTATTCTTAGTCTTTACAAACACAAAACTAAGGTGTACCTCAGGAATGATATATTCCTTTCTTTACATTTTTGCTAGATCAGAAGTTAACACATTCCAACCTCGTTTCAAACCAATTTGCACTCGATTATATGATCTTTATCAACTTAATTCATGTTTCAACAATATTACTATATACATATTCAATCATATGCAATTCTATACAATTTCTATTCATCACTTCATTTCTAATTCATTTACAATCTCTTATAATTTATCTACATAGAACTTTCCATATGTGAATACTTTGGAATTTTAAATATTATATAATCATCAAGTTCAATACTCACTATAACAATTTCCACTGTCCAATATTACTCAAATCCATGCTATACTCACTTCCATCACATAATCCATCTAACTCTTCACAGTTCCAGACCTAATCTCTCTTAGATCCACTAATATATACAACATCATTTTCATATCACTAATTCCATAATAATACCACATACATCTTCATAGATCACCTTCATAATATAATTCACACATTTGTGTATATATCACAATTTCATTCATATTGAAAACTCAGTTCACATATCATATACATGTATACATTTAATTAGATGCTCTTATTATTATTTTTTTTTATTTTTATTTTTATACATTCAATACAAATTTTCCTTTATAACTGTAACAACCGTCCCAGTCCACCTGCTGAGCCATTCTTATCCGGAGAAACCCTCAGGGTCTCTGGGCTGGGCTGTTACAGCACTAAACTGCCCTCACGGGCCTTCCAACAGGATTCACTTATTTGACTTACACCCAAGACATATGAGTGCAAGTCGCCTCCCTGGATCGAACCCTTGACCTCCCACTTAAGAGAGCCAGTGAACGCAATACAATATCGATTCTTCCCGTATGATGCAAAGTATTTATTCACACAACACACACATATATATATATACTCTGACTATAATAGCACTTTACATCCATCTTAGCCACATTCCCAATGTAACATCTCTTTCACTTTCATCTTTAAAAGCATTTAATATATTTCCCTATCCATTTTTACCCTTTTCAATATAGTGACTTAAAATAGTTCATCTTCATTTGCTTATCCACTTCCCTTTTTACTTCAAGACAAATTCTCATACCATCAATCACATTACTCAATTCATAATACTTTCATATGCAATATTAGTCATTTCATCTAACTCATGTATTGCATATACACTAAACCATCAACATCCATATGATCTTTATCAATTTCCACTAAAATTTTAACTTTTCAACTTACTACTTCACTTAAACTTCAATTTACCAAACTCATCTTTTCTTAATATCCATTTTAAAAACATCCTATAAATATATATATATATATATATATCACAAAGCAATATCAACACATATAATTTCCACATTTATCAAGCTCATTTCAAAAATCTCAAATATCACATATTATCACCATTACCATGAGCTTTCACAATATCCAAACATCTCACATTTCTAACACGGAATTCACAACGTTCGCATTAAAATAACAATACCAATGTATATTTTTACTTAATCAATATCATCTCTTTTTCCTTTAAACAAAATCTTAACTTTACATATACATACCCCACATTTTAAATAATCACACTTTGTCTATACTAACCAACTCATTCAATATTCCACCATATTTTCCTCATTTTAGTAACATATCTTCCAATATTAACAATTCAACTATATTTCCTCTATCTAACAAACCCAATATAAACTCTATTATAAAGAGATTCAAAGTATAAAGGAAAAAGTACATACTTTTATTTCGATTTGATTTCAACTCAATTTCAATTTTATTCTCCTTTTCATTTCTTTATACTTCAACACATTTAACAATTCACTTTACTTGCATAAATTTCCATTTTTAATTTATCAATTAAACTTATATAAATCCATATCATTTCTTTCTCTGACTTTACTTTTATGTAAAACATCATTCACACACTAGTATCCATCTCATATAACACAAATATTTTACAATTCATATAATGCCACATCCGAGACCAACCTAGGTGTTAATGCATATGCATGTATTACCAATTTCATTTCAAAACTTTTCATTTTTACTTCTATTTAAACTTTTCAAAGCTTTTTTTTTTATTTTTAATTTCACTTAGGCCGAGAATCTCGAACCTAAGCTCTGATACTAAAATAATTGTAACACCCCGATACCCTATATAAGTACTATACATATACTTAGTATACATACAGTAAGTATATAAAGTATAAGGATGTCACTTTTCATTATCTTTTAAAAACCTGTAACAGAGTTCAAACCATAATACGTTAATTTAAATAACATTTACAAAATCATTATCTTTATCAAAACTCCATTTATACATATAAATATTCTCTTACCAGAAATACATCATAATTAAAAGTTATACATATATGCATTACCCTCTAGTTGGTCTCGACAAACTCTTACTCTTCTCGTGGCATAACGAAAGGCTTCATATCCTTCACCAAGCTACCTGCACGATTACACATCCGCGCTAAGCCTGAGAGCTTAGTAGTACAAATATAACATATAAACATACATTATAAAAATATTAACATATAATGATATATCAATTCCATGTGTCATTAGTTTCTCATCATGTTTTCCTTTTAAATTGCACCTTTCATATATTTTAACTAATTTCATGTATTATATACATATCATTTTTACCAACCACAATTCATCACTAATAATCACCATCAACATAGTTATACCCACATTACATATCATATCATTATCACCAATCATCAATCCAACATTAATACTCACAATCAATATTTCAATATACATATTACATAACATTTCATGTCATTATTTTATTCACAATTCATCAATCATGAATCACAATTCCAACCAAATCCACCATAGATTTCATTACTCGTTTATTACAACATTTATATATATCATATTGACAACAACGACAGACTCGGGCCCAAACGACACTAATATGCCATTCAATTTTCAGAGTAATGCTTTGGTTCATTCATCACATTTATCATTATCATATACCCCAACTAGGCTTCAAGGATTAGGTTCAACCAAGCTTCAAGGGGAGCAAAGCATGCTAAGCATCAACCCAACTTGGCTTCAAGAACCAATCCAACCTAGCTTCAAGGGTTGTAACATCTCAATTAGGCTTCAAGGACTTAGCCAACCTAACTTCAAGAGATTGTTACTCATTTTAGGCATGCCACCAACAACAAACTCTGAAAATGGAATAACACATTAGTTACACAATTCATTTATTACTTTCATTCTCAATTCTCATCATCAATTAGGCAAACATGCCTTATGTCTTTCAATTGAATCATCATAGCCAATCACAATGGCTTCACATCACATTTGAATTATCATTATACATATATACAACATCAATTACATTAGCTAAACAAACCGATCATTAGTTTTACATCTCTTTATGTCTCAATTTACATTATACACTTCATTATTCAAGCATACATAATCAATTTCATTGCACATGTATCTTAAATTCATCATCATATAAACAACATGTCCATTTATAACATTTCAATCATTATTATCAACCATGATGATATCATATTTCATCATTTCTCAAAACACATTGACATCATTCATTATTAAAACATTAATCATAATAAATTGCATTGCACATACCTTTTTGGATGATCCTCATCTCTTCCACACTATACAAATCATAATATTAGTCACATTGTTCATATAACATACTACCATTCATAAGATTCAAAATGTATAACATAACATTGTTCATACCTAATCATATGCATCATTAAATGTATGTTCAATCTCCACAAAACAAGAAGAGTAAAGTACCATCACAGTAGCCAACACACCCAAGGGACACGGCCAAGCTTGTGGCAGTGTCTCTCAACCAAAAGCAACAGAAACCAACATGGGCAAGGGACACGGCCGTGTCCTCTCCAAAAATCATCCAACACGGCCAAAATTCCAAAGACTTGGCCGTGTCTCCTCCAAAAATCACCCAACACGGCCACAATTCCAAAGACTTGGCCGTGTCTCTCAAAAATCCATAGTTTGGCCGTGTCTCTTCCCTTGGTTTTGGCCGTGTCTCTCATGTATATGAACCCTAAAAATGGCCAACTCTCATTTGGTTGAATAAAAACACCTCATGCACATTACAACCTCATTCAAATGGATATAATCAATGTTATTAACACATATTCATCACAATATACACATTAACAATACATCAACAATCCATTTAATCATTTACCATTTCAAAACCCTAAACCAACCATCACTCTTACTTGTCATCTTCAAACCAAATCCAACACTAATTCAACATTTTTAACTTATAATCAATCTCAAACACACCTATTCCTAATCTCAACACATCACCACCCATCTCAAACATAACTTCAAAAATAACAAAGATAAACAAGAGAGTACTTACCTTAGATGAAGAAATTTCACAAATCTCCAACCAAAACCTTTGATTCTTCCTTCAATTTGATTCTAGTATCAAGAACACCTCTTGTTCTCTCTTTTGTTTAAGATGGCCGGCCAACCATGGAGAAGAGAAGAAGAAGAAATGAAGAAAAGACAAATCATCATCTCTTTAAATCTCCACCATGCATTTCACAAAGAGAATTACCTAAATGCCCTCTTCAACATAATTAAACCTCCTTTCATTTAACATGCCCTTAATAGTAATTTCACTTAGCACAAGTTAAAATATCCTCTTACCTTGACTCCCCATTTGACCAACTTATATGTTATATATATTACAATATACACAACATATACATTCTCTTAACACACTCATTTCCTTTACAAATACATATATACATTTAATTCAAATCAAAACAACAATTGTATCCAACTTCTAGGGCACACATTGGGATATTACAGACATTCTTTTTTTTGAGAGAGAGTAGTTAATTTTTATATTTAATCCAGTTCTATTTACATCATATTTATTAAAACACAAATATAAAATAATTTCAATATAAATTTCACTTATAATTAAATAGAATTTTTCATATTTGATGTGGTAAGAAATATAACTAATTAAAAAGTTGAAAACTAAAGTCTGCATGATGTTAAGTATCTATTTGCAAATTTTATTATTTAAGTAGTCAAATTTACAATCTTACTCATTTGAAGTTAATTTGAAATTTTTTTAAAAATTGGGGTAAGTTTTTTAAAGTACAATTCCATAGAACTAAATGAATACAATTCTATATAAATTTTTCCTTTTACCGAATATAAAATTTATAAATATGCAAATGAACTTTATAAATTAGTTTGATAGAATTTACAAATTTATTAGTATTTAAAAAAATAAAAAAAATTAATATATAAATTATAAAGTCTTATAACATTTTAAATTTTTTTCACATTGAAACAGAAGAAAAGGGATGTATTGATTACTCGTGTAATATGTTTAAAACATATTTTTTTTATTTAGAAGATATACCACTTTTATAAATTTTTTATATCTTATGACTTTTGTATATTTATAGTATACCAAATGCATATTTTTGAAAGCAAGTTATAACTTTGATATATTAGATATTGTATTAGATATATACAAGTAAATAAGCTTCACACTACGTTGCAACTAATGATATTTTATATTATTTTAAATAAAAAAGAATTTATATGTTACTGTAATTTGTATCTAAAAATAATATTATATAGTACTCAAAATTTTTATATTCGCATATTATTAAAGTATTTATAATAATATATATCTAATATATCAAGATATTTTCTAAATTCATCCAAAAAATTTCTTGATTAAAAGAAATTGTTAAAACATTAATTTTTAATTTTATAGTGCTAATTACAAAGAAAAATTACAAAATTGAAATTAATAATTTGAATACAAAAGAATAAAAAATTTTATTACTTGTTAAATTTTATTAGGAGAAATAAAAATCATAAATTTACCTAAAATTTATATGGATAAAGTAAAATATAAAAATGATAAAAAATAAACATATTAAAATATAAACTAAGTTGGTATAATAATGATTTTTTAAGAAGGACAAAAAATTTATTTGTTAATGTTCAAATGCACTCTTTACTTTTTAGTTTTCAATTTTTCACTTAAAAAATAGGTAAAAAATCTACTAAAATTAAAATTAAATAACATAAAGCTCTAAATCTAAATATAATTAATAATATATTCATTTTAAATTGTTTTTAAAATAATTAAATTTATATTGTCAATTTAAAATAAAATAATAATAAATTAAAAGTATAACTATTCTAAGAATTATAACTCACAATTTTAATTAAAAATAAAAATAAAAATTTACAAAATGGGTAAATTTGAAAATATAAAAAGGAGGCATGGTTTTTTTTATATGTACTGCCACAAGGAGCAGTGATTTTTGGAGCACTCCGAATATATGATATAATTTCAGAAAGTGATTTTTTAAATTTAAAATTGAAAAGTTGATTTTTTTTTAAAAAAAATAATACTTTTAAATATATTTTTAATTTTAGGATATTTTTGAAGAAATCTCTTTTTTAATTCAGGATGAACTATTGATCCCTTTTATATGAAAAAAACAAATTTATTTTTTGAGCTTTGTATGTTTTTATTCTACCAAAATCTTAGTGAGTTCATTTTAAGCCTCAAGCCACTCATTTAAATTGTTTTCAGATCACTTTTGTTTCATAACTAATTTTTTAGTTTTTGTTTTAAATGTGTTGTTCAATTTTATTTTTAGTATTATTTTAAAATTTATAAGACATATATTAATTTCATTTTCAACTTTTTAAGATGGACTTTGGACTTTCGTTTATAAATCAAATTTATCCTAATTTTGGAGTTAATTGACTTTCAATTGTTTCACACTGCTTCAAACTTTTGTTTTCTAATTTGATCTACTTATGAAAGTGTAGCTGACGAATAAATACATATAAAATAATCAAATCAATAAAATTCAATCTTTTAATCAAATAAATTGACTTATAATTTAAAACAATTCAAATTACAATTCCGTCACACCAACCTCTTGTATGACTTTGCTTCATATTCAATTCACGTCACCGTTGATTAAACTGCCAGAATTAAACTATAAAATAATAACACTATTTTTTCATATACAAAAGAATTAAAATGAATTATTTATTTGGTGTAACATTTCAATGTGAAAATTCCTTTATTAATTATTAAAATTATAAGATACAACAAATTTCTGTCTTGCTAGGAAGAAATTAGATTGGAGCAAAGGAGAATGTATAATAATTATAATTTAATTCTATTTAGCCAGCTAATTAAAATATTAATTCAATTACTATTATATATTTTAAGTTGACTAGTCAAATGATTAATTTTTCCACGAGTTATGATGGGTTACATTTTTCAATTATAATGATAGAAATCCTGGCTATTCAGCACATATAGTCAGAAACCGGCTTCAAGCGCTTTCTCTTTCTTTCTTTTTTCTGATTTTAAATAATCTCATTTTTATCATTTATTTCTAGTTGGATAAATGGTGAAATTAGTAAAAGAAATTTTAAAATAAATACATTTTATTGCTAAAAAAATTAATATATAAGGACAATATTAAAGAATTAATATATAAATTATGAAAAATTTATATTGAATTAGAATTATTTTATATGATTTTTTTGGTGCTAGCATTAGGGGGGAGAGATTATTTATAGGTGAAATTTAAAATATTGACACACTTTAGTTTTTGTAAAAATATTAGGAGTTTTTATATTTTTGAGAGAGTCAATATCAAAAATTAACTTATAAGGTGAGGATTATTCAAATAATTATAAAAAATATATAATTATTATATTTAAATGATGTGTAATTATAATTTTTATCGAACACATGTAAAGGTTTAGAGTGTAAAATTTATAAGACTAAACATTTACAGATGGCTTATTATCGAAATATTAGATCGATGACTTTGATACTATATAAAAATATTAAAAACTTATATATTTTTAGTAGAGCGAATTATATATAAGCATATTTTATATTTTATATTTAATTAATGTGGGATTGTATCGTATTTAACAATCCTCTTTAAGTGGCAACTTGCCAAGAAAATTTTTTAATAAGCTCAGTTAATACTTGTAAATTCATAATATAAATTGAATTAAGAAAATTAAAAGAATTTATATTTTGAGGGACTTCTCATAATAGACATAATATTTAAAAGTTCAAGAAATATCTCCATACTAAATGAAGAATAATTTTTAAAAGCTCATCACCGAGCAAATTAAATTCACCATATGATAATAAGAATTGAAATTTGAATTATGATATAATAAGGAATACAAATATTATTGAAATTTGAATTAAGATAGAAGAAGAGAAATTATGATTGGATAGGGAGAACAAATATCATTTGCTCTCATACCATATTTAACAATTTTAAACTATATTTTAAAATTTTTTGTATAAGACGTATTATTACAAAAAAAATTGCTTATTACAAAAAAAAAAAATTTGCTGATGAGACTTTGAGTAGAGTTTATAGAAACTTTATATTGTTAGCATAAGCTTAATTATAGCAATAATCTTATGTTATTTTTAATAGTAAAAATATTTGGTATCAAATGAGGCAGAAGTACTGATATTTACTAAATTGGGACAAAAATCTAGCTAATAATATGGTTAAGGAAAAGAAAACTGTGTTGCAAATAATTATTCTTAAATTTCAGTGCGTTATAATTATAATTTTATAAATATATCTTTTTTTTTTATTAAAATTTTACAAATCTGTCTTTAACAAATAAGTAAATTTATGAAGACCAAGTAGATATATTTTAATAAAAAATGTAAAATATTTCCACGAGAAATGAAATTCAAATAATTTGGATGGCAGTATATATATATGTATATATATTTAAAAGTTTATATAAAAATAGGTGAAAATATAATTTCAGATAATTTGGAGGGCCAAAAAGTATATTTTCTAATATTTTCAAAAATAAATATTTTTTTACCTATATTTTGCATATGTTTTCTGAAAAATACATACAAATTACAGGCAAAAATTCAGATTTAAAAAGTTTGAGCTTAATTATATTAATCATCTTTGAACTTCTGTTTTATCTCGTTAAAATATCTAAAATTTATTTTGTAAATAAAATTTTTAAATTTTTTATTTTGCCTCAATAAAATTTATGAAACTATTTTTTGATAACTAGAATATGATATGACAAACACATATTACTATATAGAAGAAAAAAAAAATTTAATTCAATCTTATTCTCTATTTAATTTTTTTAGCAAATCTAAAATCACTTTTTCAATAAAATTAAAATCATATGTTCTACCTAAATTTTATTTTATGTATAATTTTTTTATCATATAGTGACACGTAACTATCACATCATATTTCAGTTATTAAAAAATAATTTTATATTATTAGTATACTATTAAAAGTTTAAAATTTTTATTTTTATAAAATAAAATTTAAAAATTTTAATGGAATAAAAGTATGGGATCATATGGTGTAGTTAACACAAAAGTGTGTAGGAAAAGGCCCAAAAACAATCGGTGGTTCCCTTAGTAGTGATGTGCATTTATTTTATTATTTAAGATATACCACAATGTCTCTTTTTGTTAATAGGAATTGCTAAAAAAATTATATTTTTATTATATTAGTTAGAAATCATTATAAATATTTTTAAATATACAAAATTTTGAAATATTTAGAAAATGAATTTTACATTTTATATTGGTAAAATAATAAAAAATTGTATAAAAAGATCAACATTAGATTTTATACAAGTCAACTAGTTTTACATAGATAAATTTTAAAATAATTTTTACATGTAATAATTAAGTAATAATTTTTAATTTTGTGTTGAAATAGTATTTTAAACATGTTTTGGAAATTTTTGTTTATAATTTCAGAATCATTTGTCATTTGTCAAGCATTTTAGAATAATGTAATAGTGGAATTTTAATAACAAATTCTTTTGGTTTTAATAAGAGGACAGCAATATATATATATATATATATATTTTTTTTTTTGTGTTAAAGAATATTATATTTTAAGAAGAGATCTTCTTCTGAAGGAATGGAAATTCAGTGGTGATCTGTTCCTATAGAAAACAATTTTTATTTTTTCATTTTCTATTTTCTTAAAAAATATTATCAGTTATCATTCTCATAAAATATTAATATTGTAATTATAAATGGTATTCATTTATCAAGCATGGGAAATTTAGTTTTTCATTTTGAAATTATAATATATTTTATATTTATTTCATTTTTTATGATTTAATTTAAAACTGAAATTATGACTTTCTTTTTTTTTTATTTGGAGTTATTATTCTCTTATCAGTTTTTTTTTAAATTAACAATTTTCTATTTTGTTCCTTTATTATTAAATATATGGAGAATATTTTACCATAGGATTATATGGAATTTAAGTATGGTATTACAATTTCAAAAAGTTTAATATATAATTTTTTATGAAAATTATTTTTGTTCTTGTATATAGTTACTTTTATTATTATAAATTTTAGCTGGAGATAATGGATAATATTTTTATTTTATTTTATAAAATCATTATAGCAGTAAGATTGTTGAAAAACAATTCATGTAAAAAAAGAAAAATAAAAAAAATAAAGAAGAGCACTAAAGGAATTGTAATTTAAAAAAAATGAAATAAAAAGCATAAAACTAAGATGAGATAATTTTTTTGGTCAGAATTATATCTCAAATTCCACAAGCGATAGTTAGATGATCACTTTGTGATCAAAGGAAAAATGTAGAAACTTTTTTTTATTAATATAGAAAGTTAAAAGATCTAGTTTTTAATTTTCCATTTAAAAATTATGATATTTGAACATAAAATTATTTTCTTCCACTCTTAATATATATATATATATATATATATATATATATAACAAGTTGAGCTTTCTAAGACTAAGTAGCTGCTACGTATTTCTCAGTATCCATGGCGGCTTGCTTAAGAGTTATTGCTTCATGATTTTTTTAATAATAATAATAATAATAATAATAATATAGTATATAAGAGGATGAGGACTTAATCCAAATTCTGCGGGCAAGGAATATAAGTAAGAATGTGATGATTATATATGTAATAAAAATATTTGATTTATATTCGAATATGCTGAGCTATCACCAAAATCCAATCTTAATTCATCATAAACTAATATCATGATTATTTAATATGAATATGATGTGTATTTAAGATTAAGTTGGAAAAATAGTTTTAATAGATAAAATAATATGATGAAAACTTGTGATTTTTATTATATATCTATAAGACTAAAGAATGATAGCCACTTCAAAGAAAAATAATTAATAATCTATATTTAATTAATTTCTCTATTTCTAATGGGCATGTAATTAAGTTATTTTGAATGTGTCTAAATAAGAATTAAGAAAGCTTTAGAACTTATCTAAAGATCTGCAAGTTGATTACCAAAAAAAAAAAAGGAAAACGATTCATACTTTTAAAAGCCTATGACTTGTAGTTGTAGGTAAGGAAAAAACAAATTAAGGAAAAAAAATTTCATACTTGATATATATGAATGTTTCTTTGGGATATTGTGTGGTCTAGCTATGAGTTGGTATAGCATATTGTTAGATTAATACCAAAAAAGTATATTATTTTAATCTTTGCTGTTTAAGAGAGCAAAAATTAAATTGTAATCTCAAAAAGTAAACAGTAATTAATGCATCGGATTAGCCGCAAAATAAAATCATTCAATTAAAATATAGCTCTCTTAGTAGTATATTAGAAATTTCAATTAAAACACACTTCTTAACTTTGAGGTCAAGTTTAATTAGATTTTGGAATATGGACATAATTAACAGACGGAGCAAATTGCATATGTGATTTATATTAGTTTTGTTTGAAAAATATTATGTTTTTAAAATATGCAAAATAAGGATCAAACCATGAATAGAAAAAATAAGAAAAATAATTATACAAGACATAAAAATTTATATAGTTCATAATTTATTTACATTCACAAGAGACTTTTTATTTTATTTCTTAGAGATATAATACAACAAAAGTTTTTCTTTATATTTTTTTTATAATATATTGCTTACAATCTAGGGTGCTCTTTATATAGTATTTATTTTACTCTAGATATATAAGAAAATTATTTTCCTATTGTAACCCATTTTTCCTACTCATTCTTTATAATAAAATTAATAATCTCACTCTTCGTTAAAATCCTTAATACAAAACTTATTTTGATTATAAGCCGTTATTTAATAAGTTTTATATCATATAAATATAAGGTGAAAAGGTGATTTTTTTTCTTTACCTGGCTACGGAGGTAATTGATTTATCACATGTATGCACGCTTAATAGCTTTAACTAACTATAACTTGGTGTTTTTTCTTTATTGAAAGAAAAATCATATGATTTACCAAATTGAAAGCCTTGGTAAACTACAATCTTCATGAGCATTTTGCGGAGTTGGCGCCTTCCACTAATTTCTTTCAAGAAATTTGATGCTATATTGTTGCAGCTATGGGCCCAATTTAAGTCTTCATCAAAAGGAGTGTGCTTATACTCAATAGGCTTGCATTCAATGAGCTTCTTCTTTTATCCTGGCTCACTTCCACCAAAATGGCGGACCTAGTCTAAGTCTTACATCAAGATGGAAGTGTTTGTATTCGATGAACTTCTCTTTTGATTTTGGCTAAACTAATCTAACCCATTTTGGCCTGATAAGGCTTAACTTGTGTATTGCTTTTTTTAAAATTTTTTTTTTTGTCTGATATGGGATTGTCCCCCTTCCAATATTGATATCGTATATGTTGCAATTGAGCATGCTGTGGGTCGCTTCTCGATACAGATCGAAAAATAAAGGTAGATCAATTTAACAAATAAATCTTTGTAAAAAGGACTGATCTGGATTCTCAAATTATTGGGTTCAATGATGATATTCTACTTAGACTACCTCAAGTGACCAGCTATATAGCTTACCTATATTTTCTCAAAATTTATTTACTTACAAAATAATATATATAATAAATATATTTTAAATTATAAAACAAAAAATTTAGAATGGCCAAGGCCACCCTCAGCTTTATGGCAGTTCCATCTCTGTTTATGATGAATGAATTTCGAAACCCTTCACTCTTAAAAGAAATTTCACTAATCTTAAAGTAAAGGTGAAACCAACTTTTTCTCGTAATCATAATCATTAGAGCACATAATCATATTCTAGCTTAATTTGCACTTTTTTTTTTTTTTTTTATGTTTGTTCTATGAATGGATTTGTGTGTGTATATATATATATATATATAAATTAGATGTATTTCTTAATAAAATTTAATACGAAATTTTAATTAATACAAAAAAAAAAACTCAATAACCGAGCTAGAAAACCTGTGAATCCTCTAAATCAGTCCATTAAACTCAATTGAAAGATGATGATTTACAAAATTTGTGAGATAATTAAATTAATTCAGAAACTGCATACATACTAATAACAGCTGACTGCTAAATTCTTGACGATGCCAAGAAGACAAGAAGCATCTCTTAGTAGCATTAATAGACATTAGTAAAGCTTCTTCCGTTTCTCTATCTACTTGTTTGATCAAGTGAACTACATATTCCATAAAAGCACCATCACCTGTTAATGTAATAGGTTCATTCCCAGGTAAGGCAAACTCTTCTTCAGACTTGGCCAAAAGTTCTCTAAAAACATAATTGTTAAGATACAACATAGGAAATGTGAAACGTTTTTTATCAGCTGTGTAGACAACAAAATGACCCTTATTTGCTACTTGGGACAAGTCGTTGCTTCTCCTGATTGGAAATGAGATTGTTTTCCGTTTTAGGGCAGCAATTCTCTGCCATTTTCTTGCCATTTTGATAAGTTTCTTGGGACTGATCATTGTTTCTTGATTTAGGTAGGTTTAGAGAGAAATTGGAATGTGAATTTTGGGTTGTGTTTGTTGACCAGGCTTGATTGAAGGCTGGATCAAAGGAGGAAGGATCATCTGCCTGCAAGAAATTAGGAGCAATATCAGAATAGGATAATTGTAATTAATACTTACCTTGTATAGCTTAGCTTGGAATGTATATTTTGGCATTGTATAATTAGGAAAAAGAGACAGAAATGAATAACATAATACAATTCTTTTTATCAGATTAACATGGTATCAGAGCAGTGTTCTTGATCCTAGAAATCATAGGTCTGATTCTTGCTCATCATCTACCATTAAAACTTACCCAGAAATACCTTTATCGACCAGAAAACCTTACCAATCAAGTAGCCTGAACCAGAACAGAGATGGCAAATGCAGAAGAGCTAACTTTGCAAATTGCCAATCTGCTTAAAACCAGCACCAGTGGACAGACATCCCAATCAAACTCAGATAATTTGAATTTGGGGATGAAATTGGATGGAGATAATTATCCCCTTTGGGCCCGATTAATGCGTATAGCAATTGGTGGTAGAGGTCGGACTCAACACATCACCGGCCAACCTCCACCACCAGTAGATACAGATACACAATTCTCAGTGTGGGAACAGACAGATCTTATGGTATTTTCTTGGCTCATTCAAAACATTGAGCCACGGCTAGTTAACAAAGTTGCAGAGTACCCCACGGCAAAGGCACTATGGGATGGTCTCGCAATCACATACGGGAGTGGAACAGATTCCTTGCAGATATATGATCTCCATATGAAAGCCAACAAACAGGTACAGGGGCAACAGAGTTTGGAGGAATACTGGAACGTGATACAAGCAATATGGATGAACATCGATAGGAGACAACCCAATCCAATGGATTGCTGTGCAAATGGAACCACAAAATATAATAAAATTGTTCAAGAACATCGATTATACCAATTTTTAGCAGGTCTGGATGAGAGATATGATAACATTCGCAGGGACATCCTAAAAACAGATCATCTACCCTCAGTTGAATCCGCTTACTCCATGGTCCGACGGGAGGCCGCCAGGCTCCAAATAATGAGGCCGGCAACCAACCCAGAAGCGGATTCATCATCCTTGGGCATCGGGACAGGTTTACTCATAAAAGAGCAAGGAGAAAAACCCAGGTATGAACCTGGACCAAACTCAAGCAGGAACAACCAGAGGCGCTCAGATCGGAGATCATCACAGCGCGAGGACAAATCCAATTTGACTTGCAGTCATTGCGGGATGAAAAAACATACCAGGGATACATGCTTTAAATTGGTTGGATTTCCAGAATGGTGGGATGAAACCCACAGAACCCAAGCAACAAATCGAACCGGCAGTGGCAAGACTGCAACTGGAGTGGGCATCCTTGAGGTCACCGACATCTCCAGTGGTAGTCATGGCAGCCAGGGAAGCCATGGAAACCAAACAGAAGGAAGCAGAGGAGAGCAGGCAGTATCGGGAGTGGCGGCCCTAGCAAAGGAGAAAGACAACACAAAGGGTAAAATGAAAATGGGTTTAGGGTTTGTTTTTAACCCAAACCCTTTATTTTCTAAACCCACCGAGAGCCCCAGAAAATTCAGCCCAAGCCCAGAAAAAAACCCAAACCATAAACAAGCCCAATTGAGTTCAGAAGCCCAATTTAGCCCAGAAAATTATCCAAGCCCAATAAATATATCCGAGACCTATCACGCAACCCAAAACACCGAAAAAATATCAAATTGGATTTTTGATTGTGGAGCTACAGATACTATGACCTATGACCCAGTGGATATTGTTGAACTTAGAAAACCACATCGAACCCATATCCAGTCAGCAAATGGGGAATTATCTGAAGTCCAAGGAGCTGGCACTGTTTCAATAACTCCAACTTTGAATCTCTCAAAATGTCTTTTTGTTCCGTCATTGTCTTGTAAATTGCTCTCAATCAGCCAAGTAACAAAAGAATTGAATTGTGGAATTTACATGTTTGCTCATTTTTGTCTATTGCAGGACATTCATACGGGGGCGATCATTGGGCGTGGTACTGAGCGCGGAGGTCTCTACTATGTTGACGAGGTGGCTCAACACGGAACTGCGATGCTGGCTCATGGGACACCAGACAGGCAAATCTGGCTTTGGCACAGACGTTTAGGTCATCCGTCCTTTCATTATCTTAAAATTTTGTTTCCTACCTTATTTAAGCGTAATGATATGAACTTTACATGTGAAACTTGCATTCTTGCGAAAAACCATAGAGTTTCGTTTGTGTCGAATAATACTAGGGTTAATTCTGTGTTTTCCTTAGTACATTCTGATGTATGGGGCCCAGCTCCAAATACTAATGGTCAATTTCAGTACTTTGTGCTTTTTATTGATGATTTCTCCCGCATGACTTGGGTATATTTCTTGAAACATAAATCTGAGGTTCCAGAAAAATTCTTCGCTTTTTATAATATGGTCCTCACACAATTCAACAAAAAAATCCAAGCCTTACGGTCTGATAATGGGGGGGAGTATGTTAATCATTCCATGAAAATTTTTTTTACTGAAAAAGGTATCATCCATCAGACCACATGCCCCAATACACCCCAACAAAATGGAGTTGCGGAAAGAAAAAACCGTTTTCTCTTAGAAATGACCCGATCTCTAATGTTTGAAGCCCATGTACCTAAAACTTTTTGGCCTGAGGCGATTGCTACCTCCGTCTACCTTACCAACCGACTCCCTACAAAAATCCTAGAACATCAAACACCTCTACAAATTCTTCAAACCCAGACAAATATATCACCAGTTTTAACCCTTCCTTCGAGAGTCTTTGGCTGCACTGTTTATGTTCATATTCCCAAGCATGAGCGGAATAAATTTGACCCGTGTGCCCGAAAATGTGTCTTTATTGGGTATGGAATACACCAAAAGGGGTATAGATGCTATGATCCTCAAACCCGTCGTATTCATGTCACCATGGATTGTGATTTCCTTGAATCTGAATTTTACTATACCCACCAATCTAGTCGTCAGGGGGAGATTCAAAATGACTCCATAGCTTGGTTAGATAGCCTAATTGTCACAGATGGTGTCCCAACAGAGCCTTGCCCCGGTACCACCGAGTCACCTTCAGACAAGGAACAGATCGACGAGCCTGGAACATATCCCAATGGTACACCCTCTATGGAGGTTCTTCAAGAGGTAAATCATACTAGACCCCTTATTGACATAAATACTGATGATACTGACAATGAAAATCAGGAACTTGAAACGGAAGCAACAGAGGGATATGTTCTACCACCAAGAACTACTCGGGGAGTACCACCCAGGAGATACTCACCAGAACATGTGTCTCGATGTTCTAAATATCCAGTGGGCAATATTGTCAGGGGGAATATGTCTGAGGCTGCGAAGGTGTTTGCCACTACATTGTGTACAGAACCACTGCCCAAAACTGTAGAAGAGGCAAAACAGGAAATTAAATGGTGGAAAGCTACGAAGATTGAGATGGAGGCACTAGAGAAAAATGGCACATGGGAAAAATGTACACTTCCAGCAGGTAAACACCCAGTTGGGTGTAAATGGGTATTTACTATCAAACATAAAGCTGATGGAACAATTGAACGCTACAAGGCTAGGCTCGTTGCTAAAGGATACACACAGACCTATGGCATTGATTATTCAGAAATATTCTCTCCAGTTGCCAAGATTGATACAATCCGAATTCTATTCTCAGTTGCAGTAAATCAAAATTGGCCTCTCCGCCAGTTTGATGTTAAAAACGCCTTCCTTCATGGAGATCTTCACGAAGAAGTTTATATGGAAGCGCCTCCAGGTTTTCGGGATGACTTTCAAAGAAATGAAGTATGCAGGTTAAAAAAGGCGCTATATGGGTTGAAGCAGTCACCTCGAGCATGGTTTGGAAGATTTACCATAGCCATGAAAAAATATGGGTACAGACAAAGCAATGCAGATCATACCTTATTCCTAAAGAAACGAGGCAACCTTATTACCTGTTTAATCATATATGTGGATGATATGATCGTAACAGGGAGTGACTCAGAAGAAATGGCACAATTAAGGAGGAGCTTGTTTTCTGAATTTGAAATGAAGGATTTGGGAGGGCTTAAATATTTTTTAGGAATTGAGGTACTAAGGTCACGAAGAGGCATCTTTATATCCCAAAGGAAATACATTCTTGATCTTTTAGCGAAAACGGGATTGGTTGACTGTAAACCTGCAGAAACACCTATGGTAGTAAATCATGGGCTTCAGATCATAGAAGGAGCAGCTTTGACAGACAAGGAGAGATATCAAAGACTTGTTGGAAAGTTGATCTACTTAGCACACACAAGGCCTGACTTTGCATATGCGGTAGGTGTTGTGAGTCAATTCATGCATCAACCACAGGAGGATCATATGGAGGCAGCATTGAGAATTGTTCAATATCTAAAGGGGACTTCTGGAAGAGGAATTATGTTTGAAAGAAATGGGCACTTAGATATCGAGGTTTATACTGATGCAGACTGGGCTGGTAACCCAAATGATCGAAGATCCACTTCAGGGTATTTTACTCTAGTTGGAGGAAATCTAGTGACTTGGAGAAGTAAGAAGCAAAAGGTTGTGGCCTTGTCCAGTGCAGAAGCTAAATTCCGAGGAATAGCAAAAGGCTTGACCGAAATCTTGTGGGTAAAAAAATTAATGACTGAAATTGGTTTTGCACCAAGACTCCCTTGCATACTGAAGTGTGACAACAAAGCTGCAATAAGTATCTCTGAGAACCCAGTTCAACATGACAGAACTAAGCACGTGGAAGTAGATCGACACTTTATTAAAGAAAAGCTCGAAGAAGGCATAGTGGAGTTACCCTTTGTTCGATCAGAAGACCAATTGGCGGACATTTTAACTAAGGCAGTCACCAGAAGAATATTTGGTTCAGTATTAGCCAAGTTGGGTATTGGTGATCCCACTACACAACTTGAGGGGGAGTGTTGACCAGGCTTGATTGAAGGCTGGATCAAAGGAGGAAGGATCATCTGCCTGCAAGAAATTAGGAGCAATATCAGAATAGGATAATTGTAATTAATACTTACCTTGTATAGCTTAGCTTGGAATGTATATTTTGGCATTGTATAATTAGGAAAAAGAGACAGAAATGAATAACAGAATACAATTCTTTTTATCAGATTAACAGTGTTGAAGGAAAAAGAAGTGAGACTAATTATTATGTATACTAACTCTCAAAAAGACACCTTCTTGCATGCATGTTTCTTTTGTATAGGGGCAGACCATGTGAGAATTCGAATAGATATATGGTGGGTTTTGTATGGTGGACATATATGCTGGAATTTGTCCCTACTAATATCGCCACCAAATCTATTTCTCGTTTGTTAATTAAAATATTTTTTTTTCATATTTTTAATCAGTCGAATTTTTTATTTAATAATACTGAATTTTTCTATATAAGTCTGAGATTTTATGAATTTAAATCTTAATATTAGCCGTAAGATTTATACATCAAGAGTTCAGTGTCTATTTCTGTAAATCAATGTGGGATTTTCACATTCTCTCAAAAAGCAATTGACTATTATTATTATTATTTTTCACAAGCATGTGATAAATAAAGCGGTTTAAAAATGATTATTACTTAATAATGTGCAGAAATTAGATTTAAATTAGGGAGAATTAACTTTAAAAACTCGCTATTAATATTAGAAAATTTATTTAAATATTAAATTAGAATTTTATTCTTAATGATTGTGGAATTTTCATATCTTATTTATATTCTAATAAAAACCAAACTAATAAAAAAATAAATTTTTAAGTGAACATCATGCAAATAAATTCTAAGTACATATACTAAATGTACATAGAAATGTATCTTTAAGCTTACTTTTTTTTTAATTACAAATACATAATGTGGTGTGATAATAGCATGACCTTTAAACTTATTCGAGATAACTAATACATAAATTGATTTAAGAATATCTTAATTATTTAAAAAATAATAAAATAATAAAACTATACCTAACAAATCAATGGCATCAGGGTCTCAAAGTTGGTAGATAATAAAGGCTCAAGGTCATAACAGCCACAGAAACTGGATTTTATGGACGGATCAAATTAGCATACAGAATATGAATTGAATTGAACCAACAAACGTGATATATCTATGGAGATGCAATTTGTCAATTTGCTGAAGATTCTATGTCTTGGCAAATCTTTTGGTCCCTATATATTCCTCTTTAATACATAAGCTAATGTTGTGTATGTTATTTATCTTACAGTCATGTAACACTATGTTTTCCTTTAGTTAGTTACTAACAAACTTGACAGCTAAGCAATAAAACAGTGTAATATAGAGCATTGCTCTTTTCGGTGAATACAGAAGATGATATGAGTTCTTCATAACTGCTTCAAGGGTTCTCTGAATTCCATTGTTAATTCCAACATTGTTTCAGTTCTGTTCATGGTATCATAGAAACAAAACAAGTAAGAATTCTTAATTCTAATCTCTGTTTGCAAATCTGTGTTTAGATTGTGCTGTTCAAATTGATCTCTAAAAGAAAATGATGACAAATGAAGATATTGCTTGATTAATTGCTGCAATTAATTCTAAAAACAATGATAATGATCCTCTGAGTATCAGTAACTCAGAGTCTCCTGGTTTTAAGCTAGTGAATTCTCCATTGAGAGGACCAAATTATCTTTCATGGAGCAGATCTGTTATCACAGCTCTTAGAGCTAAAAATAAGCTAGGTTTCATTGATGGAACCATAACACAGCCAGAAATTGGATCAGAGAATTATAATAAGTGGATCCAAGCTGATAGTATGGTATCTTCTTGGTTGATCAATGTTGTATCCAAGAAGATTTGTGATGCATTTGTTTTTTGCAAGACTGCAAAAATTCTTTGGGATGAGTTAAAACAAAGGTATGGTGAGTGTAATGGCCCCTTGATTTATCAAATTGAGGGGGAGATTTCTGGATATAAGCAAGGAAATGAATCAGTAACCAGTTACTACACAAATCTCAAAAGGAGATGGGATGAACTACTTTGTATTTTACCTTTACCTGTGTGCTGAAACCAAAATGCAGCAATTCTGGAGTATGATAACAATAGGAGATTAATGCAATTTTTGCTAGGGTTGGGAGACATTTATGACAATGTCAAGAACCAAATTCTCTTGATGGATCCATTCCCATCTATTAACAAAGCTTATTCAATGGTCTTAAGTGTTGAGAAGCAAGGAGAGGTGCAGACCTCTGACAGTATTGAATCAAGTGAGACCTCAGCTGTTATGCTTACTCGGAGGAGCAATGAATATGGCAACAACTATAACAGATAGAACAATTTTGGTTACACCAGAAATCAGAATTTCAACTCTAGCAGGAAGATGAACAAGGCAGATCAGTATTGTACCAAATGTAAAATACTATTGCAAACTGCTTTAAGATACATGGATATCCTGACTGGTTCATAGAACTGCAGAAGAAGAAAGGGATCAACATATCTGGACCAGTGGCAGCTAACATAGCTCACATTGATGATACTCCACTTCATCAGCACCAATCTGAAGACAACAATATTTTTGAGATGTTCCAGGAGTTCCAGAAGTTTATCAAGGCAAAGGCACCTGCTACTGCTGAGGATTCTGGTGACAACAACATCAGAACAGTCAACTTTGCTGGTACTTTACTTAATTCAGTCCTTTCTAGTATTGATTTTAATTGCAAAAGTAATTGGATAGTGGATTCAGGTGCTACTGACCATATAACCTTCAATCTTTCCTTTTTTGACCAAATACATAAACTGAATCCACCAAATAAAGTGAGGTTCCCTGACAACACAACCAGAATTGTGACACATGTTGGTAACATTAAACTGAACAATAGAGTGACATTGTACAATGTACCATATGTGACCTCATTCACCTGTAACCTTATCTCAGTATCCCTTTTAACCAAAACATGTCAATTATCTGTTTACTCATATCCTGAATATTGTTTATTTTAGGATTTACAGACTGAAGCTATTTTAGCTGTGGGGAAAGTGTATGAAGACTTATATTACTTGACTGATACTTCATTTACCAATGATGAGAAATCTTCTGTCATTTCTAATTGTTCTAGTCATAATAAACACCTAGCCTTCTTGTGGCATGCTAGGTTAGGACATGTCTCTTATAAGAGACTAAAACATGTAAATGGATTGGAAAACTGTGAATTTGGCGATCTACTTTGTCCATTTTGTCCTGTTGCTAAACAGGTAAGATTGCCATTTCCTATTCATGAAATTTCTACTGTTGAACCATTTGAATTAATACATGTGGACTTGTGGGGTCCTTATGCAGTAAAATCAGTTACAAATGCTACCTATATGCTGACTATTGTTGATGACTTTAGTAGATATTGTTGGACATTCATGCTTACAACTAAAATACAAGTGCCATCTGTACTCCAAACCTTTATTAATCTCATTAAAAGTCAATTTCAAAAACAAATAAGAGCTATTAGATCAGATAATGGCTCTGATTTTGTAAATCAATATTGCCAATCCATCTTTCAAACCTAAGGTATTTTACACCAGAAAACTTGTGTGTATACCCCACAGCAAAATGGAATTGTGGAGTGCTAAATTTCCCAAGATGTTTTGGTCTGAACTTCTGTTAACAGCAAACTTTATTACCAATAGACTACCTTCAAAAAATTTGAAATGGAATACACCATTCCACATATTACACCATAAGCCACCTGATTACTCTTTCTTCAAGACTGTGGGTTGCCTATGTTATGCCACAAATAACACACCTCATAAACCCAAATTTGAACCCAGAGCTGATCCTTGTGTTTTCTTGGGTTACTCACAGCAACATAATGGATACAAGTTATATAATCTTCTTTCTCACAAACTGCTCCATTCCAGAGATGTTATTTTCTTTGAAAATGTCTTCCCATTTCATTATTCTCAACCAGAAACTATCCTAAATTTCACATTACCAAATTGTATAACAGAACCAAATACTCACATCTCATCATTCCCTGAAACTGTTACTTCTTTACCAACCGACACTCCTTCTGCAGCAAATGCCACAGCACAAGAAATTTATTCTGCACCAGAAGTTGAACCAGATCAAATTGTGTCACATCATCCTACTGAACCAGTTTCAATGCAGCCTGATCCGCCTCCACTGTGAAGAAGTACTAGAAACAAAACTACACCAGTCTGGTTAGAAGACTTTATCATTTCTACACCTCAATCAAATCTTATTACCACACCAAACAACTTCCATTTTTCACCATCATACCTTGGTTATGTAGCACATTTGTCTACTAGTCATGAACCTAGTAGTAATAATCAAGCTAAAAAGGATAAGAATTGGGTAGATGCCATGAATAAGGAGTTAAATGCTCTTGAAACTAATAATACATGGACAATTGTTGATTTACCTTCTAATACTAAACCTATTGGTTGTAAGTGGATTTACAGGATCAAATTTAATCCAGATGGCAGTGTTGACAGATTCAAATCAAGATTAGTTGCTAAAGGGTATAGCCAGCTACTTGGACTTGATTACAACCGGACTTGATTACAACCAGACTTTCTCTCCTGTGGCCAAGTTAGTTACTGTCAGAGTATTAATGTCTGTAGCTGCTGCTTTTACTTGGCCAATTCATCAATTGGACATCAATAATGCCTATCTACATGGCAGTATTGATGAAGACATATATATGGAAATTCCTCCTGGTTATGATAAAGCTCAATCTGGACAGGTTTGCAAGCTGCAGAGGTCCTTATATGGACTGAAGCAAGCTGGAAGACAATGGAATAAAGAACTTACCTCTTGTCTCATTGCTTATGGTTTTAAACAATCTCAGTTTGATCAATGTTTGTTTACCAAAGGTCGACTTGATTGTTTTTTGGCTATTCTAGTCTATGTAGATGACTGTCTCATTGCAGGTCCATCAGAACAATTAATCAATGATCTTAAAAAGCATCTTCATCAGCAGTTTACAATTAAAGACCTGGGGCCAGCCAAGTATTTCTTGGGCATTGAGATAGCAAGATCACCAGAGGGTTTATTACTTACACAACACAAATTCATTTACTGACATTGTTAAAGACACTGGTTTGCAACATGCCAAATATGTCAGTAGTCCTTACTTACAAGGAATCAAAATTACTGCTAATATGGATGTTCATTTGGATAATCCAAATGTTTACAGAAGACTTCTTGGTAGATTACTATATCTGTCTCTTACCAGGTCAGATATAAGTTTTGCAGTACAACAACTAAGTCAGTTCATGCAAGCTCCAACTCAAACTCATCTCAAAGCTACCTTAAATGTTGTCAAGTATCTAAAGGGTACAAGTTACAAAGGATTGTTCTTTTCTTCATCAAATGATATGAAATTGAAGGCCTTCACTGATGCTGATTGGGCCTCCTGTGCAGATACTAGAAAATCAACAACAGGATATTGTGTCTTCTTAGGTATTTCTCTAGTATCTTGGAAATCAAAGAAACAAAATACCATAAGCAGGTATTCAGCTGAATCCAAGTATAGAGCTATGGCAACCACTGTCTGTGAACTTCAGTGGTTAACCTCTTTACTGACAGATTTTCTTGTTCATGTTCAAACACCAATACCCTTGCATTGTGACAACAAAGCTGCCATACACATTGCTAATAATCCAGTCTTCTATAAGAGGACTAAGCATATTCATATTGATTGCCATGTTGTTAGAACACAGCTCACTAATGGCCTCATTTCCACACCTCACTTGCCATCCAACATGCAGTTAGCTGATCTATTCACCAAATCCTTACCCCACTGCCATTTTCAGAACTTTATTTCCAAGCTTGGACTGGTTGACTTCTCTCCCACTCCAGCTTGAGGGGGGGATGTTGTATATGTTATTTATCTCACAGTCATGTAACACTATATTTTCCTTTAGTTAGTTACTAACAAACTTGACAGCTAAGCAATAAAACAGTGTAATATAGAGCATTGCTCTTTTCGGTGAATACAGAAGATGATATGAGTTCTTCATAACTGCTTCAAGGGTTCTCTGAATTCCATTGTTAATTTCAACATTGTTTCAGTTCTGTTCAGCTAATCAATCAACCAAAAGGAAAAAAAGAGAAAAATATGTGGAGCTTAAAAAAATGTTGTCTTCAGGTTGAGTTATGCTGTGAATCTTAAGTTCTATGCCACACACTACTGCAATTGTTCTTTTTAGCTACGCTTAAAATTATCTTTAGCCACGAAAAACTGCGTCACTAAAACTTTTACCGACGCTTTTAAAAAGCATCGTTAATATGTCTGCAGGTGCAATATCCCTACAATAGGCAACGAAAATGCAATCGACGGTAAGTAGCCATTAGCGACGTTAATAATGAGTCGGAAAACAAACAACGACGGAATGCACAATAACGTCGGTAGTAGATTATTGGCGACGGTATCAAAACGTCGTTAACTTATTGCTAATAGTTTATGGCAACAAAAGCTCTTTCATCGCTAAATTAAATATAAAACCAGGCACTAGCTCTCCCGTTATTATTTTTAAATTTATATTTTTAAAAAATTATAATTAGCTGTAAAAAAAATGAATTTAAATCAATATTTAAATACAACTTCAACAGAATATATGAACAATAGTATAATATTAATCCATCCTTGGATCTTAAGTAAAAATCATGCACTTAAAAATTTATGTAAAAATAATGATAGCCAAAATATCTCTATTTGGCATCCCAACTCTGGCACATATCTGCTGCCATTTACATTTAGCTTCGAGAATAAAAATTATAAAGTTCTAACTTGACCAATCATAACTAAAGATAGTAATGTACTTATTATCTTACTCCTCCCCGATGTGCTCTTTAAATTTGATTTCAACATTTTCTCATTCTCATCTCCATTTGTTACAACAGAAATATAATCTCACAAAAATCTTCCATCAGATTGCAACGTGATTCTTCTGAAATGTAGCATACAAATGGGAATTAGTAAAGCATGCTGCATAACTATATTTATGATGTCCACCCAAAAATACTAGACATAATAGAATATTAACAAAATTAAACAGCAATCATCGCACCACTAAAAATAATTATCCCCTAGCGCACTTAGATTCATTGCCTCCATATGCATTTTTGTGAAAATATTTCTCACTGGTTGATACCTTTCTGTAGATCATTTAAAACAGGCCAGCAATATTTTTTTTTATAACACTTAAAAGAACAAGCAACTGTAGCCTCTATTCTTGCAGAAATATATATATTCAGAACAAAATTTATTTCAGGAGAAACTTTGAGAAATTGAAAGTTCAAAAGCTCACTTGGAATTCGATCCAATAAAAGCTCACTTGCGTACGCTATAGTTAATGAGCCAATTTCAAGCTTACATTTAGAACACAGGTTTAGAACTTCAAACCCATCAATAATTTAAATAAGGTGGAAAGGTTTTTGAGATTGCCCTGGTGCCATCAATCATTAGCAGATAAATCAGTTTTTTGCTTTCAAAAACTCATTGATAGATCAGTGTAACAGTGAAATAATCAACTCCATCTGCATTATTTTGTTGTTAATTGATAAAAGGCTAAAACTTCAGTGATTCAGCCATTTTGACTTACATTTAAATAATAGAAATGCCAAAAAAAATATATGACTATTTGTTTAGATCATGCCATTGCATAGGAATCACAGTCACTCATTTGCAAGACATACAAAAAAAAAACTAACGTACTGTCACTGCCATCAGTTTATATATAATGATATCAGAGTCCTTTCAAACAACAATGACTATTGAATTTTGAGCGTGCATTTCTTCTTTCTACTATGAATTTCTTTTCAATGCCATTAAATGCCTTCCTGTTTAACATTTTAAAAAACATGCTCTGAAAATTAATGGTAAAGTAAGACTTATGCTAAATGATACAATGAAGTTGAAGCACTTACCTCTAGGATAAACTAGCAGGCGAAAATCCATATTTCCAATCTCAAATGATCAATAACCAGGTTTCGCAAATGAGATTTGAATAAAATGGCACTAGCACCATTATAGGAGAAGATTTAAATTCTGGCATCACTCCACGACTAAACTAATAATACATCAGAAGATCAAGCAAAAAAGCTGTGTTTCTTTATCAGTTTAGAGGTAAATAATTTCAATCCATAGTAAGACATCAAAATTATACTTGAATATATAGGCAGTAAGAAGTTGATGATCACCTACCATTTTTCACAACTTAAATGACATGAAAACTTCATTAGGAAAAACCGCTGTGGTAACAAAGAGAAGATGCTGAAAAATAATGACCAAAAGCAATGAAGGAAGAAACTTAAATGAATAATCAGAACAGGACAGTTGACGTGCCGAATTTTGTCTATATTCTGTAAGTAGTAGTGAGTCACAAATTAAGAATGAATGAAAGAAATTAATATAACAAAAATGAATTAAAAGATTGAAAGAACCGATACCAATCTCGCCTTAAAAATGTTAAACCAAAATGCCATCTTGACAGGATATAAGACCCGTATGCCAGAAAGGATTGCACAGTGAAGAACACCACCTCTCAACTTCTGTATATATATTTTCCCCCCAAATAAAAAAGACCAGCAATCATAGAAAGAAATCAAGAATTTTTACAAAATAAGATTAACTGAATCTGCATAAATTGACTAATTTTTTTTTAAAGAACCTTTCTTTTGATATCCAACAAAGAAAGGTAACAAAAAAAACCCATAAAAATTCAACCTAAATAGTAAAATAATGTGTTCACATACAGGTCAGCTCATCGATCTGTTACTGAGTCAGCTCAACCTGATTAAATGAGTCAATGCTGAAAAAACCCAGTCAATCAGTCACCTTCAACAATGCAACAGCTTTACTCTTCCCTTTGGCACTCCCATTCCCCACCACTTCTTTAATCCCTTCCACCACTCCGGCCGCCATTTCCCTCACATTCTAGAGCCACTCTTTCCCCTCCGCGTCTCACCAAATAGAACCCAAAATCAAGCTGAAAAACTGAAATAAATAAACAAATTCGATATCGTTCCTCAAAACTCCAACGCAATCCAACTATACCCAAATTTTTACTCTAATTTTTCAGTTAAACAGCTTAATGAAAGAAGCTATCCTCAAGAAGACCTAATTTTTAACAAAAACCTAAAAGACCTAATTTTTAACAAAAACCTAAAATCTCAAAATTAAAGAGATTGAAATCGAATTTATAACAAAAACCTAAAATTTTCAGTCCAAATAAATTTCCACATACCTGGAAAGAGAGCACCGAGGCAACTGATTTCTTACTAATAATTTGATTCTCTATTGAGCTTGTCGATGGAAAGATGGAAAGTTAGCTACGAAGAAGAGAACGTGGAGTGATCGATGAAAACGAGCTGAGAATATGAGATTTCTACACTGATAAAAGAACAAGTGACTCTGCTGTTCATACACAAATGATGCTTTTTAATTTGCGCTTACTTATCTACGACGCAATTAGAAAACGTCGGCCCATGAGCTTATAAAACTTGAAGGGCCGACGCTTTCTTATTTCCACCCAATAAAAAAGTCGGTAAAGTAACTTTTTGTTGCAGTGACAACCATGTGCCTCCTGCAAAATTGAAAATTCAGTCTAAGGGTCCTAAAATGTTTGCTCTAGTTTTTTTAAAAGGAAATATCAGTCATTATTGTTGTTTTTTTTTTCCATTAAAGTGATATCATGGATTAATTCGTTCGCGAAAAGATTTAATAATACAGATACCGAAATACATTTCACTAAAATCATTTATATTGATATTAAAGATATATATAAAGAATAGACCTACTCTTCTATGATTATGATATACCCATGCATGAAAAATATCTTTTATGTCTGAAAAATTATGAATGAAATTGATTTATAGAATTATTAATTTATAGAATTATTATCATACCAACTTATATAAATTTCACATATAATTAAAACATCCATTTAATTCATAAGATCATAACTTGAGATTATTCACAAATGCATATCAGAGTACAACAATATAAGTACATTTAGAAAGTTGTTCTGACTGATATTTGGTGAAATTTAATTAGGTACTTAAATTTTAAGTGTTAGAAAAATTTAAACTATAAAATTATTTAAAAACTCAAAAATTTTATTATTATTTAACATAAATTTTTAACTTATCATTTAAAATAAAATTTAATTAATTAATACTTTCAATATAAATATTAAAAAATAATTTAAAAATAATAAACACTGCCAATGTTAACTTTAAATATTAAATCATATTAGCAAATATCACTTTAATATCTTAAAACATACAAATTGATCAAGAATACTTAACCATTGAAAGAAACAAGGATATGTGGTATTTCATTATTATTATTTTTTTCATTTTTCAACTTTATTTTTTCATTATTTTCATTTCTTTTTTTATTTAAATATGGTTTCCCTTTTTTAGTCTTTTCACATTCTTTTTTCCGGTTCTTTCTCTTTACATAGTCCGTGTGTGCTTTCCTTCTTCTTTCAAATGTTTCTTCTTTGTTTTTGGTATTTTTTTTTTAGATTTTCAAGTGATAATCTCCATTACTATTCCATTTTCTCTTTATTTTTGGTTAGTGGATTTTATTTTATCTTCCATTTTCTGTTTGTTTTCTATTAGTGTATCTGCGGATTTCCTCTCTATTTAATGGTTTATAGTGTTTCTTCAGCTATTCCATTACCTAGATCACCTTTACAGATTATCAAGTTTGTGAAAAGACATGCAATGGCTAAAAAATAAAGTGATTGCATTTTTTTCTTGTTGTTTTGTATTCACACTTATTATTTTCACGCTTTATTTTTGTTTTTGGTTGTTTATATTCTTCTGCAGTATTGCTGTAGTAATTGTGTTTAATTTTTTTTACGGGTATTCATATGTATATATATATTGTTTATTTTTTGTTTTTATTGTTTATTTTTTTGCTATTAGTTATATATCTGTAATTATTCAGAACATATATTACATTTTAATATATTAGAAATATTTTTTTATGGTTATTGATCTGTTGTTCATCATATTTGTGGAGTTCTATGGTACATATATGATATATAGGTGGTCATACAAAGTTTTGTATGGTTATTTGTGTTTTATATATCATAAATTTGTAAGTATGTAATATATATGACATATATGCGGAGATATAAATATTTTTTATGGTTATTTATCTAATGTTCATCATATGTTTGAACTTATATGGAATATATATAACATATAAGTGGTCATATAAAGTTTTATATGGTTATTTATTTTTTATGTATTATCACATATTTGCAAGTATATATGTAATATATATTACATATAAGTTAATATAAATGTTTTGTATGGTTTTTTTATGTTGTATTCTTCATATTTATTTGATTATATTATGCATATATGACATATAATTAGGAGTTTGCATTTAATAGTTAGGTATGGTATTTTTTTTATTTTTATGTTTTTTACAGGAATTGATATCTAAAAATTATGATGATGTATTTATTTTGCAAAGATTGAGTGTGGATTGAATTACAAGGTTATTAATAAAGTGTTTTGTAAAGAAGTACTAGGACTAACTCATCTTAAAAACCCGGATTAATAAGAAGAGGATTGCCCAGCCTTATATTTGACTGAATCTCCTCACTCCATTCCGATGTGGGATCTCAATACACCCCCTCACGACTAGCTATTGGGGTCGTGGCCCATTTATTTTGCGGGCACCCTTTTTGCGGGCGGAGGCACATCACGGGTCCAATGCGGGTCGTGGCCCTGCACATCGGTGGAGTGAGGCCTGCTCTGATACCATAAAGAAGTACTAGGCCTAACTCATCTTAAAAACCCGGATTAATAAGAAGAGGATTGCCCAGCCTTATATTTGACTGAATCTCCTCACTCCATTCCGATGTGGGATCGCAATATTTTGTCTTCATATCAAATTGATTTGTTTTGTAAGACTTCTTGTAGTGTTTTGCTATATATGCCTCTTTTCAAATGTCAAACCCAACTTATTCATTCTTTATTATTGAGGGAGGGTGAAGCAATAAAATCCAAAAGAGATGTTTGATATTAATGGTGTTAAATTGGTTATTGGTCTTCATGTGTTTATTTTGATATCTAGTTTAAAATTTGAGGGTAATCAAAATGAGTTTTTATATGCCAAAGAGGATAATGAGTTAATATCTACTTATTTTGGTGGAAAAACAAGAATTTATAAACTTGATGTTGAAGATTATTTTCTTAAGAAAGAAAGGAGATGTAATGAAGATGCCATTAAGATTGCTTATAGCATGTTCTTCATTTGTTCTTTTTGCCATCTCTAAGGATAAGTTGGTTCCAAAAGAAGATTTGGATATTATTAATAGTGGTAATTACTTTGAATATGCTTTTGGTATGGATATTTTTGATCTTATTATCATTAAAAAGAAGAAGAGGATAAGTAAATTATATGGATTGATTAGATTCTCACTTGCACTTCAAACAAGGTTTTGTAAGTGTTGTCCATTGGTTAAAGGCAACTTTACTATAAGAATTGATATGGAATTTTCTCGTATTATTTTTTGGCCTTTTGAAACTTATCCTTATTTCAAGGATTTGTAAGAAGTGTTTGGGTCCAAACATCTATGGGCTGTGAATTGTTGCCGGCCTAAAAAATGTAGAATATTTTATAAAAATAGTCAACAAATAGGGCTTTCTACAAATATGCCAAAAAAAAGCCCTCTATCTGACAAAAATATCCTCCTCAATTTTTTGTTTTCAAAAATACCAAATCATTTTTATCAAATAACATTAAATACCAAAAAGCTACAATAAATTTATACTTAGTATATATTGGATTTATACTTAGTATATATTGAGTTTATTATATACAAATTACATAATTGATAATTTTTTTCATGTATTATAAATGCATATTGATAATTATATATCACAAAAAATAAAAAATACATGCCAATGTATTGTAAAGATATATAGAGTTTACACTTATTACTTATAGATTTTGTTGAATAAAGATCCTTATATACACATTTTATATCAACATTACAAAAGGTATTGTGAGCGAGGATTGTCTCATACACTCTCATGTGGAATGGTTCTTGTGACTTCGGCACTGTTAAGCTCAAGGCCTTAGAAAACACGGACCTAAACCCGAAGAAAATGGAGTTGCCACCCTGATGGGCTGGGGAAAAAAAGGGTGGATGACTCGATTCCTAAGAAATCCCCAACCCTCTAATGGGTTCGAAAAGTTGGGTACGTATGGGGAATGTGAGAATGACCCAGCACCCCCATAACGCCTGGTTCATTGGAAGCGGCCTCCATTTCAGGTCTATATATTATTAAATTCTTAAATATTATAAAATTATCCCTACTACATGCAATTATTAAAATAAATAATCATTGTATTAAAATCAAGATAAGTCCAAATAAAATAATAAATGGGTACCTATTTGAGGATGAAAATATGCCCTTACAACCATGTCCAAAGTCCAAAATTAAATAAAACAGGACACTCACTATTTGATGAAAACGTGTCCCTTACATTAATCCCAAAACTCAAAAGAAATTGCATTACATTGAACTTAACTAATGGGGTACCCACAAAGTGAAAAATATACCCCTTACAAACTTGAAACCAAAATAAACCAATAAAAAACATTTAACCCTTCATAAAAGTAAATCATCCATCACAAACCAAATAAAATAAATTATTCATTACAAGTATATAATGAATTAAATAATCATATCTAGGTTTTAATATCACATTGAACAATAAATGTACAAAACTAGGGTTTTAATTTATGGATTAAGGTTTCTAGGAAAATATGATTAAGGTTTTGGGATTTTAGAAAACATAATTAGGGTTTTAGGGCTTTTAGAAAACATGATTAAGGTTTTGTGGCTTTTAGAAAATATGATTAGGGCCTATGGATGACAATTAGGGTTTTGGTTTAGAATTAGGATTTTAAATATTGAAAATTAGGGTTTTGATTAAGAAAATTAAAAATTAATGTTAGCTAATGTACATTTAAATTCTATGGATATAAGTTAAATAATTTGCTGGGCACTTAAATAAGTTACTGAGGATATGAATTAAATACTTTATTGGACACTTAAATATGCTACAGTGAAATCTGATTCTGTAAATATAAGTTAAGTAGATTACTCGATATTTAATAGGCTACTGGATGTCTTAACAAATTATTGTGTAAAGATGATTCAAAGGGTTTGCATAGTTATTATAAACTAAACTAACTCACTGCCCGTTTATATTTAAAAGTTTAGTCACTACTGCAACCATGATATTTAAACTTGATGTTAATAAAATAACATAACTAGCCACTATAAATTCAAATCAAATTAAATAAGGAATTTCAAACCTCTGTTTGTTGGCTGCACTAAATTATATGATGATTCAAACTTCCTACTTGCACCGATATTTGAGTATCAGTTGAGTAAAGTGAAGGCAATGTCCACTGCCTTTTGGTTTGTTGTGGTTCTCTGTATCTTTTTTCTTTGATTCGGTTGTTTATTGCTTTTGATAATGCCTGCTGCTAATTCTCCCCAGTGAGTTCTCCTTTCTCTTTATTTTAAGCTTCTGTATTTATAAGCACCATTAGGGCGAATGGTTCCAATATTTCCTCTTCTTATCCATGCCTTATTAGGATTCTAAATGCAAAACTACCTAATTTAGGACTTGTCAAAGTTAGACCTCGTCCATGCCCTAGCCAATTCGCTCTAGGTAAGGCCTGGGGCGAATTGTCCTTGGGCCTGGGATGAATTGGCTAGGCATGGCCTGTAGCAAATTGGCAGGGCCAATTCGCCATGGCTAGCCTAGTAACAAATTGGCTAAGCCAAATTTGGGTTGGACTGGATTGATTTAGGATTTTAAGACTGTATCGGATCCATTTTAGGCTTTTTAAAATTAAACCAACCTTGAATTGGGCTCTTAAATTTGGACTGAACTAGCTTAGGGTCAAAATTAAGGGCTTACAGTTTGTCCCCTACTTGAATAATTTTGAATTTATTCAAAGAGTAAAAAGCAACATGAATTTGGATTAATTTTGGATGAGGATGGGTTTTGTACTTAAGTTGATTTAGGTCCTGGACTCGGATTGAGTTCTGGATTGATAAAAATTTGGGTTCTAAACCTGAGTTGAGTTTTGGACTTAAAAAGATTTGAGTTTTAGACCTGGATTGATTTGGATTCTAGACCTGGATTGAGTTCTGGATTAGAAAAAGATTTGAGTTCTGGACCCAGATTGAGTTCTGAACTAAAAAAAGGTTTAGGTTCTGTACCCAAATTGATTTGAATTTTGGACCCGAATTTTGTTCTGGGCTCAAAAAAGGTTTGGATTCTGAACTCGGATTGAGTTCTAAACTAAAAAATAGTTTAGATTTTGGACCCGGTTTATCTGCAAAAAGTAATTTCAACGGTCAGTTTTGCAAACAATTTGGCTATTTTTACTATATTTAGGTACCCCCTGCATGGAAAAAATATTTATAAGTATAAAAATATTTTGACAAGCAAGTATTTACTATATGCATGTGACAGAGTAATAATAATTGACATGAACTATTGATGCACATTACTTTTCTTCTCTGCAGCAGTTGCTTTGCTTTATGCTTTCTTGACTTTGAATGTTTCAGAGCATTTAACCCCTTTTTTATTTTTATTTTTATTATTTAAATAATTCTAACAACCCATTTCTCAATCGTTTAAACTTTGAGACATTATTTAAGATTTGAAACTCCATTCATATTTTCAAATGGAGGGGATATAGTATGCTTCAAGATCGGGGCCTCGATCCAATGCTGAATTACTAGAGTACATCTAAGAGCATGAACATGGAAATGTTAATCTTCTAGCTGGGATGCAGCTTCATCGCAGTTCAAGCAAAAAACTGAGGTGAGCTTTACTATACTGCAAGTTAATGTTTTAGTAGTACAAGATTATCTATAATTGGGCAAAAATTATAAAGAAAGAAAGTAGAAAGAGGAAATTATCATTTCATAAGACTAAATTTTAAGGTATGATTTAGTTATTAAAAGTAGATAAACCAATGAATTTGTATCAGAATTTAATCTTAGTACTGAAAGTAGATAAACTAATGGATTGGAGCAAAAATTTAATAAATAACTTAGTATTAAAAGTAGATATATTAGTAAATCGGAGCAAAAATTAATGAGTGACTTATAACAATAGTAGAATTTATGTAAAGAGAAAGGAAAATTTTTACCATGTGTAATATGATTTACTTACCTCGTATTGACTTACCTGGTTTGATGTCAGCACAACTATTGCATTATTCGAGGTGGAGGGTGTGTTTACAAAGCCCGACAATGGTACAATACAGCGCTTTCTCGGGTAAAACGGATCATCTGAAAGTGTAGTTTTAAAAACTTTATTTTGCAGCTACCATCCGAAGGATAGGAGTGTGGTTCAAGCACTATTGGAATGATGGATGGACACTACCCATACTTTCCACTTTCGTGTGGGAGAAATGACTATCGGCCCAGTTGATTTTGATGCTATAACTGGTCTTCAATACCATGGCATTTTGGTTCCTCTTATTAATGATGTCCTGACACATGACAAGATTCAACAATTAATAGGTATGAAACCTTCATTGAACCAATTAAAAAATATTGGATGAATTATGCCTGACGGGTTCTTAGAGAAAGGGCTAAGCAATATACTCAAGGATTTTTGCTATATTTGCTAGGGTCGACCTTTTTATGCTGTACCGAATCTGATATCCATTTATCAATATTGCAGGCCTTGCTGATATAGATCTCATGCAGCTTTATAGCTGGGGTGAAGCTGGCCTTTCCTGCATGTATCATGGTTTCGACAAGATTTATAGGAACAAAAAGTATTTCGTTGGCTTTATGGTTATTGCCGAGGTATTATCTTTCACCATTCTCAATTCAATTCAGGTACCTATGTGAATTTGACTGTCATTGTTATTACAAGAATAGGCTTATGAGCACACTCTCATGAGGGTGCTTGAGGGTATGTTATTCGAGGTTGAATTTTTGGTTGTCCGATCATACAGCGGTTCCCAGCTCTCATCATGTGCACTCCTAGCACTATCATTTGAGTCGCTTAACCTGGAACCAGGTAAAATAGTGTTAGTATGCTTTGAAATTTTATGTAAAAGTCTACTTACCTTTTGTAGCCTTATAGGTTGACTTGGGTTGGTGAAAAACTGAGGAGCGAGTGAACTGAACTCCTCTCATGAATACTGTACTACCTTACCAACACTTTCGTCGAGTCATCGCTGGTCATGTGTCTAGTGATTGGTTTCTTAGGGAGAGAGTGTATGACTAGTTCCTTGGTCCCAAGCAATGGAGGGTTTTGATGAATAGTCTGGCATTTACTTGAAACATTACATCAATGCCGGAGAATTGGTGGCAGCTTGCTCGGAATGGTTACAATTTTAAAACTTATCTCCTTCCACCTGTTATGCCATATATCCAATTTATTCGAGCACGACTCTTGAACTTTAATGTGTCTCATGTTAGCATCCGAGGACTTTTCGAGGAGGAAGAAGAAGAAGAAAAGGAAGAAGAAGAAAATAGTGACGAGGAAGAATATGAAGGAGAGGGAAGAGAATCTATTTCTCATCCCCGTGATCATTCCGGGGCCAGTAATTCTAAGGTGAATTTCTAACATATCGTCTGTTATGACTGCTCACTCTTAAATTTATTCTGACTCTCATTTATTTTTGTTGCAGGCTACTGGTCAATTTTCTCCACTTGCTCCTTCTTCTTGTCCGGATATGTCATCTCATCCTCAAGGCTTCGATTTAAACTACTTGGTCTGTCATTCTGTTTTATATCGATTTATGCTATATGTATGCATGATTATGTATGTTCTTAACCTTTCCTCTTCTGACTCACAGCGAATGCTTAAGGAGTGGAATAAAAAGCTACAAGAAGAACTAGCTGTCAGCCGCCAACAGGTTGCCCATTTCAAAGGATTGTATCATCAATCGAAACAAAACTTTTGAGACTTCTGGTTTTGGGGCATTAGGGATCCTGATGCTTTGTCTTCTAGGGGACCCTAAGCAGTTGATAGTGACCACAACAAGCCTTCTTTTTTATCAAGTGATGACCCTGTTAGGATTAATTTATCGATCGATAGAGATCCTGGCTCACCTTCCTCAAATAGATCTTGGGAGGATGACATCCCTCTTTCTCCATCAGGAGATGACTTTTTTAGGGCTTTATTTGATTATAGGCCGCCTCCTCTTCACAGTAATCAACTTGTATAATAAATTTTAACAAAGTGCTTGTATTTAATGTACAATATAATATTATAATAATAATTTTAACTTTCTCTTGTATTTAATGTACAACATGATATTATAGTAATAATTTTAACTTTCTTGTAACTTTGACTATTTTACCTTTTTGACTGCTCTATATTCTTTCCCTTTTTTATATAACATTTATGAAAACATCCATGACAAATTCAAAATCAAAATTCATCATAGAATCAAATTTACAAAACTATGATGGACTCGACACACATTCTATGCGCAATGCCCCTTTTTCTTGTGCAACTCAGTGTTAAATCACTGCCTATTCCTTGTGCACTGCAGTCTACAAGCCAATGCCTATTTTTAAATCAACTACAATTCTTCATTCAATACAAGTTAACCCATCTGCTCATTCCAACCACCAACTTTCCATACAACTTTAGCTATTGTAACAAAAATAAATCTCACACAAAAAATTCACACAACTTCAATTTTTCTTCAAACCCAATCCTACTTTGCACAATCAATTCAAACAACTTCAATTCTTTTTCAAACATATCAATGATTGAGTTCAATTTAAAGAAAATCAGAGAATTATTTAAGACCATTAAAGCTACTACATATTGAGAATAAATATCTTGGTCTCAAATTAATACTTTAAAATGCTTTCAAAATGTCAGGTTGGACTATTCCTTTTTGCATACCATGGCCTCCTTTTGGGATGTAAAAACTAGGACTTTCAAGATAAATGACTTTGAGGTGTATCCTCTGACTAAAGAATTTGAAGCTATTCTCAGATACCCAAGCGATCATCCGATGGCATTACCTATACTGACTTCAAAAACTCATTAAAAGATGCAAATGTTGTTTCAACTCTCAAAACCTGAAGTTCTGCAACTGACAAGAGGTGAGAAAATCTTACTTGGTCCATTGATCAATTTTTACACTTCTCATTTTGCTCCCACCAAGTCATGGGGATGCATGTTTTATCTGTGCTTGCTCAGTCAATTCTTGCTTGTTTCTTCTAACGTGACATCGATCTGCGAGCATTGGATATTATGGACCAAATGGAGGGAGGTTTTTCACCAGTACCTATGATCTTGGCTGAAACTCTAGTTGGACTGAACCAATTCAAGATTCTTCGAGGAGGTTGGCTAAAGTCTCTTGTTACTTCAGGTAATTACCTAAACTGTCCTTTTGGATTTTTAATTTAGGTTTTTATTTTTATTGCTCTAATTTTTGTCTAGCCCACTCTTGTAGGTTTTCAACCTAGAGGATTCTTTTTTTTTTAATTTTTATTCTTAATTTTTCCTAGACCGCCATTGCGAGTTTTCGGAGCTAGCAAACTACCATAATTTTTACTTAGGTCGCCCTTGCGGGCCTAACAGACTCTTTTTTTTTTATTTTTTATGAATTGATATTTGTCTTTATAGATCTGACTTCAGAAGTGCTTTTGCTTGCTTGACACTTCATCAATGGACTTTACCAAATATCTGCTCTGACATCATTCTATAAGGAAATTGCTTCATCCTGTTGCTTTGTATATTGAATGGGTTGACTGGATCCGCTCACGAGCTGTTATTAATATCTGTTGGTTGGTACCTTGGTGAAAAATTACCCACATTACCATTCGAATGTATATAATGTATGTTTCTCTTGCTGCTCTCCATCGAGGCACTTATTATGATCCCCATCGACTTGACTGCTAGTATGGCATCAAGCCTTGAGATTCTGAGTTCACTCTTGATTTGAATATGTCCCATCTGACTGAAGCTTACTTGGATCGACTGAAGCAAAACTAGCCTATATGTTACACTTATCATCTACCATAGATTTTACACTTGTCAATTCTTTAGAAAAATGATGTTAGGATGAACAATAATGATAATAAAAAGATATTTTCCTTTCTTTTATAATTTATTATCATGTTTCGCTATTGTGTTATTTATTTTACCCTAATGGTCAAATTATTCAAAATAGTGCACATAGAATAATTTTAACATTAACTATATTTTATTAAATTGGAGAACAACCAAAAACATAAAGCCAACATACACAAGATCACTCATATCGCTAACCAGCCTTTTCAGGTTTTCTAATTGATAAATTTCTCTTGATTTAGCCCTAATTGTTGCCTAAAGTAACTTCAAACACATACTTCTTTGGGTTTAACCTTAGCTTATATTTTACTTCTCTTTCAAAGAATATCTCTAAATTTTAAAAATTCTACTCTCTTGTGTCTGACTTCACCATCATATCATCAATATAGACCTTAGCTTCCTTATGCATCATGTCATGGAATAAGGTGGTGGCCACCCTCTGATAGGTCACTCTAGCATTCTTTAATCCAAACGGCATCACCCTATAGCAAAATATACCCCATATAGTGATGAAGACAGTTTTAGCTTTACCCTCTTAGACCATTAACACTTGGTTGTATCCGGAAAATCCGTCTATGAATGAGTGTAGCAGGTTAGAGGCTGCACTATCAATAAGGACATCTATATGGGGTAAAGGAAAGTCATCTTTGGGGGAAGAATTGTTCAAATCTTTGTAGTCCACACAAATACTAATTCTTTCATCTTTCTTTGGCACATGAACTATGTTAGATAACCAGTCAGGATAATCTATCACCTCAATGAACTTTACTTGCATATGCTTAGTGACTTCTTCTTTGATCAATTATGCTCATTTCGGCCTTAACCGTCTAAGATTTTTCTTGACAGGTTTCATATGAGTGTAAGTAGGAATCATGTGCTCGACTATATCCCTATCAATTCTAGGCATATCCTCATAAGGCCAAGCAAAGACTTCTTCAAACTTTTTAAACATTTTTTCTAATCTCTATCTCTCTTTTCAAGAGTAAAGTCGGATGATATGCTAATATTTTTAAGATTATTGGTTGTTTTCAAATTTAATGATTGTGTGTCAACAAAGTTAATATTAAAAATACCCATGTAATCACTACTTGAATGTATCCAACCATCAGGAAAAATATCACATAAGTAAGCAAAATCAGACTTTATTGTATTCATCTTAGAAAAGAAAACATCATCATCCTCATACAGAGTAGACAAATTAAAATCAAAATCAAAGTCATTATTCTCATAATAAAAAACTAAAAGAGTTTCAAACTGTTCTTTGATGAGAGCATCAATTTCCTCTGGAGTTTTCTCAATCTTCAGGGCAACTTCCTTCTTCTCTTCTGGGCTAGGCTCCTTATCAGCTGGTAAGACAAGCTTTTTCTCCATCTGTTCCACTAGTTTAGCAACATTAGCAAAGATCTCAAAGCCTGAAATCATCTTTCCCGTGAACATTATTGGCTATGGCTTCCCTTGAAGTGGTCCCATGTTTGGAGCTTTGACAAAAATCTCTTCAAGTGGAGGAAAAGTCATCTTTTCATTTTTTTTCAGCAGGACACCTTCATTAGGTTCATTGTATCCTAACCCTTTTCTAAAAGTTTGAGTCTTGAGATCTGAAAGTTCTGTCACACTTTTCTTTCCTTTCTTAAGGCAGTGCCAGGTAGGTAATTTATATTTTTCATCATAGTCAAGACTCTGGATTCCACTATCTCATTATCAGAAATAACATCCACTTGAAATCCATTAAGAGGCCTTTCAATCATTAAAGAGTTCATCACTTCATTGTCCTCAGCCTCGATTACCACTGTTTCATCCCCATTTGAAAACTTGATTTTTTGATGAAGTGTGGAAGGACTCCACTAAGAGGATGAAACCAAGGTCGTCTTAATAACAGTACCAAGGTAACCGGTATATCCAGGACCACAAACTTTACCATAGATTCAATAGGGCCAGCCTCCACAATAACTTTAAAGGTTTTCTCAGCATGCCTTTTAGTATTATCATAAGCCCTAATTGTTACCTCGGTTGGGCTTAGATCCCTTGTTGACATAGCAAGCTTTGGCAAGATCTTGAGTGGGCATACATTTATTGTGGTTCCATCATCGACCATTACACATGAGTCCTTTTTTCCTCGACTTCTACTTTGATAAAAAGTGGGCGAATGTGATATCGTCCCTCTTCTGGTAAATCAACATCTGAAAATGACACCATTCCCACATCAACTTTGTTATTCTTCTAAACATCCTTAAATGTCGTCACTCTTTTAACATTCACAAAATTAATCAGTTCCTCTGGTGTTACAGAAGTGTAAATCGGCATGCTAGCCACAGCTGTGGCCATAGTTTCTCAATATTTTTTGGATGTAGCTAGTAAATCACAGATATTAATACTAGCTTGAGTTCTTTTTATCTGCTTAAAAATAGTATCGTCTTCCTCTTCTTTACTCCCTTTTCAACTTCTTTTTCCTTATCGGCTTCTATTTCTTTTGGTGGTGGCCTTACATAAGACTTACCGGAGCGAGTGTTCATTACTTCATCCTCTTCAGGCTCAGACTAGGTCCACTCTTCCTTCTTTGGCTCAGAATCATCATCACTATCAATTGAATCCCAAAGCTTGCTTACAACACATATGGCTACTTCTTTCTCAACCACAACTTGCTCTATCTTGCTAAGTACCACTTCTTCTTTAGTTGCTTCATCGTCTACATCTTGGAAAGTGGACAAAACAAATTTCTCATTCAAACCTCTCCTCGTTCATGAAAGTTACAGGTGGTGGATCCTGTTGAACCTTGGCAATGGGTTATCTTTTCATGCTAGGCTTGTTATAGGTTCGAGAAACTTTCCGCTATCAATCAAATTCTAGATCTCATTCTCAACCTCAGACATTTGTTTGTCTCATGCCCTTGCGTTTGGTGAAATTGGCAAAATGTCTTGGCATCAAAGTTAGGTGGTAGAGGATTTGGCAATAGGCAGTGTAACATCCATAATTTTTAAAAATTAAATTAAGTAAATTAAATAAATAATTTAAATGAAAAATTAAATAATTATAAGTGAGAAAGTAAAGTGTATATGTGCAATATATATGAAATATATATAACATATATAAAAGTCAATATTTAAAGAAGAAAGTCAATGGTCAAATGGCAAAATGATAATTATGCTTTATAAAATTAACATTAATTAAAGAATTTAAAAATAAATTAATTATGGATGGAAGATAAAAATTATCTTTTTTTAAATAAATAAATAATTAAAATAATAATAAAATAGATAGTGAAAGATGATGGAGAAATTTAAATATTTATTAAATATTAAAATAAATATTTTTAGCGAAAGATGATAATTGGCATTTTAAAAATAATTAATTAAATAAATAATTAAAATAATATAATAATATATATGGTCTTAAATGAAGGAAAGGAAAAAAAATCAAAATTTGAAAAAAATTTCTTTCTTCTTCTTCCTCTCTTGGACCTTTTTCCACGGGACAACAAGGGTGATTTTTGCTTCATTTAAACAATCAAATTTACAAGAAATTTCAAGAATCAAGAGTAGTTTTGGTGATTTTATATCATGTAAGTATGTTTTCATTTGGAATTTTCAAGTTTCTTTGAAGTTATGAATATATGTGATTATGTGAAGTTTGAAATTTTGAATGCGTGTGATTAAATTATTTAAATGAATATAAATAATGTTATTTTGATATGTAAGTAATGATTTTTAAGTTAGATAGAAGAAAAGATTACGTTTGGGTTGAGTTTGGATGAGGAAGATGGTTTATGGTTATGTGTAAATTGGAATTTTTCAATTATGTGTTTTAATTATTAGAATTGGTGTGTATGATTTTATTTTGATACTTAAACAATGATTTTAAAATTAAATGATGGATTTGATCAAGTTTGGTTAGGGTTTGAGGAAGGTAGTCTTGAATTTAGGATTTTCAAAGAGCATTTTTAAAGTATTGACTTTTATTTATTTTAATAAATAAATCATGTTATTAAAAGATTTAAATGATGGAAATAAGATTAAATTAGAATTTGGAATGAGTTGGAATGAGAAACCATAATTAATGAAGATTATGGCATTTTAGGAATTTTTTAAAAAATATGTGTATTTATTATACTTAATTGGTTAAAAACTATTCTAATATGTTTTTAATGATAAAAATAAACTTAAAACACCAATTAAAATGTGATGGAATGGAATTTCAATATTAAAGTGAGGTTAGGCAAAAATTTAGAAAATTAGTAGGAATGTGGTTTAATTAGAGTTTGATATTTGAAATGCCTTAAAATGTGACTCGAAATAATTTTATTTACTCACATTTTGTTTAGGCATTGGGTGAAAGTATTTTGCCCAACCTTAGTGTGAAGGGCAATTTGGAAGTGGAAGTTAAAGGGATACTTTAGCTTGAATTTGAGTATTAATTGAGGTAAGTATAAACTTTTAATAAATTATATATGTTGGCATTAAATGGGACTTAACACATTTTGGTTAAAAAATATATTAAGCTACTTGATACATTGAATATTCATGAACATTGTGCTATGATATGTGATTTGTTATGTATGCATTAAATGCATTGTGAAAAGCCATTGTTAATGGTTAAATTGAACAAAATGTGATGTATATGCATTATGTGAGAATGACCCAAAAATATTTGGCTAATGTATTTTTAATGTGAAATATGATGCATTGTGATGAATTGAGGAAATATGATGAGATTTATGAATTGACATTGATATAAATGAAAAAAAAATGAAAATGATGCAATGTGATGAAAAATGAGAAAATGAAGCAATATGAGAAAAATAAGAAAAATGAGGCAATGTGCCTAATTGATAATGAGAAATGAGGCAATGTGCCTAGTTGAATATGAGAAATGAGAAAAAGTTGAATTATTTGTGTGTCTAGTATATTATTCAATTTTTAGAGTTTTGTGTTTGGTGGTATGCCTATGAGGTTATCCTCATTATTTGCCTTCGTGGCTAGAATCTTGGCGTCACTGTGATATGATTTACTTTCGGGGCTAGCTTTTGAGTATTACTTTGATTTGCCTTCGGGCAAGACACTTATTGTCAATTTGGACCAAAATAGTAACTCTGAGATCTGAATAATGTATTAGTTTATTTGGGCCCATGCTTGTGTATGTGTTTATGTGAATTATTAAATGATGAAAGAATATGTTTAAAAGTGACCTTGGATGTTATATTGTGTCATAGCATAAAAGCATTAAGCATTAAGCATTGACATTGTATTTAAATTTATTGTCGTCAAAGTTTGTACCGTTAGGTGCTAGGGTTTTAGCTTAGCGTGATTATAATTCATCACGCAGGTGACATGATTAATCCGATAGATCCAGAGAGTTCACCTAAACCTGATCAGGCCTAGGTTTGGGACTAGTATGCTTGAAGTGAGTTTTGATTGCCACAAGATCAGAGCCAGTTGCTACTATATATATATTATGTTTTATAGCACATTTTATCATTATGTGTATTATGTTCATGTTTTTAGAAGTATTGTAAGATATAAATAATTTTTGGACTACTTTTGTCATAATGGATTGTATATATGTTTTATAAATATATATATATATATATACACACACATACCTACTAAAAGGTTTTGAGGGAAATGTAGAGAAATTGAAAAGTTGAGGTGAAATATTGATTTGTTTTATTAGGAGTGTGTTTTTATGCAAGTTGAGTAAATATTGCTTTTTGGGATATTTAATTTACAGATAAAACTCTAATAAAATTTTTTTTCCAGAGATTTTTATATAAAAAAACTTATTTTGGGTAATTAGAATTAATTATGAATACAATTAGGTTTAGATCATAATTAATTCTAATTATCCAAAATAAGTTTTTGGGTAATATTACATGACAATGATATTAAATATTTTATAAGATAATGTTTGTTTAAATAAGTATTGCTTTGTGGAGATAACATGATGTATTGTGTGTCATGAAAGTATATAATAGTTTTTAAATATTTTATGTTATCAAGTATGTTCTAGTAAGATAATAGCTTAGCGCAGTTGAAATGTATTGCGTAAGTGATGAGACTGCAGAGCAGGGAGATCCAGGTAGATCTGAGCAGGTCTAGGACCTGAGGATGAAATTTATAGATAGATTTTTGCCACGAGACCAACTTTATCGGTGTTGCATACGTGTATAATTTTGGTTACTATATACTTTGGTTTATACATTTTAATCATATCATATGTATTTTAAATAAGTTTTGGAGATATTATGTATATACATGTACTTAAAATGAATAATATTTTAATTATGGAAACTTTTGAATGTAAACTAATGAAGTGATAGTTTTGGGTGAAAATGAGATTATTGGGAGTATATTTTTTATTGTAGTTTATGATTTATTGATTTTGGAATTTATTGGATTTATAAATGAAACTCTGATAAATTTTTTTCAGAGATTTTACTTTTAACTAAAGTTAGATTTTTAATAGTTATAATTTTATTATTAAATAGAAAATTATACATATATTTAATTGTAGTATCTTTGTGCCTAAATATGTGTTTTATGTATATAGTATATATATTATATGTATTTTGGGTATGAGAATGTTACATACACTGATGTATTGTGCAAATATATAGAGTTTATATGTAGTATATATAGAGTATATACTTAGTATATAAAAAATTTTATACGCAGTATAGAAAGAGTTTATTAAACAAAAATTCTTACTTCACATCCTTAAATAGTACACAATTGAATGTGAATAATGGAAAAGTGCATCCTCGTTACACCTTTACTCAAAACATTAACATATTTAAACCAATCCTACTTCTAGCTGCATAACTAGCATCCAAAAATCACAAAACTAGTAGAACCTGAACTGCTAATGGCAAAAACATCAGCACTCCTTAAGCCAAGTAGTTTCCATCTCAGCTATTAGTAAAATTTTGCATACATTAGAAACGTCCTGCCTATTAGATAACTTCACTTCCAGCTAGGTGGAACTTCCAAACTTGCATTTCCATCATCAAAAAAAAAAAAAAAAACAGATAAATAAGCATAAAATGCTGGTATAAATTTATGCTTAGTGAATTCCATGGGCCAATGTTATGCATCCTCAATGTCATTAAGTCAATTATAGAATATTAAATTGAGAAAATAAAAAAAAGCCGCAATATGGGATCCCAGAAATAATTGTATTTACAACAAACTAATAAATCTTATGTTAAGATTCATTATTACAACATCAACATGAAATTAGCAATAAAAACTCCAACAATGACTTGCGTGGAATTTGCACTTATAAAATTCGTAAAGAATAAAAATGAAAATAAGATTGAGGAAAACAAAATTGACCTCCGAAACCCCATCACACATTGAAGCCATAGCTGACTACATAACCTAAAATCAAAATTCGTACGTAAATTAAGAAGTGAATTTAGCAGCACATTATATTTGTACACCCAATTGTTTGTGCGAAGATGACTTCACCGTAGAGATTTAAGTCAATATGGTTTTAAAATATAATAGTTTAAAACCAATCATAATTAATTAAATATAAAAGCTTTTCAAATTAAAAGACCTACCAACTAAATTAAAAAAAAAAAACTTGTACTTTTTGCACAAAAAAATCAAGAATCAAAAGATTAAACAAAAATACTAAGGAATGTTTCAAATAAATAAATAGTTAACCTGAGTTATTGGAAGTTCAGGAAGAGGAAGGAACTGAAAAACTTGAGGAGTTGTGATCGTTGCAGTAGCAAAAGCGAAGATTGCAGTTAAAGAAAGGAGAAAATAAGAAGAAATTAGGGCTCTGAAGATAAAAACAAATTGGGCTTTTAACAAGCTTTTAATTTTAAAAATTAATAAAAATCTAGTAAAAAGAATAAAAAGAGTTACTTTTGTAGATGACAACAAAATACCAAAAAAAAAATATTTTCAAAAATATTCATTTTTTTTAAAAAAAATCTATTTTTAATTTTCAATTTTAAAAGTACCAAAATTTCATAAGTATACATATAGTACAATAAAAATATAGATCCACTTATCAACTTTAATTTCAAAAATATTTCAATTCAGAGATATATAAAAATTATAAGATATTTTTAAAAAAAAATTGAAAAAGTGACCATAAATGTAGTTTTCTCAAGAATTTTAATGAAGCTAAAGCCTGAGAATGCCAAAAAGACTAGACTAATAACTACAAGTAGAAAATCAGGTCAATTATTCACTAAATTCAGTATATTATATGAGTTATGCAATAAATTCAATATATTATATGGGTTATAAAATAAATTAAGAAAAAATTACACAAATGACCTCAAAGAAAATCTAGTTTTCAAAAATGCCATACAATAAAAAATTTTCAAAAATAACGAGCAAACTAAAACATTTTAAAAAAAATACTCTTCTTCCACCTTCTTCTTCTTCCTTTGTTTTTCTTCCATTTCCACTTACTTCTCTCGATATGCATTTTTCATACTCTATCTATCTTCACAATCTGCAACAACCCAATCAAAAAATAAAAACTGAACATTGAATACACTTCCACTCATATTATTAATCTTTGATGCAGCAGCTGGGGTGTGACTTCATTAGCAGTATTAATTCAGATCATTTATAGACTTAATTAATCCAATAATACTAGAATTTTCTCCAAAACTACAAGTCTTCAAGAAACTTGATGAATAACTAGAATAGTAATAAGTTGAGTGCAACTATGAATTTGTTAGACGGGAGGATTAAAGCAAGTCAATAATAAAGGAATAATAGTGTCAGTAAAGTAATGTATTGCTCCTATTGCAATAAATAAGTTATTTTTGAATTTTCCATATGAAAGAGGTCCCCTATTTTTACATTAGTAAAACTGAACCACAAACTGTTAAGACTTTCTGCCTATACAATCATTTTTTGGAATGTAGCCTATGGATATTCATTGGTTTTGCAGGTTCGCAAAAGAAAAAAATCTTCAAAAATTTCAATTCAGTATGCAGTAGAGATGCATGTGGGATTTGAAAAGAAAATTCACTAAACAATAATTAATTCAAAAATGAAATTAGTATTTTTAATTTTTTTTATTGTGTATATTTTTATTAATTAATTTATGTTATATTCTATGTTAATTTATATTTATTGATTTTAAATTATTTTTTTTATACTTACCTTTTTATATATTTTATTTACTTTATATTTTTTTAAATAATTTTAATATACACTATAAAATATAATGGGATTAAAGAGTTCAATAATTCTTCTCCCACTAGTTATTTTGTCTTGTCAGAGCCTTGACAATTCTAGGAATTATCAAATTGGACAATAAAAAATTATCTAATTCGGCAATATTCCCTGGAATTATGCAGGATTTCATTTTTAGGTGTCTACAGAGTTATCCAAGGGATATATTTTCATAGCAAATAAGATAGTGGGAGGGTAATTGAGGTTGAATTATGATATGTCAGGTTCATAGAAAATGAATTTCCCATGCAAGGCATATTAAACCAAGAATTCTTCTAATTCGAGACCACAAATCAATATTCATTAGGATCACTACATTCGAGTAGGAGAAATTTGATGGTTTTAATTCTACCAACTAGTCCGAATGAAAGTGATTTTGGTACAAATGGGAGTACAAATCCTAGTTCTTGGGGGAACCCTATAATTGATATCATTGAACTTGGTGAAAATGTTTCTTAATATTCCAACTTGAGATGAAGTAACCTTGAAATAATTGCTCATCTTCAATTTGAGATTGAAGGCAGAAATGAAGTTTTTATGGTTATATCTCAAGATGAGGAAGAGCCAAAGAGTGTGAAAGAGGCTCTTTCCCACCCTGCTAGGGATAAATTGACAAAAGCAATGGAAGAGGAAATGAGACCTAACAAGGTATGAAAATTAATATATCTCCTAAAAGAACGTAGACCTATTGAGAATAAGTAGATTCTCAAAATCAAGCGTAAGCCTAATGACAGTATCGAGAAATATAAAGTTCATTTCATTGCAAAGAGGCATGCAAAATAAGAAGGAATTAGCTATAAGGAGTGTCGCATATGGGACGACGGTGGAGCCGACGAGATATAAAATTTAATTGTTTTAGTCGGCTTTGTGTTTAGTTGTATTATTTTTCATGTATGTTAGAGTCGTCACCAATAAATTATAAGGTTTGATTAGACACCTATTAATGATTTGTATTTTCAGAGATAATGTTCAAGGTTTGATTATGTATAGGGAAGAAAAAATATTCTACAACATCTAAAATTATTACTATAATTATTATGATATTTTATTATCTATTTTTTTACTCGTAGGAGGAATTATATTCACTATCAGAATATAAATCTTAATTATTATTTTATTATTATTTTTTTAAAATTATTTTTTTATTTAGATTATTGTATCAACTATCTGGATATAAATATATTTTTTATAAATTTTATTTATTAATTTTATTAATTTTTTAGTTTTATCACCCCTGTAAATATATTTTTTATTTATTAATTAATAGCTAAATTTTTATATTCACTATCTAAATATAAATATTTCATACTATTAAATAATTTAATATTTATTAAATTTATTATTTTTTACATTATATTTATTCTTTAGACTATTTTAGTTAAATATTTTTTAATTTTTTATAATTTTTTAATATAATTTTTAATAGAGATAAGTCTCTCAAACTAACAGATATTTTTTATATTAGCTGTAAATATATTTAAAGTATATGAGATAAGGTTTTTTCTGTTGTAGTCATAATCCTTATGTTGTCAATTCCCTATATATGTACAGCATATTCATAAATGAGAATGTGTACTTTGTGTTCTCAATTTGCTCCGTTTGCCTCTGTTTCTTGTATCGTTTTATGGTATCAGAGCCTATTGCTCAACAGCAGCAATGTCGACCCTTTCTGCTCTAGCTTCTTCTTCTGCAAGTTCGATCTTCTCTCAATCTTCTCTTCCTAATGTTGCTCAGTACCTACCAATCAAACTTGATTCCAGTAATTTCCTTTTGTGGAAAGCCCAAATTCTGCCGATCCTTAATGGATACCGTCTTGCAGATCATATATCTGCCACTTTTAAACCTCCTTTTTGGAGGACAAGAAACCGAATCCTGATTATTTAGAATGGTACAGTCAAGATCAGCTTGTGGTCAGCTGGATCAATTGCTCTCTCTCTCAGCCAATATTGTCTCAGGTAATTGGATTGCAAACTGCTCGTGAGGTTTGGCAAAAGTTGGAATTTATCTATTCCAAGGGGGCATGTACTCAGACCATGAAGTGCCGTAAACTTTTGAAACACTTGAAACAGGGATCTGATTCAATTGAAGCTTATCTTCAACATGCTAAGAATCTGTTTGATACTATGATGGCTTTAGATGCTCCGGTTGCGGAGGAAGCATTTCTTGGCGACGTTTTAGAGGGACTGGACTCTGCATATCGTCCTTTTGTTCTAGAGATTGAGGCTCGGAACGCAGCTATCACTTATGATGAATTACATGCTCTTTTGCTAGGAGAAGAAGCACAATTGAAGATGGCAGATTTGCAACTGGAATCCTCTGTTCAGCCGACTGCTCATTTTGCCCAAACTAGTCGTGAAAATCATATTAACTGTGGAAAAGGCAGAAACAATTCTGGGAATTATTCTCGTAATCAGCAATTCAGTCAGAGTTCTACCTCCAATAATCAGTTGGCAAACAACTCTGGGTCTGGGTCTGTTTTGCGTTTTGCTTCTAAATTGATTTGCTATAATTGCCGAGGTACTGGACACACAAGCAGGCAGTGTCCTTCGCCAAAACAGAACAACAATCAGCCAACTGCTCATCTTGCTGCTACAGGAATATTGCCGAGACCACAAGAGTGGACATTGGATTCTGGAGCAAATTTTCACATAACACCGAATTATGGAAACTTTGATTGTTCAGAGCCCTATACTAGAACTGATGCTATCACTATTGGCAATGGTAATACTATTACTGTGTCTTTTGTTGGCTATTCTTTCTTTCGTAATTCTGATAATCTTTATTGTTTTGATAATATCTTACATTCACCATTTGTTTCTCGTAATTTGGCCTCTGTTTCAGCTTTTGCAATGCAAAAATAATTTGTCTGTTGAATTTTTTCCTGACTACTTTCTCTTGAAGGCACGAGGAGGATCGTTCATAAAGGCCTGAGTAGAGATGGCTTGTATCAACTTCCTTTATCATTGTTTCGTCCACAAGTTTATGTTGCTACTGTTTCTGATTGGCATGCGAAATTAGGACATGCTAATTCTCGTTTGATTCGTAGTGTTCTTTCATTCCATAATTTAGCTTGTAATAAATCTTCTGGTTTTGAACCTTGTGATGCTTGTTTACAAAGTAAAATGCATAAGCTTCCATTTCCTGATTCTTGTTTTACAGCTAAAAAGCCTTTAAAGTTGGTTTGCTGTGATGTCTGGGGGCCTTCTCCTGTTGCTTCTGTTAATGGATGTCGTTATTATGTCTTATTCTTTGATCACTATTCTAAATACTCTTGGATATATTTTTTGAAACATAAGTTTGAAGTTTTACCAATATTTGTTTAATTCCGTCAATTAGTGGAAAAATTCTTTAATGCTCAATTTAAGATGTTCCAGGCTGATTGGGGTGGGGAGTATCAAGCACTAACCAAATACTTGAAAGATAATGGAATAACCCAGAGAATTTCTTGTCCATATACTCCAGAACAAAACGGGTGTGCAGAGAGAAAACATTGACACATAGTTGAAACTGGTCGTTCATTACTTTTTCATGCAAATGTGCCCTTGAAATATTCATTGTATAAATCGTTTGCCTATTATTTTATCTTCACCAAAGACACCTTTTGAGGTTTTGTTTCATCAAAAACCAGATTATTATGCTCTACATACTTTTGGTTGTGCGTGTTATCCATGGTTGAAACCCTATGCTAAACACAAACTTGATGCTCGTGTGTCTTTCTTGGATACAGCAAACTGCACAAAGGTTATTATTGCCTGGATATTTTAACTAGCAAAGTCTATATCTCACGCCATGTGCAATTTTTTGATCAGGTGTTTCCTTTCCGAGTGTTACAAGAACATACTGCTCCTCAATCTAATGATCCACTGCAGCTGAGTCCATTAATACCACTTACAGTCCAGAGAGAGAAGGGTGTTTTGGGGCCGGGTCCAAATTCACAGTCGATGCCTTCTTTCAGTTCATCAGATATTGATCAACCTGAGATATTTTCTAATAAAGATAGTCCAGTTGCTGCGATTCAGCATTTTGTTTCACTTCCTCACGATTAAATCGTATCAACTGCTACTGAGACTTCTCAATGCCAACTGGTTTCCACAACTTCGGCTGAACCTTTGCAGGTTGCATTACCACAATTGGCTGCTTTAAATCCTCAATCGACACAACAAGGCAGAACCAATCACATGGTGCCTAGGTCACAAACAGGCTCTCTAAAGCCGAGATTGTTTCTCAATCAGCTTGATCAGAACTCTATTATTCCAACATGTTACTCTAAGGCAATTCGGGATAGCAAATGGCGTGCTGCAATGCAAGAAGAAATAAATGCTTTACTTCAAACTGAAACTTGGGAACTTGTACCAAGAGAGAAAGCTACGAATATAATCGACTGTAAGTGGGTTTTTCGTATTAAAGAGAAATCTGATGGCTCCATTGATTGTTATAAGGCGCGGTTATTAGTTAAGGAGTATAACCAACGTCCTAGGATTGACTTCAAAGAAACTTTCTCTCCTGTTGTAAAACCAGCAACGATTCATGTGATTCTTGCTATTGCTGTTACAAAAGGTTGGCGGATTAATCAATTGGACGTCTCCAATGCATTCTTACATGGTGCTCTTGATGATGTGGTCTTTAAGGAGCAACCACCTTGGTTCTCTGATACTCAGCTGCCAAACCATGTTTGCAAGCTCAAACGCTCTCTTTACTGACTTAAACAAGCACCGTTGCAGTGGTACAAGTGTCTCACTTCTGTCTTGGTTAGTTTTGGCTTTCAAATCTCCAATGCCGATTCCTCTTTGATGTTTTTCAATAAAAATGGTGTGCAGATTTTTAGTATGATATATGTAGATGACATCATTTTGACCGGTTCTTCCGCACATGCAATTCGTGATGTTATAAACTTTTTGCATTCACATTTTACGTTAAAGGAGTTAGGCGATTTGGACTATTTTTTGGGAATTGAGGTTAAGAAAACAGCAACTGGGTTAATTTTATCACAAGAGAAATATATATTGAAGACTTATTGGACAAGGCTCAAATGAACGGCTACAAAGGTATTTCAACCCCAGTCTTATTGCGAGATGCAGCAACATCAAACTCAACTTCTGCTTTCCGTAATCTCACTTTGTTTCGACAGATTGTTGGGAGTCTACAATATTTGTTGTTTACTCAACCCGATATTACTTTTGTAGTTAATAAAGTAGCTCAGTCCTTGTACAATCCAACCGAAGCAAATTGGACAGCAACAAAACGAATCTTGAGATATTTGCAACACACAGCTGATTATGGTTTGCATATCTCCAGAGCATCAAATTTTAATTTGAGTATTTACTCTGATGCAGACTAGGCATCAGATTCTGTTGATAGGAAATCCACATCTGGCTACGTCATCTTTCTTGGGCATAATATGATTTCTTGGGCATCAAAGAAGCAAAAGACCGTTGCTCGGTCATTAACAGAATCCGAATATCGGGCTATAGCTTTGGCAACAGCAGAAGTGACATGGTTGCAGTCTTTGTTCAAGGAAATAAAATTTTCAGTTTCAACACCAACTCTTTGGTATGATAATTTGGGGGCTACCTATTTGTCTCGTAATCCTATTTTTCATGCACGAACAAAGAATAGTGAGGTTGATTTTCATTTCGTGCGTGACAAAGTTCGAAATAATGAAATGCAAGTTAAGTTCATATGCTCCCAGGATCAGCTAACTGATCTCTTGACAAAACCTCTGTCTAGACAAAGGCATTGCACTCTTCGTGATAAATTGACAATTCGTCCCTCTGCGGTACGAATTGCGGGGGAGTAATAGAGATAAGTCTCTCAAACTAACATATATTTTTTATATTAGCTGTAAATACATTTAAAGTATAGGAGATAAGGTTTTTTCTGTTGTAGTGATAATCTTTCTGTTGTTAATTTTCTATATATGTACAACATATTCATAAATGAGAATGTGTACTTTATGTTCTCAGTTTGCTCTGTTTGTTTGCCACTATTTCTTGCATTGTTTTAATTTTTTTTAAAAAGAGTATAATTTTTTTTTATTAAAATAAATTTAAATTAAAAATTCGATTTTAAATATATACGTGACCACTTCACGAAATGGAATTTCAATCTTCAATTAAAGTAATACAATGAAAACTGGGGCTACCGAAGTTTCAATTAATATTTTTATATTTTGAGAGAAAAATCAAAATCCATTAAATGACACGTCTAAATGTTAAGATAATTATTAGAATTTTTTATATATTTATTATTTATTTTATGATAAAAAAAGGAATGAATTGCATATATAATAAAGAAAATAATTCCCTTTTTTATGTTTTTTTGGCCACCATTATTACAGTACTAAGAAATTATATATCTCAAAAAAGTGACGGTAGTAAGAGTGATTCCATTTCCAAAGAAAAAAAATGATAATAAAATGTAAAGGCAAAAGTGGTAGTAGTAATTAAATAAATAAATAAAGTAAAAAAATGAACAAATAAATAAAGAAAACAAAGTTTGCAGTGCACATCACGTCTTTCACATATGTAGGGGTACTATGAACATGTCACTTTTTACCATAAAACCTATCAATTTGCCTTTTATTAATAATAAATTAAATAACCCAGCACTTTATCGTTATTTTAATAATAATAATAATAACAACAACAGCAACAACAGCAACTTTACACATAACCCTAACCCTAGAGACACCCATACATAAACCCCCATTTTTTTTCTTTTCCTTATTCATCTTCTCTTTCTGTTGTTCCTCTTTATACATTATTCTTTTTAGCAAATTCCGTTTTTCCATTTTTTTTTTACACAGACAGAAAAAGAAATCTATCCTTTAAAATTTTCTTCTCTTTTTGAACCCAGAGTTGCAACCCACTCCAAGCATATTATAGTATTTATTCATCAGTAAATCTTAAGGTAATGAAAGATACTAACTTTGGTTTTTTTTGTTATATATTTTATTTGCTTGTTAAATTTATAAAGTTTTGTTTATTTATTTTTTATGTTTTTGATGTTGTTCCCTAAAAAAATAAAACTCTTTTGTAAAAATTCTCTCTTGTGAGATTGCTCAGGCTATTTTATTTTATCATAATTTTCTGAGATTAGTAAATTTATCTTGTTTTGAAAATAGTCTATTATATATATATTTAATGGGTTTATTTTTCTGTAGTTTTATTGCATCCTTTTCAAAAGCAATACAGCAATTATATTCCGAGATCGAGCTAATACGAAAGCTAAGTTTGCATTTATGTGTAATTCCTACATGTTTTGTCAGTCATTTTTTTTATATTCACATTTGTTGGGTTTGTGAGTGTAGTTGCTATTCAGTATTTTAGGTGCTCGTTCTGGTATATTTATTTTTATTGATATTTAATTTTGTGTTTGTATTAGAACTTATTATGCGACTCTATAATTTATCTCTATAATTTATTTTATTTATATACAATAACACAATCACCATTTCACTGTTTCTCAAAGATCTCAGCAGAAAATATAACATTCAAAGTTTCAATATAAGATTAAAATTTATAGTAAAAAAAAAATTGATACTTAAATTGCAAAAAAAAGAAGTAAATGTACAGTATTTACCTGACAATATGCTCTTTAATAGTTGAAAATGATTAAATTTATTTTGCTGGATTAATTTTTTTGAAAATTTGTTTAGTACACTACTTGTAACTAACAAAATTCAAGTTTTTTCTAGTTTTCTCTATTAGAAAACTCAGTTGGACTATATTTATATCTTTTTTCTCTTTTTTCTCTTTTTTTTGTGTTTTTCTTTTTGAATTTTGTATCTCGTCTGTGTAAATTTATCCTTATTCGTAGTGAAAAATATATATATTTTTTATATTTTTAGGTATGGAGTTAATGATATTATAGAGAATATTTAGTATGATGCTAATGCTATTTCTGAAATATTCGTTATGAAACTACTGTATTTTTTTTTTCTGCCTCTTTTTATTAATTGAAATTTTATTTTTTATATTTGGAGTTGATGTATACGAAGAATGTTGTAAATATTTTATTATTTAATTTTTTTTTCTTTAAATTACTATTATTATTTTTATTATTTAAATATTGGATTACAATAGTTATTTTCTCCCCTTTTGTATATTTTAATAATTAAAAAATCGTGCAAAAGGTCAATAGTTAATTATTTTTTAAAGCTCGATCTCATTCATGATCTATTATTAATTGTAAAAGGAAAGGATAAAACTTGAGATGTAATTCTAGGATGTATAATTGACTATAAAAATTGATGAAAAACGATATTAAGTTTGACCTGAAGACTTTCTAATACTTGAAAAGAAAGGAGCAATCTAAGATTTGATCATAAGAGTTTTTAAGATTTGAGGCTGAAAAAAAAAAGAATTAAGAGGAAAATCTAATGTTTAATTCTAAGAGTATCTAATGCTTGATATTAGAGAATTTATAGAAAATAAGAATGGATCCTAAAGCTTGATTCTAAGAGTATCTAATGCTCGATATTATATACTTTTTGAAAGTAAGAAAAAATTTAAAATTTAATCTTAGGAGTACCTAATGCTTGATACTAGAAATTTTTAAAGAAAGAAAAGAAAGGAAATTTAAGGCTTGATCCTAGGAGTGTCTGAAGTTTGATTGTAGAAATCTTTTTTTCAATAAGAAAAAAGAACCTAAATTTTGGCCCTAATAATATCTAGTACTTAATACTACAATTTTTTTTTTTAAAAAAAAAAAACTTAAGGCTCGACTCTAGTAGTATCTAATACTCTACAATAAGAAAATGGAGTCTAAAAATACCTAATACCTAACACTAGGATCTCTTTTAGAAAAAAAAATCTAAGGCTTGATCTTAGGAGCTCGACATTAAACACTTTTTAAAGCAAAAAAGGAACTTAAGGCTTAATCTTAGGAGTATCTAATATTCGATACTAGGAACTTAAAAAAAAATATAGAGCTTGGCCCTAGGAATACCTAAAGTTTGACTTTAGAAAAAAATGAAAAATTAAAAGAGAATTAAAGATTTTATCTTGGGTGTACCTAATATTTGATACTATGAACTTTTAAAAAATAAAGAGAAATTTAAAGCTTTACTTTAAAATTACTTGAAAAATAATTTATGTATACAACTTCTTTTAATCGTATTTGGAAATTTGAGGATCTTTTTTTTTCTTGGGAAAAAATGCTTAAAATTTTTATACCATATTTGCTTGCTTATATCTAAATTCCATGGAAAAGTGTTAATTTCTTTTAAAAACATATTCTTGTGATTAAAAAGTTTTCTTTTGAAAGAAAAATATATCGGAACTACAACTATCCCTGAATTTGGAATAGATCTAGTACTGAATTTTAGTTACGAGATCTCCAAGATGTCTTCTTTAGTTTTGTTTAGGCAATAACTCTGGATTTTAGAACAACCTCGTTTGTCAGTGCCCTTATAAATATCTTGATAGTAATTCTTTAATTCATTGATATGTTTTCATTTCAAGTTTATAATTTTATGCCTCTCAAACAAGTTTGTTAAGCTTAATCTTTTACCATATGTTAGCAACACGTTCCTTTTTTTCAAATACTTTAAGAATAAGTTTTAATAAAGTATATGCCTTAAAGAATATGTCGGGAAAGAATGTTGGACAATTTCTCTCTCAAAAGTCATTTTATCAATATTTTCCACAGTTACTTATTTTCAAAAGGTAAATATATGTGTGAGAAAAGTGAAAAATTATTTAGGGAAGCCAATGAATTATATAAATCTAACGACCATAAGTCCAAATTGATTTTAAACAATCTCTAACTATGCTTCTCACATCTTCTTTTTCCTCTCTTGTTACAACTTTAAGCATAATACCTCTTCACAACATCTGAATTCACCGGATTTGATAAATCTTCTCCATCTATATTGGTTAAAATGAGAGCTCCTCCAGAGAATACTTTTTTCACAATATATGGACCTTCATATTTAAAAGTTCATTTTTCTTGAGGGTTTTAATGCCTAAGAATGATCTTTTTAAGCACTAAGTCTCCTTTAAAATTCTTTTGCTTTCATCTTCTTTGCATGGGTCTTGAAAAGTCATTTCTTATATAATTGACCATGACACAATGTTGTCAAGCTTTTTTATTCAATAAAGTTTAACTGATCAAAACTATTCTGCATCAATTCAGTATCGTCAAGCTCAGCTTCCATAATAATTATGAGAGAAGGAATTTCAACCTCAATCGGTAATACTGTCTCCATGCCATATACTAAAGAAAATGGTGTTGCCCTAGTAGATGTTCAAATTATGGTCCTATACCTGTGAAGAGCATAAGGAAGATTTTCATACTAATCTTTTTATGTTATCGCCATTTTTTGAATTATCTTTTTGATATTTTTATTTGTTGTTTCAACTACATCATTTAAAATCTAAGGGATTAGGCATAGTTTTTATAGTGTTCTTGCCTTTAAGTAACTCCATGAGTTGCACTAATTGATTTCTCATTTCTGAAATTTCATATAACTTGTCTTTGATTTGGTCGATATCTCATCTCATTTCTTCTTAGGCTTGGCCCTCCATAAGTCTAGTCTTGATCGAGTCTCGTAACGGTGAGTTAAGTTATATCTATTTTTTTTTTGAAATTCAAGCTATATTTTTATTCATGATGGTATATTTATTTTACATTAAAAAATATTTTTATTCACCATTTTTCATTTGTATGAAATCATAATGCAACAATCAGGAAAATTCATGTGTTTTTTTAAAATGAAAGAAAAAAGGGAGGAAAAAAATGATAAATAAATAAATAACGTAACTTAAATAATTAATTATCTTTCAAAAAAAAATAGACTTATCAAATTACAAAAGAAATCAAATCTTGCTAACTCTTGTGACTATCATTTGAACTATTTATAATAGGAAAACTCTTGATACATTTTTTCAGTAAATCATAGAGCTTCTGTCCATGTGCCTCCACTAGCATATAAATCATTCTCATATGGTTTATCTCTTGAGCCATGTTGTTTGCTTGTTGAGCTAGTGCCCTCAATTTTTTTTTTTGATAAGGTTGTCAAATTGTGTACATACTATTGTAAAGTTATTATGGTAAAAAATACAATCTTCCTTGTATGCTCTTATGCGGGTTGTCAAATCTTTTTTTCTACCAAGATTTACTGCATGGAAGTTGTTAGTTGATTTGTCTGGTTTTAATATGCTTGACTTTTTCATACCAAATTTTAGATATCAGTTTGTTGTTGGCATGATTCCTCAACCAGAGCTTCTATCTCACTTCTCATTCTTTCTTTCATTTCTTTATATCCCTCTAATAGCCTTGGAGTATGCACAATTCCTCATTTAACTTGTTATAACAATTCTTCATTTAACTTGTTTTTTTTTTTTGTTATAGCTCGATTGTTTTTCTTTCAACTTTTAAGATTGATGTTTTTCTTTTCATCATGCTGGACTCATTTAACTATATTTGGACTTTTTTCATTTCACATTTAAGCCTTTTATTTTCTTTGCGCAGCTCAAAAGTCCTTTTTTCAGCTTTTGTTGTCTCTCGAATCCAATGAGCTATGTCTCTATTATATATGGAAAAAAATTTTTTATTAACGGGTGCATTAACAAGAATATGCTCACTTGATGTAAAGGGTCCTATAGACATCTTCATTTCTGGAGGAATAAATCATTTTTCATAATTTTGGTGCCATTCTAAATAACTTTGAGTCATTGAATCCCTGTAAATTCCATGTCGTATATTTTTCACAGTTTGCCATGCATCCAAGATTGTACCAAGCTTAACAGATGTCCCTTCACCCTTATAATCAAACTCTATAAGGTTTAATTCTGTTGTGTTGAGTAATGAATTGACGTGATCCAAGTTATCTTCTTACCATCGTTGGTGCATATGCAGTAACTCCCCATATTTTTACTAGAGGCACCCATGCGATATTTTCATAACTGAATATTAATGACTGTCTATCATTTTAGAAAGCCAACTAAGACACATCTTCTTTTATCTGCTCTAAAAATCTCAACCATTGCTTCTTATTAGGAGCTATTTCAGGCCATTTTGCTAATCCAAATTTGTAACGTGATTCTTTGTTACGTTTTATCCTAGTTCATACTCAATTATAGGAAACTGAAATGAATAGGGGCATTTAAAATGAGTCACGACTCATATACTTAAAAGAGCGACACAACCTATAAATTACCCATTTCCTTACTATATGCAATAATTTAATAATTTTATTATTTTCGCTAGTATACCAATAATCGAATCCGTTCCTCTTATTACATTGGTAAAGAAGGTAATGACCTTGAGATCCACACGGTTTAATTCCTTTGGGATTAAGTTCTTTCCATATATAAGTAGCACGAAAACTTGAAACCATTCTTTTGATGGAGATTGCTCTTTACAAATTCTAACAAAGGCTCAACTCAAACATCTTTAGATTGTGGACTCTTCCATTTCTCTATAGTCTTTGTTTGCATACGCATGATCTTAGCTAATTGTCTTCTTCCAATTGCCCTCCTATAATGTACATATGGTTTGACTTCACTCTTCTCTAATACATTGATCATATAACAGTATTCTTCCATAGTAGGAGTCAACTCCAATTGTCCAAAGGAGAAGCATTGATAACATAAGTCCTAATAATTGAGTAAGGCTTTCAACATTGGTAAGAACACCGAGACACACATCAGGTATGCAATCAAACTAAACTGTTTATTGAACTAAATTCTTTATTGCAGCCTCAAATTATCACAGACTTTCTTTTGAGCCCTTAAATCATTTTGTTGAAAGTCTATATGTTTTAATGTGGGGAGCTAAAGTGAAACCCCTATTTGGATATAATCTCCCTCTGTTCTTTGTTTTACTTTTGAATGTGATAAAACTTATGCCTCAGATTTATCTATTATAATCATATTATAGGGATTCACGTCGAATGGTCACAAGAGTATAAAATAGTTCCTGATATAAAAGAGACAACAAAATATGCTTATTAGACATAAATATTTACAACAAATGCTAGAATATTATATAATGCAAAATTGCAATGATATATGATGCAAAATTTACAATTTCATGTAATGCAAAATTACACAATATTTATCTAATTGGCACTTTATCATTAATCACAAAAAAAGTTTACAAGACAACGGATGTACTCTTGTGTCTCACAATCTAAATACTATAAGACTCAAGTGCGCATTCGATTAATATATCATCTTTTAATGACTTTAAATTATCATAATTTCATTGATCACCTTTTCCTAAATCCATATAAAAGAAACATTTTTATTTTTCTAATTTTATGTGTCTCTTAAGCTTTCTTCCACCCTTCATCTTTTGTTGCATTATCATTTGGGGTCTCTATTATGCCTCTTGGTCATTTGGGAGGGACTCTTCTATGGACTCTTCATCTTCTAGTGGTTGTTCCTCATTTGTAGCATCATCCTCGTAATGTGATGGCTCTTGCAGCACTTCAACTAGTATGGGTTCTTCTTCTGGCAACTCATTCCCATCCCCTGGATCTTCTCCATCATAATATATTTCTTCTTCCTCAATCTTATCTTCATATTCTAAAATGAACAATTGAACTGGCCCATTATAATAGTCGGCATCAATTGTCTTGTAATATAGGATGGCACCAAGGGGTTAATTGTTCAAATCCCACTTTAACCTTCCATCAAAGTGGTACCCCTCAGGAGTCAAGAGGCCTAGAGGTACTTTTGTAAGCTTGTACCTGATTGACTTCACAAAGAATTTCTTTAATTGCATACCAATCATACCTATGTTTACAGGGGTTCCATTAAAAGAATTTTCCTCAAAGGCCTCTGCTATCTTTATCTCAAATATATTTTTATAGACTAGTTCAATTTGTTTGCCCCACCTATACTACTCTCGAATCTCGAATATGGTCAGGCAATAGTTCATTAGACTATTTTCTTGTAAAGTCGGGAGCCACTTATCAAAATCCATAAATGAAATTAGCTATCTGAAAAAGTAAGAGTGATGTTCGAGCTTAAATTTCTAATTCTCAAAACATTCTAATAACCATACTTTATCTAACAACATCCCAATCTTGTACACCTTTGCCAAGTACAATAAGAAACATAATGCTTCTATTGGGAAGGTTTGAATGTCTTCTGCAGGCATATAAAAACAATTCAAGAAGGAAATCTCTAGGTGCCAATCAAGAAATTTAATGGGCATATCATGTAACCCATATTTTTCCAATAAAAAAGTTTGAAATCTCCTTATCATTTCGACGTCCCTCTCATAAAGTATCTTTTTTGCCATTTTCATAGCTAGATCTAATGGCAAACATTCAGTTACTCGCTCAATTGGTAAGAAATTTTCGTGCTCCATGACTCAGTACCTTTTGTATAATAATGTGTAATTTTTTCATATATGACATGTTGTGTACATGCATCAATACATAAAAAGAGATTAGTAAAAAAAATGCATCGTGACTTGAAAAGTAACGAGCAGATAGGAGAGCACAAGCATAAATTGCTTTATTTATTAATCCTAAATGGGTTTAGAATGGTTTAGGGCAAGTTATCTAAATGTATGAATTGATGGGATTGAGTTCTACTTCCAAGGTAAATACCCGTCTTATTCCACCATGGTTTTGAGGTTCTTAGACTGTAGGTCATCCCACTATTGCCCATAACCTAGACTAGCGAGTTCTTTCAACCAACATATGGCTAAAAGACAGAGTATGGGTAAGAATTTTTTAGAAGCCTTACCGAGGCTCCCAATGAGGCATCTCTACTTCATTCTTATAGCATACCTATTAGGATAATAAGTCATTTCTTGACCTTCAATGTGTGTGTAATGAGAGACTTATTAATGTAACATTTTTCTTTTAAAAGTAGAGAAATGATAATAATTTTTAAAACACAAATTATAAACAAAATATAAACATCGCAATAATATGGATAGCTTAATCCTTCTATTTAACAACTCACTACTATGACTCTAGTAGAGTCGCCAACTGTCACATATTGGGCGACGGTGGAGCTGGCAGAACATAAAATTTAATTGTTTCAATTAGCTTTATGTTTAGTTATATTATTTTTTATGTATGTTGGGAGTCGCTACCAATCAATTATAAGGTTTGATTATACACCTATTAATTGTTTGTATTTTCAGAGACAATGTTTGAGAGTTGATTATGTGTAAGAAATGAAAAGCACCCTACAACGCCCAACATTGATACTATAATTATTATAATATTTTATTATATATTTTTTACTCATATAATAGATTATATTTACTGTCTGAATATAAATTTTAATTATTATTTTATTATTTTTAAAAAAATATTCTTGTATTTAGATTATTGTATCCATTATCTGGACATAAATATATCTTTTATAAATTTTATTTATTATTTTTTTTAGTTTTATCACCTCCTGTGAATAGATATTTTATTTATTAATTAATAGCTTAATTTTTATATTCACTATTTGAATATAAGAATTTTATGTTATTAAATAGTTTAATATTTATTAAATTTATTATTTTTTATATTATGTCTACTTTTTAAACAAGACTATTTTAGTTAAATATATATTTTTAATTTTTTGCAATTCATTAATATATATATTTTGAAAAGGATATATATATATATATTTATTAAAGTTGACTTAAATTTAAAACTCAATTTTAAATATTTGCATAACTGTTTAACGGAATTAAAATTTTTGTAGTTTAAATTTTTTATTATTTTCATGTCTACTTTATTGGACATAATTATTTTATTTGTTTATTATTAATAATTTCATTAGATACATGAATTGTTATATCTTTTTATATTTGTCTTTTATTTTATATACATCACTGTTATTGTTACTATTTTTATTTTTTAGACATAATTATACTTATCTTTTATTTTAATGTGATATTTGCTATGCCATTCTCAAGTTATCTATTAGTCAATTAAAAAAATACACGATAGAACATTTTTGTTATGAATAGTTAAGATGGTTTGCAAGCTATAAACTAAATAATAAATGCTAAAAGTAATACAATGGGCACTGGGGTTACTGAATTTTCAATTAACATTTTTATATTTTGAGAGAAAAATTAAAATCCATTATAATGACACATCTAAATGTTAAGATAATTATTAGAATTTTTTATATTTTTATTATTTATTTTATGAGAAAAAAGGAATGAATTGCATATATAATAAAGAAAAGAATCCCCTTTTTTATATGTTTTTTTGACCATCACAATTACAGTACTAAGAAATTCTATATCTCGAAAAAGTGACGGTAGTAAGACTGATCCCATTTCCAAAGAAAAAAATGATAATAAAATATAAAAGCAAAAGTGGTAGTAATAATTAAATAAGTAAATAAAGTAAAAAAAATGAACAAATAAATAAAGGACACAAAGTTTGCGGTGCAATCATGTCTGGGGTGCTATGTACAGGTCTATACTTTTTACCAGAAGACCCATCAACTTGCCTTTTAATAATAAAAAATTAAATAACCCAGCAGTTTAGCATTTGAAACAAAAATACATTAAACGTTCCAGTGTTTTCCTTATTTTAATAATAATAATAATAACAACAACGTTACACATAACCCTAAGCCTAGAGCCCCCCCATTTTTTTTCTTTTCCTTATTTAGCAAAACCCCTTTTTCCCTTTTTTACACAGACAGAAAAAGAAATCTGTCCTTTAAAATTTTCTTCTCTTTTTGAACCCAGAGTTGCAACTCGATCAAGCATATTATAGAATTTATTCATCAGTAAATCTTAAGGTAATGAAAGATTCTAACTTTTGGTTTTTTTGGTATATATTTTATTTGCTTGTTAAACTTTTAAAGTTTTGTTTATTTATTTTTTATGTTTTTGATGTTGTTTTCTAAAAAGATAAAACTCTTTTGTAAAAATTCCCTCTCGTGAGATTGCTCAGGCTATTTTATTTTATTATAATATTCTGAGATTAGTAAATTTATCTTGTTTTGAAAGTAGTCTATTATATATATATATATATATTTAATGGTTTATTTTTCTGTAGTTTTATTGCATCTTATTCAAAAACAATAGAGCAACTATATTCCGAGTCGAGTTAATCCGAAGCCCGGTCGGGCCGGGCCACTTCGGGCCTGGCCGGGTTCGGGCCGGGTCGGGCTGGCCCGATTTTTTTAAAATTTAAAAAAAATAATTTTTTTTACAAATTTTAATAAAATTTACTTATAAATATTATTTTAAAAATTTATTATACTAAATTATATTTAATAATATATAAATTATTATATAATTTTTTATATATAATATTTAAAAAAAATAAATTATCAAAAAATAAATTTTAAAACAATTAAAAAAATATAAAAAAATAAATATCTCGGGCCGGGTCGGGCCGGCCCGAGATTTTTTATCCCAACCCGAGGCCCGACCCGAGCTGGGCTCGGGTTGGATTTTGAGGCCCGTGGCCCGACCCTAGCATGGGTTCGGGCCGGCCCAACCCGGCCCGAAACCCTTCGGGCCGGGCCGGGTTGGTCGGGCCACGGGCCCAATGAACACCCCTAATACGAAAGCTAAGTTTTCATTTATGTGTAATTCCTACATGTTTTTTTTTCGTCCATCAATTTTTTTTATATTCTCATTTGGTGGGTTTATGAGTGTAGTACTTATTAAGTATTTTAGGTGCTCATTCTTGTATACTTATTTTTATTGATATTTAATTTTGTGTTTGTATTATAACTTATTTTGCATCTCTGTAATTTATTTCTATAATTTATTTTATTTTATTTTTTTAAGCAAAAAGGGGGGGGGGAATTTTATTGATATATTAAAATCGAATATAGGGCGAACCCATATAATTACTCAAAATGATACTCCTCAAAAAAGGAGGCAAAGAAGCAAAAGAGTTAAAAGAAAAAAATTCTACAGTGTAATCTACTAAGTAAAGCAAAATAGTGTGCAGTTTGATTTCCTTCCCGCATTACGTGTTGAACCGAGCAAGAGTGAGAGATAAGTAAGCTTCTGGTCTTACCTAAAAGAGATGAAGGATGTGCAAATTGCGGACTACGAAGAAGGTCAACCAAAAGAGAAGAGTCACACTCAACTTGAAAAGAGTCATAGCCAAAATCTAGAAACCATTGTGTGCTAATTTGAAGGGCCACAAGTTCAGCATTAAAAACATCATTGGCTTGAATAGAGAAAGCAATACCAGCAATGAATTGACCACTACTAGATCGAAGCACCGCACCACCAGATGAAGAGAGAGGGGGTATAAGATGCATCAACATTAACCTTGAAAACACCTCTAGGTGGTTTATTCCAGTAAATTAGTTTCGGCTTAATGTTGGAAACTCCAAAACTAGGCGGCAAGAGATCAGCAAGAGAGGGAAGTGGTTTTGTAAATGGGTCTTTGGAATGTCCCACACCCCAACTATGAATAGCTTTCAAGATTAAATTTAGAGTAGCAGGAAAGTAAAAGATTTCGCCTCCCCAATAGCACTTGCAGTATGATATCCAAATCGAGTAGAGAATACATTGAGAGATTAATCTTCTCACTTTGCCCATAAGAGATTTCGGTGGAGATTGCAGCCACCATTTCATTAGTTCCTGTCTCAAACTATTCTTAACCGAAATCTCATCAATCACATAGGAGCCAAAGAAGGACCATAACTGATTAATGTTTGAGCAAAAGTAGAAGATATGATCAGAAGATGCCTCACCCTTGTAGCAAAATGGACAGCAAGAGGCCAAACTAATTCCAAGTTTCTAAATTCTTGAGGGCAGCGGTAAGGATTGATTAAGAATTCTCCAAGTTAAGATTGAGTATTTGGAAGGAATCACTAAATTCCAGATAACCTTAGAAGAAAAGGAGGGGGACCTGTGAGCAGAAATAGCTTCGTATGCAGAAGCAAAAGAGAAAGTACCCGTGACAGTGAGAGACCAAGCTACAGGCGAGACATCCAGCCTGAACAAATTAGAATGCAGATGAAATGCACGGCATATGCGTTTCCATAATGCAGAATTTGTTGAAAGAAAAGACATATCTTCCCTGCGGTGATATTTGGACTTCATAAAGGCTGCCCAAAATGAAGAATTGCATAAATAGGACCATAAAATCTTAAGAGAAAAGGTATCCTGAACAGAAGAAAGAGGACAAAGTCCCAAACCATTCTCCTCGATTTTAAAGCACATATCATAATATTTAATCCAATGATATTTCCGGATTGTAGCATCAGAACCCCAAAAAAATGAACAAAATTTAGATTCCAGTGAAGAGATGATGGATCTAGGAAGTATCATTGACCCCATAACATGCATAGGGATTGAACTCAGAACATGTTTAATGAGCAGTAAACGACCACCAGAAGCAAGGAATTTTTTATACCACCCTTGAAGTTTACTTTCAACTTTTTCCAGCAATTGATGGCAATGAGATGCTCTAGTAATGCCTTTGTGAATGGAAGCCCTAAGATAAGTGAAAGGCAAGTGTTTACGAGGAATCCCAAGATGAGAAGCAATACGTCTTGCCACCAAAGTAGAACACTTGTTGGAACAGAAGAATGAACTTTTGTGAAAATTGATAAGTTGCCCCGAAGTCTTTTGGTAAATGTTGAGAAAAGCCTTCAAATGAGTAAGACTGCAGAGATCACCTTTAATGAAAACCAAAAGGTCATCTGCAAAAGCTAAGTGGGACACAGTGGGATAATGGCGGTGTAGACTATAAGGCTGAATCTTCCCATTTAAAATAAGTTTGTTGAGACCTCTGGAGAAGCATTCCGATGCAATAATAAAGAGCAGAGGAAATAAATGATCTCCTTGTTTGACACCCCGCTGAGGTTTGAAAAACCCTCTACTAACACCATTCACCAAGATAGAGAGATGAGTAGCTTCTAGATGACTCATGATCAAATTGACCAAAATAGTAGAGAAACCAAAACCGAGAAGCACTTTTCTAAGAAAAACCCAATTTACCCGGTCAAAAGCCGTAGCCATGTCAAGTTTAATAGCAATATTGTGCCCTCTAGTCTTTTTATCCAGATCTTGAATGACTTCATTAGCTAGAAGGATTTGTTCATGAGTAGACCTGCCTTTGAGAAAGCCTGCTTGTTCAGGAGAGATGATTTTAGATAGAAGAGGAGATAACCTGTTCGCCAAAATTCTTGTGCAAACCTTGCTAATAAAAGAAGCCAAACAAATAGGACGAAATTGCAAGAAATCAACAGGATTAGAGACTTTAGGAATGAGAACAATATTAGCACTGCCAAATGCTTTAGGAATGGGAATACCAAGGAAAAATTCCTTGATAGCACTGCATACATCCCACTGTAAAAAATCCCAACAAGCACGAAAGAATTGACCATCATATCTGTCTGGGCCCGGGGCACTGGTCGGATCAAGGTGCCAAACGACACTTTTAATTTCAGCATCATCAGGAATAGCAGTAAGTAGCACATTATCTTCATTTGAAATGACAGAATGAATCAAATCAAGCAAAGTCTCAGAGTGATGATAAGAATCAGCAGTAAAAAGAACAGAAAAGAACTTAACTGCTTCATTGCCTATCTCCTCCTGATCAGAGGTACGAATACCAGAGCTGTTTTTAATGGAGGCTATGAATTAAAACTTACGAGAAACCTTCACATAATTGTGGAAAAATTTGGAGTTACTTTCTCCCTCAGTAAGCCATTTAATGTGAGATTTTTGCTTCCAAAATAATTCTTCAATCTTGAGCTTCTGAATCAAAATAGCCTCTTTGGACTGCCAAGAAGCCCGATTAAAAGAAGATGGATCAGCAATGTATTTCTCTTCAGCCATATTAACTTGAGCCTCTGCCTCAACCGCCGAGAAAATATTACCAAAGTGAAGTTTATTCCAGTTGGAAATAACCTTACAAAGTAATTTCAGTTTATGAAAGAGAGCAGCCATACCACCACCAGAAAAAGAGGAAGACCAAAACTCACGAACCATAGGAATAAATTCCTTGTGAGTTAACCACATATGCTGAAATTTAAATCGACGAGAAGCAGAAACAGTGTTATTATAACAATGAAGGAGAAGGGGAGCATGATCAGAAGTGGTCTTGCTAAGATGAGTGCAAGAAATATTGTCAAAACTGTTGAAAAAATCCAAGTTGGAAAAGAATCGGTCCAAATGTTCCCAAACACGGCCATTACGCCGGACTCCAGTCCAAGTAAAACAATTTCTAGTATAGGGAAAATCCAATAAATCACAGTTGGAAACACAATCATTAAAATCATTCATACTTTGAAGATCAGGAGAGCTGCTGCCTTTATATTCGGAAAACAAACGGATAGCATTAAAATCACCACCTATAATCCACGGGCAAACAGTCTGAGAAGCCAACTGATTTATACGATTCCAAAGAGAAGCTCTCAAAGCTCTAGTGTGATAGCCATATATTGCAGAAAATTGAAAGTTGAATGACTTGTCATGAGAGGTGACCATACAAGTAGTCAATTGAGGCAGAGAATTACAATTATTGATAGAGAACATGTTGTCCTTCCATAATAACCAAATTTTGTTATCAGTAGAGCAAAAAACATTAGAGAATCCCAATCTATGAACCAAATTGTTACATCCAACATTAGTAATCATAGGCTCAATAATAACCAAGAAACCAATTTTATGAACAGAACACAATTTGATGAGGCGAGAATAAGAGGAATGAATCCCTCGAATATTCCAACAAAGAATATGCATTATTTAGAAGGTAAGTGAGAAGCTAAGGAAGCAGTAGTTGTAGCCTCCAGAGAGGGAGAATTATTGTTTTTGCGACGCCGTCTGTTCTTTCTCAGATTCATGGCAAAACCAGAATATTGATGTTTGTTATAGTCCATAACAGAGTCATCAACATGACCTGAAAGTTCAGAAGTTCGAGTCATATCTGCAGGTAAAGGTCCAGCAATATCAGAATCAGAACAAGAATTATCTGAGAAAGCAGTCCTAACAGTCCCAGAAACCACAACAAATGAATTATGCACAGGAGCAGTACGTTCAAGTTCAACAATATTGTCTAGATTACTGTTGACAATTTCAGAAATCATAACAGATGAATTAGTCACAGGGGCAGTAGTTTTAGGTTCAACAATATTCTCCAGATTACTGTCTTCAGTAGAAACATTTTGAAACTCAATATCATTAGAGTCATCAGCATCAATAATAATTTGAGGGGAAGAATTGAGGATTGTAACAGAGTCATCAAAAGTGACCCTTAGCCCTTTAGGGGGAGAATTAATAGAAACAGCAGTGCTTAAAGGATTTAGTGAAACTACATCAGCAACCGGTTCTCCATCAGTATGTGAAGCCATACCAATTCTTGTCTCTACTGATTTTGAAGTAGCTCCCTCATGAGCTCGATTGAATGAATTAGTAGAATTGTCATGCGAAACCAATTCATGTGTTGGAGTTTTATCAGAAACAGAGGCTACATTCTTTCCTGATTTGGGCACCCAAACTTTAGTCTCAGCAAGCTTAGGATCAACATCAGAATTAATGTGAAAAGAACAATCAACAGTATTATGGCCAAAACGACAACACTTTAGACAATATTTCAGCAGACCCTCATAAGCAATCGGTTGGAAAAAACCAGTGCCACCATTACCTATCCATATCTTTTCAGGAAGCTCCTTCGTGAGGTCAATCTCAACACAAATTCTGGCAGCAGATGGGCGGACAAGAGTGGATGTTGCTGCATCAATTTTGAGAGGTTTGCCAACTAAATTGGCGATGGGGTATAAAGCAGGCTTGGTGAAGAAATGTACTCGTAATCCCTCCATTACAATCCAAGCAGGAACGATTGGGCTATCTACATCTGCCCGAAAATCTGTAGACCACTTAGAAACCCGCATACTAAAGCCATTAAAGTACCATATCTGTCTCAACCAACAACGGAGGAAGTCTTCTTCTAAATTAAAGTTGATTAAAATGTTCTTCGAATCAAGCAAACCCAGAGAAAAAGGTACCTTTGAATCAAATCTGTTCAAATGATCTTTGGAGAAATTTCATGTTGGGACGACCTGACCCAAAGAATCCGACAAGAGCATATTGAAAAGGTTTGGCCAGAATCTCGATTTCATCTTGCGAGAAGGAGATGGCAGGAACCCCTCGAAATCGAGAGGGTTGTTTATCCAAAGGCAAAGCGATATTCTTGAAAGATCGATCGACAACAGAACCAGTAGAAATGGAGGAAGCAAGCCCAGATTTGAGAACCGAAGCAAAAGAAGAAACCGACGGCCCAACAGGGGCCGCCGTCTGACCAGAATCCAGCTCCATGAGAGTGGAGCAAGCCGTCGAGAAGAAACCCTAGCAAGCGTAATATCCTTTTTATGATATAATTTATTTTATTTATATACAATAACATAGTCATTATCTGACTATTTTTCAAAGATCACAATAAATAAATATAACATTCAAAGTTTCAGTATAAGAATAAAATTGCAACAAAAGAAAAATTGATACTTAAATTGCAAAAAAGAAGAAGGAAATACACAGTATTTACCTGACAATCTTGTCTTTAATTGTTGAAAATGATCGAATTTATCTTGCTGGATCAATTTTTCTAAAATTTTATTTAGTACACTGCTTGTACCTAACAAAATTCAAATTTTTTTCAATTTTCTTTGCCGTAAAATTCAGTTTGGCTCTACCTATCTATTTTTCTCTCTTTTTTTGTATCTTTTTTTAGTGTTTTTCTTATTGAATTTTCTTTGTCCTCTCCATGCAAATTTTTGTCCCTATTTATAGTGGAAATATATATATATATATATATTTTTTTTTTATTTTTTAGGTATAGAGTTAATAATACTGTAGAGAATATTTGGTATAGACCTATTGTCATTTTTGAAAATGCTCATTATATAGTTACTGTATTTTTCTTCTACTCTTTTTTGTTAATTGATTTTTTTTTTGTATTTGGGGATGATATATATAGAGAATGTTGTAAATATTTTATTGTTTAATGTCTCTTTCTTTTAATTACTGTTATTATTATTGTTTTTAAATATTGGGTTACAATAAGGAGACATTGTCTCCTATTATGATATTTACATCTATAAGGTTAATTCTAGCTATAATGGCAGACTTTGACCTTGAGTTACATCAAATGGATGGGAAAACTAATTTTCTTAATAGAGTGTTGGATGAAGAGATTTATATGGATTGATCGATAAGCTTCATCCAAAAAGGCCAAGAAAATAAGGTTTATAGATCTACAAAGTTAATCTATGACCTTAAACAGTCTTTGAGATAATGGTATATTTATTTTCACAATGAAATCATGTCAAATGGTTTCACTATGATAGACGAGGTCCATTGTGTTTATATAAAATAATTAAAAGATAAATTTAGTATCATGTCACTGTATGTTAATGACATACTCATAGCTGGAGATGACAAAGAGCATCTGAGTCATATTAAATATTGGTTATTATCCAATTTTGAAATGAAAAATATGGGTGAAACTGCATATATCCTTGGAGTTAAGATTTTATAAGATCGTACAAGAAATTTGTTATTTCTTTCACAGAAAGTATACATAAAGAAGGTAATTTTTTTATATAAAAGGATTAATATTATTAATAATAATTTAAATTGGGGGAAAACATGTTTTGGGATGCATACTACTCAAGCCAATAGGTTTTCCCAATTACACCCTTAATTAAGGCATCTCCAACTCATGTAAAAAAACCCCATACTCAAGGTAAAACCATAGTATAACCAAGATTATATTACATAACAAAGTTACAGAGATTGTCATTAAAATCTTAACTCGTCTGCTTATAATTCAAAAAGACTCTATAACAAATCAAGTAATCAACTTGCAGCTTGATAGATTAGTCTACTTGAGCCAATTTACTCAGCTGAACAAATGATCTGCATAAAACCTGGTGCTAAACTAACAGGTAACAACATGTCATGGAGCTTAATGTAATACGACAATAAATATAGTAGCTGCACAAAAGGTCAGTAGCACGAGTTAAATAGCAGCAACCCTTCATTTAGTAGAGAACCTAAAAGTCCATGCACACAATCACTATAGTAGCTGCACCTATTCTCATATTCATGGTTTTTGGCACTACATTATAAAATTGTTAGAGACCACAGAAGATTACTTGACCATTGTGATTAATTAAACGAAGGGATAGGCATGGACCTGGAGTTTACAGTCGAGAAAATACCTCCTTAAAATTTGATCCATGCTATAAAATAATCATATCACACCACACTAGACTTAGCGAGGTGATAAGAGCTAAAACTTTAATTCCACGACAATACTGGTTCAAGTGAGTTGAAATAAGCATATAGCTTGGGTCTCCATAGGAGCAGAGAGCAAGGAGGCTCAAATTCATTAGATACAACAATCCTGTTGTAAAAACGGACCAGATAAAGCAAGAACACAGCTAAAATTTTGAGAAAAATAAAGATAAAAGAGACACAGAATTTACGTGGAAAAACCTTAAACGAATTAAGGTAAAAAAACCACAGACAAGGATAGAAGAATTTTATTAAAAGAAAATAATAGGAATTACAATATAACTCTCTATTTTTCCTTTAATACTCACGGACTCTCTCTTTTTTGGGATGCCAATATGTTTAACATCCCTTGCCTATTTATAGGCAAGGGAAAATGCATATAAGGAGAATTTCCTTTTGTCTTCTCTTTTTTTTTTAATCAAACATTTCGGCTCAACAATTTCGGCGCCTCCAGCAAACTTTGATTTCCTTTCTTCAATTGCTGCACCAACAAACTTTGACCAATCAAAGTTTGTTGGCTGGCGTCCACAATCTCCCACTTGAAGATTTGATTGAGGATCAATCATATCTTCACACCATTCTTTCTTCCTTATCTTTCCATGCTGCTTATGTTTTCGTTAGGCCACTAGAGGATCGACACCAAATAAACTTGTCAGTGTTAACTGCTTTTGTCAAAAAATCTGCTAGGTTGTCTTTTGTATGAATTTTCTGCATATCCACAATGCCCTCTTCCACTTTCTCACGAACGAAATGATACTGGACTCGTATGTGTTTTGATTTAGAATGAAAAGCTGGATTCCTTGCAAGATGCAAGGCACTCTGACTGTCACAAAATAGAGAAATTTTTTCTTGTTCATGCCCGAGTTCCTCCATGATTAGTTTCAACCAGACTGCTTCCTTACTAGCTTGCGTAGCTGCAACATATTCTGCTTCTGTTGTTGAAGTTGCCACAACTAAATGCAGTTTTGATACCCAACTTACTGCTCCACCAATAAGAATGAACACATACCCTGTGGTAGACTTACTTTTATCAAGATCACCTGCATAATCTGAGTCAACATATCCTCTGACAATAAAATCTGATCTTCCATAACATAATGCAACATCTGAGGTTCCTTTAATATATCTTAGGATCCTCTTTACAGTACTCCAATGCTCTCTACCAGGATTCGCCATGTACCGACTTACAACTCCCACTGCATGTGCAATGTCTGGTCGTGTACAAATCATTGCGAACATCAAACTCCCCACTGCTGATGCATACGGTACTCGAGACATTTCCATCCTTCCTTCTTCATTGCTAGGACACATACTGGAGGATAATTTGCAACTAATAGGAAGTGGGGTAGAAATTGACTTACAGTCTTGCATATTGAAGCGTCGTAAGACCTTCTTTAAGTAATTCTTCTGAGAAAGCCAAATCTTCCTATTGTTTCTGTCTCGATGAATTTGCATCCCTAGAATCTTGTTTGCTGGTCCCAAGTCCTTCATTTCAAATTCCCTAGCCAACTGTGCCTTCAATTCTTGAATATGATCTTTGTTGGGGCCTGCTACCAACATGTCATCTACATACAACAACAAAATAATGAAATCACTTTTATCAAACCTCTTGAAATATGCACAAGGGTCTGCATTAAGTATGTTGTATCCAAGGCTCATGATGAAGGAATCAAATCTCTTATACCAACACCTCGGCGCCTGTTTTAGACCGTATAGAGATTTGTTCAACCTACAAACCAAGTTCCGCTTTCCTTTTTCTTCAAAACCTTCTGGCTGGAGCATATAGATTTCTTCCTCAAGATCTCCATGAAGAAAAGCTGTTTTCACATCTAGCTGTTCTAAATGTAAATCAAGTGTAGCACACATTGCCAAGACTACACAAACTGTTGACAGCCGAACTACAGGAGAATATTTCGTTGAAGTCAATCCCTTCTTTCTGAGCATACCCTTTTACCACCAATCTTGCACGATACCGCTCCACTTGGTCATCACTATTTCTTTTGATCTTATAGACCCATTTATTGCCAATAGCTTTTCTTCCTTGCGGTAATGGCATAAGCTCCCAAGTCTTGTTCTTATGCAGGGCTTCAATTTCCTCTTGCATTGCTGCCATCCACTGAGACGCATCTGAACTACTCATTGCTTCCTGGAGAGTTGATGGTTCTCCTTCCTCAGTTAGAAGACAATAAGCAACATTACTGCCCATAACATAATCCTCTTGCCAGACTGGTGTATGTTTTGTGCGCTTTCCCTTTCCAAGCTCCGACTCTTCAGACTCAGTTTGCTCTTCCTCCTCCTCGTGCTCTGGTTCTGCTTCAGAAGAATCTTCTTCTGTGGATTTCTTTTCTACCTGTACCATTGTAGTCTCTGAATTTTCTTTCAAACTGCTATCACCTTCTTTTTCCAATTTATCTTCTAAAAAGATAACATCCCTGTTGATGATAACCTTGTGGGCAGTGGGCTCCCACAAGCGATACCCCTTTACACCATCAGCATATCCCAAGAACAAACACTTCCTGGATTTTGGATCCAACTTCTTAGTTTCTTGGGCATTGTACATCACATACACAGGACTTCCAAATATATGGAGGTTTGAATAATCCACTGGCTTCCCTGTCCACATCTCCATTGGAGTCTTTAGATCAATTACTGTAGATGGAGACCGGTTAATCATATAACAGGCGGTGTTGACTGCTTCTGCCCAAAATGCCTTATCAAGATCTGCAGCTCCCAACATTGCTCTTGTTCTTTCTAACAGAGTTCTGTTCATCCGCTCTGCTACTCCATTTTGTTGTGGAGTGTACGCCGTAGTGAATTGCCTTTTGATGCCTTCTTGTTTACAAAAGCTATCAAATTCATTCCCAGTATATTCTCCTCCATTATCTGACCTTAAACACTTGATCTTACTGCCTGAATCAAGTTCAACCCGCGCTTTGTATATTTTGAAAGTTGCAAATACATCTCCCTTGCTCTTGATAGGATACACCCAACATCTTCTGGAGTAATCATCGATGAAGGACACAAAGTACTTCGCTCCTCCTAGTGACGAAACTGGTGCTTGCCATACATCAGAGTGGACTAATTCAAGAATATTCGTGCTTCTAGAATTGGATATGCTGAACTTTAGTCGATGCTGCTTGCTTGTTGTGCAATGCTCACAAAAGGGTAATGACACCTTTGTAAGGCCTGGAAGTAACTTTTTCTCAGCAAGAATTTTCATACCTTGTTCAGACATATGTCCAAGCTTTTGATGCCACACCATTGCAGATCTTTCACTCGAACTGTTTGAAGCAACAGATGCTTCTGCTTCTTGCACAGTCTCTCCCAAAAGCATATATAACTTTGCAGCAATCTTTTCTCCTTTCATAATTACAAGCGCTCCTCGGCTAATCCTCATGATTCCTTTTCGAACTTTGATAGTACAATCAAGATCATCGAACTCTCCCACAGATAACAAATTCTTCTTCAGACCTTCCACATGTCGCACTCCTTGAATAGTACGAACTGTACCGTCATACATCTTCAATTTGATGGATCTAATGCCTATGATCTTTAAGGCATTATCTTCACAACTATACACAGATCCTCCTAAGATAGGTTCATAATGATGGAACCATTCTCTTCGAGAGGTCATATGATAAGTTGCTCCTGAGTCAAGAAGCCACACATCCGCAAATTTCTTCCTGCTCTCCGTTGATATTGCTGCTTCACAACACAACACGTTTCCATCTTCTGAAGTGCTTGCCACGTTCCCTTGAGAATTGGAATTCTTCAGACTCCAACAATCCTTCTTCAGGTGACCTTTCTTGCCACAGTGGTAGCATTTAAAATTCTTCTTACTCCTTGATTTTGATCTCCCATGATTGTGACTCCCACTTGAGCCACGTTCTGTTGATCTTCCTCTCATCATCGTCAAAGCTTCCACTTGTTGTGAACCTGCCTGCTTGTCCTCCTTGTTCTTTCGCCGATTCTCTTCTTCCAAGATAGCAGATGCTATATCATCAAAGACCAGAGAATCAGGCTGAACATTAGTTGTCAAGTTGATGACGAGTTGATCATACGAATCAGGTAGACTTTGGAGTAGAAGTTCTGCACGTTCTTGTGACTCTATTTTATAATCCAAAGATGTAAGCTGAGAAAATAGAGTATTCAAGACATTAAGGTGCTCCGTCACTGAAGTAGATTCTGACATCCTCAAGGTGTAAAGTTTCCTCTTAAGGAAAATTTTGTTATGTAATGACTTGGCCTCGTACAGTTTGATGAGGTGATCCCATATCTCCTTTGCCGTTTTCTTTTCTGCTAAGCTGGACAAGATCTCATCTGCAAGTGCTAGATGAAGGTTTGCAATAGCATTCCCATCCATCTCGTTCCATTTAGTATCATCTGTGAATCCCTGCGGCCTTTCACTGATTGCCGCTAGACAACTATCTTTTCGCAAGATAGCTTTTATCTTTAATTTCCACAGTGAGAAATTTCTCCCGTTGAACTTTTCAATCTCAAATTTTGCCGCCATTGCTTTTATCTTCAAAAATTAGCTCCCACTATTTCACATGAACAGTACTTCCGCTACAGTGATCCGCTACAGTGATCTGCTATCAGTGATTTGCTACAGTTCTCTCTGCTACAGTGCTCGGCTCACTTGATTGGTTGCTTTATGACCTGCTACAGTAATATGCAATTACAATTCAAAATTTTTGCTACAGTACTATTCAAAAAAAAAACACGTGAATAGTGATGAGTTACTATTCACAACTTTCGCGTGTTTACGCCCGTTTTTAAAACGGATCACACCAAAAAACTCCACGTAATTTTCTCTTCCTCGTGGTATATTTGGTTTTTCAAAATACCACAGCTCTGATACCACTTGTTGTAAAAACGGACCAGATAAAGCAAGAACACAGCTAAAATTTTGAGAAAAATAAAGATAAAAGAGACACAGAATTTACGTGGAAAAACCTTAAACGAATTAAGGTAAAAAACCACAGACAAGGATAGAAGAATTTTATTAAAAGAAAATAATAGGAATTACAATATAACTCTATTTTTCCTTTAATACTCACGGACTCTCTCTTTTTTGGGATGCCAATATGTTTAACATCCCTTGCCTATTTATAGGCAAGGGAAAATGCATATAAGGAGAATTTCCTTTTGTCTTCTCTTTTTTTTTAATCAAACATTTCGGCTCAACAATTTCGGCGCCTCCAGCAAACTTTGATTTCCTTTCTTCAATTGCTGCACCAACAAACTTTGACCAATTCCACGACAATACTGGTTCAAGTGAGTTGAAATAAGCATATAGCTTGGGTCTCCATAGGAGCAGAGAGCAAGGAGGCTCAAATTCATTAGATACAACAATCCCACATGACACTTGATCACTTTCTTCCTTGAAATGCAATCCAATTAGACCCTTTGGAGGAGGAAGTGCACCAGAAAGATGATACACATGAAACAAATAGACCACCGGCAGCATTGATAACTTTTGTAGAGAGCCACTCAACTTCACAAAGCCCCCATATAGACTTACAGATGGAGGAGTCGACATCATCTTCATTTTTTATTAATATCCACAGCCTCAGGAATTTCTTTGCTAATAATATCACTCAACTCATGACAAATTTTTTCCTTATCCAATTTTCTAAATAATCCCATGCTTTCTCCCACTTCCCAGGTTTTACCAACCTCCAATTCTAGGTTCGCTGCATTATCTGTACCAGGCCCGTCTCTTGGGGGGAGCACCCTGAGCAACCGCTCAGGGCCCCCCAAGAGAAACATTAATGAATGTCAACCACAAAATTTACGCGTTAATATTATTTCAGATGTTTATCCGTCTATGGGTTTGGTTTTGGCATTGTAAAAGTGAGGCCCACTACCCATTTTTGCAGTGGGAAGTAATTAATAAAATCTCTTCTCTTCTCTTTTCATTGTTTATCTGGTTTGCAATTGGAGTAACAAAAGCAACGACAAATAATACACCAGATTTTGATGATATATCAGAATCAGATAAGATCATATATTATTATTATTATTATTATTTATATTTATAAAAAATGAAAATTAATGTTTTCGCACAAAATTTACGCGTTAATAAATTAATTTACGTGTTAACCCCATTTAAACATCAAGAAAAGAAACATTAATTAGTTTTTAGCATAATAAAAATAAGTGATTGAGTAAATACTCATAAAGCTAAATATATATATATATATATATATATATCGCTCCGACATTATTTTTTAGGGGCCCATATCTTAATTTTTGCTCGGGACCCTTAAAATGTCCAAGACGGCCCTGATCTGTACCACTTTGCTCCTGATTGCTTAATTTTGCAGCACCACCAGGTTTGGATTTAGATGCAACATGAGACTGCCTTAAGGTGTTCACTTTGTTACTGCTTTTGATATTTGAATCCAGGATAGAGTTTTCAAGATTATTGTCTAGGGATAAATCAGAAGGGAAGGAGTTTGATCTAGAAGGGCATTTTTTTAGATTTTAGAGGAGCTTTGACAAAGGAGAATTTACTCATGACTGCTAATTTTTTCTTCTTTTGTCCACGTTTAGCCTTAGGCAAAGAACACGTAGACCTTTCAAGAACTTCCACATCAACTGACTCAAAAACATTTTCAGTGAGTAAGGGGGTAGGCATTGGACATAGACGGGCCAAGGGAATGGATCCATCAGATAAAGAATGGGCTTTTGAATTAGTGCAATTTTGGTTGATAATTGGGCCAGGAGGGTCCAAGTCATTTTTAGGAGGGTGAAAGTCGGGTACAACCACCACGTGAATCCCCATGGTGTTGGCTGTCTCAATAGTTTTAAGGTGTGAAGTCTAGATATTGGATGGTGGAAGCAAAGGCATGGCCATCTATGCATTTGTCGACTGCAGAGGATTATAGTTTCCGTGCGGAGTATAACTTGCCTCCTCGATACAAGGAGACACGTGCTGGTGTGATGGGGCAGCATCATTAGATTCACCGTGGCATTTTTGCAGTGAGGACTATAACAGCCAGTCATCAGAATTGCTTGAGGTGGATTGGTGATTGGATTGGTATGGGATTGCATTATCATATGGAGCAGATTTCCTTGGTTAAATTGATGCAATAAGCTTCATCGTCAATATTTACTTATAATGATTCAGCAATGATTTTTTTGTTAGTGCAAATCAATATTCTAGCACTATCATATCTTACCCGATTTGCAGTGGCAAGATCCATTTTAACATAAGAATCCCATCGACTAGCAATTAAAGAGAAGAATTTTTCATTCCAAGCATGGAGAGGCACATAATCCAGCCTTAGCCAAGTGAATCTATTACCTGATGTAAATTTCTTTTCCCAACCTTTAACAGTGCTGAATCTGTCAAGAAGCCATCCATGATCATGACTAAGAAAATCACCCAACAAGTTCTTATTGTCGAATGATATAAGGACATTTTTCCCACCCAAAGGCGCAACTCTACACTTCACTTTGCAATTGTCATTAAAGAATTCCTGTAGATTTAGCAAATGATCAAAGGAGATGACCTCCCCAATCATAGAGGCATGGAGCCATGAATTATCAATATCATTAGATGAGAAAAAAGGGATCTAATCATTTGATATCTTAGCCATGCCTTCAGCATTGTGACTCGTTCCAGCTTTGACAATGTCTACGAAGGAAATAGCAGATCTATGCAGAAGAGGTGGGTTCATACATCTATGAATTGAGTCAATCTGAAAGTTATCTACAAATTTTACCCATATTCTATTGCTTCTGAATAAGGTTCCATTTGTCCCAAGTATTGCACTATCGACTTCATGAATGTCTTTATATCTAATGAAACCATATTTAACATTTGAATTTCTTCTCAGTTTTCTAGGGATAAACACATCATATACTTTGCCAAATTTACCAAATAAGTGGATTATATCATTTGCAGTAACATCCAATGGAAGAAAATCCAAAAAGACAGATGAATCTCTTTTATCATAAGGTGCCCAAGCTCTGATTAGCGTTCTTGTTGCCATCCGCAATGAGGTCCTTTCTAAAGGATAAAGATTTTAGGCTGGGATTGACATGTTGAGGATTTGTATGCAGTCGAGAAGGGGGTCGGGTTTGAGGAGTTCTTACAAGGATTTTCTCTCATAGTTGTCTACCCAGAAATTTACCTACTGATCTTGTCTTCATAATTGATGAGAAACCACACAACACATTCACAATGGAAGGCAATGACTTGGTTGTCTTTACCTTCGTTGTGGGAAGTCATTACTGCTATTTGTGAATTAATGATTTTGATTAATCAGAGTACTTACATAAAGAAAGTACTTAAGTGATTTAATATGTGTGATTGTAAGGCAAAAGCTTAAGTCGAAGATTATGTCTTGAAACTCTAGAAGAACAAAAGTGCATGAAAAATGTCCCTTATTCAAGCGCAGTTAGAAGTTATGTATGCAATGATGTGTAGAAGAGCTGATATTTTCTTTGCCTTCGGGATAATAAGCAAATATCAATCCAACCCAAGTCCAACACATTGAAAAGCAAGTAAAAGGATATTGAGATACTTAAAGAGTACTACTAATTACTCATTGTGTTATCAAGGAGGGAATCTAAAATTGAAAGACTATACGAATGTTGATTGGGCAGAGATGTGGATGGGAGAAAATCCACTTCTGGATTTATTTTCTTAGTCAATAATGGTGCCATATCTTAGAGTAGAAAGAAAAAATCTTGCATAGTATTATCCAAAATGAAAGCTAAATTTGTAGCATTTTCAGACGCAGTACAAGAGGCAGTCTGACTAAAGAGATTTTTGGACCATTTGGGTATAAGTGCTACAAATGAATCAGTCATTGTAAACTATGACAGTCAAACAATAATAGCTTACACCAAAGACCCAAAATTTCATTCCAAGATCAAACGTATTGACATAAAATATAATTTTATTAGAGACATAGTTACACATAAAGAAGAGGACATGAAATGCATTTCTATGCAAGATATGGTTGCAGATCCCTTTACAAAACCAATTCCTAGAGATGTATTTGTTAGGCATAAAAGATCTTTAGGATTATAGAGATCTTGATGTATTTATATTGTTTATCTCTTTGAGAGACTATGTTCACTTGACTATTCTATTAATACTGAAACATGATGCTTGTTTTGTGTTTATATGAGTTCAAATGTTTAGCTCATTTAACATTATTGATATATGAAAACATGTCCAACAAAATGAAAAGTAACTTTCTCACATGGTTAATTGCCTTCATTTATCTAAACGATCAATGAAGATGAGATTAGTTTTGAGTATGTCATCTTAGTGATGATTGAGAGCTTGTAATCAAAATGAGGTGGTCATCTCATTTGTATAATGAGATTCATATATAATATTGATGATATTAGAATAGAAAAATTATATGTGATTTTACTTGCACCTATCTTTGCTGCCAGATGTGAGTTATGAGATAAACTAAGTAGATAAGTAAACTCAAGTTGGACATTGAGTGTGTCTGAACTATCATTTGTATAGTGCTATGATTCAAAATATGTTTTTAATAAACATGTGTCCTATGGAAAGGAAGAACACTATGGTATGTGTTTAGCATCACATGAGTGAAAATTACAACTGAGGGTAGGACAAAAGTATATGATCTCGACTTTTGTTAACGTAAGACCCCCCCCCCCCCTCGGAATTATGATTCTCAAGAATTATTACCCTTATGACTTTTGGTATGGTCTCGGGACATAATTTGATGTTTGCTAGCTTCGTGTATTGCCAAATGACCATGAGTGATTCAGTCTAATGGAACATTTATGGAAAAGTGAGTTGCATCATGTTCGAGAGAGCATGATTGAGAGGAATATTACTATGCAATAACATTCACTTTGTATTCACAAGTTCACCAATTATATATATGAGTTGACATAATTGTGAATGCAAACAATTCTCATGAGATAAATGGAATGACATGTGTAAAGTAATAAGTAATCTAGGGTAATGCATGCCATATCTACTCAATCTTGTTTTCATCGAGAGACTATTTATCCCAAATAGATATATAATTTAGAACTCTCGTAGTATGTTGGTCGCACGATCTATTACCCAGTATGAGATGTCTAAATAATTTGCCTTATATGAGACGTGTCTCGTCATACGTGATTAGAAAATGTTGAATTTATTGGGTTGAATTCTGTCTATGATGAGTGTGTAGACTCATGAGTCATTAGATATTTAATTAATTAAGTAGATAATTAATTAAATATATTATTAGTTTAAAAGAGTGCAAAAAGGATTTGAACTCTTATTAAGATATATATAATGATTTAATTATTATTTGTAGAGATATTTTCAATTATCTCATGAAAAAAAATTAACATAGTTTTCCAATTACTTTTTCTCTCAAAAAAAAAAAAAAACTTCTCTATCTGAGTAGTATGAGTACATATTGTGTTTTTACATGGCTTCTAGGCTGTGAATATTGAAATTTTTTTCTATGAGGTGATTGTCCCCTCAATTGATAGCATAACTTGTAGTTAATGATTAATTGGGATGCGACTGAGGTAATATCTATCAACATTTTTTGTGAATAGTTGAATTTATATATTTCCTAACAATAACCGTGTACCAAAATTAATCTTGTATCTAACTTGATAAATTAAAGAAAAAAATTACTAATCAACATTGAAATTTTCCTCTTCATAGTCAAGAATATTTTAGTATTTTTAATATTAAGATTTGTTTTTGACGGCTAAAAATTATTTTGAATAATAGTAAAATATTATTTTATTAATAAAAATGTAATGCATTATTTAATTAGTAAAGCGTGATTATTTTATTAATTGGATTAGATATGAGTGATTAAATAATAATATATCATTTATATTTTTAAACAATATTAAATGTTAATTGAAAAAAGATAATAATTTGGACCAAGGGATCGATATAATTTAACGACTTTAGAAGGTAATATAATAGTTTGTTTTCAAAGGGTAGGCTAGAAATAACAAATACTGAAAAATTAGGTTGATCTTTTCCATTTAATTTTTTTATTAAAAGATTCTATTGCATAATAAGATTATTTATATAGCTTCTGCATCAGACTTTTTTTTAAAAATTTTTTTAACTATTTTGCCCCTAGAATCACAAATTTCAGTGGGTAATTTTGATATAAATTTAAATGAGTCAGCAGATTTTCGATAAAATTAAAAACCAAGTGTTGACAATTTTTAATTGTTAAAAATAATATAAGTTATAAAATTTTCATATTGTAAAAATATTTTAAACTTTAATGATTGAAATGTATTTGATGAAAATATTAAATTAAAAGTTTTTATTTATCAATTTAAATTTAAATAAAAATTTTAAATGAAGCATTACCAAATAGTTTAAAATGATTAAATAAAAAAATTTAATTGTATATAAACGTTGAGTTATACAGCTACCAAATACTTATTAATATTACAACGTTTGACATTGAGAAATCATTAAAATGTGAACATGAAGGACCAGTTTTGCTCTATAATGGGGGCTAATACGAAACTTATATAGTTTAAAATCTATTTAATTTTCATAACTGTATTATATTATTTTTAAAAAATCTATACATTTCAGATTATTAATGGGATTAAATAGAAATGTATTAGATTTATCTGTAAAATTATGCCAAGTTAATAAAATATATGACAAAAATACCTATATATAATTGTCAATTACAAATATGATTACTTGTTTCTTTTATTTAAAATGTATGTAAATGAAATAATATTTATTTTTTCTCTATTCTGACAAAAAGTCATCCTCTTTAATAATATTCAATATAATAAGTTAATTAAATAATTATTTTTACATATATTTGTTTTATATTTTGTTTCAAAAATACTCGTAATCGAAATTGACTAATAGAGGCATGAAATTAATCCTAAAATCAGTAAAATAAAAAAAAATAATTTTACATTTATGGATTTATCTATCAACTTGATAGACTCAGAGTAAAACTGTCTTTAACAGATAATTTCTTCCTTTTTTTCTTTAAATACTTTTTTTCCACTTTCATGTTAATATACAAAATAGTTTTTTTTTCTTTGTATTCTTTCTCGAAAGGTAAATTGGTAAGAGTCAAAATAGTTTTATTTCTACCTCAAAATGAAAATTTCATCTACCAAATCTTTTTATTATTTTCTGAATGTGTTCTTTAAATTTTTAATATTTGATGTTGATGGTGATAATTCTGCATAGCACTTATCTTGATTGGGGAACAAACAAAATATCCCATGCTTTTTAGGTTAGTTAGCAAAAGCTATTTTCTTTCTTCATCCTTTTTCTTAAATTGACAATTCTACAATTTGCCAAATGGATGGAGAATTAGTGAACATGATAAGTTATGACTTGTTAGGATAAACATATTGATGTGGTTGTTCTTAAAAAAAAATTTAAAAAGATTATATAAAAAATTAATTATTTTATTAAGTAGAAATTGCATAGCAAATAGTATTTTTTCTTAAAAACTTATACTAAAAAAAATATGAATATTCTGAATTATTTAACTTCGTTAACCATGCATTAATATAATATTCATCTTTTTTTTTATTTAATTTTGTAATTTGTAATTTAATAATATTAATGGAGAATTGTTTTTAGTAACAAAAATCTAATAATATTTATTAGCTTTAAAATATGAAATTTATATATATGTATATATGATCAAATGCATGTTATTATAATTTCATTTTTTTTTTTCAATCAACATATGAATTAAGTGCGGAGTTACGGTATCTTCCCTGCAAATGCTTTCCTCGATGTTTTTTAAAATAAATAGATCACCGATATATGAATAATTTATCAGACGCGAAAATATAATATCAATCTATATGGTGCTATTATTATTGCTAGTTAGTTGAATATTTGCGCAAATTTTATAATAATATAATATTAATAGTTTGAAATAATGAATTTCTCATAAATAATAATACAAATTAGTAACAAAAATAATACAAATTAGTAACAAAATTGAGATTCGATAAAACGTGTTCTGTTGGAAAACTGTGATATTAAATAATTTCCGTAAAATGTAAATCACATAAAAGGCATAGCAACAACGATAATAATAGTCTCTTCATATTTTAAATATATTACCACAATGAGATTATAAATCTTACATGCGCAACCAAAGCACAAATTGCATACGTACGTTCAGTCATAGTATTAAATTGTATTAAATAAAAGTTTGTGTGTAGAATTCAAATCCACAAGTATAATTTTCTAACTAGAGGATTTTCTCACTGTGATGGAAAAAGAAAGTTTGGAGAATTTTGATCATGAACTCGCTCCTTAGTTTGTTCACTTTCAGAAAAATGTATCTATCGTTAAGGTTCAGTTTGGGAAGGTGTACCTACTATGAAATGATCCCACTAACTGTCCATAAAAGCATATGGCTAAATATTCACAAGGATATAGATGAAGACCTCTCAAAATTAAATCTTAAAAAAATTTTATTTAAAATTTAATTTATCCACCATTTTTTCCATTCGATCTAAATATAAAATTGCGACATATGATCTTAAATTTCTTTGAATGCATCCATTTAGTTAAAGGATCAACAGGCATATCGGTCGTCCAAATTAATTCAATGATCACTTTATCAACTCTAATCCATTCTGTTAAAGCCAAGTATTTTATGTCAATATGTTACTTGAACGCACTTGTGTTATTCTTTGCCAAGAAAACAATAGTACACTCTAATAGATCTAGAGACCAAGTCCACAATCTTAAGCTCAACAATGAAATTCCATAAACACATGCTTTGTGAACTTGCTTCAGAATTGAAAAAAAAAAAAAAAAAACATTGCCTTCATGGTGGAAGCTGCAATTAGTGATAACTTTACACTCCCCCATGAAATGACACCTTCAGCTAATATAAATATGTATTTAGACACTGAATTCTTGGTATCAACATATCCTGCTGTATTCAATTTTGAATATCCAATGCCTTCCAAGTCATTAGTTCTTCTATATGTAATAAGCATATATCCTTTTGTACCTTGAAGGTGTTAGAAATAGAAAAAATAAGCATGGCAATCTAATTCTACATTGGGAAATCATGGGAAGAAAAACCAAAATATAAATTTAGTCTCATTATACTAAATTGCTTAGTGGAGGTTAGCCCAAATCAACATGAAGAAGCCTATCAAATTCAAGCCCAATTTAAATATAAAACATTTCCATATGATGTAAGACTTGGACCGAGCTCAACAAAACTCCAATATGGTATTAGAGCAATTTAGATAATGAACTAACCGCTAAATGATTCTAGACCAGAGTTTGATCAAGGGACTAAAAGAAAATAGGCCTAAGTAATGGACCTAGAGAGTAGGTTGTCATCTATTTTTGGCAAGTGACAACTGGGCTAGGCCTAGTTGCACTTGAGGAAGAGTGTTGAAAAATATAAATAACTCCCACATTTAAGAAGTATAAGAAAATAAAGTGATATATAAGTGGTATAGATTTGATTTTAACATAAGCCAATTGATTTTGTATTAAATGATATTCCAATTCTTTTTATATGGCCACTGTGCATTTGGCCCAATGTTCTCAAGGCTCATGTAGTTTCTTCATGGTATCAGAGTTGATATGACCTCGTGGCCTAATAATCTAAGGCCCAAGATGATGAATGGCCATTAAAAAAATCAGTGAAGCACACCTGACAAATTCAGACTGCTAATAATAAGTCAAGGCCCATAAAAAAAATCAATACTTATGGCCCAAAATATGAAGCTTGAAAGAAAGAAAGAAATGATCAATGGAAAAGACCCAAGCAATAACTTGTGGCCTCTGAGATTTCATATGAAGAAGTACAAGTCCATACAAAAATAGAGAGAGACCTGAGAATTTTGAGACTCAAGGAACACAAGCCCATAATGAATAAAGACAAGTCACAACTCGGTTAACCAGTTGAACTTGAGGGGGAGAGTGAAAAATAGAAAAAAATAAGCATGGCAATCTAATCCCACATCGAGAAATCATGGGAAGAAAAAACCAAAATATAAGTGTAGTCCTCATCAAAGTGAGCTCAAATCAACATGGAGGGCCCATCAATTGCAAGCCCAATTTAAATATAAAACATTATCATATGATGTATGATTTGGACTGGGCCCAACAAAACTCCAACAGAAGGTACCTCATAAATTTCTTTGTAGCTTTTCAGCTATTGATTCTTGTATTTATTGCCAGCATACTTATAGCAAATGCTATATCAAGCCTTCTATAAATCTGTGCATACGTCAAGCTTCCAATTGCTAAAGTATAAGACATAATCTCCATCTCTTTTCAAGTTCATTATTAGGACATTGAAATAAACTAAACTTGTCTATTTCACTATAGGTGCTACATTAAGTGAATAATCTTTCATTCTAAACATTTCAAGAACTTTGTTGATATATATTTCTAGCTATAGTCCCAATATGCCTAGGACTTATCGTTATGGATCCTAATGCTACTAACATATGACATCTCACACATATCCTTCATATGAAAAAAATATTCTTGAATAAGAATTTTTTCACTTCACGTAGTAGCCCCAAGTCTCTTGAAGCAAGCAGTATGTCATCCACATACAAGATCAAGAATATAATCTTACTCTTATTGAACTTATGCTATATACATTTATCCATAACATTTTCAAATTAAGAAACTAAAAGATGTGACTATGTCATTAAGTTTGCTTAATTCCATAAATAGACTTCTTTAGCTTGAAGACCTAGTTATTACTAGCATTTGAGTTGAGTTCTTCATATTGTTCCATATAGATCTCTTCCTCAAATTTTGGAGTAAGAAAAAGCAAGAATATCATTGATGTATATCCTAGGCAATTAACCTAAACAATATGATGAATGAAATGGATGGTGATGATATTCAACATTTCCAATAATTTCCTACTCAAGAAATTTAGCAAGTTGATCAAGAAGAAGAAAAAATAAAAATATTAATCACTTATGATACATTCAAGTTTTATTTTACAAATAAAAAATAAAAAATAAAAATCTTTTTTATGTGATTTGCCACTATTGTAAGCAAGTTGGCAAATTTAAGATTAAAGATGGACGTGGCACATTCTAAAGGTATTTTGAAACAAAATATCCTACTAAAATCAAACTCGATGAGATACAAATGCAAAATTTTATGTTTACATCTTCTAAATCTTCATCTCAAACATTATGTAGTTTTCTCACAATAAAATAAAAAAGAAATGAAAAGAATGATTTCAATTGAGCATTTATCATTTAGTTTATGTCAAAAGTCAGTTTTGTTATACATTATCGAATGCATTAAATACTAATGCAAAACTTATTCCTAATAATGCTTTAAATATTCACTTTTTTCTTTGTACAAAAAAGGACAAAAAAGATTTGCTAATTTTATTTTAAATACGAGTACAAATGTTTCTATATAATGTGATATTTGAAGTGTTGGTAAATGCATTCTTATATGGATAAAATATATTAGTAGATTGACGATGAATGGAAAATTTAGAAAAAATTAATTACATTTTATGTTTTTTATATTAGACATACTGCTAATAATATTTATAGACTAATTAAAAAAATACTTTAGTAGAATATATATTGATTAATAAAATTTTTTCAATTTTATTTAATAATACATCTGTAAATACTATTTTCAATTAGTGAATTTTAAAAAATTTATCAATCCAATAATGGAGGTAAATTTTTTCATATTAGACGTGCATGTCATACTTTAAATTTAGGTGTGTAAGGTGGTTTAAAAGCTCTTGATATATTTTTTTTTCTCCTATTTAAGGACAACCCTATTTTTATTGGGACATCATATTGAAGTAATGGGCTAAATTTTGTAAAATTTATAAGAAGGGTTGTGTTAATGGGTGTCACATTAGCACCTGTTAACATGTGTCTAATGAAGTAATAAAGACTATTCTCCATTTTTTTTAAGTTTTCGTAAAAAAAAATATTATAATGGTATTAATTGTTCTTGGTTTTTTAATTGATTTTTATAATTGCCTCTCAATATAATCTCTCTATCATTAGTGGCAATATTCTCTTTAGACACTTTGATTTTCTACCCATTTATATTTCTGCTCAAGCACAAATATAATTCTTTCAAATTAAATTCAATGGTTATTTGCATCATCATATCATTGTAGCTCTTGAAATTTGAATAATGAAAGTTATAGGACTGTGTAGACACTATATCATTGCAACGCTTTTCTTACTACAAGAAAAAGTCTAATTAACAACAAAAAAGATATGTTGCCATTTAGCGACAAATTCATGATAGATTTGCGATGAATAATAATTTCTGATAGATTTCCTACAAATTACGATGAATTTAGTGAAAAAAAAAAATTCGTTGCTAAAATTTCAACGCCAATAATTAGCACTAAAAGTTTAGCGACAGATTAAAAATTCGTAGCTAAATTCATCATTAAATATAGTACCAATTGTTGCGTCAAAATTTTAACAATGGAAATAATATGATCATCACTAAAAGTAAATGCTAAGAATTTAGTGATCGATCAAAGTAATTGCTAATTAGAGATGGTTAATATTTGTTGCTAATTAATACAATTATTTAAGTTTGAAATAGGAAAAAAAATTAGCGACATATTTTCCGTCACTAATGACAAAGTATTAATTATTTAAGTAAAAAAATTATTGGAGACGGATATTGTCACAACTAACTCTAAATTTTTGAAAATTTTTGAAAATAATGTGTGAAATTTTAGTGACAAATTCATCGTTAAAATTAAATTTCGTGGTAAAAAAAAGGCGGGCTTTAAGCTAGCTCTTTTAGCGACGGATTTTGAAATTATAACTTAAAATATTATAACAACTTTATTTTCTTTATTTTTTTTCTCGTCTTCCTCTCTTTCTCCTTCTTCTTCTTTCTCCTTCATCTTTCTTCTTCTTTCTTTTTTTTTTTTATTTCTTCCATCTTTCTCTCGATTTCTTTCTCCACTATGTCTCTCATTTCCTTTTATTCTTCTTCTTCTTTCTTATTTTTCTTCTTTTACCAAAATCTCACCGATTGTTAATCTATAATTGAAGGTATGTATTTTTTTAACTAATTTATTTATTTTTTTAAGGTTGTCATTATTTATTATTTTTTTGTAAAATAAATTATTTGTTAGAATAATTTTTAGAATAATAAGTTATTTCATTGAATAAAAAATATTTAGAATAAATAATTTTTAGAAATTATTTGGTAAAATAATTTTTAGAAATTATTTGACTGAATAATTTATTTTAGACCGAATGAATTATTTAGTAGAATATAATTTTTGAAATAAATAAATTATTTAATTGAATAAATAATTTCTAGAATAATTTTTAAAAATTATTTGATAGAATAATTTATGTTTTAGAGAAAAAATTAGAATAAATAATGTTTGAAAATAATTTGATAAAATAATTTAATTTTAGAATGAATAAATTATTTGGTGGAATAAATAATTTTTAGAATAAATAAATTTTTTAGTTGAATAAGTAATTTTTATAATAAATAATTTATAAAATTAAATTTTAGAGTAGTTTATTTTATGAAAGTTGTTAGAGAAATATTTTTTAAATTATTTGTTAAATAGTTTATTTTTTATATGAATAAATTATTTATTAGAAAAAATAATTTTTAGAATATATAATTTTAGAAATAAAAAATAAAATAAATGAATTTTTTTAAAAATTCATTTTTAAGAATAATTTATTTTATTTTTTAAAAAATTTAAAAATTTTGCAGATAAATTTAGCGACATCATGTCCGTCGTTATTTTTTAGTGATTATGTTGATAGCTACATATGTTTTCTCATCAATAATCACTATTAACGATAAATTTTTGAGAATTTTCATTTTTTTTTTTTGTAGTTTTATCAACTATAATATTGTTATATGTAATGGTAAGCTATCTCTTTGAACTTAAAGCTTTTTTGTGATACTTTTCTCTTTTTATTCCCAAGTTTTTCTTGAAATTTTAGAACTAAAATATAAATATATAGAGGACTAATAAATTAGTTTTGGTTGGGATGTTGAGTATATCCAAAGCTATTCTTTAATCTTCTAGTTATTATATGTTTTTGGTTTATGCTTGAAATTGAATGAATGGGTAATTTATGTTACATGTAAATGAATCTTAATTTCAAATGAATTTTTATCTTTAGTATCTTATATCTAAAATTTTAATATTTTACAGAAGCAAATTCAATAGATATAAAATAAATGTGGCCAAAATAATGCTTGGTATGTATTCCTTTTTAATCCTACTTTAATATTTATTTTAAAACTACACCTAGTTATTAAGGCCATAAACATGATAAGAGAAAATAATTAACTAGACTATTCTCCAGATTGTCAAGAAAAATGAAACTACTTGCTTTAGCACATGTACTGACTATAAAGTCTTATTTTTGCCAAGTGTGGAGCAATTAAATTATTTCATATAATTTTTCTATCCTCTATTCCTTTCCTCAAACCAGTAAATAAAGTTTATATATCTTATTTCACATAATGAATATTTTGTTGCAACACATTAATGTGATCCTACTCAATGATATGATATATGATAAATTTACATTTTAAATAGATTTTTAATTATTCGTTGCAAAAAATCTTATTATGCATTTCTTATAAATATATATATTTTATAAACGGCATATATGTTGGAGAAGTGAGACTCATATTGTATTATTCAAATGCCAATGTAAGTAATCTCTTAAATCCTTTTATGAATGGATATGTAACACCCCTAATTTTTGAAAATTTAAATTAAATAAATTAAAATTAAATTGGATAAATTAAATAAATGATTTAAATAAAAAATAAAAGGATATTAAATGATTTAATAGAAAGTATATTTGAAATATATATATATTTGAAGTAAATATGATATATATAAAATATATACATATATTCAAGGTATACATTACATATATGTATTGTATAATTAAGTGCATAGTGATTAATATATATATATATATATATGTATCTATATATATATATAGATAAGGATGACTAAAGGAAGAGAAGTTTCTTCTTTCTTCTTTCTTCTTCTTCTTCTTCTTGTTCCTTTACAGTGAAATAGAGAGAGAGAGGTGAGAAGAGAGGGAGCTCTTCTTATTTACACTAAGAAATGAAGAAATTTTAAGAATTCAAGTGAAGTTTTTGAGGATTCTTCATTAATTGATAAGTTCTTTATCAATTTTGCAATCTCTTTGGACTTCTATGGAAGAACATGATATTTGAATTTTGGGGTTATGTATTAGCATGTTTTAATGGCTTATTTGGGCATGTATGAAGTTGTTGTGGGTAGCTAATAATGATTTTAAGGTTGGATTGAAGAAATGATTATATTCAAGTTGAGTTTGGAAGTGGTTGTGTTGAAATGGTTGAGTGTACGAAATGTAGATTTTGCTTGACACTGCTAGCGACACGGCTATGTCCTTGGGCGTGTCGACAGTATTATGTTTCAACGTTGATAACACAACTAGTAATACAGTCATGTCTCTGAGCGTGTCATAGCTACCGTAAGGCAAAATAATTGATAAGGCCATGAACACGTCCATATTGTTCGACGTATCAAAATTTCTGTGAGCAGAATGAAAGACACGGACAATGACACGCCTATGTTATTAGACATGTCAATGCTTTTGTATGAGTGAGTTAATGATACGGTCATTAACATGCTCATGTTGTTGGATGTGTTACTTGAGGATAACTCATTTCTTTATCTTTCATTTGTGATTTCTAATGTAAATGGTTTAATATTGAGAATGCCTTAGAATGTGATATTAAATGGTTATTTATGATCACATTTCACTTAGGCATTGAAAGAGAGTAGGTTGCCCAACCCTAGTGTTGAAGGGCAACTTAGAAGAGAAGGTTAGAGAAAGTTTTAAAGCTTGTTTTAGAGTGCTTTCTAAGGTAAGTACAAAATTTAAATAAATTGATTATATTTGCATGATATTTGGAATTAACACATTTTGGTTGGATAATGTGTTAAGTTACTTACTACATTGATTATGCATGGGTAATGTGCTACAACTTTTGTAACGTTATAAGTGCATTATATGTAATGTGAAAAACCATTGATAATGTCTAAATTGAGTAAAAGTAGAAAATATGCAAGATGTGAAATTGTCCTAAAGTGTTTGGGTAATGTGGTTTTGTCATGAGATATCCTATGATGAAGATGAAATGTTGAAAAGAAATAACATTGATATGAATGAGAAAATGAAAAATGAGAAAGGAATTAAGAATGAAAAATGTGAATTAATTGTGTGCCTAGTATGTTATTCAATTTTCAGAATTATGTATTTGGCGGCATGCCTATATTTGCCTATGGGGCTAGACGCTTGGTGTCACTGTGAAAATATTTTTGAGGTGAAAAGACCAGGTCGTAAGCCTCAAAAATTGGTCCTTTAAGCTGGGCTGGGTGAAAAGACTGGGTTGTAAGCTCAGGCCTAGTTGGACTATTATATTAATACTTTGCCTTCAGAGCTAGACACATGGTGTCATTATGGACTAAAACAGTAACTCTGAGATTTGAATGATATATTATTTGTTTGGGCCCATACTTGTGTATGTATTTGTGTGAATTATCAAGTGATTAAAGCATACATCTAAAAGTGATTTTGAATGTCATATGATGACATAGCATATGAATATTTTGCATTAGCATTGTTTTTGAATTTTGTTATTATCAAAGTTTGTACCACTAGGCTTTTGGCTTAGCGTGATTGTAACTCATCGCGCAGGTGATGGGGTTAATTTGGTAGAGCCAGAGAGTTCTACCAGATCATATCGGGTCTAGGCTTGTGTTGGTTGAGACTGAAGCATATTGCTACATCAAGAACAGAGCCACTTTGCCAGCATGTATAAATTTTATATTATAATACATTTTAATATTATGTTTTTCAGAGTATGTATATATATATATATTGTAAATTATAAAAGATGTTATTAAAAAAAATGAAGTACTGTGAGGTATTATGTACATTGATATTTATAAATATGCATATATATATATATGTATAAATATTTTGAAGAATGAGGAATAAATAAAATGTAAATTTTTTTTATTAAATCAGATTATGACATTCTTATCCCATATACACGTATTGTACACATACTGGGTGTGAGTGTATTATACATATATAGGGTGTAAGGGTGTTACATTTATTTTGATATCAGAGCATAGGTTTGAGGTTCTAGACTTAGGTTAGTTTTGAAAATGAGGAAGGAGGAACTTAAAATAATTATTTGAATTTTAATACATGCATATGCATTGGCACTTGAACTGGTCTCTGATGTGGCAATAGTTATAAGTGGAGAGTGATGCTTTGAATGAAGATAAAGTGATGTCTAGATTGAGAACATTTAAAAAAGATGTTGAAAAAGTTTATTCGTTGATTTGATTATTTAAAAGAAATAGTGTTTTGATTAAACATATTTAATCAAGAAGGAATTATTTATGAAGTGAATTTTATAGAAGATGATTGAATTGATTTCTTTGAAGTAAATCATTATCGTAATATATGAACAATGCTTAAGGTATAAGTTATTGGAAATCAAATTTGGGAATAAAGAAATAGAATTGAGTTATAAGATTGTGGAAGGATATATATACGGAATTAAATGACTATTATATATATATATGAGATAATGTTGGATTAAAAGAGTTATGTCTAAAGTTAAAAGTGATCATGATAATAATATTATATAGTAAGAGATTGGAGGAAAAGAGAAAGAAAAGTACTGTTGAATAAGAATTAAAAATAAGAAAGACTAGTATGTAATTTAGTGAGAATTATATGTAAGAGAATTAAATAATACTTGGTTGATTCAGTTATGAAAGTTTAGAGCAAACTTAAATTGAGTTTTTAGTATGTTAAATATTATTCATTTGATTTAAGAGGATGAAACTAGTAAAAGTATAATGAATATGAAGGTTGCTGAAAATTTTATTCATGTTTTGCAAATAGATTTTATCTGAATTTTTAGACTAATCTAGAGATAGAAAATGGGCTTGAAATTTTAATTGAATATTTATCTATGTGTTAGCATGTGATATATTAAATTTCATATTTTTTAAAGATGATTTACTACTTAAGAAAAAATAAAAGAAAACAAAAATCTGAAAATTTAGATACAATGTCATATGTATTCTTGAGACATATGGTTAAAAATTTCATAAATTTTTATTAAGGTTTGGACCTAAAATAAATGTATAAATAAGTGCCGCCAAAGTTGTTGCTGAAGAAAACATAATTTATAGATTTAGACAATATAAATTATAAATATAGTAAATCAACTTAGAAAAATCTAAAATTATGAATATAAGCCCATATACGTATCTAGAAGGCATGGTTAAAAGTTTGTAATATTTAGTGAAGATTTAATGATGAATGAAAAGTTAAAAAGTAAGATTGCTATGAAATTGAAAATTAGGCAGAATTGTAAAATTGGGGGAAAACACACTAAATTTTATGAAACAAATAAATGGAAGAACAACTAAATGAAATATTCAATATATCTTGGAAACAATTATAATTGATGAAAGATTGCTTATAAGATTAAAATAAAATCGATCCATAAAATGATAAAACTTAGATGTGGAGAAAACTTGAGGAAAGTATGGATAAATATAATTGGATATTTGAAATAAGTGTAAGGTTAGAGAAAAGATAAAAGATGATTACAAATGATTAGTGGATTTCGCAATATTCATGAATAAATAAGATAATTTAAGAAACAAGATAAGAAGAATGATATATTGATGAATCATTGATGATTTTAAATAGTTTGAAGAGTAAGATAAAGAAAACAAAGTGGTATATATATGAATTGATTGGGTATTGAAAGTAAAAATGTGAGATTTACATATTGTGTACTTATGGAATGCTTGATAGTAACATTATTGGGTGATTGAATACAAATTATAGATTATATATAGAAGTGTTAAAGAGTTAACTGATACTAGATGATTATAATAGAAAGAAAGGAATTGATAATGTAAAAAGGAAAGAATGTATTGAGATTTGAAGGTAGTTTAACCCTTCTAGTGAAATAATGTATCGTGGATCAAGTTAGAAATATATATATATGTATATATATATATGTGTGTGTGTGTGTGTGTGTATGTTAAACATAGAAAATACATTATATATACGTACATATACTCTTAAAATGAAAGAATAGTTGTGAATTCTTAAAATGTTAAGAAAAGAATTAAATAAGTAAGAGTGAAAATCTATTTAGCTTTCATTATTACAATTGAAACATAGAAGTGATTTGAAAGATAAAGATTGATGAATAAATAAAAATAGTTGAACTAATCAGAAATAAATATAATGTGTATATACTGTGGACAAGATTTAATTTGAATTATATAATGTAAAGCATTTGGTAGTGATCTTTGGAGATTTAATCATAAAAAGATAAAAATATGAATAGTTAGTTTTTGATTCAAAAGAATCAAAACAAAAATCGAATATGATAGTAATTATTAATATATATTGTTGAAGTAAATATATTTACAGATTTGTGATGAAGGAGGAAATACTAGAGTAAGTAAATGAACATTATGGTTAAAAAAAATACTTAATAGAAAACAGATGATGTTTGGTATAATTGAAGTTAATAGTCATGTTTTAAATCTTGTTCAGTTGATTTTCTTAGAGGAGAGTTGTATTTGAATTTAATTATAATTTTGGAGTATGAGAAATTATTTTCTTGTTTAATATGAAAAAAATTAGCAGTGAATTACTGAATAAAATATAGAAGTTATAAATAGTTGATGAAAAATAGTTATTGGATAAAAAAAATGAGAAACTTGAGAAAATTATTGACCAATGTAAGTGAAGAATCAAAGTGAATGTATAGGTAGTATACGGATGGATGATAAGTGAATATGATTTATAAATGTTAAGATATTGTTGACGAGAAAAAGATTAGCTTGAGTAAGAAAGATTAATATGTAATTGAATGAAGTTTAATGTAAATATATTGTTATAAATTTGCTAGGATGTTTATGGAAGATTAAACTTGGAATTGATTATATTCTTAAAGTGTTAGACATTGTTTGATTGATCTAAATGGGAAAATGTTATAGATATGAGTTAGTTATGGTGGAACTAAGATTTATGGGTAAGTTATATGAAATAAGAGTTTTGATGATGATATTTATAATTATTAAAATGAATTTATGGTTGAATGATGGAAATAGATAGATTGAATGGTAGTTTGAAAGAAGTAGTAATGTTGAAATAGGGTTTTGGTGGAATTGGAAAGAATGAGAATAATTGGTGTTTGATAGATTTAAATGACTTGGAGTATGTTATTAATGATTTATTTTAATATATATTTTGATTTAGGACCAAGTAAGGTGAAATTGTGAAATTAATGTGGTGATGGACAAAAGTGAAAGTTGATGTTGGAAGGAGAAATTGGCTTAGAATTTAGTAAATTAGAGGTTAGAACATATATGGTTATTTTGAAATATGGACATTCACATAACTCATACAATGCATAGTTATGTGAGGTGTGTCATATTGGGCAACTATCTAATATAAATTGATGTTGGCATATGATATACAAGAGGTATATCAATGTTATGTAGTATAAAGTATAATATAGATAAAGTAGTGAGAAAAGGATATATTTGGCTCACTTTAGATAATAAACAATATTCTTTAAAGTGATATTAATTTGAGCTAATGTGTTGATAGTAATAAAATGATGAATTATATAATATAATGGGAATATAAGAATTCTACATAATTATGGAAAAATATAATATAATGAATAAAATGTATAAAGTTAGTCACATTGTGAATGTGATTCAAGAATAAGTAAGGAGAATATAAAATGGTGCTATGAAATGAAATGTGAACATGGAGGCAATGATATAAGAATTATGAAAATATTTATGAATTTAAAATAGATGATTGAGATAATGCAGAAAGTGTAAAATGAGTTAAATCATGTTGATGATAAATGATTAAAGAAAAAAATTATTATTAGTAAAGAAATCTAATGAAAATAAAATTTTAGTATCTTGTGTTACTGTGAGTGTTAATGAAAAATATTTGAAATGTTGAAGAGATATTTAAGAATGTAAAAGAAATCAGATGTTGTGTTTGAAGAAAATAAGTAAGTTATACGAGAAGGTGTATGTATAGAATTTATTGGTGATAGTATAATGGAAATAATTAAATAAAGATACAATTTTGAGATAATTTGGAAAATTTGTATCTAAATTTTGAGGATGTAATTTGATAATTCTTAAATTTAAGAAAATAAAATCATTTGGGTTAAAGAAAAGTTTACAATTGTGAGCAAATAAAAGGAGATTTGAAACTTTCAAGTGTGGATAATGGTTAATTATTTTTGTTTGATATAATTGTTTATATATGAGATATTTACTTAATTTAGAATGGATAATTAATGTTATGTTGATACGATTGAAGTATGAAATTGAAATTTTAAAAAGTGATTAAGGAAACTTATAAAGGGGAGATAAAGAAATATTTGAATTAAAAAAATAACAGTGGTGATTTTGAAATAGTTTGTGTGAGACGGATGTTATAAGGAATTGAAATTAGTGCTGAGATTAATTGTCTATCGTGACGGATAATTTCGCGAACAAAATTTTCTCAAGGGGGAAGAATTGTAACACCCCTAATTTTTAAAAATTTTAATAAAATAAATTAAATTTAAATTTGATAAATTAAATAAGTGATTTAAGCGAAAAAATGAAAGGATATTAAATGATTTAATAGAAAGTATATTTGATATATATATATATATTTGAAGTAAATATTATATATATATGATATATACATATATTCAAGATATACATTACATATATGTATTGTATAATTAAGTTTATAGTGGTTAATATATATGTAGATAAGGATGACTAAAGGAAGAGAAGTTTCTTCTTTCTTCTTCTTCTTCTTGTTCCTTTACCGTGAAATAGAGAGAGGTGAGAAGAGAGGGAGCTCTTCTTATTTACACTAAGAATTGAAGAAATTTCAAGAATTCAAGTGAAGTTTTTGAGGATTCTTCATTAATTGGTAAGTTCTTTATCAATTTTGCAATCTCTTTGGACTTCTTGAAAGAACATGATATTTGAATTTTGAGATTGTGTATTAGCATGTTTTAAGGACTTATTTGGGTATGTATGAAGTTGTTGTGGGTAGCTAATAATGATTTTAAGGTTAGATTGAAGAAATGATTGAATTTATGTTGAGTTTGGAAGTGGTTGTGTTGAAATGGTTGACTGTACGAAATGTAAATTTTAGCTAACACGGCCAGTGACATGACCATGTCCTTAGAAGTGTCGATTGTGTTATGTTTCAATGTTGATAATACAACCATGTCTCTGAGCATGTCGTAGCTACTGTAAGCTAAAATAATTGACACGAATATGAACATGCCCGTGTTATTCGGCGTTCAAAATTTCTATGAGGCAGAATAAATGACACGGGCAGTGACACGTCCATATCATTGGACGTGTCAATGCTTCTGTATGTGTGAGTTAATGACACGGTCATTAACAAGCCCGTATTATTAGATGTGTTACTTGAGGATTACTCATTTTTTTGTCTTTCATTTATGATTTCTAATTTAAATGATTTAATGTTGAGAATGCCATAGGATGTGATATTAAATTGTTATTTATAATCACATTTGACTTAGGCATTAAAAGAGAGTAGTTTGCCCCTAGTGTTGAAGGAAAACTTGAAAGAGAAGGTTAGGGGAAGTTTTAAAGTTTATTTTGGAGTGCTTTCTAAGGTAAGTACAAACTTTGAATAAATTGATTATATTTGCATGACATTTGGAATTAACACATTTTGGTTGGATAATGTGTTAAGTTACTTACTACATTGATTATACATGGGTAATATGTTATGACTTGTGTAATGTCATAAATGCATTATATGTAATGTGAAAAAGCCAATGATAATGGCTAAATTGAGTAAAAGTAAAAAATATGCAAGATGTGAAATTATCCCAAAGTATCTGGGTAATGTGGTTTTGTCATGAGATATCCTATGATAAGGATGAAATGTTGAAAAGAAATAACATTGATATGAATGAGAAAATGAGAAAATGAGAAAGGAATTGAGAATGGAAAATGTGAATTAATTGTGTGCCTAGTATGTTATTCAATTTTCAGAGTAAAAGTGATTTTGAATGTCATATGATGACATAGCATATGAACATTTTGCATTGACATTATTTTTGAGTTTTGTTATTATCAAAATTTGTACCACTAGAATTTTGGCTTAGTGCGATTGTAACTTATCGCGTAGGTGACGAGGGTAATCCGGTAGAGCCAGAGAGTTCTACTATATCAGATCGGATCTAGGCTTGTGTTGATTGAGACTGAAGCATGTTGCTACATCAAGAATAGAGCCGCTTTGCTAGCATATATAAATTTTATATTATAGTACATTTTAATAATATATTTTTGAGATATATATATTGTAAATTATAAAAGATGTTATGTACATTGATATTTATAAATATGCATATATATATGTATAAATGTTTTGAAGAATGAGGAATAAATGAAATGTAAAAAAAAAATTATTAAATCAGATTGTGATATTCCTATGCCATATATTTGTATTGTACACATATTGGGTGTGAGTGTATTATACTTATATATAGTGTAAGGGTGTTACAAGATATTTGTTATATGATTGATAAATGCATTGAGAAATTTTGATTTCTATAAACTGAATTGCTCCATTTGTTTAATTACAAAAACCAATAACAAGTTTTGCTCCTTTGTATCACCTGTAGCATCTAGATCTTCATTAATATATAGCCATTAAACTTTGTTATATTGTAGGAAGAAAAATAATTGACTTTAATTTGAATAAAAGTGCCATTAATGAAGCAGATTTGGAAATTTTAGAGAATAATATAACCGATTTAAATGGGTATTCAACTAAGTTGGAAGATGTGATTTAGAATGAAAACATCACATTTTCTCCAAGTGATCAAAATGCAATAAAACAAAATGAAGATCAATATTTTGTGGAAAATAAATATGAACCTTTTGTCGACCAACACTTTCACAGTGAAGAGGAAGAGGAACCTTTCATATTTTTATAGAAATTATGCTAAACAAAATGGTTTTTCGATTTAAATGAGTTGATTTTATAATGATCAAAATGAAGATATGGCGAGACATGATTTTATTTGTCATCAAGGGGGAACTCAACCATTAAAAGTTATCGAATAATAAAAAAAAGCAACGCCATCTTCAATCATCGAAATGTGAGTGCAAAGCTCTTATGTATATTCTTTTGAGGAAATCTCATGATATATTCTTACAAGAATGACATTGTGGCATTTGAAAAAAAAAATCATGACCATAGATTGTTGGATCTCTCACACGTTAGATTTCTTTCTTCCAATCAGGTCATCCTTGAACAGGATAATTAAAGATCTTCTTTTATTGAATGAAGTCAAACTTTCAATTAGAATTTTTTTTTTCAATTCTCATTTTCATTATTTTTCAGTAAATTAATTTTAATATTTTTATTTTTACTAATTTTAATTTCAAATAATTTTTTTCTCCAATTCTTTAATTAAAACTATATGTAAATCATATTCTGGATTGCTCCATACCACCTTTGAATTGTTTCAAATTGCCCTCTCAAATCTTCCCCTTGACCCACCACTCTAATTGCCTTCAAATAGAGATTTCAACTCAAATCGACAGTTTCTAAACGTTGTTAAAGCACTCTATAGGCAATTAATTTCTTAAACCTGAACATGCGATCAAGCCGGTAGCTCCTAAGGCTGCAATCAAGCTGATAAAGATAAATTTTAAAAAATTTAAGCTCAATCTAATATAAAATAGTCGAGTTCTAGCTTAGATTTGAGTAGAGTCCGAGCTCATATTAACTCAGCTCATATATCATATATCTCTATCTTGAGCTCAACTTAACTGAATTTTTTGAGTTCAACAAATTTATTTTATATTTTATTTTTCATTCATTTTTTTTATATTTCTAGAGCAGAAATATTAAAATTAACAATATTTATATAAAGTATAAACAATATAATTATATTTATATTAACAAAAATATAATATTGTATTACTATAATTTTATACTCTATTATAAATTACTAAACATTAAATAATTTTTCTGCTAATAAATATTGTATTAACATAAATTTCACCCACTATTAAATAAGTATCAATATTAATAATTTAAAAATATAATATATGAAACAAATTTCAAATAAAATTTATTGAATTGAATTATTAGGTGATATTAAAATTATTTATTTTATATTATTTAAGTTATTTATCACATATAACATGTAATAAATTAAATAAATTAAATTAGTTAAAAAATTAATATATTCAAACATAAAATTTAACATATAAATTAAATAATTCGATATAATAAATAAACTATCTTGTAAGTTTAACTAGTGAGTTTTTAAAATGAGCCAACTTACAAGCCTAATGAACTGAGTATTTCTTAGCTTAGATTTGACTCATTTAAAAAAATAAACAGCTCGAGCTTTAATTTAAATAAATTTTTACTTAGTTGAGATCTAAGCTGAACTTAAATAATCGAGCTCATTTACAATCTTAATAGTTCATGAAGCGTGGCTTTGCCTAGAATGTAGTAGAGAGAAATAGGGAATGAGAAAATATGTTATTGCGAGGCAGCTAGAATTGCGCGTGGTGTTAATTGTTATATATGCAAACACAACGACTAGAATAGCCTTATTAACGCAATGTTACCCTATTCTGATTAAATGACAAAAGCTATTATTTGAGCATTAATACTTTTTACAAATCTAATTTTTATTTGTATCATATTTGAAGAGCTTTACTCAAATTTTAGAATTTTTTGGTTTAGAGGAATAATTAAAAAATAAGATTCATTTGCAAATTTAAAAAATTAAATATTTTGAAGCAATTCATAAAATTTAATCACATTCTAAAAACAAATAATTTCACTACATATTATAAGTTGATGGTTTATCTCATTTAACTGTAATTTTAAGGTTTTTTTTTTTACAAAAATAGTGGGAAAATAATAATTGGTTATGATCCACCACGGGTAAAAGGATTGATAAAACATGGAGAGTATGCCAACGAGGTCGTAAGTTCGAGCCACGGGTTCATAATGCCTCTAAATATTAAGGCACTGGATGTATTACGCGTGGAGCCCTTTTATAAGCTCGTATTGAAGTAAGAGCTCTGATGTTAGATTGCTGAGCTAGCTCTACGGGATTTATTTTAGTGGTCTGGCTCCACTCTAAAAATGTAGTCGGACTCTGTCAAAAGTTCTTCGTTAGCAAAAATAAATAAATAAATAAATAAAAATAATTGGTTACGTAATTTCAAGTATAACACTTAATAAAACACTTTCAAAAAATACTCAGAGCAATTATTACTCTTCCTCTTTGGTTATGCTACAACAAATATTGAAATTAATAATACAAAATCATTTGATATTGTTATAATATAATAGCAAGTTAGTACTGCTATTAAACGTCAATATATATTACCAATATGTTAATAGCGATGTTAAAACTTTATAATTGTGTTATAAGATATTTTTTAATCATATAAAGGTTTGATATATATTAAACGGTAAAAATGTTAATTCTCCTTAGTATTAAATTATTTACTTTTAATAGCAACTGAATGATGCTTTTAAAAGAAAATTATTTCTAGTGTTTACATTTCTAGTGAGATCTCACTGTTATGTCATTATTATTCTGAAATGTATATAGTTAAAATTTGCCTTTAGTAGTATATAAAGAAAAGTTTATCATATAAATGACAGGAGCAACGGAAACCATATAAGTTGTGTGTGTATATATATATAATTACTCGCGTGGGCACCTTATAAGTGTGGGAAGGATTGCATCAGACATGACTCAGTGCTTTGATAAGCAGCCACACAATAAATTTTAAAATAAATAAAATAAAATAAAAATTGGAAATGCTTCATGTTGCAAAGGATTTGTGATACAAGACAACTACCAAATTCCATCAAACAGATAAAAGCTTTAAAAAAAACAAACGTAAAAAGGCTATAAGAAGTGAAGTGAGTGAGAGGAATGCTCATTTATATCATTCATATCCCTCTAGCAATTTTTCAGTGCTCTCTGGGCTCCACCTCTTCCTCACGTTTTGTCTTCTATTAACTCCCACCAATCGTCCCTGCACGTGAGAATCTTTTTTTTTTCTTGATTTTCTTTATTTTCTGAACTTATTAGTCAAGGTATCATAAACATATATAGCTTGTTCCTGACCTGTTATTTTTATTTCTTTTGGTATATAAATATATATATATATATATATATAAAGTCAAACTAAGATGAAATACGAGACTTAAAATGGATAAATAACAAGTCTAATATTTCGTCACATATTATAATACGAATTTAACCATTTTGTTATATGTTTAGTGACATATATGAACAGCGCCAGCAAATTATAATTTAGTAATTGGCTGATCTTTAAAATTAAAGAAAAATTATATTAAAGTTCAATTAATTAAATATATATATATATATATATGAATTCAAATATAAAATCAATTCTAGCAAATTTGACATAGAAGAAGTTTGGCTTTGGCACTATCAATGATCCTCAACGCTTGAACTCCAAAGTGTTAAAATGACACTTGGGTTAAAAAGTTATAAAATATATTATTATTATTTAAAAATTCATACTTTTTTTTTTATCATTTTTAGTAACCAATTAAACTTTTAAATCAAATAGAGGACTTAAATTGACTTTTGGTCGAATACTTGGTTCAATTTTTGCTTTTATAACATGTAAATGAAACGTACATAAGTACTAATTAAGTTTACAATATTAATTCTTACATTTGGATAATGATTACTACCAAATATATATATATATATATATATAATTAGAATTAATAACTTGTATGAAAATCTACTTTGGTAAACTTATTTCATCAAGATCATCTAATGACAAGAAAACTTCATCCAAGCATGAGAGTTCAGGTCCATCATCTTCATCATCGCAATTTCTCTCGTACACTTTGCAAATAACCCACTTGCTATGGTCCTGTACATATAAGTATATATATATATATATATATATATATCATTTACAATAAATCCAATAACAAGTGATCAAGATTAACAAGTTATATTCTTTCAAAAAAAAAAAAAGATTAACAAGTTATATATAATGTTAAGAGCTTACTGTTTTTGGATGTCTTCTTGTTTTTGATGATCTAGTACTACTAGAAGCAGAATCGGATGAGGATGATAATCGATATTCTTCCATAATCCAATTAGTTTTCATCCCAGTCGGAGCTTCTCCGACGTAAAATACTAAATATTTCTTCATTCCAACTCTCTTGTCTGCGCTTGTAAGAACCGGTTCATCAATGCCTATTGCCTTCCAGTATCCGTTCTCGGTAATCCTATTTTGCGTCTTCTGACTATAATAATACCATTGCTTACCTTCAGCTAGTGCCTTGCCTATGTAGCAATTGTTTTCAGAATTATAAATGAGATTACAAGTTTAAAAAAAAAAAAAAGACAACGAAATAATAAAGAATTTAGTAATTAAAATAACTAATGAATGATATACCATCAAGTTCCCAAGGATCATAAGGATAGAGATCAAGATCAGGGATGACATCTGGATGACAAGGTAAAAGGGCAGCCTTACGTTGAAGAAAATGGACGACCAGCTCTTCCTCTGTCGGATAAAATCGAAACCCCGGTGGCAGATTAACATTATTCATCTCTGTCGTACACAATCAATAAGAAGAAGAAGTTATTATGAGAAACTATTGTCGATAAAGCTTTTGGGGGTGAAATTTATAGGAAGAGAGAGAGAGAGAGGAAAAAGTGACGTGAAAAAGCAGGCGACTTCCAATGTATATATATATATATATATAGTTAAGCTTTCTCATTCATGGTATAAGGCGGCGGGTAACGGAACGCTCATATACTTCTAAGTAACGGTATAGGTGGAGTTGCAGAGTGGAGAGATACTGAGTGAGTGAGGTGAGATTAGTGTTTTTGTCCTCATATTAAAATATTTATTTTTTTATTTTCGATTTTTTAATATATTCCTAGCATTCTGAATAAAAAAATAATTTAAATAATTTCTTTAATGATAATTACACCCGATACATAGCAATAAATCCATCTTACCTAGAAAGATCCAAGCTTAATTCTTTCTTTTCTCATATTATAATGCTAAAAAAATTACTTTTAATGATAATTACTATAACTAAAATATGATTTCATTATTTTTTTCATTTTAATTATTTTATAATTAATTTAATAATAAATTTTAAAAAATCTATATAAAAATTAATAATATGAAAAAAAGTAAAATAGAAAATTGTCATCTTCGCACTGGTGAGGAAAATCGATTTAGTATTTAAAAAAAAAAATAGTGACAATCGATCTCACTTCATGCTTATATCATGCACCTGCTGTCATCCACGCGCCAAACATAAATATGGGTTTGGTCGTGAACCATATGAAAAGTTTAGGTACCCCACCCCCAGTCTCTAGGGTATGTGTGAGTGTGGCCTATAACCAATTATTATAATTAATTAATCTCACTTCATTTATTATTATTATTATTATTATTATTATTATTATTATTATTATACTCTCTTTTTAATTATTCACGGAACTTATAATACTATTATCACTTTTATTTTTTTTATTATTAGTTATTTCATCTATTAAACATTTTTACTCATACATACTTATTATTATGTGACTATTAAAATAAAATTTAATATATATTTTCAATATAATTTAATAGTAATATATTTCTCAATTAAATAATAAATTTATATTTAATTTTTTAATTTTGAGATTCAAACTTTAAATAATAAAACATAAAATAAACTCAATTTATTATCTAAGAAATTATTATAGTCACATATATTTTAAATTTAATTTTTTAAATATGCAGTTATATTAAAATTTAGTAAAAAAATTTTATTATTTTTATAATTTTATCCGACTCAATTCTAATGAGATGATTTATATAAAAAAATATTTTTACAATTATGATTAAATAATTAATTATATAATTAATTAAAAATATTGTAATAGCCAAATGCATTTCTCCTAAAGAGTATAATGAATGGGTTAGCAAGGGATTGAGATGTATGGAAGAAAATGTAAAATGCAATCAACCAGTTATCTTAAGATGCGGGTTCAAAGAAACACATGACTACTACTGGACCTCATCAACACATGTCGTCCCTTATGAAATAAATAATTAATGAATAATTAATTCTTAGGGAAGAGACCAAAATGAAAGCTATAAAAAAATTTAACGTAACAGTGAAGTTACTTTTTCTACATTTATTATTTATTTTTGTGCTTATCGGAAATAAGGCTCGCATGGCAATGTCCTGTTTCCTATTAATATGGACCTGCGGCTGTGGGGGTATTCATACATCTTTTCCTCTTTAGCTACTTATCTTTTGACACGTAAGCCTTTTCTATTATATTTTAAAAATAATATATGTCAAATTTGTTAGGCATTATTCAAGTGGTTTTTAAAGCATATTTGAGGGTACGTAATACCTACATTATCACATTTAAAATATTAGTTAGTTCAACATATTTTAATATTTTCGTGTTTGAAACTTTAAACAAAGTACAATTTCTTTTTATTTATCTTTGAATAAGGGATTTCTAGTGTGAACTAGATTGAGATCAATTAAAAAGCCCTTATTTTTATTTTTCTATAAATAACAAAATTATTGTAAAGTGAAAAAAATTAATCCTTATAAAAAATTGAATGGACCAATTCAAGCAATAGTAAAATTTAAATATATATATATATATATAAAAAGCGAGAGAGAGTATATATACGTACTCCTTTGAATGAACATTTATAAATTTTGTAACAATAAATCATTATTTCAATTGAAAAATAATGACTTTTACATCAACTTCTTAGCACCCAAATAATAAGACAAAATAATTAAACAAAATTAATTTTCTTTGGTCATTTTCAATAACTAAAATTAGCTATACAAATAATAAAATCATATGTAGTTGAATTGCACTGACTCAACTCGACTCAATTTGATTTATTTAATAAATAATTTATTAAAATGTAAATTTCATAACAGGAAAATGATTAGAAATTCAAACTATTCTATTTAAGAAATCTTCACCAAATATTTTATTTATTTATTTATGAACCTAAGTTATCTGATCTCCATTGTATATATTTAGCTTATAACCATTTCCATGCACATCACTAGTTCTTTTTCTCCCTGCTGAAGGTCTCCATTTAAGTCATTGTTCTTGCTTTTGAATTGTTTCTTTTGTTTTCTTTTTCTTTTTCATTTATTTTTATTTTTTCTTTTTTATTTTAGTTTTTGTTTTATATTTTTTTATTTTTCAGGATAGTTTTATTTTAATTATGCTTTGTAATTTTTATTATTTATTCTTTATTTGTTTATTTTCTTTATTTTTATTATTAAATTTCACTTATCCCTCTCGTGGAGTAGTGTGTTATCATGCACACGCATTTCTCAAATCAAAATAGAACTAAAATGACTATTAAATGAAATTATTGTCCTTTCTGTAAGAACTTATTTTGGGTCCAATTGATCATTCCTAAAGGAGGCGGCCGACTATCCAAAGCCAGAGCCACTTGCTTGCCCAATCCATTAACTCCATAAATATAATCACTGACTCATGGTGTCCATAGAAATATATTATTTTTTCCCTCTCTCCTTTCTGATATATGTCACAGACCCAACAATTGAGTAATTCTTGCTCTAATTACTTTTTTTTTTCTAACCATTCAGTATTTTACGATTCAAAAATTATAAACTAATATGGATTCGCGACAGATAAGTCCATTAAGAGAGAAAATATTCTCTCTTAAATTTTAAAGGTGCTCCATATTTCAGGACTCAAATTTAAGATCTCCAGTTAAGAGAGAAAAAACCGCTAATTACTTAAATTTAGACCTCCAATTTTATGCCCTATTTGATTAGTGATCTTATCAGGATCTAAAAGGCACAAGAAAATCCACATCAATATTTATGTAACTTTATTCACATAAATATCAATCCAATACTTTAATTTATCTCAATTCGCACAATTTGAAGGATAATTGCTAGTCTATTTAAATTATAAAATTCTCTTAATAAAACTTTCAGTACAATAATATCTTAAGCTTTTTAATTGTTAAATGTCTCTTTAGGACATGTCTCTTTTAAATGTCTTTGTATATATAAAAGCAATAGCCGTAACACCCTAGCTCTATTAGAGGTGGAAAATTGTTGGGATCAAGTAATATTGTCCTTTTCCTTCCAATGGATTTGAATAATGTCATTTTACGTTTCGAGTAAATCTAATTGCATTATAGTGACTTTCAAATAAAGTTTTAAGTCTATATATATATATATATAAGTATGGGCTCCACTATCTTGATGTCAAGATTCGAACTCAACTGCACATTATCAGAATTGGAAAATGAAAAAAACATGATACTTTAAAAACTCATAACATATATAAACTTAACTCTCTGCTAATGAAAAAATTGCAATATAACAACTGTAAAAGTGTGAAATTAGAAACATAATTTATTTTGCATTTTAGTACATAGTGAATTTTCGGTTTAATTTTATTATTAGGTCAGAGATGTTTTTGTCTTTATCACATTTATATATAAACATCATGTATCCCTTTAGTTGTATAGATTTACAAGATTAATAATTTTTTTCCCTTCCAAAAGAGTACTTCATTTTTCTCTGATTCATCTTCTAAAGCCAATAACCCTAACCAATCAAACTTGATTTTTCACATGTTATTAGAGCAGGGGCCAGAACTACATTATTGGTGGCTGATAGTATTTGAGTTTCCAAATCGCTTTCTGAAGATACCCATATGTGCATTATATACTGGAGTGTCCTATTATAACTATACTACTAATTATACATATCAGAAATAACAAATAATAAATTGACATATTGTCATTATCTCTATCACACCCCCTCAGTCGAAGGGGCAGCGAAGCGAACACTTAGACTGTTTCTGAAATCATCAAACAAAATGCACGGAAGACCTTTTGTAAAGATGTCTGCAATTTGATAACGAGAAGGAACATGATGAACTCGAACCTCTCCTTTTTGAACTTTTTCACGCACTAAATGAATATCCATCTCTATATGTTTAGTGCATTGATGCTGAACCGGATTCTCTGACAAATAAATCACACTAACATTATCACAATATACCATTGTAGCTTTTGATATCGGACAATATAGTTCCAGCAAAAGATTCCTCAACCAACAAGATTCAGAAACAACATTAGCAACTCCTCTGTATTTAGCTTATGCGCTTGATTTTGAGATTATACGTTGCCGCTTTGAAGACCAAGAAATAAGATTATTCCCAAGAAATATACAGTAACCAGAAGTAGAGCGGCGGGTGTCAGGACAACCACCCCAATCGGCATCCGTGTAAGCCACCAGAGAATGTGCCGATGATTTATATAACTGTAAACCATAATTAATTGTTCCTTTAATGTACCGCAGTATCCGCTTTAAAGCCTTCATGTGCTGTTCAGTTGGAGCATGCATAAAGAGACAGATTTGCTGGACTACATAACAAATGTCAGGTCTAGTAAAAGCTAAATACTGTAATGCTCCAGCCAGTTGCCTGTATAACTTAGGATTAGAACACGGTTCACCACTTTGAGCACTTAATTTGCCTGTTGTATCCACAGGTGTGAGACTCGATTTACACTCACACTACAAGAAAAACTGAATCAGACAACAGTCATCAGACAACGGTTAAGGAAAAAACCATTGTCTGAAAAAAAAATAGACAACGGTTTTTTTTTTCCCAAAAAAGCGTTGTCTGATTAATTTTCAGACAACTGTTTTTGGTGTTTTTTTTAACCGTTGTCTATTAGGTGCCATTTTAGTCACACCAGACAACGGTTTTTTAGGGACCGTTGTGTAATATATGTTCAAACAACTGTTTTTCTGATCATACAAAACCGTTGTCTGATAAGATGTTTCAGACAATGATTTTTTCGAAAGTGTTGTATAATTCAGCGTTTCAGACAACGGTTAAAAAAAATCGTTGTCTGAAGCAAGCATACAGACAACGGTTTTTAGGGACCGTTGTGTAATATATATTTAGACAAGTGTTTTTTTGGTAAAAAAAAATTATTTTATTCGTGGACAATTTTTAAAAAAATTGTTTCGGATTCTGCTTCATCTCTCATTCCTCTTTCAGCTTCAATAGTCGTGGATAATTTTTTTGAACATATATTAAAATAATTTTTTATGGAAGTTAGATTTTCTTAGTATAAAAACATGCTAAGGATCCAGTGGCTATTTGCAATGTATGGAAGTTAGGCTTTCTTAAGCCAAACAAACTTGACTAAGTATTAAAAGCTAAGGTTTGGATGTATAAACATTTCATAAACTCATTAGAAACTTTAAAGTCCACCATTAAATAATGATTTAGATATAATATGATATTATATAATATATACTAATATATACTAATATATATACTTGTATATACTTATTTAATATGATATGAATAAATTTAAACTTAAAACCGAATCAATATTTATTAATTAAAAAAAGTTTATAAATATATTTATTGTTAAAATGACTAAAATTAATATAAATTTATATCAGTAATAATATTTATTGAAATAAATAGAGATAATATAATAATAGAGATAATATATATATATTAAATTCTACTCAATGAAGTAAAGTGAGAACAACAAATGAAACACTAAAATCTTAGCTTAAATGATTCCATAGTCCAAACCCAATGAGGCAACAAACATGTTTAAAGCAATTAGTTCTCAATAATTAAAACTAGAATACGATAGTGATTGTGGTTGGAACAAGAAAATAATTAGAGTTTGATTAAACTCTTATTAAAATAATTCCTAATTCGAAAGGTTGATGCTAAAACTTATTTTAAAATCAAAATTCAAATCCTAAATTGAGTAGCCTAGCTCAATCACTTGTCAGGGTAATAAAAGAATCCACCAACATGTCCAATTGATCACTCCATGGTTTCATATAGCAGAGCAACACTAAGAACCCAATAGAACACTTGAAAAAATGAAACAAATTGCACTGATAAACAAAAATTAAAAGCTGTCAAACTATATATGAAACAAAACCCACTAATTATAGAACTCTAATATAACATAAAGATGCCAAATTTTATATAGAAAACAGGATGACTACCTCCGAGCAAAAAGGTCCATAAGAGTATGAATTGTTTCATCAACTAGCTGCAACAACTAAATTAAGCAATTGATCAACCAAGAGAAACCCCTTAATCAACCAAAATCAACAAAAATCCTTACAATTTTAGTTCCCAATTACCAAAATCCACAAAACCCAAAACACTTTTTGATTGAAAATACTAAATAACAGCATAAAAGAAAAGAAAAATAAAACCCAATTCAACGATAACTCTTTTGGAACCTAGCACGAGCACCACGACCACCGAACTTCTTAGGCTCGCAGCGCCTTGGATCACTACAAGCAAAGTCCTATCGTACCTGACCAAAATGTCTTTGATCTCCTTCTTGCTCTGCTCGTCCACATACTTCTGGTAAAAGGCTACAAGAGCTTTAGCAATGCTTTGACGGATGGCGTAGATCTGTGAGGTGTGACCACCGCCTTTGACGCGAATACGCATATCAACGCCAGCGAAACGATGGCTGTGAACACTCGAATTTTGAGGCTCGGAAAGCCGATTTTCTCAAACCGCAGACAACCGAGCCGGACCGAAGGTCCGCGGTAAAGTTCACCAGAAATATATCGATATGGTACTTGAAATGTCCGGGACGACGTGAGGATCACGGATATGGTCCCGGAATAATTTTTGGAGGTCTCTAGCTCCCGAAAAATCAGTTTGAGCGAAAACCGGACAAAACCGGCGGCCCAGCCGCCGTGACCCCGGCGGCTCAGCTGCCAAAACCGGCGGCTCAGCCGCCAAAACTTTCTGTCTTTTCGGCTTGTCACATCCACGGCGGCCCGGCCGCCGAGACCGGCGGTTCAGCTTCCGTGGAAGGGGGCCCGGCCGCCGTCCAGCCCGATTTTGCCTATAAATTGCCTTCAGATGTTCAGAAAGAGAGGTTGGCTTGTGGAGACTCCAGGCCTCATGCTGACGAATTTAATCCGTAATCAAGAATCATAATCCAAGGTCCAAGAAAACGAGATCTGAAACTTCGAAGTGGAAAAATCCTAAGCAAGGTAATATTCTAATCAATTCTTTGTCAATTTAAACATTTCATAAGCATTCCATCTTCTTCTCAATTTCTTCTTGGTCAAAGACCTAATCCTTTTAGGTCTAAGGCCTAATGGACTAATTAATCAATCTGTTGGCACGAAGCCCAAATTACATTTTTCCGGTACAAAGTACCTAAATTTCACAATTAAAATCAACTTTTTGGCACGGAGCCTAAATCGCACCTTTTTCGGTACCAAGTACCTAAATTTCACATTTAGCACTAAGTGCTAAAACTCACCATTTTGGCATAAAGCCCGACAACACAGGCCAAAGGCCTAAAAATTACATTCTTTTGGTACAAAGTACCTAAAATTGCACCATTTAGCACTAAGTGCTAAATCTCTCAATCCTTGGCATGAAGCCCGACAATGCACGAAGCATACACACACACATGCATGAAGCATAATTTTTATCACCTTTAAATAGGCTTTTCCGAACTACATGGGCTTTGATCTCCCATTCAAACGGGAGTATGTAGGCGTATTTGGGATTCACCCCAAATAGCAAGTCCACAATTTACTAACAATCTGTCTCTTCTTTTCTTCATTCCTTTTAGATTTGTTCTTTTTGCAAGTTAGTCAAATGCATGACATAGTCCCCGAATCCTCCTTGGGTTCGCAGACTAGAAGCCTTTACATTGGATGCATTATTGGAGTCAAACAAGGGTTTTCTTAGTTTTTCCCTTCGAACAAAATAAACTGAGTGGCGACTCCCGACAACGAGTGAACTTTCGCCCGGATCCTTTTCGGGCGAAAAACCGAGGTTCACAGTGGCGACCTAGCAAAAGAATTGGCTCATATGCCTTGAAACGAAGGATCTCCGGCTCCACCAGTTCAATTGGGCAGCCGTTGATTTTGATCAATCCTCGGCCGCGCTTGCAGTAAGTGGCGGCAACTGCTGTCTTCTTACGGCCAAAGCACTGGACCGATTCTATGGCCGGGGGCTGCCATTTTAGGGTTTCAGAGAGACGCGAAACGGCCAAAGACACCAAAGTTTTCTAATAGAGAGAATGGAAGGGATATGGTGATATATACATATACGAATTAGGGTTTTACCTTAACAAAAAAACCATTAAAATTTCGAAAAATCACAAAACTACCATTAAATAGTTTTTTTTTTTTAAAAAATATAATTTAATAATTTACTTCTCCAAATCAAAACCATTACTATTTATCAATTTTACCTTTTTATTAATTTAAGAAATTTATCTCATTTGAAATTGTAATGCAGTGAATGTGAAAATAAGCCTACCTTTTTGTTTGATTTACCTTATATACTAGTAAATAAATTAATTTACAAGTTTTAAAGTTAAGTTGGCGCACTAATTTTATAAGTTTATAAGTTGAATTTATACATTTTTTTAAAAAAATAAGGGATCAGTTTATGATTTTTAGTTCTTATCAGCACTTAATTTGTATATTAATTTGATTAAATAATTTATTATATTATCTCTATTTATTTCAATAAATATTATTACTGATATAAATTTATATTAATTTTAGTCATTTTAACAATAAATATATTTATAAACTATTTTTTAATTAATAAATATTGATTCGGTTTTAAGTTTAAATTTATTCATATCATATTAAATAAGTATATACAAGTATATATATTAATATATATTATTATATATTAGTATATATATTAGTATATATATAAGTATATACAAGTATATATATTAGCATATACAAGTATATATATACAAGTATATATACAAGTATATATTAGTATATACAAGTATATATATTAGTATATATACAAGTATATACAAGTATATATAAAAGTATATATATAAGTATATATTAGTATATATACAAGTATATATAAGTATATATTAGTATATATACAAGTATATACAAGTATATATTAGTATATATATTAGTATATACAAGTATATATTAGTATATATATTAGTATATATTAGTATATATATTAGTATATACAAGTATATATATTAGTATATATAAGTATATACAAGTATATATATTAGTATATATTAGTATATATATAAGTATATATTAGTATATACAAGTATATATATTAATATATACAAGTATATATTAGTATATACTAGTATATACTAGTATATACAAGTATATATTAGTATATACAAGTATATATATTACTATATATAAGTATATATTAGTATATACAAGTATATATTAGTATATATATTAGTATATACAAGTATATATTAGTATATATATTAGTATATACTAGTATATACAAGTATATACAATTATATATTAGTATATACAAGTATATATTAGTATATATATAAGTATATACAAGTATATATATTAGTATATATTAGTATATATATTAGTATATATTAGTATATACAAGTATATGCAAGTATATATATAAGTATATATTAGTATATATACAAGTATATATAAGTATATATTAGTATATACAAGTATATATTATTATATATAAGTATATATATTAGTATATATAAGTATATATTAGTATATACAAGTATATATTAGTATATATTAGTATATACTAGTATATACAAGTATATATTAGTATATATATTAGTATATATAAGCATATATTAGTATATACAAGTATATATTAGTATATATATTAGTATATATAAGTATATACAAGTATATATATTAGTATATACAAGTATATGCAAGTATATATATAAGTATATATTAGTATATATATTAGTATATACAAGTATATACAAGTATATATTAGTATATATATTAGTATATATAAGTATATATTAGTATATATATTAGTATATACTAGTATATACAAGTATATATTAGTATATATAAGTATATATTAGTATATATATTAGTATATACAAGTATATATTAGTATATATATTAGTATATACTAGTATATACAAGTATATATTAGTATATATAAGTATATATATTAGTATATATTAGTATATATATTAGTATATACAAGTATATATATAAGTATATATTAGTATGTATACAAGTATATATAAGTATATATTAGTATATACAAGTATATATTAGTATATATATTAGTATATACAAGTATATATTAGTATACACAAGTATATATAAGTATATATATTAGTATATATTAGTATATATATAAGTATATAAATTTATATGTAAAGTATAAGCACTTATGGATGAATAATAAATTGAAATTTACAAATAACTATATAAGTGAATTTATAAATTTAATTTAACAAAATTTTAAAAAATCTATTTTATTTCAAAAGAGGGATGTCAAAATTTCAAAAATTTTAAACACTTAAATTCCCCCTTTATTTCCAAAAAAAATTCATTTGCCCCCATTTTGCCAAAAACACTTAAATTGCCGTCCTTGTATTAAACCTCAAATCAAAATGATGCTTTTAATTGGTTGTCCCTGTCCCCGTTTTTCCTTTCAGACACACAAAACCTTTGGAAGTTCTAACTTTTCGAAAATTCCAGGCTTGATAAAGTAGAGAACGTCGCAATTAGGATTGAATTAAGTAATGGGTGGATTGGATGGGGTGAGGCTCCGATATTGCCGTTTGTTACTGCAGAGGATCAGCCTATGGCTATGATGAAGACTGGGGAGGCTTGTGCGTTGCTGAGGAGCAGTCCGCCGATGACGTTAGGTTCATCTTTATTTTCTGTCTCTCTCTTAACAAAGCAAACAACAACAAGAACATGCTTTGTTTGTATCAGAGAGAGCGCAGTCTCCTAACAACCATGGTTGAAACCAGGCGTGGTTCTTCTTCATCCAAACGGCCTCTCCCTTTCTCTCCTCCTCCCTCCTCTTCCAAACGATCTAAGGTACAGGTGCAAATAATCGTTCCTGTTCATTGCTTTCTTATTTGTTTTGTTGTTTTTATGGCTTGATTTAATGTTTTATTTTTCTGATGAAACCCTAGGCGGCTTCTACTGGTGCTGCCTCGGCGGAGGCCTCATCACCATTGAAAGATGCCTCCATGGAGCTGCCGGTTGAAACCCTAAGTCCGGTCAATGAATCCCTTTCTTCACCTCGAGAACCTGAGCTGCAATCTTCTGATCCATTGTTAACAGTGACTCCAGAGCCCGTTTCTGCTGATACGGAGAGATCTCCCGGAATTGAAAGCGATGGCTTATTGTCCCCACAACCTCTAGGTGCGATCTTCACTTAATTGCATCATTGCATGTTGAGCTTTTTTGTTGTATGATTTTTGATGTTATGGTTGATCTGTGTTTTTTGCTTAATTTGTGTTTGTTTGGTGGTTTTAGGTGAAAGTAGTATTGCTGGTGGCCTGCATCGGGAGAAGAAGCGGCCTACAAAATCAGCTCCAGCAAAACCTGTTCCAACAAAAGCAGGGAAGCCACTTGACAAACATGCACATGCATGGGGCAAGCTGCTTTCGCAGTGTTCCCAGGTGGGAGAATTTATTTTTCTGATTTTCTCCGTCTAATTAACTAAATTTACGAAAATAATTGGGGCATAGACATAATCTCTCAAGTGAAGTCTGTTAAAAGGAGGCCAAACATTGTGAAGTTCATGTTCTGTAGTTCTAGTGGCATCATATCCTCCTCTTGCCTTGTGTGTGTGGCTATTTTGTTTTCTGATTGGAGTCTCTATGTGTGTGTTTCGTTTCAAATATTTGATATGTTCCCTTACTGATTCTTAGTGATTAGCTTGCACCATAGTGCTGTTTGGTTTTTACGTGGTATAGGTTTTTACAGTTATGATGGGGCTCAATGTCAGCAATCTTTATCCATTGGCTGGTGGGTGAGTGGATGAAATGCTGAGACAGACAGGAGACGTTGATTTTCTCTATTTAGGCTTTTTGTGTTTGTTTTATGGTCTATGTTGAAAGAGCCTGTGACCAGGGAGGTTGCTGATTAAATGGTTACAGCATCTCCCTTTGAGTTCATAGATACTCCTTATTGGATTAATGTGAAATGCTTCTTGGTTGGCATATCCCTCTTCAGTGAATCCTCATATTGTAGCTAGGGCAAAGCTTCATATCCACATGGTGCATCTTTGAATGCTCTTCTCTAGCAGATTTTGCCAGCTGCAGCTTTAGTTGCCAGTGCTGCTTTTCCTGCAATCTATTTAGAATGGGACTGAATGCAATATCTGCCCATCACTGAACATCAGTACTACTGATGCTTCCGCTCCAATTAATTTGCAACCTTGAACATTTGGCCTGCTTAAAACACTCTTTAAAATTTATCCATAGTGATCCTCCTCGCATTAGAGTACTAGCTTTGTATTTATCACATGTGGCTAACCAAAATTTGATTCAATTTTCAGTGGCTACGCAGAGGCAACTTGGAGTATAGTGATGCCGACATCAACGAGATTAGGATTGACTTCGCCAAATATTTCATGAAGCGTCATTCAAGTTGAAGTTAATAGTATATTTCAGTGATATATGTATAGTGTTGATTTTTTTTTAGTTTGTTAATATGTTGAATGGTTGAATTTGTGGACGTTTTTTTATTCCCAAATTTGCAATCCTCCATTGTAAAGTGTTGTCTTATATATATAATGTACAGTTTAACAGACAATGGTGGTGAAATGAAAATGAACATTGAAACTATTGTCTAATATTCAGTGTGCCACATTAATTAACTGTTGTATTTAGCGTCCTTCTACAACGGTTTTAGATTAATTGCAATCTTTCATCAGACAACGGTCAAAAAGCGTTGTCTAAACCTTCATCAGACAACGGTTAAAAACCGTTGTCTGAAATGCTATCAGACATCGCCTCAATAGACAACGGTTTTTGTCTTCATCAGACAACGGTCAAAAAGCATTGTCTAAACCTTCATCAGACAACGGTTAAAAACCGTTGTCTGAAAATTTAGAAACCGTTGTCTGACAATTTAGAAACCGTTGTGGAAACCATCAGACAACGGTTAAAAACCGTTGTCTGAAAAATTAGAAAACGTTGTCTGAACCATCATCAGACAATGGCCAAAAACCGTTGTCTGATAAAATTAAAAACCGTTGTGCAAACCTACATCAGACAACGGTTTTAAAACCGTTGTCTGAAATGCTATCAGACATCGCTTCAATAGACAACGGTTTTTGTCTTCATCAGACAACGGCCAGAAAGCGTTGTCTGATTCAGTTTTCCTTGTAGTGTCAGTCATGCCGGCATGATCTAACAGTTCAGCAGCATATTTTTGTTGCGTCAAAAACATACCTGCGTTGTTGCGTTGAACTTTAATGCTGAGAAAATAATTAAGTGGTCCTAAGTCCTTCATTGCAAACTCAGCACTTAATTTAGCAATGATGTCCTTTCTTAAAGCAGCTAATGAAGTTACAAGAACTATATCATCAACGTACAGTAATATGTATGCCATTTCTGCATGTTTATGATAAATGAATAAAGAATGATCACATGTGCTATGAATAAAACCAATTGTTACCGCAAAATCAGTAAACCTTTGGTACCAAGCGCGAGGGGCTTGCTTCAAGCCATATAAAGACTTCTTTAACATGCATACATGATCAGGTCGGGAGGAGTCTCGAAATCCCAAAGGCTGATACATATAAACTGTCTCATTGAGATTACAGTGCAAGAATGCATTCTTAACGTCAAGTTGATGAATGGACCAATTCTTCGAAACTGCCAGGCTAAGCACCATTCTGATTGTCGCAGGTTTAACAACCAGACTGAAGGTATCCTCACAATCAATTCCTTCCCGCTGAGACCTGCCATCACCTACAAGACGGGTTTTATGCCTCTCAAATGAACCATCAGAATTCTTTTTATGACAAAAAACCCACATTGATCTAATAATATTGACATTTGCTGGACGAGTAACTAAATCCCAAGTCTTATTCTTAATGAGAGCCTCAAATTCATCAAGCATAGCACTTTTCCAATTCTGGTCTTTTAGAGCTGACACGAGATTTGTTGGTATAGGAGAAATGGACGAAGAAGTAGCAACATAAGACCGATAGTTTGGGTTAGGCCTAAATATTCCTGATTTACTACGAGTTGTCATATTATGAGAAGGTGCAGGGGGATTTAAGTGGGCTTGGGAATTATTGACAGGTGCATGGTGTTGTGTCATATTATTGGAAGGTGCAGGGGAATGTTGTTGTGAAGTTGGTATAATGGGAGCAGGTGATGACACATGTAAAGGCTCATCATTGGTAGTTGGAGATATAGATGAAATATGTAGCCTGTGTATCTGTAGTGGTGTTAAATTACCATCCAGAAAATCATATTCAGAAGTGTTAACAGCAGGTAATTTGGAAAAAGGATACTGATTCTCATCAAATTTAACATGTCGATAAATGATGATTTTATTTGAAGACAAATCAAGACACTTATGCCCTCTATGATTTGAAGGATATCCTAAAAATACATAAGATTTAGATCTTTGCTCTAACTTATGAATGGTGGCAGACGGAATTAAAGGGAAACATAAACACCCCAAATATTCGTAAATGAGAATACGACGGATATTTAAGGTAGAGCATTTGAGTGGGTGACCTGTAATTCAATAATTTGCTAGGAAGTATATTAAGAAGATAGGTGGCAGTTGATAAAGCATGATGCTAAAAACGTGCAGGTATAGAAGCATGAAGCAAAAAAGTTCGAACCATGTTATTGATGGTTTTAATTTTACGTTCAGCTTTACCATCTTGAGAAGAGGAATAGGGACAAGAAAACCGAAAAACTATGCCATTTTGTATACAATAATCATGAAATTTGACATTGTTATATTCGCCACCATTATCACATTGTAAATGCTTAATTGTCTTACCAAATTGTGTTTGAACATATTTAGAGAAAGAAATAAAGACACTAAGCACTTGAGATTTATGTTATTGGAAATGTCCACAAGAATTTGGTAAAATCATCAAGAAATAAGACATAATATCGATGACCAGCTGAACTTGGAACAGGTGATGACCATAAATCACTATGAATAATATCAAATGGCATATTTGTAGTTGAACTAGAAGCATGAAACGGCAGTCTTATAGATTTCCCCAATGGACAAGAATTACAAAATGGAAACTTGTCGTTATTACAAGAAATAGAATTATTGTTCCTAAGAGAAACTAGCACATCTTTCCCAGGATGACCTAAACGAGAATGCCATGTGGAAGAAGAAAGAACAGAAAACGCAGACTGAACAGAAGATGGACCAACACAATTGAATGCAGAATCAGTAAATGGATATAAATCACCCGTGCTATTGCACCTCTGAAGATGGCTCCCCGTCAGAAAATCCTTCATAGTGAATCCAAAAGGATCAAATTCAATAGAAACTTTGTTATCAACTGTAAACTTGCGAACAGATACAAGATTTTTAATTAAATGTGGAGCATGTAAAACATTGTTGAGATGCAAAGGGGGTTTAGTATATGGTAATAATGCATGACCAAGACCATGAATTGGAATAGTGCTACCATTACCAATAATTATTCCATTATTTCGGCTCAAATTAGAATAAGAAGTGAGATTACCAGAATTTGCAGTCATATGAGAAGTGGCAGCATTGTCCATGAACCAATGTTCCTCAGGCGGTTTTAACGACAAAGTATGCATAGCCTGATCAATGTCTGTGGGAGCATAACTGCTAGAGGCAGCAGTATAGAAAGCCTGCGATGGAGAAGAAGACTGTGGTTGTGATGGTGAATGACCCAAAATTCCTTGTTGTCGTGCTGGGACTAGAGGCCTATAATTCCATGAGGGATAAGGACATGGAGGTGCAGCCCACTGCTGCAACTGTGATTGCTGATCATAATAAGAAGGTTGCCATACTCCTAGAAATGAATATTGCCATGGATGAGAAAAACCACTCCCTCGTGGAAATGTTCGACCACCAGAGTTATTGCCACGTCCTCCAGAATAATTTCCACGGCCACGATGCCTATTATTTCCACGTCGTCCTTGATTATTAGGTCTGGCAGAATAAGAAGACTGATTTCATGATTGTTGACTAGATGATAATGTTTCAACAGGAGGAGATTTTGCCATCATAGCCGTAGGAGGAGATGCTGCTGCAGCATCGACTTTAGCTCGCTCAGCTTTAGTAGTTTCTTCAAGAAAAAGCATAGATCGAACCTGTGCAAAGGTGAGAAAAGGTACCTTATTCTGGACAACTGTGACAAAACTGTCATAAGAATCTGTTAGCCCAGTTAGAAGTCGCATCACCAATCGTTGATCAGAAACCTTGGTACCAACATTGGCCAGCTGATCAGAAAGTACCTTAAGACGACGAGTATATGCCTTCGCATCTGGGAAATCGCGCAAACTAGTGTTTGCAAATTCAGTTTCAAGATGAATAGCCCGAGAAGTTTTATTGTCTTGAAATAATTTTGCCAAACTATTCCAGGCATCCAAAGCAGTAACCTGGGGATTAATAATTGTTTTAAGAAGGTCATTAGAGATTGTTCCGTAGATCCATTGACGAACAATACTATTGATTCGATCCCACTGCACTTGTTCAGCAGCAGTTCTGACGGTGGCAGGAGAGTCACCACTCAAAGGACTGATGTGATCATATGTAAGGGTTGCTTTAGCATGAATAGTGAAAAGGGTAGTCCAATTAGAATACTGAGGGTTTTCATAATCTAGAACTATTGGAATATGAGTTTTGATGTTGGTAATTGTTGTGGCAGGATGAATCTTTTCGGCCATTATAAAATAAACAAGGAAGAAGAAGAAATAAGAATGGTGAAGTTAGGATTTTTGCTCAGATACCATGATAGTATTTGAGTTTCCAAATCGCTTTCTGAAGATACCCATATGTGCATTATATACAGGATTGTCCTATTATAACTATACTACTAATTATACATATCAGAAATAACAAATAACAAATTGACAGATTGTCATTATCTCTATCAGTGGCAGGGGCCCTGCACCCCCTTCTCGGACGACGAGTATATGCCTTCGCATCTGGGAAATCGCGCAAACTAGTGTTTGCAAATTCAGTTTCAAGATGAATAGCCCGAGAAGTTTTATTGTCTTGAAATAATTTTGCCAAACTATTCCAGGCATCCAAAGCAGTAACCTGGGGATTAATAATTGTTTTAAGAAGGTCATTAGAGATTGTTCCGTAGATCCATTGACGAACAATACTATTGATTCGATCCCACTGCACTTGTTCAGCAGCAGTTCTGACGGTGGCAGGAGAGTCACCACTCAAAGGACTGATGTGATCATATGTAAGGGTTGCTTTAGCATGAATAGTGAAAAGGGTAGTCCAATTAGAATACTGAGGGTTTTCATAATCTAGAACTATTGGAATATGAGTTTTGATGTTGGTAATTGTTGTGGCAGGATGAATCTTTTCGGCCATTATAAAATAAACAAGGAAGAAGAAGAAATAAGAATGGTGAAGTTAGGATTTTTGCTCAGATACCATGATAGTATTTGAGTTTCCAAATCTCTTTCTGAAGATACCCATATGTGCATTATATACAGGATTGTCCTATTATAACTATACTACTAATTATACATATCAGAAATAACAAATAACAAATTGACAAATTGTCATTATCTCTATCAGTGGCAGGGGCCCTGCACCCCCTTCCTTTCCCCCCCCCCCCCCCCCCCCCCCCCCCCCCCCGACAAAAATATCTCTGACCTAATAATAAAAGATTAATACATTTTTTCCCTTCCAAGAGAGTACTTCATTTTTCTCTGATTCATCTTCTAAAGCCAATAACCCTAACCAATCAAACTTGATTTTTCACATGTTATTAGAGCAGGGGCCGGAGCTATATTAAATTCAGTCAAGAAGAAACTAAACCTCTAACCCATCAAATGAAATTAACCAAATTTGGAGTGTTTAAATTAAACTGATTAATTCTGACAAAATTCAAATGTTGCATAGAATTCTCCAATTAACTTAACATAGATTGAATTATTCATCACAAAAATGAATCCACTCAATTTCTCTAATCAAATCAACATATTCAGACATAATATTCAAAGAACCAAAGGTTAAAAATGAGCATGCTTACCTGGGGGTGATGAAAAACTTAAAATTTTTTCCATACCAGTGTTGCTCCTCTAGAGTATCAAACTTTAAATGTGGATTCTGACTTGCTTATGCATCTTGAGCCATAAATTTTTCTTTTTAACACACAAATAACTTCACATGGGTTTGGTAGAGGTTAGTTTCTAACTCTTTTGCTAAAGTTTTGGGTTCCTTGTTGCTTCTAAGAGCTGGGTCAGTCATCAATGATGAACTGGAATCTTTATGCAGCCGCTGTTTAGTCAAAAAAGAGTGGAGCTGCTGATGAAGAGAAGAGGGAGAGGTGGAGGTTGTTCGTGGTGGCTAAAATGAAAGAGAGGTAAGAGAGAGAAAGAAAATGTAGGGTTGTATGTTATTTTAAGTTAGGCAAAATACCCATCATATCCCTCTAATATTTTTCTTCTTTTGTTTACCTTTTCTCTTCTTAAAGTGTCAGCTCCTATTTAAATTTGTAAAACTATATTACTAACCTCCCACATTAAAAATCACCATAACTACCCCTTCCTTCATTGTAAACCTAAAAAAATAAAATAAATATCGGTGGTCTCCCAAGTAAAGAGAAGATGAACAATAAATATTAATAAATTTTTTTTATTAATTTTTTAAAAATAAATAAATAAGTGAAGAAAAGAAAAAATAAAAACAAAAATAAAATCTAAACAATTGAAAATAAATTAATTGAATCAAAACTAAATAAAGAATAGGCACATAAAACAAAGAGAAATATGAAGGAAATAAAATTTAGACAACTCTAATTATTGTTTTCATTATTTTTTTCTCTTTTATTTTTTTAACTTTTTTTCTAAAAATTTAAAAACAAAATTAAAGAAAAAATGAAAATTAATGTAAAACTAAAATAAAAAATTTAAACAAGACAAAACTAAAAATCAAATGAATCACAAATTAAAGAAAGTGTATGAGTAGGCAAATTAAATAAAGAAGAAAAGAAACAAAATGCAGAAAAGGGAAAGAAACATGGGTTGTCTCTCGTTAGCACCTTTGTTTAGAGTCTTTGGCTAGATATTGACTTGTGCTCTAGTGAACATCCCATATTAATCTCTTTGGTATTGAGCGCATGAGATTCTTCATAATTATTATACTAGAGTCTATTACTTTCCATTTTGATGCCTCAACTTTGTAAAAGTATTTTGAAATTTCTTTCTCATCTTTTTCCTTCTTAAGCTGGGAAAATATTTGAAGAAAAAGGGGTTGAATCACCAATGGCAAAGGCTGATTAGATTCAGGCTTAACAGGCCTACATCTGGGGTGTACTATCTAGCATCTTTTTTTCATTCTTCAAGGTAATTTCACCTAAAATTTTCTCTATATTAACCACCGATTGAGAGGGCAAATTGACTTGAGACTCTAGCTTGCTGATTGATGATGCTAGTTGGTTAACTTAGCTCTCCAAATTATGAATATATGTTCTTGTCTCTTGTTGAAATTGTTGAGTGTTAGGCATGAATAAGTTAAGAGACATACCTGGCGTGGATGGTGGTGGTTGTTGTTGCTGAGGTAGCCAAGACTGAAATTGTTGATAATTTTTCAGCTCCACTCTATAGTTAAAATTTGAATGATCTTCCTCCTCAGAGTTGTAAGCATTGAAGTATGGATCATAAATCTATTGTGGTTGATCATCTTCTTTAAACTGTAGGATAACTATATATGTACCACTTTCATAGACTGTAGCTTGTTGCCTATTACCTGCAATCATTATATGCACCCAAGTAATTAGATTAGAAATCTTGAATTCAAGAGAAGATAGATTTACCTTGTTTTGAATTTCTCTTTGGTATCCAAATTGATACAAATCAGTAGCCATAAAAGATATGGTAATCAAAATAAATAAAATAAGTTAATGTCAATTCTCCAGCAACGGTACCAAAATTTGATGGGTGTTAAATCCATCAAAAATAAAAATTCTATTTTTAGACAAAATTAAAATTATAATAGGAGTGAATATGGCATCGAATCCTCATGGAATTGATTACTTAAATTAATTTTCTTTGAAAACCTAAAGTAAAATTTAACTAAGATAAATGGGGAAAGTTTATATCTAAAAATTAAAATAAATTTATAACTAAAATTAAAACTATATAAAAAATAACATAAAATTAAATTTAGAAAATAACAATGTTGATGATTTTAGTCAAAGGGAATAATCTTGGTTTCAATATTTAGATTTGATCATTGATGCAAAAATAATTTTTTTAAATTTTCAGTAAACTAAATTAATATCAAAAGGAATTAAATAAGTTAATATCAATTCTCCAGCAACGGTACCAAAATTTAATAGGCGTTGAATCCACTAAAAATAAAAATTCTATTCTTAGACAAAATTAAAATTGTAATAGCAGTGAATATGATGTTGAATCCTCATAGAATTGATTACTTAAATTAATTTTCTTTGAAAAACTTAAAGTAAAATTTAACTAAAATAAATGGGGGGAGTTTATATCTGAAAATTAAAATAAATTTATAACTAAAATTAAAACTAAATAAATAAATAATATCAAATTAAATTTGAAAAATAACAATGTTGATGATTTTAGTCAAAGAGAATAATCTTGGTTTCAATCTTTACATTTAATCATTGATGCAAAAATATTTTTCTTTAATTTTTCAGTAAACTAGTTTTAGCTAACCAAGATGTTCGTATTAGCCAATTCTTTCTTAGATTATAAAATTAGTTATGAGACACTCTATAACTAACCTTTGTTAATGAATAACCCTATAGGAATGTCCCTCTAAGATTTAACTCACTAACAGCTTTAAGATATAGAAGAATCTAATTCTAATTAATAAATTCTATCACGAAATTCATTTAAATTAGATTATGCATCTTCTTAGAACTATGTCTAATTGTCACAAGTATTAAAAGCTAAAGAATAATTACGGATTCTTAATTTTAAATGACGATATATTATTCTACCAATTAAGCAATGTCCCATATTATTTAACTAGCAAAATAATATTAGTAATAAGCTACAAAAGATAAATAAATACTGAATTTAAAGAAAATAAATAAAGAATTAATTAGTTCTCACAAATCTTGGTGAATTGAAAATCTTAATTACCCCTTCAACGGAATGGGGTTTAGTTACAAATGTTCTTTAGAAAAGAAAACTAAAAATATATTCAATGATGGCGGTAAAACATAAACAGTAACAGATAAGAAAAAAAGAGATATCCCCCCTAGGGCTGCCAAATAAATTGGCTTAAATATCCATTTAGTTTTCTATACTAATTAGGAAGATAAAAAGAAATTACAAATAAAATAAAATTTAACACCTAAAAAAATTTCTTCTTAATGTCTACTGAATAAGAAAATAAATAAGTCCTAATATCCCTGCAAATCTGCTTCAAAAATAGTATCTCAAAAGTATAATACCCTTATACCCTATACACGTACAATATATACGCCCAACATATATAATATAAGATACAAGAATGCCACGACCCATTTTAATAAAATAAATCCTTACTTTTTGAATCTGTATAAACTTAAATCATTTAACTGATATAATGTAAATAATAGATAAAATATTACTTAAATCATTTAACTAATATATATATACATAAAACTATAACATAATATACATGAAGTCAAAATATACAAAAATATAAAATATGTACATGCTGGCAGTTTGTCTCTGATCTTGATATTCAACAATCAACTCTGCACTCAAGATCTCAAGCCTGGACCTGACTCGGTCTAGACGAACTCTCCTGCTCAACCGGATCTACCTTGTCACCTACGTGATTAATCACAATCGCGCTAAGCCAAAAGCCTAGTAATACAAACTTTGATAATAATAAAGTTCAAATGCAATGCTAATATACAATGCATAAGGATATTATATCTCATAACACTATATCATAATATAATGCTCAATTGTTCCACAATTCATAACTCACATAAAAATAAACACAAGCATGGGCCCAACGAATCTAATATGCTATTCAAATCCTAGAATTACTATTTTGGTCTAAATTGACACCATGTGTCTAGCCCCGAAGGCAAATCATATCACAATGAGGATAACCTCGTATGTAACATCCCAACTAGGCTTCAAGGACTAGGTTCAACCTAGCTTCAAGGGACTACTACGTCTTAGGCATGCTGCCAAACACAGAACTCTGACTAGGTACACAGTTCTTTCATAATTTCATTATCAATATATTTCTCATTTTCGCATGGTCAAGCTAGGCACAATGCCTCAATTATCTCATTTATATCAATATAGCCATCACCAATGGCTTTACATAACATCTTTAATGTATACAAAATAAGCTGCATTACCCAGATGTTTTGGATTATTATCATATCTTGCATATAGTTCACATTACATATAATGCATTTATGATATTATACAAATCATAACATGTTACTCATGCCCAAATAATGTAGTAGGTAACTCAACATATTTTTCAATCAAAATGTGTTAAGTCCAAATGTCATGCAAATATAATCAATTATTCAAAGTTTGTACTTACCTCTAAAAGCAACAAAAGAAGCTCAAACGCTACTTTCAACCTCCTCTACCAAGATATCCCACAATACTTGGATTGGATAACTCAAGTCTCCTTAAAGCTTAAATCAAATATGATTATAAATAATCACTTAGTAACACACTCATAGCATATACAAAACCCGTCAACACAAAGATAAGAAACACAAAGGAAAAAAGAAAAAAGAAAAGAACTATCTATGATAAAATCTACACATAACAAGCTCAACAACACGGGCGTGTCAATGACCGTGCCTTTAACCCATAACACAGAAGATTTGACACGCTCAGTGATATGGGCGTGTTAATGACTGTGTTCTAAGCTCTATATTACAGTAAATAAGACACGTCCAGAGATATGGATGTGCTTTTGCCCGTGCCAAAACTCCTACAACACAGTAGCTGTGACACGCTCATTGATATGGGTGTGTCTCTTCACGTGTTAATACTATAACATTACAGAAGCTGTGACATGCTCAGTAATATGGGCGTGTCACTTTATGTATCATCAATACTGAAAATAGAACCATCAACATGCCCAAAGATATGGCCGTGTCACCGGGCATGTCAGGCCAAAATTTTGATATCGACACATAATTGTCACATCCAAAATTATCTTTCTTTACCCTTTCCAACTCAAACTAAACTCAACTAAACCCATCATTTTACCATAAAATACTTGTATATACATCACAACAACTCAATTAAAAGTAAAATACACATTTTAAAACCATAACTTCACAACTCAAAAGTTACACAACCCAAAACTCTTATTCTCTTTACCAAACTTAATATTTTTTTCAATCAAACCCTAATTTCAAAGTTAACTACTCAAAAGAACTTCATACATACCAATACCAACCATTAACATATACTACACTAAACATCCAATTCAGACACATACAAACTTTCATAGAAAATCAAGGAAATAAGTTGAAAACTTACCAAATATAGAGAAAATTCTCAAAACTCTAACTTGAACACTTGAAATCCTTCAATTACTTGAGCTTACAAGAAGCAAATTCCTCCTTTCCTTTAATGGAGATAGCCGACCTTTAATGGAGAAAGAAGAAGAAGAAGAAGATCTCAACTCATCTCTATCCAACTAATACCCTTTTTAACCACATAAATTTTTCACTTTAAATTTCCACCAAGTAAAATATATATATATATATATTACTTAATTAATATAAAAATCATCTTCCACTAACTATACAATTAATTTTTCAATAATTTAAAAAAATATTTGACCAATTTAAAACATTGACTTGTATATGTTATGTATATCTAAATATATATATCATATACACAATTTTCTTTTTCACTTATATATATATTTCAATCATTTATTTAATTCTTAAAAATTAAAATTTTAAAATTTTGGGATATTACAATTCTCCCCCCTCTCAAAAAATTTCGTCCTCGAAATTACCTGCTTTCAAGTCTGGGATAACTGGGGATACTGATTCCACATCATTTGTTCAATATCTCATGTTGCCTTCTCAGTAGCATGATTCTTTCAAAGAACTTTCACAAGTAGCACCTTCTTATTTTTCAACTCTTTCACTTTTCGTGCCAAGATAGCCACTGGTTCTTCTTCATAAGTTAGATCTGAACTCACCTCAACTGACTTTACTGACAAAATGTAAGATGGGTCTGACATGTACCTCCGAAGCATAGAGACATGGAAGACATTTTGAATTAGATCCAACTCAGGCGGTAAAGTCAATCTATAGGCCACTGGTCTAACTCTCTCCGGTACCTCATAAGGTCCTATAAAAAGAGAACTCAACTTTCCTTTGCAGCCGAATCTCAAAATTTTCTTCCAAGGAGACATCTTCAAAAATATTTTATCTCCCACGCTGAACTCTATGTCTCTTCTTTTTAAATATGAATATGATTTCTGTCGATTTGAGGCTGCTTTCAGACAATTTCGAATCACCTTTACTTTCTTTTCTATTTCCTAAATCAAAAAGGGACCAATCAACTTACTTTCTCCAACCTCATCCCAACATAGAGGTGTCCTGCACCTCCTAGCATATAATGTCTCATAAGGTGTCATCTCAATACTGGACTGATGACTGTTGTTATAAGCAAACTCAATCAGTGATAAGAATCTATCCCAGCTCCCAGTGAAATCGATGATACAGCTCCTTAACATGTCCTCTAAAATCTGTATCACTCTCTCTGACAGCCCATCTGACTGAGGATGGAAAGCAGTGCTAAAATGCAACCGAGAGCCTAAAGTATCCTGCAAACTCCTCCACAATCTCGATGTAAATCGGGGATCTCAGTCAGATACCAAAGAAACTGGGACTCCATGTAACCTCACTATCTCACTAATATATATCTCAACTAATCTCTTAAGAGAAAAATCCATCCAAACTGGAAGAAAATGAGTTGCCTTCATCATCCGATCAACTATTACCTAAATCGCATCATGCTTCTTCTAGGTCAAAGGCAATCAAGTCACAAAATCCATCTTCACTCGCTCCCATTTCCACTCTGGCACTGATAATAGCTGCAGTAATCCTGAAGGAACCTAGTGCTCAGCCTTCACTTTTTGACCAGTGAGATATTTGGATACAAACTCTGCTATGTCCCTCTTCATACCTGACCACCAATAATACTGCTTCAAATTTTGATACATCTTGGTACTCCTAGGGTGCATAGCATAAACTGACTGATGTGCTTCCTCCAAAATTACCCTTTTTAGTCTTGCATCATCAGGAACACATAACCTATCACTGTACCATAAACTGTCATCACTTCTCACAAGAAAGTCTCGACTTTTCCCCTTTTGGTAATCCAATACAATCTTCTGGATTTTCTCATCTACCAACTGAGTCTCTCTAATTTGATCCAATAACACTAGTCTCAACTACAATTGAGACATCAAAGCACCATCATCATAAGACTCAAATATGGCACACAATGCTCTCAACTCAATAAGCAACAAGAGCAAATAAACAATCAAACTTGTCAAAGACTTTCGACTCAAGGCATCAGCAATACTATTTGCCTTACCAGGATGATAATCAATTAAACAATCGTAGTCTTTAATCAATTCTAACCACTGTCTCTGTCGAAGATTCAATTCTCTCTAAACGCCCATATATTTTAAACTCTTGTGATCCGTATAAATGAAACACTTCTCCCCATACAAGTAATGTCGCCAAATCTTCAAGGTAAAAACTATAGCTGCTAATTCCAAATCATGCGTCGGGTAATTCAGCTCATGCGACTTTAACTGTTAAGAGGCATAAGCAATGACTCTACCCTCCTGCATCAGAACACAACCTAAACCACTATGTGAAGCATCACTGTAAATCACATAAGGTTTACCTTCAACAGGCAGGGTAAGGACAGGAGCCTGAGTCAACATCTCCCTCTGCTGCTCAAAACTCGCCTGACACTGATCTGCCCACACAAATCTAACTCCCTTCCAAAGTAATCTAGTGAGTGGAGTAGTTATCATAGAAAAATCTTTCATAAACCGACGATAATAGCCTGCCAAACCCATAAAACTTCTAACCTCTATCACAGTCTTCGATGGAGTCTAATTCTAAATAGCCTCAACTTTACTCAGATCTACTCTAATACCATCTGCTGAAACCACTTGATCAAGTCAAAACTCACACTTAGACTGCTTAGCATACAACTGCTTCTCTCTCAGAGTCTACAATACAATCCACAAATGCTTATCATGATATTACTCATTATGTGAATACACCAAAATATCATCAATGAAAACCACCACAAATTGATCTAGATAGGGTCTGAATACCCTGTTCATCAAATCCATAAATATTGTTGGTGCATTCGTCAATCTAAAGGGCATCACCAAGAACTCATAATGCCATACCTATTACTGAAAGCTGTCTCAGGTACATCTTCACCTCTGACTCTTAACTGATGGTACCCTGATCTCAAGTCAATCTTAGAGAATACTGCTCATTTATATTAATATAGCCATCACTAATGGCTTTACATAACATCTTTAATGTATACATAACAAACTGTATTACCCAAATATTTTGGGTTATTATCATATCTTGCACATAGTTCACATTACATATAATGCATTTATGACATTATACAAATCATAGCATGTTACTCATGCCCAAACAATGTAGTAGGTAACTTAGCACATTTTCCAACTAAAATGTATTAAGTCTAAATGTCATGCAAATATAATCAATTATTCAAAGTTTGTACTTACCTCTAAAAGCAACAAAATAAGCTCAAACATCACTTTCAACCTCCTCTTCCAAGATATCCCTTAACACTTGGATTGGATAACTCAACTCTCCTCAAAGTCTAAACCAAATGTGATTTTAAATAATCAATTAGTAACACACCTATAGGCTTATACAAAACCTCTCAACACAAGGATAAGAAACACAAAGGAAAAATAAAGAAAAGAACTGTTTAGGATAAAATCTACACATGACACGCTCAATAACACGGGCGTCTCAATGACTGTGCCCTAAACCCACAACACAGAAGTTTTGACACGCTCAGTGACATGGGCGTGTCAATGACCGTGTTTTAAGCTCTATATTACAACAGATAAGACACATCCAGAGACAAGGGTGTGTCCCTGCCCGTACTAAAACTCCTACAGCACAGTAGTTATGACACGCTCAATGACATGAGTGTGTCACTTCACGTGTCAATACTATAACATTACAGAAGCTGTGACATACTCAGTAACATGGGCGTGTCACTTTAAGTGTCATCAACACTAAAAATAGAACCATCGACACGTCCAAAGACATGGCTGTGTCACTGGCATGTCGGGCCAAAATCCTGACATCGACACATAATTGTCACATCCAAAATTATCTTTCTTTACCCTTTCCAACTCTAACCAAATTCAACCAAATCCATCATTTTACCATAAAATACTTATATATCATCACAACAACTCAATTAAAAGCAAAAAACACAATTTAAAACCGTGACTTCACAACTCAAAAGTTACACAACTCAAAACTCTTATTCTCTTCACCAAACTTAACCTTTTCTTCAATCCAACCCTAATTTCATAGTTAACTACTCAAAAGAACTTCATACATATCAATACCAACCATTAACACATACTACACTAAACGTCTAATTCACACACATACAAACTTTCATAGAAAATCAAGGAAACAAGTTAAAAACTTACCAAATATAGAGAAAATCTTCAAAACTCCAACTTGAATACTTGAAATCCTTCAATTACTTGAGCTTACAAGAAGCAAATTCCTTCTTTCCTTTAATGGAAATAGTCGGCCTTCGATGGAGAAAGAAGAAGAAGAAGAAGATCTCAACTCATATCTATCCAACTAATACCCTTTTTAACCACACAAATTTTTCACTTTAAATTTTCACTAAGTAAAATATATATATATATATATTACTTAAGTAATATAAAAATCACCTTCCACTAACTATACAATTAATTTTTCAATAATTTAAAATAACATTTGACCAATTTAAAACATTGACTTGTATATGTTATGTATATCTAAATATATATATCATATCCACATTTTACTTTTTCACTTATATATATATATTTAAATCATTTATTTAATTTTCAAAAATTAAAATTTTTAAAATTTTAGGATATTACAACAAGTCCCAAAAAGATAAGGAATCGTAACTGGCCCATGCAATCTTCAAGTATCATATACCCTTGGGCACAAGTCTTGTCCAAGGGTTACACCTGAGGTTCTTTCCAGCTCTTTTTCAGTAGCTTTCTTGCAACTTGGCTTTTATTCCCTTTTTAACTATAACCTGTGCAAAAATGCCTCAAAATTAGTAAAATCATAAAACACTATGCTAAATTATCTATGCAAATATTAACTAATTTTGCACACTATCACTAATATAAATGTTCATCTACATGTACATATATCTTCTCCTTCTCTTATTTCTTCTCTAATTCATCTAATTCATCTTCATCTTCTTCTATTACTTCTATTCCTTATTCATCTTCTTTACTACATCACATTCCTTCTCCATATCCACCTTTTGTTCCTAGACACAATACTATAATAAGACATAGACCAAGGTAGATTGATCAATTGATTTCCATAAGATAATCTACCTCATACAATACACTTTTGTTCCCAATTCCTTTTTCATAAAGCATACATAATACCCTATAGATATATTTCCCTCATTTGTCCTGCCACATTTGGATTAAACTCATTTGAATTCTGTGGCATATGTCTCTATTATTAAAAGAACCTATAACTTGTAGTCAAGCTAAGTCGGTTCCTAATTAAGTAGAGGCTATAGGTAAAGAATTGCAACTCTTAAACAAAACTACACTTGGGATATTACTAATTTGCTTGCTGGGAAGAAATTAATAGCATGCAAATGTTTTTACAAGGTTAAATTCAAACCTGATGGGTTTATTGAAAGGTATAAGGCCTTACTAGTTGCTAAGGGATTTAAACAAATAGAAGGTATTGATTTTCATAATAGTTTTTCCCTTATAGCAAAGTTGATTATCATTAGAATATTTTAGCCATTGTTACTGCTAAGCAGTGGCCCGTTCACTAACTTAGCATTAATAATGCCTGTTCATATGGTTATTTTGATGAGAAATCTTATATGGCGCCTCCCGATGGTTATGCTTTTGTTGATCATCTAAGGTTTGTAAGTTGCATAGGTTCGTATATGGACTTAAGCATACCTCTAAACAATGGAATATTGAGCTCACTACTAAAATAAGTGGTATAGGGTTTAAGCAATCTGAAAAGACCACTGTTTGTTTGTTAAAGCCTCTAGTGCTGATTTTATGGCCCTTTTTTTTTATGTATGTGGATGACTTGCTTATTATTAGTACTGGTGAGTAACATATTTGTTCTATGAACCAAGCCTTAGACAAAGCCTTCACTATTAAGGACTTGGATCCTACTAAATATTTTCTACGTGTTGAAATTCACAGAATTGCCATAAGAATTTACTTAAATCAAAGAAAATATGTTTTGGATCTTAATAATGATGTTGGTTTAAGTGCATGTAAACCTGCAAATTGCCTATTGATTTTAAAATACATGATAAATCTAGTGAGTTTCTATTTGAATCTGATAAATTCAGAAGACTTGTTGGTAGATTGTTTTACTTGAATTTAACTAGACCTAATATTTGCATTTTCTACTAAACAATTGAGTCAGTATATGAGTGTTCCAACAAAATCTCATTGGGATGTAGCCATTCATGTAGTTAATTATCTCAAAAATTCTCCTTGTACTGGGATGCTTTTTCCTTCTAGTTCCTCTTTAAACTTATTGCCCACTATGACGTTAATTGGCAATATATTCTATGACCACAAAGTCAATTATTAGTCATTGTATTTTTTTTTCTTCCCTAATATCTTGGAAGACAAAAAAGCAAGTTACTATCTCTAGATCCTTTGCTGAAGCTGAATATTACAGTATGGTTGTTACTATATGTGAATTGCAATTTTTGACTAATTTGTTACATGATTTCTAGATACCTATTATACTTCTGATAGGACTTCATTATGTTAATCAAGCAACTCTACACATAGCTACCAATCCTATTTCTTATGAGAGGATTAAGCATCTTGATATCGATTGCCATTTGGTGAGAAATAAGTTGAAGGTTTCATTTTCAACTCTCATGTTCTTTCAAGGTTTCAATTGGCTTATTTGCTCACGAAGTCTTTGAATGCCAAGTCTTATAGTGTTTTGTTGTCTGAGATGGGATTGGTTTATCACCAATTTCCATCATTAGGGGGGAGCGAAAGGAAGTTGGAGTGTGAAATTATAAATGTAATTTATTTTATATTTCAATATATAGTGAACTTTCAGTGTAAGTTCGTTGTTAGGTCAAGGACAATTTTGTCTTTATGATATTTTTATATAAATATCACGCATACCTTTAGTTATATAGATTTACAAGATTAATAAAATTTCTTCCCGATAAACATGGCCATGGTTCTAGAACAGCCGATCATTTTGGCTGGAAAAAATATTTTAACCTGAACCGAACCTTTTATTGGATGGTTCGAAGATTTCAATTTGAACCCTAGTTTCAAAGAAGTTTGAGAGACAGTTTGAGGAGGTAGTTTGAAGGAGTTGTTCAAAAACAGTTTACAATGGTTCAAGGCGGTTTGAAACAATTTATGAGGTGGTTTACGTGTGATTTTAATTAAAAAGTTAGAAAAAAAATATTTTAAATTATGATTAGTTAGAAAAAATTATTTTAAATTAAGATTAGTAAAAAATAAAAATATTGAGATTAATTTACCTAGAAAATAGTAAAAATGATACATGAACAACTTAATTTGTTTTTTAAAAAAAATTAAGTTGCTTATGTATATTTTTGGACTTTAGAGAAGATTCAACATTCACCTATTTATTTTGCCTTATACTTATGCAATTATTGAATATTATTATTATCATCATTGTTAATTTTTTCAATTATATCTTCTATGCCAATTGGTCTAGAATATTCATCAACTATACTATTCCCTTTCTTTATCCAAAATGTAAGCCTTGGCCACTTATTTTTTTAGAAATCATATAATCTAGTAAAATTTGGAATAAAAAAATAATAATACATGAGATAAAAAAATCAAAAATAATAGAAATAAAATAAAAATATTAGAAATAAATTTGAATATATAATAAAATAAAATAATTAAGACTATAATATAGATAATATTTTTAAAAAAATGAGAATGTAGATTGTAGAAAACATTAGAGAGTAAATTAAATAATATAAATTATAGAAAATATCGAAGATTATAATGTATATGTAGATTGAAGAATGAAGAGAAAAAATAAGAGAAATTAAAATTTATAAATATAAAAAAATTTAAAATATGTGTGGTATTTATTGAGTCAATAAAAAAATTTTAAATTTAAAAATAAAAAATAAATAAAATAAGTGCATCAATCTAAATAAAGTGTACTAATTTAATGGTTTGAACCGACAATTTTAAATTGTGAAAACCACCGGTTTGACAGTTTTTAAAAATTAGAAATCCAAACAAAACCATGAATCAAAGTTTAGGTTCTGGTTTAGCCACGGTTCCGATTTTGACCTGTATTGATGCTTCTTTTTGTACAATTTTGATCCAGTTCTGGTTTCAAACTGAACCGTAGCAATATCTACTTCTAGAAACATTTTTCATTTTTTCTCATATGCTAGATTTAGTAACTCTAACTACCAAACTTGATTTTCATAGAAAATACAAAAATAATTCAATTCAAATTACTTTTCAAGTTCAACTTGCAACCTAAAAAAATAGACAGACATAAATTTATTAATTACAATTTAGTTTGAGAAAATAATTTAATGAAAATGCAGTTGGTTGGGCAGTTAATACAAAGCTTAAATACTTTTATATCATAGAATAATCATTAATAAAAAAGATTTTCATACATTTTATATTCAAAATAAATTTTTCAGTTGATAATATTTTCAAAATATAAGTACTCGCATTTTTAACTATATATTATAATAAACCAAAATTTCAAATAAGTAATTTAATAAACATTTTTTTTATCTTAAATTTTACATGTCGTTTGAAATATCAATAAAAATATAAATGAACATATTTTTTATAAAAATAGAATCTAAAAAAATAAAATTCAAGCTATTACAATCTTCTTCTCTTAAAATTTGTCCTTGAATTCTTAAACTAATGTAAGCATTTCCTTATCTAAATCAAGCTCTCTAATTTTCTATCTTAAGAACCATAATTGAAACTCATAAGACAAACTTATCTGTCAAATCAGAAACCCTACTGAATATGCTAACTTTCAAAAAAAAAATTATCTCACATCATTTAAAGATAATTTTTTTTAGACTGAATCCTCATCGAGAAGTGATCTATTGGAGGATCAAGTTAGATATAATCCAAATGGGATACTTCTAGAAAGTTTAAACAATTACAACTAGAAGAACTGTAGGATACTTGTACTCACAACTCATGTCCTAAGAATATCCCTGGCACAAACTAATCATCCTTTATTTCTCAACTAATAGGACAAAGCAATAAACTACTCATGGTCGATTAACTCACACATCCAAGAAACATATTATATCAAAGAAATCGATTCTCTAACCTATGTTGCATTCTAATGTTGTTGGACTTAGGCAAAACTCATGTTTGACTTTTATCTTATTGATTTGAACATTAAAACTAAGTCATTCATTTACTTTCTAATCATTCTCTTTTACAAATTTTCTTACTTTCTTAACACTTCTTTTGTGCCATAAGCTTCCAGAAGAGTCTCCATTTTTAAATAAGCACCATCAACTTTATTTGCTCTCTCATTGCCAACTATAGTTATGAAAAAGTCATTAACATTGTATTTGGGAGCATTTCCAGTGGGGTTTTTTTTATGGGTTAGTATAATATGGTTTAGAGGTGAACCATATTTGGTTGCATTTTCACCTTATTTTCATGGTTCAGTAAGCTTTTCTCATGGTGTGAGAATGACAAGTTTTGCCAATTCTAATGAACTACTGATTTGAAGTGTTGGGATGCATTTAATTTTTAATTCCAAAAATAACCTCAATTAAATCCCAAAATCCCCCAAAACCCATGTTAGTACGTAATCCTAATCTAATTTCGTCTCCATCTGAAGTTCATCTCCCTTTGTTTACATTGATTATATTATTATTTCGTAGATTATTGATTTAATTAAATTTTATCAAAATATTTCTTATTTTCTTTGAGTGACATGGTCACTTAAATTTGTTATAAAATTTAATTATTTTTATTTTTTTATGAATAAAATATGTATTTGCTAAAAATCTTATTAGCTTTTTAGATACAGTTAATTAGTCTTATAATTTACAGTCTAAAAAATTATTTTAATATGAATATATATGAAATATTAGATTTTGAAGGGTGTACTAGTCTTTTTTATCTATTTAAACCAAACCATACTATAAAATCAAATAAAAATAATTTATAGTACTATATTATTTTTTCAAACATAATACACTATTAATATTATACCGTACCATACATTTTATACTAGACATACTGTACTATATATTTTTAAACCATATTGGAAAAGTTCTCTATTAGAGTGTAAGTTCCAGAAAAACATACAACATCTACATATATAAAAATAACAATATCAATCATAAAAATACAAAATCAATCATTGAAGTGAAATTTGAGGATTTGTGACTCACCAATGTGAAATTCAATCAAATTAGGGTCACCAGACAAATGGGAAGGTCATAAATGAGGTATTGTAACTGAGATTCCAATGCTGCCACAGTGGATGGTCTTAGACTTGCGAAGGATATCATTTTGCTCTCCTTGATGTCAGGAGTTGAAATTTGATAGTCACTCACGGCCACTCATCACCATCTCATTGGAATAAGGAGCTTGTTTATATGGTTTATTTTTTGATCTATATATCCAATGAGTTTCGAGTGGCAAGATAAGTATAAAAATGAAGCATGAAGGGCCATGGTTCTAATGGCACTAGAATTTCCATGAAAGGAGGTTGAAGTCAACTAGAAATGGCATCAAAAGATCCCAATGCTAGAAAGCTTCTTGCATATGCAATGTCATTTTCTATTGGCTTGCAACTCCACCAATTTGTCTGAGATAATTATAGGAATGCGGTCATAATAGTGGTGGCAATAAGGCTCAAGGGTGGCCAAAAGTGGGTGTTTTGACCCTCTAATGAGAATCATCCACCTCAATCATAAGAGGAATGAGCCTCTAATTCAATGAATAAATAAAAGAAACACTCAAAATGGGGGTTTCCAAGTAAGTATTAAATTTATATATCATCGTAATAGAAAAAAATAGTTCCATGAGACAAGAAAAATACATATAATAGACCAAAATTAAGGAATATATATTTATACCAAGAATAAATAACATCAAAACAATTGTACAACCCTCCCTCAACAAATAACACCAATAATCATTAAAGTCCATCCAATATTGGATATAACAAGCAATTCCATAAAATGTGTGTACAATGAGTGGCACCAAGTTACTTTCAAATGACATAAATTATATATCAAATACTTCTTAGGATTTCATGGGTCCAAGTGATTAATTCAACATTTCTCAATTCTATATCCAAAAAGTCTTTTTCAAGTCATCTGTAATATCCCAAAATATACCCTAAAAGTTTGGAGTAATTATTGTTGTATATGAATTTAATGTGAATGTCTATTGAAAATCAAAAGAAGAGTAACGAATTAATTTAATACCCCGATTTTGGTGTACATTGGAGTAGTAGCTGTGAGAAGATATGTTGGTAATATATGTAAGGATAATATGTATATATGGTATTTGGGAAAATATATGGGAATATAAAAGTGATATATAAGAAATATACATATACCAACATATACATCACATATACATGAGGTATAAAGTGGTGTGGGAAAGTAAGCTTAATTAATTAATAATAATAATAATTAAAAGAAAAAGAAGAAAGAAAGTCAAAGAGTGACAAGTGTATGGTGAAGATTTGAAGGTATTTAATTATTAATATATATATATATATGATAAGCATGAGAAAAAGAAGAAAAGATCTTCTTTTCATCTTCTTCATCTTCTTCTTCTTCTTGGACGAGAGAGAGAGAAAGAGAAAGAGGGATAGAGAGAAAGAGAGGTGATTTTATCTACATATACACCAAATTCTTATGGGTTTTGAGAGAATTGAAGATGGTTATTGAAGATTTGACATAATAGTCAAGTAAGTATTCATTTCCTTGTATTGATTTCTATTGTTTGAGTTTGGATTTGATATGATTGATGTGTGATGATGATGATAATGAAAGATTGAAATATATATGTGTGTGGAATTGGTATTTAGATGATGATAATATGGTTAATTGTGAGATAATATGGTTAATTGTGAGGATGATGATGAATTGTTGAAATTATTGAGTAAGGGTTTCATATGAATGAATTGGGGAAATTGAGTAGTTGATATATGGTGGTGTATATAATGATTATTATTATGATAAATTGAAGTGATATAAGTGTTAAATTGATAGGTAATTGATGAATTTAACCAAGATGTTGATTAAGGGTGATGAAGTATGAGTTTTGAAGTGTTTGTGTTTTCATGGATGAGAGTTCGAATTCATGATTTTTGGCTGACACGGCCAGTGACATGGCCATAATGTTGGGCGTGTCAATGGTACTAAGTTGGATGTTTGCGACACGACCATTAACACGGCCATGTTACTGAGCGTGTCATAGCTACTGTGAGAAAAAGTAATTGACACGGCCATGAACACGCCCGTGTTGTTGGGCGTGTCAATGTTTATGTGAGGCAGAATGAGTGACACGTCCATTAACATGCCCGTGTTACTGAGCGTGTCAAAGCTTCTGTATTGTTGGTTTAGGGCACGATCAGGAACACGCCCGTGTTGGTGAGTGTGTCATGTGTTGTGTTTGCCCTAGTCAGTCATCATTCTTACTTCTTATGGGTGTAATTATCTTTGGATTAGGTTTGGAAGAGATTATGTTGCACTAACCTAATGTGAGAACTCTTGGAAGAGGAAGTGTATAGATTAATGGGAGTAGTTCTTGAGGTAAGTACAACTTACATAGATGCATTCTTTTATATGATTTTGTGACCTACAACAATGTTAAGTAATTTATTATATGGTTAATACAATGTGACTAATGTTATTAATTGTATAGTGTGAAAGCTATGGTGATCATTCAAAAAGGTATGTGCAATGCAATTGGTTATGATAAATATTTTAATGATGAATTATATTAATGTGCCTTGAGAAGTGATGAAATGTGATGTCATTATGGTTGGTAATAGTGATTGCAATGAAATAAATGGACATATTGTCTATATGTTCAATGAAATTGGTTATGTATACTTGAATGATAAAGTGTTGTAATGTGAATTGAGATATAATTCAAATGACATGTGAAGCCATTGTGATTGGCTATGATAATTCAAATGACATGTGAAGCCATTGTGATTGGCTATGATAATTCAAATGACATGTGAAGCCATTGTGATTGGCTATGATGATTCAATTGAAACAAGTGGGGCATGTTTGCCTAGATAATGATGAGAATTGAGAATGGAATTGATAATAAAATAATAAATGAATTGTGTGGCTAATGTGTTATTCCATTTTCAGAGTTTGTTGTTGGTGGCATGCCTATAGTAACAATCTCTTGAAGTTAGGTTGGGCTTGATCCTTGAAGCCAAGTTGGGTAGAAGTTTAACATGTTTTACTCCCCTTGAAGCTTGGTTGGGTCTAGTCCTTGAAGCCTAATTGAGATGTTACAGCCCTTGAAGCTAGGTTGGATTGGTTCTTGAAGCCAAGTTGGGTTGATACTTAGCATGCTTTGTTCCCCTTGAAGCTTGGTTGAACCTAATCCTTGAAGCCTAGTTGGGATAATGATAAATGAGAAAATTAAACCAAAACATTAACTCTGAAAGTTGAATGGCATATTAGTGTCTTGTGGGCCCATGCATGTCTTTATTTTAATGTGAATTATGGAATGAAATATAACATTATGTGATATATGATGATAATCATGGAATGAGATGTATACAATACATAAGTAAATGATTGAAAGTGAATATGGCTTGAGAAGCTATGTTGAATGATGAGTTTATGAAAACATAATATGATGTGTAAAATGTTTATGGATGCGGAAATTGTGAGCATTATTTCATGAAGGTTTTGTTAAGTCATTGAATTGTGATTTGTTGGAATGATGTATAGGAGTATATATATATATATATTATGAGAATGGTGGAAATATATAGAGAGTGCATTAAAAAGGGTAAATATGATAAGAAAATGGTAATACATGATGTTAATATATGAAATATGATTTATTTGAAATGTATATTTTAAATTATTTCTTTGTACTACTAAGCTTTTTAGCTTAGCGTGGTTATGTAAATCGCACAGGTGAATAGGTGGTTGATCTAAAAGTCAATCGGTATGCCACGAGTAAGGTAAGTGTGTTCTGAGACCAACTAGAGTGTGTTGCATACATGTATAATTTAATTATGCTGTATTTTACTACAAGAATGTATTCATATGTATAAATGAAGTTTTGTTAAAGACAAGATTATTATTATATTTAAGTATAAGATCATTAAAAGAAATACTTTATGAAAGATATGATTTGAACTCAGTTAAAGGTTTTTAAAGTATAACGAAAAGTGACATCCTTATACTTTATATGCTTACTGTATGTATACAAGGTATATGTATAGTATTTATATGGAGTATCGGGGTGTTACATCATCAATAAGATTTCCATGGTTTCAATTATATATCTTAATAATCCATCTAAAAGAGAAATCTAGGAAGAAAAACAGGTTTCCTGGTGCTAGGTCTGAAGAAAATGCAGAGATTCACATTTTTGGCATAAAGATCTTTTATACAGCATGACCTTAATATGATAGTAGCAATGCCTATACTTGATGGATAATGAGTATTACTAGGTCTGAAAGGGCATTATCAAAGCTATTGTATCTCTTTTTCAAGATTGAGTCCTCTATGAATAAGTGTTACTTTATGATGGACAAACATTAAGAACACCACTACTTGAATTATCTAATTTGTTTTTCCACGAGCATGATCAAGAGTGAATGAATGTTGATTTTACTACTATGAATTTCTTCAACTTGAACTTGTGCACTTTAAATAACACGCATTACAATTTGCAATTATAAGTAGTCATGAATTTGGTTATTATCTCAAATACTCATTTTTAATAATGACTGACTATTATACTTAGTCATAAGCACACACATATACATAAAAGATTATTAATTCAATTTCATGAAAATGAATATGATTAAACCAAATTCCTTTAGAATTGGTAGAATTTCCTATTACAAAACTAATAACATAATTATTAGGGACAACATTAGACATGAGCATCGGTCGGGTTAGTCGGTTTTTAGAACTCAACCAACCCGTTTACTTAATAACGGTCGAAAAAAAAAAGATTTTCAAAAATTAATCAATAATGGTCAGTTCGATCGAATTTTTGTTGAATTTTTCAGGTTCGGTCGATTTTTTCATTAAATATACAAATTAAAACTGACCAACTCAATCAGTTTAAACTGACGTGATCGGTCGGAAGATTTTTTAAAATAACTCGATCAATGGATACAGTCTTCAAAGGCGAAATTTTAAAATAACTGACGTGATTGGACGGAAGAAAAGTATTTACATTTTTTACAAAAATTTAGATCAAATTTGCAAAAAATACCTCCCTACTCATTACGTTAAGATTTTTTTTCAAATGTCTCCTCTCTCATTTCAAGAATATTCTACTATAAAATTTTATTTTTTTAAAATTTCACTATTAAATAAATATATTCTAATAAAATAATAAAAACTAAAATTTTAAAATATATTTTCAACTAATAAAATATATTTTTATATAAAAAATTTTAATTTTAATTACAAATAACTAATAACACACAAAAAAAATAAAAAAAAAAGATAAAATATATAAGAATATATTAATAAAAATCATTAACTTTATTTTTAAATAAATTATACATATTATAAATATTAAAAAAAGTTTTAAAGAAAGGTTAATTTTATTATGTAGATGTTACATGCATGTTTTGTATATGTTAAGTAAATATTATATGTATTATGTAGATATTATGTTTATTTTATATATTCGTTGTGTTTGTTTTGTATATATTATATATATATTATGCGAATGTTGCATGTATGTAAAATTAAAAAAAGTTAAAAAAAGTTAAAAAATATTAAATAAATTATATAAATATTATATAGATGATGTGTATATGTTTGATATATATTATATATATGCTACTGTTTGTTATATATATATATATTGTATATATATGTTGTATATATGTTATGTACATATTATTTTTTGTTTGTATAATGAGAATATAATAATAAAATGTATTTATAAATAAATAAAATATAAATACAAATAAAATATAGAAAATGAATATAGAAAAATTAGAAAAACAGAAAAAGAAAAAGAAAAAGAAAAAGAAAAATCAATGTGAAAAAATATAAAAATTAAAAAAAAAAAAAAAAAGCGGGCCGTTCTATTGCGAAAAAAAATTTTAATACCGTATATTTGAAAACAAAACCTCAAAAGAGGTTATTTGGTGTAAATTCTTCAATGCAATGCGGGCTCTTACAATGAGGCTATTTTGTACCTTCTCTCTCACACAATTATTGGTATCACACATGCCATTTTCAGTTGCAGTAAAGACACTTGTCCGTAGTAAAATTATTAATAAATATTCTTTTGCACTTCAAATATATACAAACAGAGCTCTAAGGGAAGGAAGTTGCCTGGAAAAAGAGACCCTTTTGGATTATTAAACGATCCATATTTTTTCAGCTATATTATCAAGCTTCCTCTTTTTCTCTTTCCTATAGAATTAACTGATCATAGTTCCTTAATATTGATTTAGTTTTTGAAATGGGTTTAGTGTTAGTGGCTCTGGCCATTGTTTCACTTAGCCTTTGTGGGAAATGGGTTGGGGTTGGAGCAGAAATGCACCATGTTGTTGGAGAAGATCGTGGCTGGGATTCTTCTACTGATATGGCTTCTTGGTCTTCCGGTAGAACTTTTAGAGTCGGAGATAAAATTTGTAAGCCTTTTTTCTTTTTCTTTTTACATTTAATTCTGATATTATCATGGACACTGACTATTACATCATGCATGTTAACTCCTCGTGTAATTATAATTAGTGTAAATATTTATACTAAAATACATTTATTATATTACATTGCATATCCAAATATCAAGTGTTTTCTTTTTTTCAAAAAAAAAATTATGATTAAAATTTTAATTGATATGCATATAATATGACGTTTGTTAATTGTAAAAATATTTAAGAAGATGTATAAATGCTACTATTTCCAAATACTATTTTGAGATATACTTGAGCAAAATAATTTTGATACAACCTCAATAAACTATTATTACTACACTAATTCAATGCCTCCTAAAACAGTAATTTAAGAATTTAAATTTTGATTGTTATTTTTTCTAAAGAATTTTTAATATATAAAAAAAGCTATTTGAGTTTTATTATTATTCATAAAATTTTAAGCATTTACCCATCTCCTATTAATATTTGCCCATATCCTACTCTTCAATTACATTAAGATTCTCTACCATTAATACAAAAAAGAATTAAGAATTATCATGAGATTTTATTAATTAATAAATATCAATTGCAAATTTTATAAAAATTTAAAATTATTTTTTTATAAAATATGAGAATTGAATAATATCATTCCTCTGAAAATTTTCACATACAAAATAAGTACATATAAAAAGAATATCCTTTTATAATAAGAGAAATTCTTATATGAATATGAGTGTACATACCCCTGAATCAATTAAAATTAAATAAAATACATCCGAACGGAATATTTCCCCTGTAATAATAGGGAGAGGACTTGAATTTTTCATTATCATGAGTCACATCTTTGTTATGGGGCATAACATACAGTTGTCTGTTGGGGACGAGCAGGGTTCACACACTCCAGTGTACAGGGACGGATTGCTGAACTCAAGACGAAAGAAGAATACGAGTCATGCGATGTCACAAATCCTATCAAGATGTACGTGGACGGCTTAGATGGCGTCTTGCTTGATGAGGAAGGGATCCGGTATTTCGTGAGCAGCAACTCAATTAGATGCAAAAAAGGATTAAAGCTTCATGTGGAGGTGATTCCACCACAGCCATCTGATCATGATGATGACTCCCAAAAAGACAGCACGTCGGATGATTCTCCTGCGGCTTTTGCTGATGGGCCAAATCCTTCTGGTTCAGTCCAACTTTTTGGAAGTTTTGTTTCAATGGTTGCTGGACTATGGGTAGCAGCATATGTAATCTTTATTATGGTTAATTAGGTTGGTGTTAATTACATGAAGGTTATGTTTGTTTAATTTAGTAGGTGTTTATAATAACCCCAAACTAGTGAGGGTTTTGTGCATTTAACTTTCTTATTGCAAAAAGTTTGATTTGATTTTCTTTGGTATTTAATAGTTGTACTGATCTGTTTATGGGATTTATTATAACTTGTCAAAGTTGAAGTCAATTTGATTTCAAATTTAATTTAATGTTAATTAAATGCTACTTTAATAAATTGAAAAAAAAACCCAATTAGATTAGCTTAATTAAGGCTTATAAATCTATAAAATTTTTCCATTCTTAAATGTAATTTTATGTGTATATTTATTCCTCCTCTGTCCCACAAATATAAACACTAATTTATTTTTCTATCAATTAAAAAATATAATTAATATAACTAAATTTATATTGTATATTTAAATTTTTTTCTAGAAATATATTTCATAGTTTTTAATTTGAAGAAAAAATATATATATGATCCTGAATTATTTACAATATTATATATTAAATTTCAATTTATTATCCAAATATAATATTTTTTTTTATCGAATCAATTTATTATGAATCATGATGTAAGGAAATAATAGACCACATTTAAAATTAACAAGGTGACTTAGCAAATGTGTATAATGATCATTTCCACAGATAATGAGTGAACTAATTAACTCTAATTCAATTTGACTATTATTTAAAAATAAATTAATTAATTTGATATTTTAAAAAAATTATCTAACAACTTCTTAATTTAAAATTCAAAATTAATACCAAATTCAAAATTAAATTAAGATTATTATCTAACTAATCCAAACTTCAAATTAAAATTAAAATTAAAATTCAAATAAATTCAAATTAATAAGTATGATTATATTTCATTAGCATTATTTCAAATGAGCAAAAACTCAATTTCAAATTAATTCAAATCTTCCTTAAATCAACATTACTAATTCCTTAAAATTTAGTCTTCTTCTCTTTCAAGCAAGAAAATTAATAATTGCTAGAATTTAAATATTCTATCCACATGAATTATAAACTATAACAACCTATCAAGCTCAAAGGAATTAAGTTTGTCTCATAGAAATTTTATATCCGTAAAATGAATTTTTAGAAGTTATTGATTTTCATAATCTAAAATCATACTTAACTTTCACTCAATATATGATTTCAATTGATTATGCAATTGGTGGTCAATCATAAGTATTAAGATCAAAATCAATAAAATCTTAATTCAAGAAATAAAATAGTAATTTAAATCAATCAATATACATCATCTATAATCATAAATCCACATAATCTCACTAAAAAGATTAGTTGTTCACAGTTAAATTAAAAATAAAAACATTCAAAATGAAGAAATAAATCAAAGTATTCATAACTCTAAAATTGAACTTAATAAAATAACAAAAAAAATCAAAGCATTAAAAATTAAAATTCTAAACCGTAATTGAAGGTTCAAACTTGATGGATGAATCTTGTAGGGATGATTGAATCCGTCTCCAAGCACACACTTCTTCTTCCCTCCTCCTTCTCTAATGATGGATTAAGGCTTTTAGAGAAAGAGAAACAAAATGAGATGGAGATGAATTCCCTCAAGGATGGCTAAAGTTGGCTGTCCCTTTTCGTTTCAATTTTTTCACACCCTAAAACAGACTTCAACTCCACATCAACTTCTGCAGAAATTCAAATTTTAAATTTCAAGCCAATTTTCTATAATATTGCAACCTTATCTCAATCTGACTCCTTCAGAAAAGTTGTATCCCTAGAAGTGTAGATAATTTTAGACTTTTGAATCACCTCAATTGGACTTCGGACGCCCAATATATGATCCAATTACTCTCAGTAGTTCGAACTAAAATTTTACTTCAGCATCTCAGGCCTAATTTTGACTGCCAAACGATCTTAGATTTTAATAAGCTAGACCACTCTGAAAAGCTTGAGATGTCTATACAAACTTCATGAAGATAGCTTTGCCAATATCAAACTCTATTATCATCGAAATCTTTATTGAAACTTTAAGGGTCCAATCTGCCTAAATTATCCGTTTGCAAGAGTCATACAAACATTAACTCAAACTAAGCCTTATTAAAAAATAATGAAATTAGAACGCATAAATAAGCTTAGAATAAATTAATTCAACTCAATTTATGCTAAAACTCATAGAAAATATATGTTTGATATGCACTTATCAATTTCTCTCACACTTAAATTTTTGTTTGTCCTCAAGCAAATTCACCATTACTAAATCAAATCCCAACAATCAATCAAATATAATTAACCAAAGAAAAATAATATTCACTTATTCTCAACTTGGAACACTAAACTCCAAAAGAATCATAATCTTAAATAATCTCACAAACTAAGCACACTTATTAATTAGGATAATATATAAAAGCTTTTACCCCAAACCATAATCATAAGCAATTTATCATAAATTCATTAATCCAAGAATATAGCAAGCATCAATAAGTAGCTCACTCTACACAATAATTGAGGATCAATAAGAACTATGTGTTTAAACATTATTACTATATGTATATTTTCTCTTTTTTAATGGGTGCATTTTATGCTACATTCCATAATATTTTATTATTATTATTTTTATAGTGGAAGTATTTTATGCTCTATTCTACCTTTATCATTTAAAGCGACTACATTTTATGCTCCATCTCGCAAAAAAAATTTATTTTAATTAATTATGCATAAGTCTCATATCATATCCTCACACGATTAAATAATTAATTTTCTTAGTGATACATGCTAACTCACGAATCTATAATATAATAATGAACTCCAAAGATTATGATAAAAATAATTTTAATTTTCTATCTCTTTTTTTAAACAATAAGTGTTCTCAATTTGTAAAATTTGTCAAGATCATAACCTCATCCATTCTATGTATTAAATTAAGAATAAGCAAAAATTATTTTAATCTAGCCAAAAAAAAGTTTAATTATCATATTGAATCTAAAATAATAATAATTAACACACTCAATAACAAGTAAAGAACAAGTAGGGATCATAATTATCCATATAGATTGTTGAATAGGAGTAAAAAACTATTACTTATTTAAAACTGAAATTTAAATCTCTTGCAAATAAAAATAAAAAAGAGACAAAATTAAATAAAAATTAAAACAAAAGACAACCTAACTAAATCTAATGAAAAACAAACTAATGTTTTCTTTCTTAATGGTTACTGCACTAAACTGCACTTTCTCAGGGATCTTAGGATGTCTTTCTCTTTTTTCATTTCTAATTTTGATGATCTACCTCTCTTTCTCTTGACTGGTGATGACTTAGGTTCTTTATCATCACTTGAAGTATCATCTAAAATCACTAAGTCAAGTTGTGATCTAGCTTTTTCACTAGCTTTCTCCAAATTTTTTCTCTCCACTATCTCATCAAGATCCATAGTATATTTATTAGGATAAGGATAAGCATGCCTAAAAACATAGAAGGCAGTGAGTTGTTCAGGAGTTTCTATAGGTAGATTCACATAAGGTAAAGTTGGATCCCAAAAGTCGTCTCCATATTTTCAACCCCAAGTGTATAATTTTTTTTATTATTCATCTTTTTCTATTCTAAGGCTTTGCTAATTATGAATTAAATTGCTAACAACTTAACCTGAGAAGAAATAAAGACTAACCATAATGTCATTCAACTAAAGGAATTCTACTTAAACTCTTATTACTATTAAAGTTAATTAATTAAAAACAAATTTTTAGTTCACTACGATTAAGAGTTCAATTCAAAATAAAATATTAAAAATAATTCCAATCCTAGATAGACTAAAACATCCAAAACCTAATTATATTAATATTATTTTGCTAAAATTTTTGAATTTTTTAAAGAAATAAATTTTCTCTTTTTTTATATTAATTTCAAATTTTTTTATTTTTATTTTTTTATATGAGAAGAAAACATAAATTAAAAAAAATTCATAAAGTAAAAAGAAAAAATTCACAAATTTCAAATTAAACAAGACAAATAGCAAGAGACATTAAGCTACTACTATTCTCTCACTCTTAATCTTTTCATTATCCCCCAATGAAAAATAAGCAACCATAAAAAAGAAAACCACAAATAACAAGAAAAAGAAAATATAATAAGAAAAAGATAACGGAGGAAGGCTTTCCTCTTTTATGGCGATGATGGAGGTGATGGCATCGGAGAAGGGACAAATAAATCTGAAAGCTCTATATACTTCATTAACTTGTAATTATGATAAGTTTGACTCCTCTACATGTTGATAATTCTCTTATTCATAGATCCTAGTTGGTCTCTATATTGCTTATGTTGCTCCTAAATTATATTCAACTGCAAATTCATTTGTTTATTTGTTTCGTCCATTATATCAAGCTGCTTTAAAACATGTCACCATCCTGGCTAGTCATTATCATTATCTTCACCTTCGTCCTCATCACTTTTCTCTTCCTCATTTTCCTCTTCATCATTTGTTGGTTGGTCACTTTGTGGAGTACTACTAGAACCTCCTTGAACTAAATTCTTGAAACATCTTTTTGTTGTTGAATCCCTTAATTTACTACTGGCATCTAAAATCTTAGCACGACATAATGTGTTATATGAATATGGCTCTCCAGTAATGTACTCCATTGTGGTAATGTTAGGATCAAGAATATCAAAATATATGGCTAAGCCAGTAACAATATGACCCAATGCAATGATGCTTTTAGGATGTTGAGCAATAAACATCAAACTCTAAAATATATGATATGTTGTAGAAATTTTTTTATTCTTACATACAAAATACAACATAAATAATTTTTTAGTAGATACTTTATTACTCTCCTTTTTGCCAAACACAAGATGACAAATGAGTTTGTTAGACAAATGACCTTAATTTTGATCCTTGACAACTCAAATGGATGATCTATTTAACTTGTGTTTGAGAAATCTTGTTGCAGGATTAGGTTACTTCAAATAAGGTGAACAGAACACTTATAGCGGTCGCACCTTACCTGAATACGACCGCTCCATGTAATTAAAAGAAGAAATCTTATCACAGTAGGTTTCGCGGTCAGAAGTTCGATCTATCTCGCGACCGCTCCTACAGAATAGCGACCGTCCGAATATTTGCACGACCGCTACTCAAGGAACTTAAATCATTACAATCACAGTAAGGTTCGCGGTGACAAGAACGGTGAATGACTCGACCTCGCTTATCACTTTAGCGACCGCCCCATTCAGAATCGCGACCGCTCTACCATTCAAGAAGAAATTGTTTGAAGAGACAGTAGGTTTCGCGTCCTCAGGAGCGTCCAGAAGTTCGACGCGAGTTTCTCAATTCGACCGCGATAATCTACATAGGGCGACCGCGACATTCAAATTATGGCGGACATTCAATTTTGCCCTGTCAGAGAATGACACGTAATATGACCGTTATAAACCCACTTGATTATTCAAAAAGGGCGACCGCACCATTGCTAGGCGCGACCGTCCCGACAAACACAGCTGGGCAAGAAGCCGGTCCGACAAACACAGCATGGGCAAGATTCCAGCTGCAGAGCACTAAAATTCGACCGTTGAAGTCTTTTCAAAAGTAGCGACCGTCCCCTGTTAAAGGACGACCGCGAGAAGCATGATCGCGACCATCCTTGCATGAAGGGCGACCGCGAAGTGCTTCGGGCAGTTTAAGTAAAGAAGGTCTAATCTACCAATACATTATTCTTAATGTCTATAACGGCTAGTAAGACCACAATGGCTATAAATACAATGTCTCTCTGAGAAAACAAAAAGAGGAACAAGCAAGAAATTAGATTGTAATAGCCAAGCAACAAATTTTCATTTACTTAAACTTACAATTAAATTGTAATGTATGTTAGGTGTTAGCATTGAAAACACCATTGTATAAGTTTGAGTGTAAGCTTGGGAAACACTTGGGTTGAGAGAGTAAGCCTTGTAAAACTCTTGTTAGGTTGTGAGAGTAAGCCTTGTAAAACTCTTGTTTGGGTTGTGAGTGTGAGCCTAAGAAAAACACTTGTGAAGTTAGGTGTGAACTTGTGAAAACACCAAAGTTGGAAGTAAGCTTGTAAAAACTTCAAAGATTAGTGGAACCTTAACAAGTTGTTAAGGAAGTGGATGTAGGATTGAAGTAAATCCGAACCACTATAAATCTTGTGTGTTCTTTCTTTCTTCCATTACTCAACCAACTCTCTATTCCGCATTTCTTGATTGTTGAGTTTTTTAAATTGTCATTAATTCTTGAGAAAACCAATTCACCCCCCCTCTTGGTTGCCATCTTGGGACAACAATTGGTATCAGAGCCCTTAGATTTCTTAAACTTAATTGTGAAATCTGATCCACTATGGCAACTTCTTCTTCATCAAGCTCTCATGGAAATCTTAATTCTATTCTTAGACCCTACTTTGATGGAACTGATTATTCATACTGGAAACACAAAATGTATTTGTTTCTAGATAGTGAAGGGATTGAACTATGGGATTTCGTGGAAAATGAATGGAAATCTCCTACCCACGAAGTTGACGGTATTCAAGTTCCACTTCCCAAAGCTCAATGGTCAACTAGCAATGTCAGAGATCGATTCAAGAACAATAGAGCTGCTTCCATCTTGATGAATTCCATTTCAAGGGAAGAAGGCGGAAGAGTTCAACATTTAACTTGTGCACATTGCATTTGGAAAACACTTGAAAACTACCATGAAGGTACGACTCAAGTGAGATTTACCAAAAAACAAATGCATGTTCATGAATATGAGCTATTCAAGATGAAACCAAATGAAAATGTCACCGACATGACCAATCGCTTACTTGCAATTGTCAATGAACTAAAGAAGTATGGCAAGGTATATGATCAAGGTGATGTAAACAGCAAAATCTTGAGAGCCCTAAGAGCTAGAAAGAACTTTGAATCCAAAGTATCATCCATAGAAGAAGCTCATGATCTCAGCACATTAAGAACCGATGAGCTAGTTGGAAAATTACTCACATTTGAGCTACACAGTGAGAAAGAAGAAGATCAAGGTGAGAAAGAAAAGAGAAAACCAATTGCACTCAAAGCAATCAAAGAAGCTGAGAGCTCAAGCAATGAAGGTACTGATGATGAAGATGAAATGGCAATGTTCTCTAAAAGAATCAATGAATGGAAAAGGAAGAAAAGATTACAAGCAAACAAAGGTACACCTCCTAAATTCTCCTTCAAAGATAAAGAAAAGAAAAATGAGGTAAAATGCTATGAATGTGGAAAAACCGGTCACATCAAGTCGGATTGCTACAAATTAAAGAACAAAAGGAAATGGGATAAAGAAAAGAAAAAGTCTCTCAAAGCCACATGGGATGACTCTTCCTCAAGTGAAGAAGAAGAAGAGGAAGGAATTGCAAATCTTTGTCTCATGGCTATTGAAGATGACTCCAATGAGGTATGCCTAAAATCTACTATCAATGAAAGCACATGGCTTGTGGATAGTGGATGCTCAAGGCATATGACTGGAAATGCAAAGCTCTTTACAAATATTACCTATAAACATGGAGGTAATGTAACTTTTGGAAACAATGCTAAAGGTAAAATTCTTGGTGTTGGCTCCATTGGTTCTATTGGTAAGGATTTAATTGAAGATGTATGGCTTGTTGATGGTTTGAAACATAACTTGCTAAGTGTTAGTCAACTTTGTGATAAAGCATACTTCGTTAAGTTTGATTCCAAGGAATGCAAAATCACAAATTCAAATGATGTTATCATATTTAAGGGTACTAGAACAAACAACACTTACAATGTTAGCATACATTCAAATCATACATGTTTAATGTCCACTAATAATGATGCATGGTTATGACATAGAAGACTAGGACATGCTGGTATGGATCAATTGAAACATATTTGCAATGAGAATTTAGTTGATGGCTTACCTAAGATAAAATATGATAAAGACAGAATTTGTGAACCTTGTCAACATGGTAAGCAACACAAAAGCTCATTTAAAACAAAGAGTGTTATAAGCACCTCTAGACCTTTAGAGCTCATTCATTTAGATTTGTTTGGACCAAATAGAGTTACAAGCTTAGGAGGCAAATCATATGCATTTGTTCTTGTTGATGACTACTCTAGATTCACATGGGTTAATTTCTTAGCTCAAAAGAATGAAGCCTTTAATTTCTTCAAAACGTTTGCAAAAAGAGTTCAAAATGAAAAAGGATATGTGATCACATCTATTAGAAGTGATCATGGCAAAGAATTTGAAAATGAAAATTTTGAAGACTTTTGCAATGAACTTGGCATTTCACATAATTTTTCTGCTCCTAGAACTCCACAGCAAAATGGTGTAGTTGAAAGGAAAAATAGAACTTTAATCGAAATGGCTAGGACAATTCTCAATGAATATGATTTACCATCTTATTTTTGGGCGGAAGCCGTTAATACAGCTTGTTACATTGCAAATCGTGTTTATAAAAGGCATTTAACTAATAAAACTTCTTATGAGCTATGGAATGGAAGAATACCCAGAATTGGATATTTTAGAGTATTTGGATGCAAATGCTTCATATTGAATACCAAGGATAATCTTGGAAAATTCTCATCCAAATCAGATGAAGGCATATTCTTAGGATATTCATCATTTAGCAAAGCATATAGGGTATTTAACATGAAAACTCTAGTTATAGAAGAATCAATGCATGTTGTATTTGATGAGTCATCTAAACTTGATCAAAAGAAAGGTATTACTTTCAATGACCCTGCAGGTACTCTTGAACCTCTTGAATCTATTGATGCTCCAAAGATCAATCAACTTGAAGAAAAGACTCAAGATCTACCTAAGGATTGGCAATACAAGAAAGATCATCCAAAGGAACTCATCATTGGAGAAACATCAAAGGGAGTAACTACTAGATCTAAAATTAATCATGTTGATGTTAATTTTGCTTTTGTTTCTCAAATTGAACCAAAAACTGTTGAGGAAGCTTTAAATGATGAAAATTGGATAACTGCAATGCAAGATGAACTTAATCAATTTGAAAGAAATAATGTTTGGCAACTTACTCCTAGACCTATAGATCATTCTATAATAGGATGCAAATGGATTTATAGGAATAAGCTTGATGAAAATGGTCACATCATTAGAAATAAAGCAAGATTGGTAGCCAAAGGTTATAATCAAGAAGAAGGTATTGACTATGATGAAACCTTCGCCCCAGTAGCCAGATTAGAAGCTATTAGAATATTACTTGCCTTTGCATGTCATATGAATTTTAAGCTTTATCAAATGGATGTTAAAAGTGCATTTCTAAACGGACTCATAAATGAAGAAGTTTATGTTGAACAACCTCCTGGTTTTGAAAACTACAAATTTCCTGATCATGTTTTCAAACTTACCAAAGCTTTATATGGATTAAAGCAAGCACCTAGAGCTTGGTATGACAAACTTAGTGCATATTTACTTGAAAATGGTTTTGCAAAAGGAAAAGTAGACACAACTCTTTTTGTTAAAAAGGATAAGCATAACATCTTGATTGTACAAATTTATGTGGATGACATAATATTTGGAGCTACTAATGAAACCTTGTGCAAAGAATTTGCTTCTTGTATGACTAGGGAATTTGAAATGAGCATGATGGGTGAACTCAAGTTTTTCCTTGGACTGCAAGTCAAGCAATGTAAAGATGGGATCTTCATCAACCAATCCAAATATACAAAAGAACTCATCAAGAAATTTGGAATGGATGGCTGCAAAACTAGCAAAACTCCCATGAGCACATCATTGAAATTAGGTAAAGATGAAAATGGTAAAGCAGTAGATGAGAAGAAATATCGAGGTATCATCGGATCACTACTTTACTTAACTGCTTCTAGGCCTGATATAATGTTTAGTGTATGTCTTTGTGCTAGATTTCAAACTAGTCCTAAAGAATCACACTTGAATGCCACTAAGAGAATCTTGAAATATTTGAGTGGTACAATACATTTAGGACTTTGGTATCCTAAAAACACATCATTTCATATTATAGGATTTTCAGATGCAGATTACGCTGGTAGTATATTAGATAGGAAAAGCACAACAGGAGCATGTCACTTTCTTGGTAATTGTCTAGTTTCTTGGCATAGTAAGAAACAAGCATCGGTTGCTTTATCCACAACGGAAGCTGAGTATGTTGCAGCTTGTTTTTGTTGCACACAAGTATTATGGATGAAACAACAATTGCTTGACTATGGTAAGGTTTTTAACAATATTTCCATTAAATGTGACAACACTAGTGCTATCAATTTGTCTAAAAATCCTATACAACATTCTAGATCCAAGCATATAGATATTAGACATCATTTTTTAAGGGAAAATGTGCAAAATCAGAACATAATTCTAGAATTTATTGAAACACAAAATCAACTTGCGGATGTCTTTACAAAACCCTTGAATGAAGATAGACTTAATTTTATTAAACTTAATTTAGGAATGATTGATGGAAACACTCTGAATTAATTGCCTATCAATAAGGTTTCTATGTGCATGAATTTAATGCTTCTTAACACAATAGAAATATTCTCCATCTTTCCTTGAATCTTTCATTTTTAAGTATGTCGCGGTCGCTCCAGTATTCTTTAGCGGTCGCTATCCTGTCTGTCAGTTTCATTCAAACTAATGACTCTGTGCGCGGTCGAGAAAATTTGTGCGCGGCCGCACCAATTTGAATAGTTTCGACCGTTACAGTTACATTCCTCACTCGCGAGCATACTTATCTTGACAATGGTCGCTAGATCATAAGTCGCGATCGCACCTTGTTAAATCTGCGACCGCACCCTGTACACTCTGCTCGAAAATTTATAACCGTTGGTTGTGTGACAGGTCGCAACTCTTAACTTTCAACAGTCAAAAACGGCTATTTTCTTAAATCCATCTATTTAAGAGTGTTTTGCATCAGTTTATCTGATATTTTGCCTATTAAAGCACACAAACCTTCCTCTGAAACCCTAAAAACCTCTCAATATCATCTGTTTCTCAATCACTCTCTGTTTTCCTACTCTCTTCTGTTCTAATGGCCCCCAAAAGAAAAACCACTTCCAAAATAAAAGGTCAAGCCAAGAGAGTTCCAGGAGTCACCATTAGAGAACCCATTGTTGATCCTCCATCTCCTCCTCAATCTAAAAGAGGTGAGAAAATTCACAAACCTCACCATCAAACCACTGAAGAAGATGTTAGGTATGCCATGCTAAAGAGAAAGAAGGTTGAAGGCACCAAATCTCCTTTTGGTGGGATGCTTTCTACCTTGAACATCAAGGACGAAATTGAGAGATTGCTGGATGTCCTTGGATGGAGAAAATTTGTCTTTCCAGAAGAGGTAGGCTACTCTAGTCTGAGTAAGGAGTTTTTAATGTCTCTTCAAATAGAGAAGAGTGCAAATTCTGCACTAGGGTGGTATGGGGTCAGATTTAAGCTCTTTGATCAATACCAAGCCCTATCTCTAGAAGATTTTGGCAGCATTTGGGACTTCCCCTCTGAAGGTATAACCTCCTACAATGACCAAATCTTCTCAAACCCAACACTTTCTGATTTCTGGAGAGAAATTTCCATTGAAACCTCTTTTGAAAAGGAATCTAAAGCCAGACATATCAAATCTCTCACCCACTGGATGCTCCATAGGATTATCACCTATACCATTCACCAAAGAGCAGATGGGAATGAGAAAGTAACCAAGAGAGACCTTATATTTCTGTATGCTTTCACCCACAACATCAAAATAAACACCACCAAGTTCTTGATTGATACTCTTTATCATCATGCTGTAACAAGAACTGGTACCTTCTTCCTATCCTCTCAAGTTACTCAAATAGCTAGGCACCTAAACCTTCTGAATGATTTGAACTTAGCTACGTTGAGGAACCCTTTCACTCTAGCCTCCAATGCTATCACAATGGATTACTTAGAGCATGCTGGTTGTGTAAGGAAGATAGAAGGGTCATATGTATACTGCTATGGCAAGAAAGGAGTTATGGATAAACAAAAGAAAAGACCAAGGTATACAATTGAGGAAGAGGGAGATTCTGTAGAAGTTGCAGTAGAATTACATCCAAAAGCAACTTCATCAAAAGCTGCTAAAGAAACTGCTTCATCCTCCACACAACTCATTCTCCAAGCTATCAAGACTCTCTCAAGGAAACTCACTAAGTTCAAGAAAAGTGTTTCCAAGAGATTCTAGCACTTAAACAAGAGGATAGACCTTATATCCCACATGCATCATGATCTTTATGATATGCAAGGCAAATTGGACTTGCCTCAATGCAATCTTGAAGATTGGGATATAAGTGATCACACCCAAAGCGTTGCTGAAGAAGAAGAGTCCATTAGCACTAGCTCTGCCTCTGTTGCACCTCAAGATAAGGGGAAAGCTCCTTTAGTTGAAGAAGAGTTAGAGTTAGATGATGACTCAGAATAGCTTAGCTTTAGTCTGTTTTTGCTTGCATTTTCATATGTTTGCTAATTTGCTTTCTGTTTTGTATTTTCCTCCACTTCAATCTATATATTTCCATGTTTATATTTCCATTTGTATTTTGCTTAACATTTATTTCATTTTGCCTATGCCAATGGGGGAGAGAAAATTATAAATGGAATGTCAATAAAATTATGGGGGAGAAATAAGAAAATTATGGGGGAGAAATAAGAACAAGAACAACAATCTGTTTGAACATTTGCAAATTAGGGAAAAATGTTTATGGGGGAGTTAATTTCTTGTTGAAATTTATTGAACATTTGCAAGATAATCTAATAACATGTGCACCAAGATATGCATCAAACAATAACATGTGCACCAAGATAATCTAATAATCACAATGCTCTTAACCATGATTGTTGCATATGTTAAGAGGGAGCATTTTAGACTTATTATTTTTCTTATCATTCCATTTGAAATTGTCAAAGTCAAAATGGGGGAGATTGTTAGACAAATGACCTTAATTTTGATCCTTGACAACTCAAATGGATGATCTATTTAACTTGTGTTTGAGAAATCTTGTTGCAGGATTAGGTTACTTCAAATAAGGTGAACAGAACACTTATAGCAGTCGCACCTCACCTGAATACGACCGCTCCATGTAATTAAAAGAAGAAATCTTATCACAGTAGGTTTCGCGGTCAGAAGTTCGATCTATCTCGCGACCGCTCCTACAGAATAGCGACCGTCCGAATATTTGCACGACCGCTACTCAAGGAACTTAAATCATTACAATCACAGTAAGGTTCGTGGTGACAAGAACGGTGAATGACTCGACCTCGCTTATCACTTTAGCGACCGCCCCATTCAGAATCGCGACCGCTCTACCATTCAAGAAGAAATTGTTTGAAGAGACAGTAGGTTTCGCGTCCTCAGGAGCGTCCAGAAGTTCGACGCGAGTTTCTCAATTCGACCGCGATAATCTACATAGGGCGACCGCGACATTCAAATTATGGCGGACATTCAATTTTGCCCTGTCAGAGAATGACACGTAATATGACCGTTATAAACCCACTTGATTATTCAAAAAGGGCGACCGCACCATTGCTAGGCGCGACCGTCCCGACAAACACAGCTGGGCAAGAAGCCGGTCCGACAAACACAGCATGGGCAAGATTCCAGCTGCAGAGCACTAAAATTCGACCGTTGAAGTCTTTTCAAAAGTAGCGACCGTCCCCTGTTAAAGGACGACCGCGAGAAGCATGAGCGCGACCATCCTTGCATGAAGGGCGACCGCGAAGTGCTTCGGGCAGTTTAAGTAAAGAAGGTCTAATCTACCAATACATTATTCTTAATGTCTATAACGGCTAGTAAGACCACAATGGCTATAAATACAATGTCTCTCTGAGAAAACAAAAAGAGGAACAAGCAAGAAATCAGATTGTAATAGCCAAGCAACAAATTTTCATTTACTTAAACTTACAATTAAATTGTAATGTATGTTAGGTGTTAGCATTGAAAACACCATTGTATAAGTTTGAGTGTAAGCTTGGGAAACACTTGGGTTGAGAGAGTAAGCCTTGTAAAACTCTTGTTAGGTTGTGAGAGTAAGCCTTGTAAAACTCTTGTTTGGGTTGTGAGTGTGAGCCTAAGAAAAACACTTGTGAAGTTAGGTGTGAACTTGTGAAAACACCAAAGTTGGAAGTAAGCTTGTAAAAAACTTCAAAGATTAGTGGAACCTTAACAAGTTATTAAGGAAGTGGATGTAGGATTGAAGTAAATCCGAACCACTATAAATCTTGTGTGTTCTTTCTTTCTTCCATTACTCAACCAACTCTCTATTCCGCATTTCTTGATTGTTGAGTTTTTTAAATTGTCATTAATTCTTGAGAAAACCAATTCACCCCCCCTCTTGGTTGCCATCTTGGGACAACAGAGTTTATGCAACAACAATAAATTAAGATCACAAATTAATTTATTAGGTGCATTTCTAATACCAAATGAATCAAACCCAGTTAAAGTGTTCCAAAATTTATTATGCTAAATTCTTTTGAAGGACTACAAGCACCTCCTTTAGGTAAACCTAAAGCGTTGAGCATAATTTCATGATCAATTATATAATCCACACCTAACATTCTACACTCTAAATTCTTATCTTTGGATTTTGACATTTTAAGACTGGTAAAGAATTCAAGAGTGAGTACTTTATAAGTGTCAAATCTCTTTGCTACCAATTTTTTTCATCCTAGTCTAGCAAACAATTGTTTTATTTTAGCATCAATACCCAAATGTTCAAATATATCATGGCTATAATATCTACAAAGAGAAATATTTCTTAAGCATAGAGATAGAAACCTATTACCTCCCTCTTCATTATAAATAAAAAAAGGAGCACCAAACTGAGAACAGAGATCTACCTTATCCCTTGAAGAACTTGAAACCTTCTCCTTGCCTTTCCTAGATGATGATTTCTTTGCAATAATTTTTAATCTTAATGCAATGGTTTAATGATTTGAGTAATGGGTAAAGTGGATTTGGTATGATTGTGGAAGAAATTGAGTGGATTTGGGAGGTTTAAAGTTAGGGATTTTGGAAAGAAAGGTTGGATGTGTGAGAGAGAGAGAAGAAGTAAGTGAGGAAGAAAAAAGATTGATAGGGGTTTATTAATTTTTTTTATAACTCTCGCCCATCAAGATCGTACCAATTTTCGACTGTGCCAATTAGTACGATCTCGACAGGTTAGCGCCTATTGCTCATGCGTTCTGTGAGCAACTGGCCTATCACGATCACGCCAATTGGCTCTGCGGTAGTAGCTCACAATATTATTATTATTTTTTATAAGTGGCCTGTCGTGAAAGAGGCATGGTACATCAACAGTGCAATTGAGTTGCTGCTCGTGCAAGATGGAAGCGATGCTTCTATCGTTATCGCGGGACTTCGTGCGATCACGACAGTAGCTCGGCCTGTGGTCGAGTTTGCTTTTGCTCGTTGCCAGCTCGAGCACTACAACAAATATTTTTTTTGAATAAATAATCACAATTCAAACTTACATTTTCTTGCCCTTTCTTCTCCACTTTCGCTATCTGCTTAACAATTAAAAGAAAAAAATTAAAGAACATTAAATTAAAACCTTAAAATACTAAAAATTGTGCAAAATTAAATATTTTCGCCACCACTTAAAAAATTGTATTTCCCCCAACCTGCAAAACACTAATAAACTCAATTAATAACTCTAATATTATATAAAATAATTATCAACAGTTTAAATTAACTGATTCAAATAAATTAAAACTACTAAAAATCAAAGATTAAATGGAAATAAAGAAATAAAAAATTGGGTTGTCTCCCAAAAGTGCTTGTTTAAAGTCTCCAACTGACTTTTTCTTTGAAGCTCAAACATTAAAATAACAAACAAAAGTCTCTGACCAACTACATATGGCTTTAATCTCTGTCCATTAACTATAAAAATTTGATTTGAGCTATTTTGAATGTCCACCCTCCTGAAGGATGAACTTTAACTATCTTAAATAGCCCTGACCATCTAGACTTAAGTTTTTCAGAAAAAAGTTTAAGTCTAGAATTAAACAATAACACATATTGACCGTCACAAAAATTATGCTCCCAGATATGCTTTTCATGCCATGCCTTAGTTCGCTCTTTATATAACTTAGCATTCTTATATGAACTAAGGCACAAATCTTCAAGTTGCACTACAAGAAAAATGCAGTTTAGCTACGGCCAATTCCGTAGCAAGTCCGTAGCTATTACCGGATTAGCTACGGAATTGTTACGAAAAATTTTCCGTAGCTAAAAACCCGTAGCAAAGCTTTTTTACCTACGGAAACTGTTTCCGTAGCAACTATAGCTACGGATTAGCTACTGACAGTCCGTAGCAATAACCCTTCAAACTTTTCTTCAAAAATTCCGTAGCTAAACAAGTCCGTAGCTACGTTTCCGTAGTAATTCCGTTGCTAAGTTTGTTAGCTACGGAAACATAATCCGTAGCAGCTCCGTAGCTAAGGTTGTTAGCTACGGATTATATTTCCGTAGCAGTTCCGTAGCTAAGGTTGTTAGCTACGGATTATATTTCCGTAGCAGTTCCGTAGGTGAACGTCCGTAGTAATTCCGTAGCTAAGGTTGTTAGCTACGGAAATATAATCCGTAGCAGTTTCGTAGGTGAACGTCCGTAGTAATTCCGTAGCTAAGGTTGTAAGCTACGGAAATATAATCCGTAGCAGTTCCGTAGGTGAACGTCCGTAGCTAAGGTCCTTTGCTACGAAACTGTTCCGTAGTTACCATTCCGTAGCTAAATGCCTGTAGCAATTATGTAGCTAATTTCCAAAGCAATTCCGTAGCCAATAATACCACATTCTGTAGCAAATTCCATAGCATTTGCAAAATAATATTTTTATTAAACATGCTAAAATTAAACTCCAAAGAACAATTATAATTAAAAAAAAATCCAAAGTACTACAGGGGATAAGTGTTTAATCTCAAATGTAAATCCTAAAAATTCATATAATATTATACCTAAAGATATAGAAATAACAACGTAACTTAATATTTAATCATCAAAATAATTGTCATTTGGTGAACCTATATCAGCAGAGTCATCTGTAAGAGGTGGTGCAAATGATGCCTGCCATAGCCTTGATTCCTCTCGGTCTTCTTTTATTTCTTTGATAAGATTAACCATCATTTCTTCAAGCTTTGACTGTCGTTCATTCAAGTTATTAAGCGTTTCTTGTTGAGCAGTTGTAGTTGGTGCATTTGATGAGGAACTTGAAGCATATGACCCTCCCTTTGCTGATCCAAGGCCATAAATGCGATTCTTTTTTTTTCCTCCAGCTGCCTCGATGAATAACAGGTCCTCATCAAGATGAATGCTATTATCTTCTTCAGAATCCATCTCCGAGTTTTGTACAACAGTATCTTTAAGTCGCTTAAAATTCTCCTACAACATATATAAATGTACAATTAAAGTAAATTGTTTCAAAATTTTAAAATTATAATGAATCAAAAGAAATCAAACTTACATAGACAGTTTCAGCACGCTTATCGATGAACTCAGCTGGATCCCCTCTTTTATCTTTCTTAGTATGCATATTAAGAAAGATAACACTTTTTGAAGGTTCTCTTTTTTCGACATCTTTTTCCTTCTGCCAAATTGAAATGACCATTGAAACATAAATTAATTACAACGTATTGCATGCACAAACGGGCAGCATATGAACATGGAATCACGCCACACGGCGATCCAAATATAAGGATAAAACAAAACAAAATAAAAGGGAAATAGTCACACAGCAGCCAACAACTAGGATTACATATATATAAGTAGGTTTATGAAATGTATGAATTTATGAAATCACAATTAGCAGCAAATATAGTCTGTAAGCAAACAGTAATTTACATTATTTCTTGAAAAGTAATTGTTTATGATGGAAAAAAAAAACTATACAGTCAACTCCATTAAATTGAGATTAATGTTTAATTGAGTTGAGTAGTAATTTTACCTCTTAGACTCTAACCTATGATGCTAAATATGCCATTATAACTGTCTATTATTTCCAAGTACAAAGCTTGATTGGTGGCAAGAGGAAAATATGTGGTCCATCCGGCAAAAGGTAATAAATTATATGTTCATTTTTTAATTTCATTTTTATTTTAATAGGTTAATGATGGTTGGGATTAAGGATAATTGTAGTTGTAATAGATAAAAGGTTAATGAATGCACGTCTGTCCTCAAGGCTTTTTGAAGTGAAACTCATATATATTTAAGTAAACTTTTTATTGATAAAATCATTAAAGCATATTATAACTGATTTTTTTTTGTTCTCACAAGATCTATTTAGAATTGATAATATTAAATGTCTTAGGCAGTTGCTCTGACAAACCATAATACTATTTACAGTCCTCATATGTTTGTGTTGCAGGATGGCACCTGAGGTCATGGAGCAGCTGCATGGATATGACTTGGTTAGGTCCTAGTAGTATTAGTTTGGTATGTTAGGCAACTCATGTATCTGTTTTGGCCAAACTTGTATTCTGCAGGTGACAGTTCTGGGGAAATTGATGAAGCTGCAAAAGAGTGGGAACATGCTCTTATTCAGAGTGCCATGGATAAAGCATTGAATGAGCTAAACAAACGTTTGGAGCAAAAAGAGGTTTCATTATTGGTGTTGTTTTTATGGAACACATGAAATTAATATTTGCATAAATATTTTTTTTGGTTAACATGAAATAAATGTTTTTTCTAATTAAAGAATTCAAAGAGATTTATACTTTAGTTCCAAGTTACTTGCATATCTGTTTTGGTGTCTGCTGCAGATTACTAGGATCTGTGTTATGCTAGAGTTTTTGAAAGTCTATGACATCGAGGCTTGCTTCCTACCTTTCAAGAAATGATGTAAAGCTTGTCCAATCTGCAAAAAAGTCAGTAGACAAGGGAATTGGGCCTATTTCTAACCATTTTTGAGAATGACATATATGGTACAAGAATATTGGTATATGTGGTCAATCTTCCATAATTGTTTTGATAATTTGTCATTACAAGTACTGTAAATGGAGATATTAGTAGTTCTTTCTTTGAACAGAAGTGATCTTGGTACCAGTGCATATGAACGATAATTTGGATCAACTTATTTTTCAAGTTCTGAGATATTTGCTTCTAACCTACTTGAGGAAGCTATTTGTCCTAGCTTTGTATTCAAACTAACTTGATGGTGGTGGAGTATTCTACCATGAATTACTGGATCTAACCAAGTAAATTCAATTTACATTGATTGGATAGAAGTAATTTTGAACTATTTGGAAAATTTCCTACAGAGCTGATATTTGGTCTTTTGGGATAACTGCTTTAGAACTGGTCTTTTGGGATAACTGCTTTAGAACTGGTTAAAGAGACAAGAAGTTCTCTAAGGTACGCTTTCAACAAGCTAGTAAGTTAGTATCTTTGGTGTAATTATGCTGCATGACATACATCTTTTCTTTTCTTCTTCAGTCTTTTAAGCAGATGATAGCCAGTTGTTTGGTAAAAGATCCTTCAAAGTTCAAAGTGCACATAGATAATAAGCCGAGTTTTGATGCTAATTCAGCAGATATGGAGCTGGGTATATCAAATGTTCAATTCAGTTTGGAAACTTATTTTTCAAGCAGAGTTTTGATGCCAAACGTTATGAACAACAATATAAACTGAACCGAAACAGTATTTCATACTCAATTAACATGCTATTCAGCTTGGTATCATAAGAACTACACACAACATATATTTCAAAGTAAACACAAAAGTATGAAATGGCATCAACATAACAGACAGCAACATGGAAGCAATAAGAACTACACACAACATATATACAATGGCAGCAACACAAACAACAACAACCATTTTAAATGGCAGCAACATAACAGGCTTACCATGCGTCTTGCATGCTCCGTGAACGAAATTGATCCACCAGTGTGCCTAGAAAGACCAGTCCCTTGCCCTGCTACCTCAGATTTTCGATTTATAGATGCTTGGGTGGCTAATTTCACATACTCTGGAGTCTTCCATACTTCATGCCAAGCATTCCAAACATCTTCCTCAATGAATTCTGCTCGAGGTTGCCTTTTCCACTTGCATATCATGTCTCTATAGCGCGCCGCCGCTTTTTTAAGCCATGCACCTCTAACTAAACCTTCAATTTCAGCTTCCCATCGAAATTGTTTCTAAAAAAAAAAGAAGTTAAATTGAAAGTATTAAAAATTTACAAAGATAACACAATTAGCTATTAGTTGAATAATAAAATTAACTCATAGACCTTGAACTCTTTCCAATAGAAAGCCTTTATCGCGTTTGGTACACATTTCCATCGCCAACCCTCCTTCACCAACTTTTCTTTGAAGCTATTTGTAATTGCCTCACTTACTTTATGAGAAATCTCTGAAGGATAAAATTCTCCTTCTCCCTCTGTCGAAGCATATGTGATTAAGATTATTTTTTGTGCACTTGCCCTCCCATGAAAGCTAACACTATCAGACCTAGGTGTACCATTACTATCAACCATCCCTAGATTGTTATTTATTGGAGTAGAAGTAGTATTGTCAGCAGCAGGTTCAACAGTAGGGGCTGTTGCTGGTGGAGAAGCATGAGGAGTTATGTTAGGTGCAATAGTAGGGGCTGTTGCAGGTGGATATGTTTGGTTTGTCATGTTAGGTGCAATGGTAGGGGCTATTGTTGGTGGAGTGGAAGGGGGAACTTCATCGCAATTTAAGAGAATTCTTGTTCGACGAGATAAAAAACTTCCATCCCATGGTTGACTGCTTGATGCAAATCCTCGACCTTTAGTCATCCCACGTCCTCTACCAACAGATGCTTTCCCTTTTCCTCTAGTCATAGCTAGCATAACAGCATTAGAACATATTAGTAAGTAGATAAACAACTTTAGTGCTACAATCTGAAAAACAGAGATGCAATATAGACACTACTACCTGCTGCTTGATTTTCAATCTTATAGGCTGAGTGTTGCTGCTACTTGCTTTTCAATCTTATAACTCTTTACCTAAGCTAATTAGCCAAAACAAGAATCTTCTAGAGTGCTGCAAATAGCCTGTTTCACATACAAATAGTTAGCACCTGGAAAAGAAATTTAAGATAGAGAGGAGGAGGTACAGTCAAAGATCAACTCACACAAGTAGACCTTGAAAATTCCAATTATGAGCAAAAATATGCAAACAAGTGGCAGAATTCTTACCTTGAGTACTTCTATCCATACACATTAACCATTTATCATGTTTAGCTATATTTTGCAAACTTTGAGTACTTCTATCTGGTTGTATTTTGCAAACTTTACAACCAGATTTCAAGCAGATTTTGCAAAAAGGAGAAATTGATTGTAAACATAGAATAATAATTCAAGTACATTACCAACAAGCTTCAGACAGGCATTACGTGGCATCTAAAAATAATTGATCAATAATTACATTACATAAGTATATTAATATTAAAAAGACTGTCAAAAATTTATTAAATTCATTTGCAGCTTCATCTTGAATTTGGAAATTTGATTTAGCAAATCATCTAAATGCCTGCAGACTGCAGTAATGTAACAAGAAAGGACATTTTTCAATAAAAATGAAACATGTATTGTCTTTTCACGTTTGCTAGTGCAGGGCATTAATATAAAAAAAAAATTTATCGCAAGGCAAGGCAAGAAAGAAAAATAATGGTATCAAATAAGCAAGTCATAATTCCAAAAAATCACTCAAAAATAAATTCAATACAACATGTGCTTAAATATATACTAGCTTATTCATCATCACTACTAATATCATTCGATTCATCAATATCTTCATCAGAGAAGTCAGGCTCAACAAAACCATCAGGTTCTTCATCATTCTCATTTAATTCAATTTCATTTCCATCTGGATCATTTATTTGTTCAGATAAGTCCCTCTCGAGCGCAACAAAAGGTTGACCGACCACATCTTCTTGGAGAGGGGCATCAACATTCTCATTAAGATTTGATGAAATCGTCGGATGATTAATTATTGATCGTGCTTTAACTTTGATTACAGCCAACCAATCCACCTTATCTCTTCTAAGAGACGGATATGGCACAAAACAAACTTGCTCGGCTTGTGTGGCTAGAATGAAAGGCTCATACTTCTGAAATTTTTTTGTGTGATTAACATCTACCAGGTTATAACTCGGATGAACTTTCATTCCAGAATTAAGAGTTGGATCATACCAATCACACTTGAACAAAACTGTACGTTTTATAGGTAAATCCGGATACTCCACCTCTACAACTTCTATCAACCTACCATAATAATCACTTGATATTTCCGAGTAGTTTGTACCTCTAATACACACACCACTATTAGATGTAACTCTATTTGAGCTTCGTCCTTCTGTGTGAAATTTGTAACCATTTATGAAATACCCTGTAAACACATGAACAGTGTATAAAGGACCCAAAGCTAGATCCTTAATGAATTGATTATCCACATGATTTTCTGGATTATGAACCTATAAAGGAAAATGCAGTAAGATATATATCTCGAATCAATTAACAACATTGGCAGATATTGTTTAATTGACTAACTTACATGATCTTTGAACCAGGTGGGAAACTCAATCTCTAATCGTCTTTCAACCTCATACTCACTAAGATTGGGGAAGGAGGACCGAAGTGAGTTGGTAAACACACTAAAAAAATTAAAATGACAAAAATTAATTAAAAGGGCTATAATACATCAATTAAACTTAAAGAGTATTAGTACTTACTTAATGAAAGGAGAAAGTTCCTCGCAATTTAGTAGAATATATAAGTGGGCTGCCTTTTTTTCAACCTCTGTTAATCTCCTTTTTTTCCCTCTTCCCAATGGACGGCCAATAGTTTTGAATATTGACAATGTCTCTTCCATGTTATCACACTCATCAATACCGCCATCATCATTCCGAGGTACTCTACAGTGCCTTGTATATATATGGTCTTCGAAGTAATAGGCACAAAAAGATGATGCCTCTTCAACTAAATATGCATTAGCAATCGAGCCTTCAACTCTTGCTTTGTTACGCACATTTTTCTTTATTTTACCATTATGCCTAATTTAAAAAACATGACCACCGTAAGACACAATAATATAAATAAAGTATGTTAACAAATCTATTAAAACTTACCTCTCAAACGGATACATCCAACGATATTGGACTGGTCCCGCAATCCGTGCTTCGTACGCAAGATGAATGGGAAGATGCTCCATTGAATCAAAGAAGCCAGGTGGGAAGTATCGCTCGAGCTTACAAAGTGTAATGGGAATTTCTTCTTCTAGCCTTAACATGTCATTTGTACTAATAATTGTTGTTGTCAATTGTTTAAAGAAACTCCCAATCTCAGTAATTGCTTCCCATATTTTTGTTGGTAGTAGTTCCCGAAAAGCAATAGGTAATAACCGTTGCATGAAAACATGACTATCATGGCTTTTCATCCCAAACATTATGTATTTTTTTAAATCCACACATCGTCCTATGTTTGAGACGTAACCATCTGGAAACTTCAATGTCTTTAACCATTCACAAACTGTTTTTTTCCCATCTTTGTCTAATGCGTAACATGCTTTTGGGAACTTGCCAGTTGTTGGATTTCTTGCCAACTCCTTACGACGACAAAGGTTTTCCATATCAAATAGATTATCAAAGAAATTCTTCTCAATGTGCATAACATCTAAATTATGCCTAATGAGAAGGGAACTCCAATATGGCAAATCCCAAAAAATACTACGCTTTTTCCATCCATAACTCTCGCTTATAAGAGAATTCTTCTTATCAGCCCCTAGTTCTGTTACCTTCATAAGACCCAATGACTCAATTTCATTAAGTATCTCTTCACCAGTCTTTATCCGAGGTGCATTGTCATTGACAACTCTATTCTTCTTGAACCAATTTTTATTTCTCCGCCATGGATGGTCTGGTGGTAAGAACTTGTGATGACAATCAAACCAAGATTGTTTTCGACCGTTTTGCAATGTAAAAGCATCTGTTTTCTCCATGCAATATGGACAAGCAAGCCTACCAGCAGTGCTCCATCCGGATAGCATAGCATAAGCGGGAAAGTCGCTGATAGTCCATAATAGAGCCGCACGCAAGAGAACATTTTGTTTCTTTGAGACATCATACGTCTCCACCCCAACCTCCCACAATTGTTTCAACTCTGCAATTAAGGGCTGCAGAAAGACATCTATCTTATACTTTGGATTATTTGGACCTGGCACTATAGTAGATAGAAACATGTACTCCGTTTTCATACACATCCAAGGAGGTAAATTATAAGGTGTGACAACAATCGGCCAAGAAGAGTATTGTTTTCCAGATTGACCAAAAGGTTGGAAGCCATCGGTACTCAATCCTAGAAGGACATTTCTTTTTTCATCGCTAAAAGAGCGGTGAATAGTGTTAAAGTGCTTCCATGCAGGAGAGTCCGATGGATGTTGCATAACACCTTCTTTCGATGAATGTTCATGATGCCATGTCATATGCTTTGCTGTGGCTTCTGATGCATACAACCTTTGTAATCTCGGTATTAAAGGGAAGTAAAACATCTTTTTATATGCCCTATAAACCACCTTATTTGTAATTTCATTCCTACACTGTTTATACCTAGGATGACGGCAAAACTTGCACTCTTGTAAGTCAATGTCTTCTCCCCAATATATCATACAATTATTATCACAACAATCTATTTGTTGCATCGGAAGACCTAAACCTTCAACTAACTTTTTTGTTCTGTAAAAGGATTCAGGCATTAAATTGCCTTCAGGGAGTACTTCTTTTATAAACTCTAACAATTGGTCAAAGCATTTTTCAGACAAATGGTGTTCTGCCTTAATGTTCAACATTCGAGCAACTGCTGACAACACTGAATGTCTTTTACAACCAGGCCAGAGTTCTTGATTTCCTGCTTCAAGCATGTCATACAATTTTCTTGCAACACTATTTGGCTCTTCTTCCATGTCCTCAACTTCATTAGACACCCCTTGTTGATGTAAACCATCGATTACCATGTTGTAATATCGATCTCTATGCTCAAAAACATTTTCATCAACACGGACTCCTCCTCCTTCCGAGTGGTCCACACTCATTTCTATAACATCTTCCTCATCTTCACCATGTAAGTACCAATTGTAATAATTTGGTATAAAACCTCTTTCATACAAGTGCTGTGTAACAACTTCTACAGGTAAAAAAATCTTATTACGGCATTTAGGCCTAATGCAAGGACATTTCAGTTTATCTCCATCCATGCATTCGGGATGAGAAGTTGCAAATTTAATAAATTCCTCAGTTCCCCTAACAAATTCTAGAGTAATAAATCCTTCACTAAGCCTACGATACATCCAACTTCTATCTGGATTCATATTCCTGTATTAATAGAATATTAAGACAGCCAATTACTATTAAATATAAAAAAATATCATTTATATATGACAGTAAAAACACTTAGCCAGCAATTTATTAAGCTACATTGCAATTTATTAAATTTATAAATTTCAAACACCTTTTTCCAAATATCAGCCACTAAAAACACATATTTAATCATGTTTTCAGTCATTCATGCATAACTCATCACTAATGCAAAAAGTCAAAAGATATAGCTACTACAAATTATAAACCGGAAGATGTTGGACTGCAAGTAGCAATCTAATAAACTGAATTGCAGCATTTCCACCAACAAATGGGATCATTAATGTGACACTTTGCATATAAAATTGTAGAACATACTTGAGTAGGAATAAGCCGAGACCCAAATGAAGAAGCAAATTATCATGAAGATATGAATATCACAGTTATTACCAAATATCATGGAGTCAATCAGCAAGATACAAATTCACACCAATATGTTATTTTTCAAGCAGCTCAAAAACTAAAATTAGAAAAAAAAAAGGTGTGAGCAGCAGCTTATCAAACAGAATCGGCAAAATATTGGCAGCATCTACCCTTATTTATTGATAAATATAAGATGAAGGAGAAGAACTTAAGAAGAAGAAGAAGGGGGGAAAACAAAAAGTAAGCAGTAAAAACACCAAATCAGAGATATGCAGATTTGAAGAAGAAGGAAAAAAAAAGAGTAAACAGAGACATACAATGCGAGAAAGGAACACACCTGTAAGTTCAGTTGTTTTTGTTACCTTAAATCAGTTGATGAAGATGGAAAGCTACTTCTTGATGATGCTTTGGTAGAAAATCCAGAAAACTTCTTAATGAAATGCTGATTCTGTTACTGCAGCAGCTAATGGGATTTTTCTGTTCTTGGATCTGCAGCAGGTAGTGGGAGTTACCAGATTATTTATTTCATAATTATTTTATGAAATGACCAGATAAGAAAACAAAAGATGTCCAAATGTTTTAAGACTTTACAGAAAATGGAAATCATGTTTTAAGACTTTACAGAAGATGTCCAAATGTTGTTAGAATATATGTCAAATCATGAAATGTTTGGAGATTTCATTGATAATCTACTAAAGGGTTCTGTATAAGGTTGAATCAAGGTAGCATTGCTACAGTAACTTTTGTAAGGGAACGGAAACAGTAATATAGATTGGAGCATAGAGACCATTAAAATTGAGAGCCACCGAGATTTATGGCCATCTCTTTATATATTAGAGAAAATGGAGTGGATCAAAAATTCACATTTAGCCATGTTGGTTGGTCAGTTGAAAAACAGTTTTACTATCTAACCTAAGATCAAATAGAACTAAATGCTCAAAAAAAAAAAAATTAACCCAAAACTAATCAATCATTTGATAAACCTGAGATATTTGAGCACGGTTAGTTTACATAGGGGTCAGCTTGATTTTATCTCTCATCAGCAGGCCACTTTTAAATTTTGAATAGACTTCTCTTTTCTATGTCTTAACTCAGAGTAATTGCAGCAACAAAATACACATCTCAAGTCAACAAGCTTATGATTCATACCCATGGCAGACACCCACTAATCAGATATAATTATGAAACCCCTTTTGAGCTACCTTGGTCCTTGTTCATGAGCATAATACAAGGAACCATGACCCTACCAGCCTTTTCTACTTTAGTTTATTGATGAATTTAACAATTGGAGATCAGTTGCATTTTATTGATACCAAAATGCTGGCAACTTTCTAATTAAAGGCTTGAACTAACAGGTCCAGACATTGATATGATTGTTACTGCCTACCTAAACATCAAGTTTTGAGGACCACAAAAGTTTTAATATCCATGCTTTCTTAAAAAAAAATTAAATAAAGAAAACCATTTTATAGGGATGCCCAAATACACGAGGATAAATAGAAAGACAGTTCAAAGAAGGTAGTGGATCCTGTGAGTCTATGACTGTGCCTTGAACTAACAGATCCAGACATTGATATGATTGTTATTGTCTATCTCAACATCAAGATTTGAAGGCCACAAAGTTTTTCATATTCATGCTCTCTAGAAAAAATTAAATTAAGAAAACCATTTTATAGGGATGTCCAAATACCCTCAGGATAAACAGAAAGGCGGTAGAAGCTACTCGTTCCTGTGACAATAGAGAACAACTGATAAAACAGAAAGTTCTTGATCTCATTTCAACTTTCCTAAGAAAGTTTCAGAGAATTCAGGATGAAAATTGTTCATATTGCAACTGAACAACTAAAACTTCAGGAGTCTAACCTTGGAAATAAATAAGCCATTTTGCAAGGATATAGTGAATTAAGATCATACTACAAATATGGAAGATGCATAGACATTTTTGGAGTCTGTATCACATTATAAATTAAAGAAAAAGAGTAACATGTATTACAGCCCACCAATTGTTGAACTACATCCATCATTTTATGATTTCAATAGCTGCTCTTTTAATATTAGGAGATGTCTTTTAGGTTCAAGGATTGGAAAAAAAACCCAATGTATAAACTATAGATGCTACACTGTTTTCTGGGCCTACCCTGCACCTATCAGCGAGGGAGGCCAAAGTTGTTGGCATATTTGATCAAGGTTCCAAGAATTAGAATGTGCAATAAGACAACATGACTTTATAGCATGAAATCCCATATCGCATCCTAAGAATGTCATTACATTCCTTAAAACATTGATGGAAGATTTTGTGCTTACCTCCAAAGGCAGCACTTGCACCTGAAACCACTAGCAGTGGAGGAATCTGTTGCAAAAGCAACATAACATTTAAAGGATGACAGTTATCAATATTTAATCTGAGAAACAAGTGGAGGATCTGCTAATTACTGATAACAGAGAAGGAGCATCGGTCTATTCCGTCAAATAAAACAAACTAATTCACTAGATTGAGATCACAAACCTAGATGTAATACCTAACAGTTTCTGCCCCTAAATTGTGAACAAAATCAATCGATGTGAAAAAAAAACTGAATTACTCTAAAAAACAAAATAGGATTATATAAAATCAGACAAGAAAATAAAAATTCATTCACAAACCTAAATCTATTAACTTCATTCACGAATAACAGTCAAAACAACATGTTTGGCAGCCGAGAAAATGTAAGGAGAAAACAAACGAAGAGAGTATAATGTTCTATTCATTTTCTCAGAATCCAAACAGATCCGAACAATCAGTTAAGAGAAAGGGTGTAATCGAACCTTATAGCGATCCGTCCGTGGAGAAGACAGTGCTGTGAAATCGAAAGAATAAGCAGAGACGATGCACAGGAGAGCTGGAGAAATTACTAGAGAGATTAGAATCTATTTTATAGGGCATGGAGTGAAACAAAGAAATGCTCTCAGTTCTCAGTTCTAAGATCTACCCTCGTGTGCTTGTATGCGAAACTAGCAAGGAAGAGGACGACATTCGGAAAAAAAATTTCACAGTTCGCTTTTGGTAATCATGAGAGAGAGAGATTGATTGAGGAGACGACATTCTGAATTTTTTTCCCCTTTTTTTAGAGGAAAGCGGGATTCTGAAATTTGCAAAGGAGGGAAGTGAAAATTTTTAGCTACGAAATTTCCGTAGCAAAGGATAAATCCGTAGCAAAAATATTTTTCGTAGCACTATTTTCGTAGCACTATTTCCGTAGCAAAAATTTTCCGTAGCAAATATTTTTCGCTACGGAAATTCCGTAGCAAAGGATAAATCCGTAGTTAAAACGCAGCTGAGGGAATGAGTAATATGTTTGCTACAGAATGGCTACGGAATCCTGCGTAGCTAAAAGACGCGCCACTGTGGCGCGAAAATAATTGCTACAGAAATCTGTTCCGTAGCTAACGTCGCTACGGAATAGCTATGGACTTGCTACGGCTATATATAATTTAATAAAAAAGGCAATTCCGTAGCTATGCCATAGCAATTCCGTCGCTATGTTGCTACGGAATCTGTCCGTAGCAATTTTCCGTAGCTATTTCACATTTTTCTTGTAGTGTTGACTTAACAGAAGCAACCTCTTTTGACCTATTATTTTCATATCAAAATTTGAGTGTCTAATTGTCCAATAGGCTCTATGTTCTAACTCTACTAGAAGATGACAAGCCTTACCAAAAACTAACTTATATGGAGACATTCCAATGGGTATCTTAAAAGCAGTCTGATAAGCCTATAAAGCATCATCCAATTTCAGTGCCCAATTTTTCCTAGTGCTTCCTATGGTTTTCTCTAATATCCACTTAATTTCTCTATTAGAAATCTCTACCTGACTACTCATTTGTGGATGATAAGGTGTAGTTATCCTGTGATGAACTTTATACTTCCTAAGAAGAGTTTCAAAAGCCTTGCTATAAAAATGTGAACCTCCATCACTAATAATAGCTCTTGGTATAACAAACCTAAAGAAAATAGATTTCTTAAGAAAATGGATAACTACATTAGAATCATTAGTTGGACTAACAATTGTTTCTACCCATTTTAAGACATAGTCAACAACTACAAGAATATATTGATTACTCAAAGAAGAAGAAAATGGTCCCATAAAATTAATCCACCAAACATCAAATAATTCAACTTCCAAAATAAGGTTCAAAGGCATATCATCTTTTGTTGAGATATTTCCTACCAGCTGGCAGCGATCACAGCTTTTAATAAAATTATATGCATCATAATACATTGTTGGTCAAAAGAATCCTGATTTCCATACCTTAGCTATTATCTTAGAGGAACTAACATGTCCTCCACATTCTCTAGAATGACAGAACTAGAGTATGGATTGGAACTCTTCTTCTGGAATACATCTACGAATCAACCTGTCACTACAATGCTTGAATAATAGAGCATCCTCTCAAATGTAATGCTTTACTTCAGAGAAAAATTTCTTCTTTTGATTATTATTAAAATTAGAAGGCATAATTATACTTATCAGATAATTGACAATATCCATATATCAAGGAAAATTCCCTCTCAATGAATAAAGTTTCTTATCTGGAAAAGTTTTATTGATTGGGATCTCCTCCTTATCCATTATCCCCATCTTTGGTCTAGAGAGATGGTCAGCAATAACATTCTCCAACCATTTCTTGTCTCTAATCTCCACATTAAATTCTTGAATCAAAAGTATCCAACGAATTAGGCATTTCTTTGCCTCTTTTTTGTGCATGAGATATCTAATGACAGTTTGGTCAGTATACACAATCACCTTCGACCCAATAATATAATATCGAAACTTATCTAAGGAATAAACCACTGTAAGTATCTCCTTTTCAATGTTAGCATAGTTTACTTAAGCTTCATCAAGCAATCTGCTGGCATAGTAAATGACATAGCACTTTTTATCCTTTTTTTTTTAAAAAGTACAACTCCTATTGAAAACTCACTAGCATCACACATGATCTCGAAAAGTAAGGTCCAATCAGGAGGTGCAATAACTAAAGCCATGGTTAATGCCTTCTTCAACCTATCAAAAGCAATAAGACAATCATTAAAAAAATAAAACTCAGCATCTTTACTCAATAAATCACATAAAGATTTTAAAATTTTAGAAAAATTTTTAATGAAATGTCTATAAAATCTAGCATATCCAAGAAAACTTAGGATTTCTTTAACATTTATTGGTAGAGGCAACTTCTCAATCACTTCAAATTTTGCTTTTTCCACCTCAATCCCAGCTTGTGAAACTTTATGCCAAAGGATTATCCCCTCTTCAACCATAAAATGACATTTTTCCCAATTAAGCACCGAATTTATTTCTATGCACCTTTAAAACACCTTTGCCAAATTTTGCAAACAAATTTCAAAAGAAGTACTATAAATAGTGTAATCATCCATAAACATTTCTATAAAGTTTTCTACAAAATTACTAAAAATGGTCATCATGCAATATTGAAATGTAGCAAGTGCATTACACATACCGAAGGATATCATCCTATAAGCAAAAGTACCAAATGGACAAGGTTGTCTTATCTTGATCTTTTGGAGCTATAAGTATCTGAAAATATCTTGAGTATCCATCTAACAAATAAAAGAAAGAATTACCGCCTAACCATTCCAACATTTAATTAATAAAAGGCAATGGAAAATGGTCCTTACGAGTGATCTTATTTAATTTTCTATGATCAATACGCACTTGCCAGCTTGTAACTGTCTTATATGGAATAAACTCTTCTTTTGCATTTTTTAGAATAGTCATCCCCCCTTTCTTTGGTACTACATGTATCAAACTTACCTAGGGGCTATCCGAAATTGGGTAAATAATCCATGCATCTAACAACTTAGTCATTTCAGCCTTAACTCTCTCCTTCATATTAGGATTTAACATTCTTTGTGCTTCCACAATAAGTTTATAACCATCCTCCATCAAAATCCTATGCATACACAAAGATGGGTTAATACACTTGATATCAGAAATAATCCAACCAATAGTCTTCTTAAATTGCCTAATCACACCTAATATTTGTTCTAGTTGGTCCTCAGATAATTTAGTACTTATAATTATTGGTAGGCTATCATTGGGCCCTAAAAAGGCATATTTCAAATGAAAAGGTAATGATTTCAACTCAAGCATTGAGGGTTTCTCAATTGAAGGAGGTAGTAAAGGTTTAGACTTTCCTATATCTTAAAATCCCCTAAAAGCTATGGGTGGTGTCATTTGCAAGGCATAAGCACAAGCTGCAATCTCTTGATTTTTATCTTCTTGAGTTGCACTATTGATCAAACAAGCCTCTAAAGGGTCCTTACCAAACTCTTTTTTCATAGACTTCTTGAACTAACTCATCAATAATATCAATTCTAAAGTAATCATCCATAAAACTAGGTTCTTTCATGGACTCACTAAGATTGACTCTACTTTCTCTTCACCTACTTGCAAAGTTAACTTACCACTCTTAACATCAATCATAGCCCCTGCAATAGCCAAAAATGGTCTCCCTAAAATTAGAGAAATTTCAATATCCTCTTCTATTTCAAGAACAACAAAATCAATAGGTATAAAAAATTTATCAATTTTAACCAAAATTTTTTCAAAAATTCTCAAAGGAAATTTCAATGAACGTGTAACACCCATATATCCAATATACGTACACTACATACAACCAACATATATAATATACGAATATATGATACAAGAATGTCACAACCCATTTTAACAAAACAAATCTTTACTTATAAAATCTGTATAAACTTAAATTATTTAACTGATATCATATAAATAATAGATGAAATATTACTTGCTAAATCACATATATAACTTCATTACCAAAGGTTTATCTAAAACAGATTTGATAGTTTACGGAATATACATATATATACATCAAAATATAACATAATATACATGAAATCAATATGTACAAAAATATAAAATATATACATGCTAGCAGTTTGTCTCTAATCTTGATGTCCAACAATCAACTTTGCGCTCAAGATCTCAATCCTAGACTCGACTAGGCCTAGACGAACTTTCTGGCTCAACCAGATCTACCTTATCACCTGCGTGATGAATCACAATCGCGCTAAGCCAAAAGCCTAATGATGCAAACTTTGATAACAATATAGTTCAAATGCAATGCCAATGTACAATACATAAGGATATTATATCTCATAACATTATATCTTAATATATTGCTCAACTATTCTACAATTCATAATTCATGTAAAAGCAAACACAAGTATGGGCCCAAAAGAATCCAATATGCTATTAAAAATCTCAGAGTTACTGCTTTGGTCCAAGATGACACCATGTGTCTAGCCTCGAAGGCAAATCATAATTACAATGAGGATTACCTCATTTGTAACATCCCAACTAGGCTTCAAGGACTAGGCCCAACCCAGCTTCAAGGGTCTGCTACATCATGTAACAACCCAAATAGGCTTCAAGGACCAAGCCCAACCCAGCTTTAAGGGACTATTACGTCTTAGGCATGCCGCCAAACATAAAACTCTAAAAATTGAATAACATATAGGCACACAATTCTTTCATAATTCCATTATCAAGTTCTTTCTCATTTTTTCATGATCAAACCAGGCACAATTCCTCAAATATCTCACTTATATCAATATAGCCATTACCAATGACTTTACACACCATCTTTAATGTACACATAACAAATTGCATTACCCATACGTTTTGGATTATTATCATATTTTGTACATAGTTCACATTATACAAATCATAGCATATTACTCATACACCAACAATGTAGTAAGTAACTTAACACATTTTCCAACCAAATGTGTTAAGTCCCAATGTCATGTAAATATAAGCAATTATTCAAAGTTTGTACTTACCTCTAAAAGCAACAAACACTACTTTCAACTTCCTCTTCCAAGATATCCCTCAACATTTAGACTGGGGTAACTCAAGTCTCTTCAAAGCCTAAACCAAATGTGATTATAAATACTCACTTAGTGATACACTTATAGGTATAAACAAAACCTCTCAACACAAGGATAAGATACACGAAGGAAAATAAGGAAAAGAACTATCTAGGGTAAACTTTACATATGACACGCTCAACAACACGGGCGTATCAATGACCGTGCCCTAAACCTATAACACAGAAGCTTTGACGCACTCAGTGACATGAGCATATCAATGACCGTGTCCTAAGCTTTGTATTACAGCAGATAAGACATGTCCAAAGACATGGGCGTGTCCTTGCCCGTGCCAAAACTCCTACAATACAGTAGCTATGACACGCTTAGTGACATGGGCGTGTCACTGCACGTGTCAATACTACAACATTACAGAAGTCGTGACACGCTCAGTGACGTGTGTGTATCACAACAGAACCATCAACATGCCGAAAGACATGGCTGTGTCATCGGGTGTGTTAGGCCAAAAATTATGATATCAACACATAATTGTCACACCCAAAATTATCTTTCTTTACCCTTTTCAACTCTATTCAAACTCAACTAAATTCATTATTATACCATAAAATACTTGTATAAACATTAAAACAACTCAATTAAAAGCAAAAATACACAATTACAACCATGACTTCACAACTCAAAAGTTATATAACCCAAAACTCTTATTCTCTTCACCAAACTTAACCATATCTTCAATCCAACCCTAATTTCATAGTTAACTAGTCAAAAGAACTTCAAACATACTAATATCAACCATTAACACATACTACACCAAACATTCAATTAACAAATATACAAACTTCCATAGAAATCAAGAAAATAAGTTGGAAACTTACCAAATATGGAGAAAATCCTCAAAACTCCAACTTGAACAATTGAAATCCTTTAATTACTTTTTCACAAACAAAACGGGCACTCCCCACGGAGACATACTAGGGCGAACGAACCCTTTATCCAACAACTCCTGCAACTGCACCTTCAACTTTCTCAACTCAGCAGGTGCCATACGATAAGGAATAATAGAGATGGGAGTGGTACTAGACAACAAATTGATACCAAACTCAACCTCTCTCTCAGGGGGTATCCTTAGCAACTCCTCAGGAAAAATATTTGGAAATTCAGCAACTGTGAATATACTGTCAAGCTGGAAACCCACTACTCTAAAATCTATAACATGAGTAAGATAAGCCTCATATCCCTTCCGAAACATCCTCCTAGCTGAAACAATTGAAACAAACATGGATGAAAGATGTCTCTGCTCACTAGATACCATCACATTTCTGCCATTACAGGTTCTCAGGATAACACACTTTTGTTGACAATCTACCACAGCCCCATGCTTGGATAACCAATCCATGCCTAAAATTAAATCATATTCCCCGAAAGGCATCTCAATCAGGTCACCAAGGAACTCCTTATCCTGAACTACAACTGGACTATTTCGGTGCACCTTGCTAATTACAACACTATGCCCTAAAGGATTTGTCACTAAAATATCAAATCCTAGGGGCTCAGAATGCAAATCAGTCACAGATAAGATGGATGCACTAATGTATGAATAAGTCGACCCAGGGTCTATCAAAGCAAGAACTGAAGTACCAAATAAAGAAAAAGTATCAGCAATAACAGCTGAACCATCAGATTGTCTCTGTATCACATATACCCGCTGAGATGGCCCTGCCTCATCTAGTCTACTACCAGCGGTAGAACCTCCTCTCTGACCAGACCATGTCTGACCCCCTCTGCTAAAACCTCTGCCACCATGACCCCCTCTAACACTGGGTTTAGAAACTACTGTATCAGTTTGTTTATCCTTCGGTAGCTCTGGACAATCTCTAAAGAAGTGATCTGGAGATCCACATCTATAACACATTGTTGGTCCACCTGTCTTCCAGCAAGCACTCCTCGTGTGCCCTACTATAGTGGACACATGTATACGGAACTGGCCTCTGAACTACTGGATTCGGAGCACTAGCCATAGAAACTGTAGGTCTTGATCTTTGTCTCTGCTACTATACTGACCTACCAAATTGCCTCTGGCTCCTACTGAATTTCAAAAAAATCCTCCTCAGCCTCTCTTCACAGATGAAGACTATGTCTCACTCTGGGGTCTCCTAGCTTTGGTCTCCTCATCCCTAGCAGCTGCTGCAAGACTCTGTGCTCTCTCAATACTCTTGGCAGCTGCAACCAACTGGAAAAAATCCTGATACTAAAAGCCTATGATAATGCATATAATAGAGGGTCTCAATCCCTCCTCAAACCTCCGACACCGGTCAATCTCATCAGAAATGATCCCACCAGTATACTGACTCAGTCGAGTAAACTCTATCTCATACTCCGATACTGTCCTGGTATCCTACCTCAAACTTAAGAACTCTATCTTCTTTGCATCCTTATACTCCCTCAGAGTATACTTCTGCTCGAACTCCCGCAAAAAATATCGTAGGTTAATATTAGTGGATCATCCAGAGCATGTGGAAACGTCTTTCACCAATCATATGCATCCCTCTGCAAAAGAGATCTGGCATAATCAAACTTTTCTTCTGAAGTATCCTGCAGCTAGATGAACACTGTCTGGACTCTATCTAACCACTACTCTGCTATAACAGGGTCTGTAGTATCAATAAAGTCCTCAGCTCCAAACTTCCTCAGCTTATCATATTTTCTCGTCAATATTTTCTCATTTTCTCATGATCAATCTAGGCACAATTCCTCAAATATCTCACTTATATCAATATAGTCATTACCAATGACTTTACATACCATCTTTAATGTACACATAACAAATTGCATTACCCATACGTTTTGGATCATTATCATATTTTGCACATAGTTCACATTATACAAATCATAGCATATTACTCATACACCAACAATGTAGTAAGTAACTTAACACATTTTTCAACCAAATGTGTTAAGTCCCAATGTCATGTAAATATAAGCAATTATTCAAAGTTTGTACTTACCTCTAAAAGAAACAAACACCACTTTTAACCTCCTCTTCCATGATATCCCTCAACACTTGGATTGGGGTAACTCAAGTCTCTTCAAAACCTAAACCAAATGTGATTATAATTAATCACTTAGTGATACACTTATAGGTATAAACAAAAACTCTCAACACAAGGATAAGATACAAAAAGGAAAATAAGGAAAAGAACTATCTAGGGCAAACTCTACACATAACACGCTCAATAATACGGGCGTGTCAATGACCGTGCCCTAAACCCACAACACAGAAGCTTTGACATGCTCAGTGACATGGGCATGTCAATGACCATGTTCTAAGCTCTGTGTTACAGCAGATAAGACACATTCAGAGACATGGGCATGTCCCTGCCCGTGCCAAAACTCCTACAACACAGTAGCTATGACACGCTTAGTGACATGGGCATTTCACTGCACGTGTCAATACTATAATATTATAGAAACTGTGACACGCTCAGTGAAATGGGTGTGTCACTATACGTGTCACCCATACTGAAAACAGAACCATTGACACGCCCAAAGATATGGCTGTGTCACTGGGTGTGTCAGGCCAAAAATCTTGATATCAACACATAATTGTCACATCCAAAATTATCTTTCTTTACCCTTTTTAACTCTATTCAAACTCAACTAAATTTATCATTATACCATAAAATACTTGTATAAACATCAAAACAACTCAATTAAAAGCAAAAATACACAATTACAACCATGACTTCACAACTCAAAAGTTACACAACCCAAAACTCTTATTCTCTTAACCAAACTTAACCATATTTTCAATCCAACCCTAATTTCATAGTTAACTAGTCAAAAGAACTTCAAACATACCAATATCAACTATTAATACATACTACACCAAACATCCAATTAACACACATACAAACTTCCATAGAAAATCAAGGAAACAAGTTGAAAACTTACCAAATATGGAGAAAATCCTCAAATTCCAACTTGACCAATTGAAATCATTCAATTACTTGAGCTAGCAAGAAGTAAATTTCTCTTTTCCTTTGATGGAGGTAGCCGGCTTCAATGGAGAAAGAAGAAGATGAAGATAAGATACACTCAACTCAATCCAACTAATCTCCTTTTAACCACACAAATATCTCACTTTCACTCACCACCAAGTAAAAACATATTACTTAATTAATACATTAAAAAAATCATCTTCCACTAACCACTTAATTAATATTTTAATAATTAAAATAATATTTGACCCATATTAAAATGTTGACTTGTATATATTATGTATATCTACATATATATATATCATATACACATTTTCCTTTTTCACTTAATTATATATATACTTTTAAATCATTTAATTAATTTTTAAAAATTAATATTTTCAAAATTTTAGGATATTACAGAATGATATGCTAATTGAAGTGTCATCCTTGCGGGCTTCAAGTCGATAAATCCAAGCTTCCTGCAAATGAAATTTGGCATTAGGCTCACCCTAACACCCAAATCACATAAAACTTTATTAAAATTAAAATTACCAATAGTACAAGGTATAGAAGTACTCCTTGGGTCCTTCAATTTGGATGAAAGTTTATTTAGGATCTCTATACTACATTCCTCGGTGAGGGCGATTCTTGCATTTTTCTTCAATGGATCTCTTATTAAAAAGGAATCTCCTTCAAGAATTTGAAATATGAGAGCATTTCAACAAGAGCATCCATAAAAGGTATATTGATTCTTAATTGCTTGAACACTTCAAGAAACTTCTCATACTGTTTCTTTACTTTTTGCTTTTGAAGCCTTTGAGAAAATGGTACAGGCGACACATACAGCTTCATTTCTTTCTTAGAAGGGAGTGTATCACTCTTCTCCTTTTCCTTCTCAATCTCTTTATTTTGCTCATCTTCTTTAACTTCTTCACTTTCTCTTCTTGATTCAACCTTTATTGGAACTACCTCTTGTAACTGTTTCCCGCTTCTAAGTGTAATCACTTTGCAATTTTACCTAGGATTTATTTCTGTTTTACTAGGCAAAGCCCTTTGACTTCTTGAATTTGAAGAACTAGCAATTTACCCAATTTGCACTTCAAAGTTCCTAGTTTGACTTGCTATTTGATCCATTCTAACTTCCAATATGTCATATTGCTTATCTAATTTGTCAAACCGCTCATTAGAAACAGAAATAAATTTTTCTAAAGTAACTTCATATTCTATCATGTTGTCTTGATAATTAGCTTGACCTTGTCCATGATTAGGAAATGGTGATTGGTACATCTCTTTTTGGTTGAATTGGTTCTCTTGATTTTCTTGGTTGTCTTGATTAACTCCCCAAGACAAATTTGGATGGTTTCTTTAACTAGGGTTGTATGTGTTTCCATAAGGCAATTGTTGAGCTCTAGTTTGATTCCCCACAAAATGCACTTGTTCTTGAGCTAGACATTTAAAAGATTGGTAGTTTCTACCACACTCTTCATAACCTATAGTAGCAAGATTCACATGCTCCAGTTTTCTTGTTAAGGCATTAAACTTGGCAGAAAGTAGTGAAATACCATCTACTTCATGCACACTAGCCACCTTTTTAGGTAAAGATCTCTCACTAGATCAATGGTAATTATTTTCTGTCACGGATTCAAGCAATTCCAATGCTTTAGCTATATTTTTATTCATAAGGGCATTTTCAGGAGCCGCATCTATTGTACTCCTCAATAGTCATGTTATCTCATTATAAAAGGTTTGAATAATTAACCAATCTAGAATTCCATGGTGAGGAAACTTTCTTTGAAGGTATTTAAATCTTTTCCATGCTTCATAAAATGATTCACCATCAAATTGCATAAAACTAGTTATATCAATGCTGAAATTTGCAATTTTCCTGGGAGGAAAATATTTTGCCAAGTATTCTTTAGAAAGATCATTCCAAGTGTTGAAAGTTCTAGCAGCTTGACCTTGCAACGAAGCTTTTGCCTTATCCTTCAATGAGAAAGGAAAAAGACATAGCTTAATTGCATCATCACTAACTCCATTCTTCTTGATAGTGTCATAAATTTTCAGAAAATTTGCCAAATGAGCAATAACATCTTACTGGTCTAACCCATAAAAAAGTTGTTGTTGAGCTATGTTAATGAGAGTTAGTTTAAGTTCAAAATTATTGTCATTCATTGCAGTTCGAGTCATGCTTGATCTAATATGATCATTAGGCATGGCATGTTCCCTCAAAGTGAGGTTTCTTGGTTGAATTTGATCTTATGGGTCACTCATATTTACTTCTTCGTCACTAGCTTCTCCCACGTCAACCCAACTTTCTTCTTCTAGACACTATTGTGCATGAATTTGTTCACTTTTTTCTCTTTCTAAATGAAGTCTCTCCCTCATTGCTTTGTTATTCTTTCTACATTGCTTTTCAATCTCATGATTAAATTTTTCTAATACCACATGTCTATTACTGCTCATATAACTCCCGCAGAAAAGCAAATGAAAATAATTAAAATAAAATTTCAAGTTAATAGTCTCTTTGAATTTATTGTTATCAATTTAATTTTTTCTTCCCCGGGAATGACGCCAAAAACGTGTTCGATGAATTGCGTTTGTAATTATAAACCGCAAGTGCACGGGTCGTACAAGTAGTAAGTGTGTATAATGATCATTCCCAGAGAAGGAGTTAATTGATTAACCCTAATTCAATTTGACTATTATTTGAAAATAAATAAATTAATTTGATATTTTTAAAAAAAAATTATGTAACAACTTCTTAATTTAAAATTCAAAATTAATTCCAAATTCAAAATTAAATTAAGATTATTATCTAACCAATTCAAACTTCAAATTAAAATTAAAATTAAAATTTAAATAAACTAAAATTAACAAGCATGATTAGATTTCATTAGAATTATTTCAAATGGGCAAAAACTCAATTTCAAATTAATTCAAATGTTCCTTAAATCAACATTACTAATTCTTTAAAATTTAATCTTCTTTTCTTTTAAGCAAGAACATTAATAATTGCTAAATTTAAATGTTCTATTCTCATGAATAATAAACTATAATAACCTATCAAGCTTAAAGGAATTAAGTTGGTCTCCTAGAATTCTTTTACCTCTAAAATGAATTTTTAGAAGTTGTTGATTTTCATAATCTAAAATCATACATAGCTTTCACTCAACATATGATTTCAATTGATCATGTAATTGGTGGCTAATCAATCACAAGAATAGATCAAAATCAACAAAATCTTGATTCAAAAAATAAAATAGTAATTTAAATCAATCAATACCCATCATCCATAATCCTAAATCCACTTAATTCTACTAAAAAGATTAGTTATTCATAGCTAAGTTAAAAATAAAAACATTCAAAATGAATAAATAAATCAAAGTATTCATAACTCTAAAATTTAACTTAATGAAATAACAAAGAAATCAAAGCATTAAAAATTAAAATTCTAAACTATAATTGAATGTTCAAACTTGATGGATGAATCTTGTAAAGATGATTGAATCCTCCTCCAAGCACATATTTATTCTTCCCTCCTTCTTATCTAATAATGGATGAAGGTTTTTAGAGAAAGAGAGAAAAAATGAGATGGAGATGAATTCCCTCAAGGATGGCTAAATTTGGTTGTCCCTATTCATTCTAAGTTTTTCACACCCTAAAACAGACTCCTATTCCACATCAACTTCTGCAAAAATTCAAATTTTAACTTTCAAGCCATTTTTCTATCAGATAGAGACCTTATCTCAATCTAATTTCTCCAGAAACGTTGTAGCCCTCGAAGTTTAGATGATTGTAGGCTTTTGAATAATCTCAATTGGATTTCGAAAGCTCAAGATATTGCCCAATTACTCTCAGTAGCTCGGAATGTAATTCTGCTTTAGTATCTCAGGCCTAATTTCGACTTGATGGTTGGAGGCCCCACCAATCTTGGATTTTAATGAACTAGAACTCTTTGGAAATCTTGAGATGTCTACTACAAACTTCATGAAGACAACCTTTTGAATCTCAAACTCTATTATCACCGAAATTTTTATTAAAGTTTTAAGGATTTAATCTGTCTAAATTATCTGTTTGCAAGAGTCCTATAAAAATTAACTTAAATTAAGCCTTATTCAAAAATAATAAAATTAAAACACATAAATAAGTTTAGAATAAATTAATTCAACTCAATTTCATGCTAAAACTGATAAAAAAATATATGTTCGATATGCACTTATCAACCATTTAGATTGTTTTTTTTTTTAATTTTCATTCTTTTTCTTTATTCACCTTTTCCTGTCCCTTCTCTCTACGTGGCTCGAAAGTCTTTTACTTAAATTGTTAGTTCTTAGCTACTTCCTCTATCTATTTTAAAATAAATGTCTATGTTTTTCTCTCTCCTTCTCCTTCTCCTTCTCCTTTTTCTTCTTCTAGTTGTGTTTAATTAATATGTATTTAATATGAGATCTATATAAACAAAATATATTGTAGTGTTAATGTAGACATAGTCCACTATAAGATTTCCGCAGAATTGCAATGGAAAAATCTGTCATTAATAAGGTTTGTAACAGCGTAGTTATGGAAAAAAACTCCATTGCAGATTTTTTGCAAAATTTTGGGACGTGAAAAGTGACCATTATTACACTTAATAATAGATTTGCGACTACCATCCATTACCATATGTGATGGATTTTTAAATTTGTTATAAACAAAATTGACCAAAATCAATAATTTGTCATTAATAACAATGGATTTAGTATGAAATTGTAGTTACAAACTGTAACATATTAATGATGACATGTTTAGTGACAAATTGTTATGGCATCTGGTGACAAATCTGTCGTTAAGAGGAAAAACTTAGGAACGAAATTTCAGTCGTAAGCGATGACGAACTTGTAACAAAATACTTGTCGTTGCCATTTGCAACTGAGTTGTTACAAATATTTTGTTACACTTTGTTGTTTATTCATTAATAATTCTCGGTTATACTTTGTAACAGATTTCTTTCTGTGATAAATAATGATGGATTTTTTTTTACAAATCCGTTACTAAGTCAAAAAAAAAAATTAAAAATTAAATTTATAATAATTATTATGTTCTTAATTCATTATTTATTTCAATTCATGCATTGTTTTCAATAAATGTAGAGTAACTTCAATATTTTGGAATGTAATACAATATTAAAATTATATTTAATAATGTTATTGTTAACTAAATTATTAGCTGTTAAATTTATTTTGATCTTAGGTATTTAAATTGAATATTGCTAATTTTATTACTAAGTGATTTTGTGCAGGAAATAAGTTAAGAATCTGTAAAAGTTAATCTTTTGGATGAAGTCATGTACCTTCCATCAAGACTAAGGGCAGTTTGACAAGAAAAAGAGTCATCACTTTGAATCAAAATTTCCAATAAAGATCACGGTCTCTGTCACGGTCTAAAGTCTAGTGTGACATGATCTCTCGATCAAGATATTCTTAGTCTGTCCAGAATATGGTTAAAAATTGATTCAATTTTCTATAGTGAAGATCATGGTGTGCTGTCATTCTCAATGGTCAGCATAACCAGAAATCCAGAACAGACGAATAAGGAGCATGACCGGACTGATGATCAAATAATCCTGCTAAAACATCCAGTAGAGATCATGGTGAGAATTGTGATTTGCATTTGGCCGTGACACAATCTTCCGACCGGACTAAGGTCACATCCGACAATGGTGTTCATATCAGTCAGAGAAGTTTAAGGTGTGGATCAAGTAATCAATAAGGATGCGACAAGTGTCGATGTTCTAGAAGACAGAAGTTTAGGTTTCAAATTTATTGGCTGGATGCAAGTATTTTTATTAGACTAAACCTATGGGATAAGTGAATTTCAACTGTTGTGAGTTGACCCAACAAACGGATGACACTTGTACTAACCATTGGAAACCCATTAAACACAAATTCATTATTACATTTGGAACAATCTCAGTCCACTCATGAAGTTCTTTTTTCGACCTAAATTAATGGCTATCAACCCGAAAAGTCCTCTAATAGTGCACTTAATACAAGAGATTTGATAATTGGATGTCAATCTTCCCTCAAAAGATTTGCAATGAGAAAATCGACTTGGAAGTCTATAAATATATCTTCCTCCCTTCATTTATAATAACTAATTATATTGATTATAGCCAAACTCTGACAAATTTATTTCTTGAGCCATTTTTTTTTATTTTCATTGATTTGTGAATTGTAAAAGTATTGAATGCCCATTATGAGGTAGGGCCTGAACTAATAAAACACTTTACTATAATTTTTTTATGATCTTATAAAATACTAGGTTAGAGAGTGATCCTTAGCTAAAACTCTTATAAGGATTGTGAGAAAATATAAACCTTTTAAAAAGTTAGGTGTGAGCTTAAAAAACACTAAGTTATAGTTAAAATTGTAAAAATCCACGAGTTAGTAAAATACTCAACTCGTTGATTGAGGAGTAAACATGGGATACACTTATCCGAACCACTATAAATTTATATATTTGATCTTCTTCTTCCTTAAACTTTTTATTCATTTAAGAAATTTTAATTTCTCCTTTAAACCTTTAAAAGGAACCAGTTACCTCCTCCCCTCCCCTTCCCTCCCCTCCCCTTAGTGGCCTAGGGCACAACAGTAATAAAATAAGTACATATATATATATATATTCATAAGTTACATAAAAATATTTAGAGTTAAAATAAAAATGTTACATAGAAAGAAAACGCTAAAAATCAATAGAATCAGCTGCTGTGAAAGATGATCCACCATCAAATTGTTTAGCAATCTCTTCATCATTTGGCGCCACTCATTTTGCACCCTACGAAACTCCTCACGATCTTGGTCATATACCCGATGCTCTTTCTCAATCCATCAACTCACAATACCAGCTTGTGCTTCTAACATCTCTTGAACAGCTTTAGCTGTTGGCTGGACGGGGCTTCTCAACCATGATGTTGCTGAGCTAATGAATGAATTCAGATCATAAGTCAACACTCAAAAGCATGAAACATATATCCGTCTTTTATTCTACCCATGAATTAGTTCCAAATATATAACAATATAATCAACTTCTGCTATCTTTGATGAACCCTCCACCGGCTGAGAAACTGTGGCCACTAGACTCTCTACTCGATCCTATATTAAGCAGTACATATATTTTAGAAAAGAAAATTAACAATAAAAATTTAAAGTATATATTAAATTTAAGAAGTTTAAACAGACTTAACACTCACGGTTTAGGCATGACCATCAACTAAAGTGTCATCTTTCTTCCTATGCAACCTTTTAAATAACTCCCACGAAGTTGGAGTCTGCTACAGCTCCTTAATATAAAACATATTTATTATTATCAGTTACATAAATAAATATTTAAAATATTTACCAAAATTGAGAAATGGCTTAAATAAAATTTAACCACCATCTTTATAGCATGCTACACAGTAGATCTAGAATCACATATATGTCGTGCTAAATTGGTCCCAGGTCCACCATTCTCATTCCTTCTGTTTGTGGATGCAATACAGGAACATGCAAGCCATGCTTCAGATCTCAAACATGCTTGCCAATTATCCCATACTTTTTGAGAAACATACTGAAGTCTTCGGTCTGCCCATCTCTAGTTATACAAAATCTTGCTATACTGATTAGCAGCAATTTTATTCCAGACGGTCTTATTTACCCCCTTTTATCCTTCCTGCCGCTGATATTTTTTTTGAAAATAAAAAATTCATATAAATAATATATAAAAATTAATTCATTAGTTAGACAATGTATTTAGCATTAAACTATAAATAATTTGTAATTAAAAATTGTATTTATACCATAAACTTCTGCCAATAAAAATTTTTGTATTGATATAATAGGTAATAACAAACTAGTTGTTGCTGCAAGCAAAGGAAAAGAGAGATATTGAAAGTTGACGAAATTCAGAACTTATTTGTACCCAATAAAAATATATCACTCATTACCTTATTAACTACTAGTTTTAATTTTAAAGATTATAATATCAACATGGCTCGTATATAGAAATACCAAAAAAATCTCTTCTAATGAGCTTTATTACCCAAAGTTTTATAACCCAAATCAGAAGTTATGGTATTATATATTGCTTTCATCTTTAAGTTTAGGCTCCATTTCAACATATTCAAGTTAAATTTCATAAACCTACTTGTGCCAATGACGTTAATTATGACTCTAAAATTATATTAGTATCTTATATAGAGATATGCAATGTATTCCAAATAATACAAAAACTTCCATAAACAAACTTCACTGGAATAGGCAATAAAGTGTGTGCACCCGTGTATATGCATATAAATTCAAATCCTAGAAACCAATTTGCCTAAGAATGGAATTAAATTTAGATGGTATTTAATAAATGACAACAACAACAACTAAGCCTTAGTCTCAAACAAGTTGGGGTCGGCTGTATGGATCCTCAACAAAATAAGCTCAAAAGACACCAAAAAAGATACTACAGCCTTAGGCCCCTTCCAAGACACGGATTTTACATCTCCATTCAAGTCTGTCATTAATCAAATCCGCATCAAGATCTAAGGCACGTAAGTCTCTTGCCTATCACCTCATTCCACACAGTTCTAGGTCTTCCACGACCTCTAGCCCCCTCAATCAACAAATTCTCACACTTACGAACCGCAGCATTAGGAGGTTTTCTTAAAACATGCCCATACCATCTAAGTCTTCCTTCCCTCACCTTATCTCCGACATCCGCTACTTGGACTTTTTGTCGAATATGAACATTCTTAATGTTGTCCAGTCTGGTATGTCCACACATCCATCTTAGCATCCTCATTTCTGCCACACTCATCTTATGCAAATGTTGTCCCGTTGGTGCCCAACACTCACTACCATAGAGCATCGCAGGTCTAACAACCGTCCTATAGAATTTATCTTTCACTTTCAGAGGTATTTTCTTATCACATAGAACCCCAGTCGCACCCTTCCACTTCAACCACCCTACCTGTATTCTGTGAGCCACATCTTCATCTATACGGCCATCATTCTGGAACACCGAACCCAAATATTTGAACTGCTTGGTTTTAGGAACCAAAACTCCATCCAACTTAACCTCATGTTCCTGCTTCTTCCTTAGACTGAACTCACAGTGCATATATTCCGTTTTACTCCTACTTAACTTAAAACCCTTGTCCTCAAGGGTTTTTCTCCACACTTCCAACTTACGGTTTACACCAGCACTAGTCTCATCAATTAAAATAATGTCATCAGCAAACAACATACACCAAGGAACATCGTCTTGTATGCTTCTGGTTAGCTCATCCATAACCAGGGTAAATAAATATGGACTCATGGCCGAACCTTGATGCAATCCGGTAGTAATGGGGAAAGCCTCAGTGTCTCCACCAGGTGTTTTCACACTAGTGGATGCATTCTCATACATGTCCTTGATGATGTTGATATATTTGCCGCTGACTCCTTTCCTCTTCAAAACCCACCATAACACTTCTCTTGGTACTCTATCATATGCTTTCTCCAAGTCAATAAATACCATGTGGAGATCTTTCTTCTTCTCTTGATACAATTTCATTAGTCTTCTTATAAGAGAAATAGCCTCCATGGCAGATCTCCATGGCATAAACCCAAACTGATTCTCCGAAACTCTGGTAAGCTTCCTCAATCTGTGTTCAATAATCCTTTCCCATAATTTCATAGTATGGCTCATAAGTTTGATACCCCGATAATTTGTACAACATTGAATGTCTCCCTTATTTTTATATATGGATACCAGGATACTCTTCCTCCAGGCATTCGGCATCTTACGTCCTTTCACAATAGCATTAAAGAGTTTAGTTAACCAGGCAACTCCTACCTCTCCAAAGTTCTTCTAAACCTCTATAGGAATACCATCCGGGCCACAAGCTTTACCAACTTTCATATACTTCAAGGCTTCTCTTACTTCACTATGCAAGATCCTCCTAGACCAGCTGATATAACCATTTGTTGCAAGAAGATCTTGAAAATCTTGTTCATGTTCAGGGTTGAATAACTGCTCAAAATAAGCCTTCCACCTCTCCTTAATCTCAATATCTCCTGTCAACACCCGTTGATCTTCATCCTTTATACATTTGACTTGGCTTAAATCTCTGCTTTTCCTTTCTCTCATCCTTGCAATCTTATAAATATCCATTTTTCCCTTTTTAGTACCTAACTTTTGATAAATCCCTTCTAAGGCTCTGCCACGAGCTACACTAACAGCCTTCTTTGCCTCTTTCTTAGCCCTCTTATATTCCTCAAAGGTCTCGCTATTAACCGCATTCGGTAACTTTTTATACCATTCCCTCTTAGCCTTAATAGTCTTTTGAACCTCCTCATCCAACCACCATGCATCGTGCGGTCGAGGCCCTGCCCTTTAGAGATCCCAAGCAATTTACTACCCGCTTTCTTAATGTCATCTTCCATTTTTGTCCACAAGTCCTCTGCACTAGCCTCAAGGTTCCAAATGTCTTCCTTTAGTAACTCCTCCTTAAAGGTACCTTGAGCTAGGTCTTTCAATTTTCACCATCTTATCCTTGGTTCCAATACTTTCTTATCATTCCTCTAGCTACTTTTATTCTTAACATCTAAAACCACAATACGATGTTGTGCCGTCAATGCTTCACCCGGAATGACCTTGCAATCCTTACACTTACTTTTATCCCGTCTTCGAGTAAGTATGAAGTCTATTTGACTTTGGGTTCGTCCACTCTTAAAGGTAATCAAGTGTGACCCCCTCTTTTCAAAGCAGGTATTTGCCAGCACTAGATCATAAGCCACCGCAAAATCCAAAATGCTCTTTCCCTCCTCATTCCTGTTGCCAAAACCATAACCCCCATGGACCCTGTCATAACTATTACTGTCCTTACCAACATGCCCGTTAAGGTCCCCACCAATGAAAATTTGCTGATTATCTGGAATACCTTGCATGATTTCATCTATATCTTCCTAGAACTGAACCTTGGATGCTCCGTCCAAACCTACTTGGGGAGCATAAGCACTAATAACATTAATAGTGTCATCTCCCAAAACAAGCCTCAAAGAGATAATCCTGTCTCCCTTTCTCTTCACTTCCACCACCTTGTCTTTAAGCGTAGGCTCAATAATAATGCCCACACCATTCCTATTATTATCCAAGCCGCAATACCACAGCTTATATCCTGAGTTACCAATCTCTTTTGCTTTATTTACCTTCCACCTGGTTTCCTGCAAACAAGCAATACTAACCTTCCTTCTTTTCAAAGTATCCATAAGCTCTATAGACTTCCCAGTCAGAGTGCCAATATTCCAACTACCTAATCTTAATTGGCTCCCTTGAACTTGCTTCTTTAGCAGCATTCGTCCATAATGCGGTAGCCCTTTCCTGTCTGACACCACATCCGGGCACTGATATGGCGGGACTAACTTCTTTACTCATACCCGTCCATGGCATGGGAACCTTTGCTCATACTCCACCACACCCAGGCGTCGATGTGATGGAACCCCTTGCTCATTTAACACTACACCCGGGTGCCAATGTAGCGTGTGCCTAGGTGAGCACGTCCCAATGGTATAATGATAGCTTTGAGGATCCATAAAAAGTTTGGCAAAATTTTTTACACTGGCCGCCAATCTACCGCAACCCTCCTCCTTTATCCGGGTTTGGGACCGGCTACGATACTCGCAGGCGGAGTTGTATTTAATAAATGACAATGACAATATATATGAAATCGTAATCCTCAAACAAAGATGAACATCAAAAGCAGTAAATAAAAGAATCATCCAAATATTACACTATACTAGGAAGAGAATAGGGAATTTATCCATAGTTTTCAAAATCGAGTACAAAGTGCAATTCTTGGAAAGGTGTTTCACACATATTACATTGTTAGTTACTAGTTCATTCATTCTTGTTGTTTTCAGTACAAACCAAGAATACAATAATCAATTGATTGATTATTAAGTTTGAGGATAGTGGAAACAAATTAATATGAGTTGGTGTATGTCTTTATGTCTGTCTTAACCTCAAAATAATTGGAGGTCAAATGACTATAATTTTAGCTCAAACATAATCATAAAATCATAGATATAACTCAAACAAGATAAAATAAATCACAAATGACCAATGCAGATCTCTCTATCTCTTATAAACAACAAAGAACAAACAAAAACATAAATATAACCATTACAAAATAATATAAATCCATAAAATGATGAAGACAACTTGAAAAGGTGATGGTAATGTATTAGAAAAATTTAAAAAGAATTTTGAAGCCAAAATTGTGGGTGAGCAATGAATGACAAGCCAAAAGAATTATGAAGCCAAAAAACTCCAGACAAAACCAAATCCAAAAGATAGGTAAACTAACAAGTCTGCATATCGAAGATCACATCTTGAAGAAAAAAAATTCAATAAAGAAGAAAGAATCAACCAATCACTAGAAAAAAAAAGAGAGCTTTCAGATATGAAATAAATAACTAAAGTATGTATTGATACCTGGTTCTAGTATGAGCGAGCTTGAATAGATCATGATAAAGAAGAGTTCTCGAGTCCATTATTCAAGTAAATAAGAAAATTGTACATATTGAAAATTAAATACTGACACAGAGCGCTTCCTTTCTCTTTATTATTACACTCAGAAACTGAAGTTTGTGTGTGTTGCAAAGTTATGAATGAATCTAAGGAGGTGGGTTGATATAATGGCTTTTTTTTTATGTTTTTTCTACATTGATATATACAGATAGAGAGAGATGGAGAGTTTCTGTAAAAATGGTTAGTTGAGAAGTTTGTTTCTTGATTTTTTTTCTTTTTTTTTCTTTTATATAAGTAAAGTAAATAAATAAATAAAAAGAGTAAAATTTTCAAGTTACATAAAACAACTAATTGCAAGTTACAACAAATATTTCGAGTACTCAAAAATAGTTAATTAATATTCTCAAGATTAATTGATGCGTCCCAGTTAACTCTAGCAAGTGCACTAGTTATATCAGTAATATAGATTTGTGAATCCGAATATCATCCCATGAAAACCAAATTTTAAAAGCCAATTATTATATTGTGTTGACTATTATTTGAGAAATGATATTTGAAAGAAAAGGATTTTAATTTAAATATAAAATTAAACTAAATTGCTGGAAATTAAATATTTTTTATGAATTAAGAATAAATCAATCAATAAAATATGTTAGAGTCCACAATCTCCCTAAACTTGCATAGATATTAAAATTGATTAAGAAAATTGAGTTAAGATTGGTGGGTTATGTTTTAGCCTAGCTAACCTTATTCAGGGACATAGTTTTTCAAATTAAAATTAAACTCTTATTCAGACACTTTAACATTAAATTGGACATGATCAAATACAGTTATTCCACCTTATTCAGAGACACGAATAGTGTCACAAGCTAATATCAAATTATCTATTCGAACAAATCATCAATTAAACCTGTTATACAAAATCACCTATATAAATTAAGCATTCAAATCTCATTGAATAAAAACACTAACTTCTCTATTCAACACATCATCAAGGAATGTAATCAATTAAATATTGAATACAAGCATTAAGAATAAGAAATTTATATAAAACTAACTCAAATTTCATAAATCATAATCAATATCCATTCATAGTTTATGGTTCATGTTTCCCTAACAAAAAAAATTGCTTCATACTTAAATCTAAGAAACTAAAACTAAAATTGAAAGAAAATATGATAAGAATAAGCAAACTCTTGATAGTTGTTTTTGGCTTCAGCTTGAACCCCTTCTTCAATCTGATTTTGTCTTCAAGAAGAAAGAAGAAGAAGAAGCCTTCAAATTTGCATGAAGAACTTGTTGTATTCCTTTACTGGTTTTTGTAAAAACTCCAAAGCTCTCCTCTAAAATCTGTTTGTCTTCCTTTTTAAATCCCTTACCTCCCTATTTTCTCTAGGTTATAATAAGAAAACTTCTTATTTTGTTGAAAACTCTGAACAAAATAGGAAAAAAAATACAAGAAGTCCTAAAAAAATAAGAAAGTAAATAAATAAAAAAAAGTCCTAAACAAAATAAGAAAACAAAAGAAAGTTCTAATGAATTGAGGAAACTAAAAATTCCAAATATTTGCTGTAAATTCATGCATTTGCATGACCATGCATCTGCCCATGTACCTTTATGCCTTTCAAAACTCTACACTGAAAAAACTCTAGCAGCCACATGCATGACCATCTGTATGTCCATGCGTCTGCCCATGCGCATCTCTGCTCTTTTTGTGCTTTCATTGGATTTTTAGTGTATTTTCTAAAATGCACTTGCAAAAATATAAAATAAGACTAAATAACTAAAATTAAATGGAAAATAGATAAAACTAATAAAAAATAACAAAAACTAATACAAATGTTGTCCCAATTTGTGTATGAAATACACATTTATTAACTACCCCACACTTAGCTCTTGGCTCATCCTCGAGTAAAGTCAAAATTAAACTAAGTCTGAAAGATTATCTCAACACAACAGAGAAACTTCAAATGGGTCTCATATTCAACATCAATCATCAAATTCCATAGAAATTCAATTAACTGGAAGTTAAAGAATAAAAAGATCATATTGAAAAAGTAGACAAACATTGCTCATCCATAAGCTCACAAGAACTGCAATTAATCAAAATTTGACCCTTCTCATTTATTTATTTATCTATTTTTTAAAGCTATTGTGTTTTACTTCCTTTTTCTCTTTTTTTATTTGACATTTTCTCTCGTTTCAGTAACTTTTTAACTTTTGACCGCCACCTTCACAAAGCGCCTTGCTCATGTTCTTTAAAAAATTTATATGAGTTTAAACTAGAATAGCAGAGCAATATCTACTTAGTTTATGAACTTTCTCTTGTCGCAATTGCTTTTAACCGCCACCTTTCAGAAAGTTCCTTGCTCATATTCTTTAATATTTTAATTTAATTAGAATTGGAATAGCGAAGCAAAAATTAATTTACTCTTATTCTAGCTAGCTGTTTTGGCCTGAGAGTCCACATAGGGTGCATGCCGATCCCTGATTACTTTAATAAGATAGAATAGTGGAATACAATTTCCCAAATCACAGCAACTTTCTTAGTGTTCATTTTAAAAATTGATTGAAAAAGGTCAAAAAGAAACATAAGTATTAAAAAACATATTTGATATTACTTATAGAGTTTGCAAGGCTAGTTTCTAAATCAACAGAATGCTAGAAATTCAAAAACTTCCAGGTAATTTAAACATCATGAAACAAAGATAATATAAGTTGAGTATAATAGACCCATAAAATTGAATTAAGAGTTTCAGTTATTGATTCAAAATTCTCAAACAAACAATGGTTCAACAATTCAATAACAAGCTCAAGTTTCACACGTAAGAGGTTAAGCATGAGTATGGGCAAAAATTTCAAACATCCAACCCCATATTTTATAAGCTAGCATTGTCCTCAATGCAAAAATAAAAAGAACACGGGAGAGAAAGAAGAAAAATAAAGGTTAAAAATACTCCCTTGATATGTTGTGAGGACAATTAGTATTAAGTTGGTGCTATTGTGATGGAGATGATTGTTCTTATTTGACCTCTTCCCTAATATCTTGTTTGATAATTAGTATTCATCTAACTTTCGCTCAATCTGCAAGCGAGCACTATGACGATGGAGGATACCTGTAATCTTAGTATACTTGCCATTCATATCAGTATGTAATGATTCATTTGATGTCAAGATATGCTCAAGTGTCACCGAGGAGGGAGGGGGACTAGGGGTATCATGTGGTATCTCAGTTTTTCCAATAGGTTGTGCTTCCTCATCTATTAAAATGCATTATTCCCCTAGCTTGTGAAATAAATACATAGATTTAAGAGCATCCAAATCTATTAATTGAATTTCTACAATTGGGGTTCCTAAATTCATTAGCCCAAGATGATGTGCTATGGAAATAATCATTCCCCCAACTGAAATATCCCCCTTATCATTAAGTGCTACAAGTGACAGATGGTAGAGAAACAGTACTCCACCATTTACCCGTTGCCCATTTTTCATGCACCAAAGAATAAACAACTCAATTTGTCACAGTCCCATTGCTAGCGCCGCTATCAAATATTGTGTGGCTAAGCACTCTATGTATATATCTATGTGAGGGCTTTATCAATTTTGAAGCTTTAGAGAGATTAGCTTTAAAAAGTTCATCATACGGAGCATATTATTTCCAAGCATTAATAGCTGAAAAAGCTTCATGGGACTATGTTTTTAAAGCATGGTTGGGGTGTCTAAAACCACCATTTAGAAAACCAAAAACAACATTTTGTTATGCAAAGTCAGAGAAAAATTTGAATTGAGCATCCGAAAGTGAATTTGATTAGTATCAGTGCAATTGTACATATTAAAATCATATGTAAGTGTGCTAAAAAAATTCTAAAGTTAAAGCTTGATATAATGGCTTGTGAATACTAAAAAGTTTAATCCATCCAGTTCTCTTAATCAGCAAAGATATTTCATCAAATAAATTCAAGTACTTAAGAGTTTCGACATGGAGATACCCGTCAACACCAAGTTCCTCTTTTTCAACTTTGCATACCTTGCCTTTCGCTCTGAATTGACAAATTTAATTGAAGTTAGAGATGCAATGGGCTTGGATGAGGATGAATGTCCTCTTTGTCTTTTGGGGTTTAAAGCTATTGCACTCTTTGATCTCTTTAGTGGCATAGTGAAATAACTAATTTTTTTTAAATTAGGAATTGGTGAAAGAAATAAAATACCTATTTTCCTTTTGTAAGAGAGTCTGCTAGTTCGTGAGGCTACTAGTGGCTGCAAGCCTCGGTAGAGACTGGTGGTGGCTTGGTGCTACTTTCATGTGGCTGCTAGATGCTCAATCGGTGGAGTATCACTGCTGGTATGAGTTTGAGCTACTACAGGTGTGAGCTAGAGTGGCATGCAATTACTGAGGCTGCTGGTGGTGCTAAACTAATGCTATTGGACACACAATGCAATGGAGGAGACAGAGCAATGTGCGGCAAGCAATAGGTGGAGTGAGGCACTACTACGTTGGCTAGGCTTATGTGCATTGGTTGCTCATGCCATCGGTAGAAGTTGGTGCATACAACTAGGGGTGGAGCGACGCTACTGGGATTCGCTATCGATGGAGCTAGAGCAACTAAATGCACGACACTAGTGGAGCTATGCTAGCTAGAGCTTTGCTAGTCAAGGGTGGCTGCTGGTGGGGGTTTAGCGTGATGGTGGTGGCAGCTACAAATGAAAGAGGAAAAAATAGATTTAGGGTTTTGTTAGAGAAAGAGGAAAGAAAAATAAATAAAATAAAGAAATAGAAAAAGAAAAGAAAAGTGGTTAACAAAATGAAATAGAAAAAGAGATTTTTTTATAAAAAAAAATGTAAATAAAGGAATAAATAATAGCAAAAAATAAGCTAAAATAAAAGACAACTAAAATGAGATTACTAAAATGAGAAGAAAGAAAAGGAAAAGGAAAATAAATAAATAAATAAACAAATTTTATTATTGTTTTTTTAGAATTTTTTTTCTTTTTTTAGAATTTTTTTTATTATTTTGTTTTTTTTAATAAAAAATAAATAAAGGAATAAAGGAATAAATAATAATAAAATAAAATAACTAAATAGATATGTATATAGGAAATTTGCATGGACATGCAGTTGCCCGTGCACCCTTCTATCCAAATTCTTTCTCCTCATCTCATCTTACATATAATTTGGATGATCATGCAAATGGTTGTGCAACTCTTAGCCTCATTTTTCTAGATGCGTCTGAATTGTGCATGGGTAAGTACATGACCATGCATCTGACCATGCACAATTATGGCAAAAATCATTTTTCATCACTAAAATCTCCAAAATCTTGCCAAGCAAAATGAGAACCATTTTAAACACTTATGCACTTCCAACCCAAAAAATTTTGAAAGGCTAAACCCACGCTTTAAAGCTTCTAATCAATAATTAGGATTAGAAAAATACATTAAACATATTCCTAGAAACTCAAATAAAAGAAGCTAGCTAAAAATCAAAATAAAAAGATGAGAGTACAGAAAAATAGTTCTAAGTTATAGTCATTAGCTTGACCTTTTTAGGAGTTTAGTCTCTCAAATTGACGGCTTTGATTGTCGGATCAAACCGTCTTTTGAAATATGGCTTAAGTCAATGCCCATTGAATTTGAAAATTTATCCAGATTTTAGGTGTTTAATTTCTATTGCTCCAAATTGTGAAGACTCACTATGTCATACGGACCTCTCCATGTGGATTTAAGCTTACTGGAAATAGTCTCAACTTACTATAATAAAGCAACACCTTTTGGCCATGTATAAACTCCTTGTAGACAATACGTCTATTGTGCCACTCCTTTGTTCTCTTCTTATAGAGACTTGTATTGTCATATGCCCATTGGTGAAATTCTTCCAGTTCATTAAGCTACAACAAATGATTGTTACTTGCATTTTGAACATCAAAATTTAAAAATTTAGTAGCCCAATAAGCTCTATGTTCAAGTTCAACTAGCAAGTGACATGCTTTTTCAAAAACTATCCTTAATGGTGATGTACCGATGGGCATTTTAAAAGCCGTTCTATATGCCCAAAGTGCACCATCTAACTTAATTGCCCAATCTTTTCTAGAAGCACTGGCAGTTTATTCTAGGATTCTTTTTAGCTCATGGTTATAAACTTCTACTTGCCAACTTGTTTGTGCATGGTAAGGTGTAGATACCTTGTGCCTAACCCTATATTTTTTCAATAATTCTTCGAAATGATGATTACAAAAGTGTTTATCACCATCACTAATAATAGTTCTAAAGGTCCCATATCTAGTAAAAATATTTTGTCTAAGAAATTGAACAACAATCTTTGAGTCATTGGTTCTCATTGGGTAAGCCTCCAAATTAACATGTTTGCTTGATCAATTGAACCACAGCTGGTTTGATCTCAAAGTTGTTAGCTTGAACCAAAGGTCTAAGAATGCTTAGTCATATGCCTTCCAATGATGGCATAGCATAATCTCTCATAGTTGAATAGGTTGTTGAACTTCTCTAGCACCATCATTGTTTCCTTCAGCTGGAATAAGATCTTGTGGATCATCTGCCATGTTGAGTTGATGATTTTCTCTTCTTCTTAAATGAAAATTTCGCTTTGGCTCTGGATCAAATTCTACTAAGGGCTCCCTAGAAGTTCTAGTCATACACTAACAAAATCTGAAGCAAAAGTAAATAGATAAAATAAAACTAAATTCGCAAATTAAAAGCTAATAACAATATAATAATTTTGAAATAAATCTTTGGTCCTCGGCAACGGCGCCAAAAACTTAATGAATCCAAGTTAACTTTAACAAGTGCACTAGTTGTATCAGTAATATAGATTTGTAAATTCGAATATCATTCCATGAAGTCCAAATTTTAAAAGCCAATTATTATATTATGTTGACTATTATTTGAGAAACAATATTTGAAAGAAAAGGATTTTAATTTAAATCTAAAATTAAACTAAATTGTTGGAAATTAAATATTTTTGGTGAATTAAGAATAAATCAATCAATAAAATATGTTAGAGTCCACAATCACCCCTAAACTTATATAGATATTAAAACTGATTAAAAGAATTGAGTTAAGATTGGCAGGTTATGTTTTAGCCAAGCTAACATTATTTAGGGACACAGCTTTTCAAATTAATATTAAACTCTTATTCAGACACTTTAACATTAATTTGAATATGATCAAACTCAGTTATTCGACCTTATTTAGGGACACAAATAGTGCCAAAGGCTAATATCAAATTATCTACTCGAACAAATCAACAATTAAACCTGTTATACAAAATTATCTATATAAATCAAGCATTCAAATCTCATTAAATAAAAATCATAACTTATCTGTTCGACATATCATCAAGAAATTTAATCAATTAAATATTGAATATAAGCATTAAGAATAAGAAATTTGTATAAAACTAACTCAAATTTCATAAATCAGAATCAATATACATTCATAGTTTAGGGTGTTAGTGTATGTGCCCTAGGTCATTTATTTGGATCTTTATGTTATACATTTATTATTAATAAATGAGGTTTTATTATCATTATTGTTTGTTTGCATGTTACACAATTTTGATATTTGTCCCTGGTTTATTATTGTTATAGAGATAAAAAAAATAATTCTTAACCAGTATGAACATTGATTTGATAATCATCAGATGGTTAAGTGTATAGTGATACAAATCAATTTAATAGATACTTGTTAGAGAACAATGTATTGGATAGACCCATCATGAGATTACTACATGGGTTAGTGTCATAAGTAAATCTCATGATAGTTATGTATTAATTCTTTGACTTGAGATTGTCATAGTTTCCAATACAAAGACTATTATATTTTGACATGATCAAACATTATCCGTAACTGGATAGTAATAAAGGTTATGATCATATATGATAGAAATTATGTAGAGGATAATGAACAATCAAGATAGAATTTGTCCCTCTCTTTGAGAGAGATATCTTTTGGGCCCCTCGATAAGTGAGACTGTGAAATGCATGGCCGTGCTCAAATGAATTGATAGTGTGATCAATTTCATTTGTTTTTATCAGTCTACTTGGAGATCGAGTAATCATAAGTTTGGACAATATAAGTATGACGTTGACCATGACTTATGTTCAAGCTAGATATCGTGTGACAAAGGGATTAATGCATGTACTATTATTAGGCAAATTGGACATTCCTTATATTAATTGGGTAGTTGTAACGCCTTGCTAGAGGCCAATTATGACTTGTTGGTTTAATAGAGATTAAATTTACTGCCAATTAATATGGGCCTATCGGGTCACACACAAGAATGCGCTGTGGGCTGGATATAATATTAATAATATTAATATTAGATATTAATATTTATTATTATTATTATTATTATTTTCATTTTTTATATATATATTATTAGATAATATATTCAGAATCCTAATTAGAATTGGATTCTGAATTTGACTTATATTCAGAATCCTTATTAGATTTGGATTCTGAATTTGACTTATCTTATCCAATTTCGAATTGGATTCTGGAGTGATTATATTCACTCCAGACGTTAAGTCTTCTTTGATGTAACATAAAAAGGAACGAAAAACTTTGAAACCGATATACGTTTTAGAGAAAATGTTTTTTCAGCCTTCACCGTTGTAGAGAGCTAGCACTCCAGACGGTAGCATTCGTATGGATACGCGATAGAGGGTGTTTCGCAATCGAGGCATCTCTTCCAAACTATGATTTCGAATCATCAACAGGTTAGTTCTTTGAACACTTTTGTCGAATTAAATGAACAGCATGGATCCTGATGGGAAATCAAAGATCAAAATTTTTCCGCTGCGTGTTTTTGGTTTGCTGTGATCTCTTAGATTTCCTAACAGTGGTATCAGAGCCACTTGTTGTTTTCATTTAAGTCGAAAATGCCATGTTGCTATGATTACATGAGATATAGTGATTTCGTATGGCATGTTAACTATAAAACCCTAATTCGTTTTTCATATGATGAGAAAGGATTGGTGTTTTTAATTTCGTTTTCATGAGATGATCACGTATATATAATTGGTTTTCATATGATGAGAAAGGTTATTTTTGGTTTCGTTTCTGTAAAACCCTAATTCATTTTTCATATGATGAGAAAGGATTGGTGTTTTTAATTTCGTTTTCATGAGATGATCACGTATATATGATTGGTTGATTAAAATGATTTTCATATGATGAAAATGATTAAGTTTATATGTGATATAAACATCTGGTAATGAGTCTGTAATGGGTTGTACATATTCGAAATAAAACAGTAAGAAGGTTAATGAGATTAACATTCTGTTTTAGGGTTTCGCCAAAGAAAAATGTTAATGAGATTAACATTTCTGTTTGGCTTCGAGGGGCGCTGCCCCTTCGGAACCCCGCCCGCTGACCGGCCAGCGGGAGCCCCGCCCGCTAACCGGCTAGCGGGACCGCCGTATGTTCGTGCCCTATAGTTCGTTACCGCGACATTAAGAATGTCAATATATTTGTTTCTATTTAACATGTTGGTGATGAATATGTTATGTTTGTTTGATGTCTTGGCATGGTGCATAGCATGGCCTTATGACCTATGTGATTGGTTTATTCATATCTTAATTTTGGGTAAATACGGCCTGCGTGTCGTTTATTTTGTTGTAATTTATTTTACTAGTAGTTAGATTTTCTTTTATTGTAATAAACGAAGATTCAAGCTACAATGTTTGTGATGGAGATTCATACCAAGGAGAAGATGGTTCCATGGTGATGGAAGCACAAGCTCAAGTTTTGAAGATATGTAATATTGCAAGTGTTGTAATAGATAGGTTTTTCACCTAGGGTTGCCTTTATGATCTTCATTTGGTCTCTTGAAGATCATATTTAGTTTGGCCATGCTACGTCACGTTTACATATTTTGTCATTTGGTATATGATGCTTATGTGATAAATTATATATATGCATATAGGATGCTAAAATATAATGATATGTAATGTAAGACATGATAATAATTTAGCTGAACCCTCATTAATAATTTAAGTCTAAATGCCATCCACGTTTTGAACACCTATCAAAACTAAGATTGTATTAAAGTAGGTATTGCCAAAGCAATATGCTTTAAACATTCCTAGCTAAGTAGGATGAGTAATAGTGTTACTCATATGTTTTAAAATTGGTTAGACTTAATTAGGCTATCAAAATGGTTTTGGGCCTAAGGCATTAGATGGAATTCAACATGCTATGACATATGATGTCAATATTCCATAAGTACTAAGAGTTACATGAGATGTAATTGGTAAAGATGTTACCTACCTAAATAACTTGATTTTAAGCGTCACGCCAAAGCTGAGTTTAGAATTAAGTGAAATACGGATCTTAGCCTACTAAAATTTTTCTTTAGAGGGTTATATTTTTAGTAGGAGTTTAAATAATTTTAACCTCATTATTAATTAAAATTTGACTTTGCATATTTATCAACAGATGGCTGCTAATAACAATTCCACCTTATCACTGCGATCTATCCTTGAGAAGGAAAAAACTGAAAAAATGTGGGACTAATTTTGTTGACTGGTTTAGGAACCTGAGAATTGTTCTCAAACAAGAGAAAAAGTCCTACGTGCTTGATGAAGCTATCCCTGACCCACCTCCTGCTGATGCTTCTAATGCTGCTAAGAGTAGGCATAAGAAGCATGTGGATGATTCCAATGACATAGGATGTCTTATGTTGGCTACCATGTGTCCAGGACTTCAGAAGGATCTGGAACACTTAGAGGCTTATGAGATGAGTGTGCATCTCAAACAAGCTTTCCAACAACAGGCTAGGCAAGATAGGTTTAACACCACTGTTGCATTATTTGACTGCAAAATGTCTGAAGGTGAATCTGTTAGTGCTCATGTTTTGAAGATGAAAGGCTATTTAGATCACCTTGCTAGACTTGGATATCCCCTGAGTTTAGAACTCTCCACGGATTTGATCCTACATTCATTGCCTAGCAGTTTCTCACAGTTTGTCATGAACTATAACATGAATGACATGGAGAAATCCATTCCTGAGCTACATGGTATGCTCAAAACTGCTGAGGGGAATATCAAAAAGCCTACCCAAATATTGAATGTCAATATTAAACAAATGAAAAAGAAAGCCAAATATACTAAAGGCAAGGGTAAGGCAAAAGGTGCTAAAGGGTCCAAGGGACAAGCTAAACCAAAACCTGAACCTAAGGCTAAAGTTCCTAAGGAAGGGACTTGTTTCCATTGCAACAAGCCTGGGCATTGGAAGAGAAATTGTCAACTCCATTTGGATGAGTTAAAGAAGTTGAAGGGTAGTGCGACTACATCTTCAGGTATTTATGTTATAGAAATTAATTTATCTATTCCTTCTTCCTGGGTATTAGATACCGGATGTGGATCTCATATTTGTACAAATATGCAGGGACTCAAAAGGAGTAGGATGCTGAAGAAGGGCGAAGTGGACCTACGTGTTGGCAATAGAGCAAGAGTTGCTGCTATAGCTGTAGGAACTTATGAACTTGTTATGCCCAATGGGTTTTTGTTAATTTTGAACAATTGCTTTTATGTTCCTACTATGAGTAGGAATCTTATTTCAGTATCTGTTTTGGATGATGAAGGTTATTCATTTTTTATTAAGAATAAGAAATGTTCTATTTTTGATAAAAATGATTTGCTTTATGGTATTGCAAATTCTTATAATGGCCTTTATATCCTTAATCTTGATGATTCTAATGATAATGATATCTATAACATAACTTCTAAGAGAACTAAGCCAAATGAGTTAAACCCTACTTATTTATGGCATTGTCGCCTTAGCCATATAAATGAGAAACGTATTTCTAAGCTCCATCAAGATGGATTATTAGATTCATTTGATTTTGAATCATTTGAAACATGTGAGTCTTGTTTGCTTGGTAAGATGACAAAGGATCCTTTTACTGGGCATAGTGAAAGGGCTAATGATTTATTGGGCTTGATACATATAGATGTATGTGGTCCTTTTAGCATTAGTGCCAGAGGAGGATTTCGATACTTCATTACTTTTACTGATGATTTAAGTAGGTATGGCTATGTCTACCTAATGAAACATAAGCATGAGTCTTTTGAAATGTTTAGAACTTTTCAAAATGAAGTACAAAATCAACTTGGTAAAACAATTAAACAACTTCGATCATATCGAGGTGGTGAATATTTGAGCCAAGAGTTTGATGATCATCTAAGGGATTGTGGAATTGTTTCACAACTGACTCCTCCAGGAACTCCACAGTGGAATGGAGTTTCTGAAAGGAGAAATCGAACTCTATTAGATATGGTTCGATCAATGATGAGTCAAGCGGATCTTCTTTTATCTTTTTGGGGTCATGCCTTGGAGACAGCTGCATTCATTCTGAACCGTGTACCATCTAAGGCGGTTGAAAAGACACCATATGACATATGGACAGGTAAGACACCTAGTTTGTCTTTTCTTAAGATTTGGGGTTGTGAAGCTTATGTGAAAAGACCAGTTTCAGATAAGTTAGCTCCAAAGTCTATCAAATGTAATTTTATGGGGTATCCTAAGGAAACTAAAGGATACTATTTCTATACTCCTTCAGAGAACAAAGTGTTTGTTGCTCGAAATGGGATCTTTTTGGAAAAGGAATTTCTTTCTAAGAGAACTAGTGGGAGTATAGTAGAACTTGAGGAAACTCAAGTACCACAAGAAATCATTGAGCCGTCTATAGAGCCTATTTCAGAACCACAAATAGTTGTGGAGTCTGAAGATGTAACACAAATCCCTCGCAGGTCTGATAGGACACGTCGTCAGCCAGAGAGATATGGATTTCTTATCACTGATGATAGTGAAGTAATGCTCATAGATCAAGATGAGCCTACTACCTATCAAGAAGCTGTGTCAGGTCCAGATTTAGACAAATGGCTTGGAGCCATGAAATCTGAGATGCAATCTATGTATGAAAACCAAGTTTGGTCTTTAATTGATCCTCCAGAGGGTATTAAGACTATTGGTTGCAAATGGGTTTTCAAGAAGAAAATTGACATGGATGGGAATGTGCAGACCTATAAAGCAAGGCTTGTTGCAAAAGGTTTCAAGCAAACTCATGGTATAGACTATGATGAAACCTTTTCACCAGTTGCTATGCTTAAGTCTGTTAGAATTCTCATTGCCATTGCAGCATACTATGATTATGAGATATGGCAAATGGATGTCAAAACCGCTTTCCTTAATGGAAACTTGCTTGAGGATGTGTATATGACACAACCTGAGGGTTTTGTAAATCCTGAGAATTCTACAAAGGTTTGCAAGCTTCAAAGATCCATTTATTGATTGAAGCAAGCATCTCGAAGCTGGAATCTTCGTTTTGATGAAACAGTTAGGAACTTTGGTTTCATCAAGAATGAAGATGAACCTTGTGTTTACAAGATGGTTAGTGGGAGTGCAGTAGTGTTTTTAGTCTTATATGTGGATAACATATTACTCATTGGGAATGATATCCCTACCTTGCAAAAGGTTAAGACTTGGTTAGGGAATTCTTTCTCAATGAAAGACTTAGGTGAGGCTGCCTATATCCTTGGTATAAAGATCTATAGAGATAGATCTAGAAGGATAATTGGCCTGAGTTAAAGTACATACATAGATAAAGTGTTGAAGAGGTTCAACATGCAAGATTCCAAAAAGGGATTCTTGCCTATGTCTCATGGCATTTATCTCAGCAAGAGTCAATGTCCTATGACATCTGATGAGCGAGATCGAATGAATAAGATTCCTTATACTTCTGCTATAGGATCTATTATGTATGCTATGTTATGTACTAGACCAGATGTCTCATATCCATTAAGCGCAACTAGTAGATTTCAAGCTGATCCTGGTGAAGGTCACTAGACAACTGTCAAGAATATTCTTAAGTACCTTCGAAGGACTAAAGATGTATTCTTGGTTTATGGAGGTTTAGAAGATGAGCTAGTTGTAAATGGTTACACAGATGCTAGTTTCCAAACTGACATAGATGATTTTAGATCGCAGTCAGGTTTTATATTCACATTGAATGGTGGAGCTGTTAGTTGGAAGAGTTCAAAACAAAGCACTGTGGCTGATTCTACAACAGAGGCTGAGTATATAGCAGCATCAGATGCAGCTAAAGAAGCAGTCTGGTTGAAGAAATTCATCATTGAGCTAGGAGCGGTGCCTAGCATTGCAAATCCTGTGGACATTTATTGTGACAACAATGGTGCCATAGCACAGGCAAAAGAGCCTAGATCTCATCAAAGGTCTAAGCATATACTCAGGCGTTTTCACCTCATTCGAGACATTATCGATAGAGGAGATATCAAGATATGCAAAGTTGACACAAATGATAACATAGCAGATCCATTAACAAAGCCTCTCTCATGGGTCAAGCATGATCAACACACTAGATCTATGGGTCTTAGAAATTTGTAGGCCTAGTGCAAGTGGGAGATTGTTAGTGTATGTGCCTTAGGCCATTTATTTGGATCTTTATGTTATACATTTATTATTAATAAATGAGGTTTTATTATCATTATTGTTTGTTTGCATGTTACACAATTTTGATATTTGTCCCTGGTTTATTATTGTTATAGAGATAAAAAATAATAATTCTTAACCAGTACGAACATTGATTTGATAATCATCAGATGGTTATGTGTATAGTGATACAAATCAATTTAATAGATACTTGTTAGAGAACAATGTATTGGATAGACCCATCATGAGATTACTACATGGGTTAGTGTCATAAGTAAATCTCATGATAGTTATGTATTAATTCTTTGACTTGAGATTGTCATAGTTTCCAATATAAAGATTATTATATTTTGACATGATCAAACATTATCTGTAACTGGATAGTAATAAAGGTTATGATCATATATGATAGAAATTATGTAGAGGATAATGAACAATCAAGATAGAATTTGTCCCTCTCTTTGAGAGAGATATCTTTTGGGCCCCTCGATAAGTGAGACTGTGAAATGCATGGCCGTGCTCAAATGAATTGATAGTGTGATCAATTTCATTTGTTTTTATCAGTCTACTTGGAGATCGAGTAATCATAAGTTTGGACAATATAAGTATGACGTTGACCATGACTTATGTTCAAGCTAGATATCGTGTGACAAAGGGATTAATGCATGTACTATTATTAGGCAAATTGGACATTCCTTATATTAATTGGGTAGTTGTAACGCCTTGCTAGAGGCCAATTATGACTTGTTGGTTTAATAGTGATTAAATTTACTGCCAATTAATATGGGTCTATCGGGTCACACACAAGAATGCGCTGTGGGCTGGATATAATATTAATAATATTAATATTAGATATTAATATTTATTATTATTATTATTATTTTCGTTGTTTTTATATATATTATTAGATAATATATTCAGAATCCTAATTAGAATTGGATTCTGAATTTGACTTATATTCAGAATCCTTATTAGATTTGGATTCTGAATTTGACTTATCTTATCCAATTTCGAATTGGATTCTGGAGTGATTATATTCACTCCAGACGTTAAGTCTTCTTTGATGTAACATAAAAAGGAATGAAAAACTTTGAAACCGATATACGTTTTAGAGAAAACGTTTTTTCAGTCTTCGCCGTTGTAGAGAGCTAGCACTCTAGATAGTAGCATTCGTGTGGATACGCGATAGATGGTGTTTCGCAATCGAGGCATCTCTTCCAAACTATGATTTCGAATCATCAACAGGTTAGTTCTTTGAACACTTTTGTCGAATTAAACGAACAGCATGGATCCTGATTGGAAATCAAAGATCAAAATTTTTCCGCTGCGTGTTTTTGGTTTGCTGTGATCTCCTAGATTTCCTAACATAGGGTTCATGTTTCCTTTAATAAAAGAAATTACTCCATACTTAAATCTAAGAAACTAAAACTAAAATTGAAAGAAAACATGATAAGAATAAGCAAACTCTTAATAGTTTTTTTTTTGCTTCAACTTGAGCCCCTTCTTCAATGAAGATTTTATCTTCAAGAAGAAAGAAGAAGAAGAAGAAGCCTCCAATTTTGCATGAAGAACCTACTGTATTCCTTTCCAGCTTTTTGTAAAAACTCCAATGCTCTCCTCTAAAATGTGTTTGTCTTCCTTTTTAAAATCTCTTACCTTCATATTTTCTCTAGGTTACAATAAGTAAAATTCCTATTTTGTTTAGAACTATAAACAAAATAGGAAAAACAATACAAGTCATAAACAAATTAGAAAAGTAATTAAATAAAAGAAGTCCTAAACAAAATAAGAAAACAAAAGGAAATCCTAATGAATTGAGGAAACTAAAAATCTCAAATATCTGCTGTAAATTTGTGCATTTGCATGACCATGCATCTGCCCATTCGCCTTTATGCCTTTCAAAACTCTACACAAGAAAAATTTTGGCAGCCACATGCATGATCATCTGCATGCCCATGCATCTGCCCATGTGCATCTCTGCTCTTTTTGTGCTTTCACTGGATTTTTGTTGTATTTTCTAAAATTCACCTTTAAAAACATAAAATAAGACTAAATAACTAAAATTAAATGAAAAATAAGATAAAACTAATAAAAACTAGCAAAAAATAAAGAAAACTAATGCAAATGTTGTCCTAATTTGTGTATAAAATAAACATTTATCACTAATCTTCATCATTATCTTCTTTTTATCCTTCTCCTTTATCACTAGAATCAGCTTCATTAACTTTGTTCATTATGTCAATTAATTATTCTGATGTATTAATCAATGGTTGAGAATTTTCATCAAATTCGGTATTTATGTCATTTGCTTCAATTCCATCCTCTTAAAATGTATCCGAATTAGATGATTTGATTAGTTCAAGTTCCTCAATAATTGATATGGCTAAGATTTTACAAACAACCAACCAATCATTTGATGATATCCTCATTATAGGATATAATACATAATACACTTGCACCGCTTGTGATGCAAGAATGAAAGGTTCATACCTATTAAATGTCCTTTTATTATTAACATCAACAAGCTTATATTGTACGTGCACTCTAATACCTAATTTGTTAGTAGGATCAAACCAAGAGGATTTGAATAACACAGTACATTTGAGTGGCAATGCTAGGTACTCCAATTGCACTAACTTCATCAACCGTCCATAATAATCTAGCTCATTCACACTAAAACTACCTTCCTTATTGCATACACCATTGTTCATCATAGCTCTATTTGAATTATATCCTTCAATGTGAAACTTATATCCATTCACACAATAACTATCGAAAGACTTCACTTTATACAGTGGCCCTTTAGCAAGGTCTTTTGTAAAGATTTAAAATTTAGGTTATACATCTCTAATTTAGCATTAACCTATTGGTCAAATATTGGTGGTATACATCTCTTCAACTCATCTACATATATTCTACACATAACAAATTATGACTAAAGATTTAAAATTTAGGTTATACATGGGTACAAAATATAAGAGCTACCATATTAAAAAGATAGCTTACCTAATAAATGGCTTAACTTCATCGCACCTCAATAATATATACGTACGAGCTACATGTATTATATATCATCTAATTATCTGAATTTAGATCATTCTATTGGTTAACCAGCCTGTTTAAATGTAGAAAGCATTCCAGGAAATTCTTCATTGTCATGTACACATCGATCATCATTTCCTAGCACCTTTCAATGCCTTGTATTCACATGTTTCTCAAAATAGTGTGCACAAAAGGATGAAGATTCCTCAACCAAATATACATTAAATAATGAAACTTCAACTTTGGCTTTGTTTTTCATGTTGTTTTTTAGCTTGCAAAAGTGTCTACATATTATTATATTATTAATCTAAATATATATATTTGTATTCTAAATATATATACATATATATATATAGAATTGAATTAATAATGAAAATGTAAAGATTTTTCATGTAAATGCCTTTCAAATAGCTACATCCATCGATATTAAACCAGACGTACTACATGTGTATGCCAAATAGATAAGCAAGTATTCCATAGATTGAGTAAAAAAAAACTAAAAGGGAATATTTTCTTAAGCTTACACAATATGTTGTCACTCAGGATACCAAGAGGGGGGTTGACTCAGTTTCTTTTTAAAGATTAATGATAAATCAAAATTTCTTAGGAAATTTAAAGAAATGACACAATGATTTATATTGGTTCGGATAAATATATTTTACATCCACTCCTCAACTTTACAAGTTGAGTATTACATATCAACTTTGATTTTTGTCAGTTCAACCCTAACTTGGTATTTTGCAAACCCACACTTAACTTTTACAAGGATTTGTGCTTACCTTGCAATCCTTATAAGAGTTTTTCTAGATTTACTCTCTAACCTAGCTATTATTTTTAAGCTCGAAACCAAACTTTAACAAAGGTGTTTTTAAGTGCTCACTCCCAAACACTAAAGAAAATACAATAAAATTAGTACAAGGAAATTGAAGAATAAAATTTGCAAGAGTTTGGCTATTGAATGCTTAAAATTTTACATTAAATGATGTTTGGTGAAGTATTTATAGCCCTCATAAATCATTAGAGCCATTGGAGGTGAATGGGAAATAAACCCCCTCCTTACCAACCCAAAATTTCTTACATTTAATGTTGTTAGAAGGATCTCACGGTTGCTTGCCCTATAGAGCGATTGTAAGATGTGTTTAGTTTTTGTCTTTCGGCAACAAGTGGTGTCTGACAAGTCAACGGTCCCCATTCATCACCACCTTTATAAATGTCATGGTTACTTTTATCTTAGGCATGGTCGCGAGATCTCAAGGTTGAAAATTCTTCAGAATTTCTCCTTCCACATGGCTGTCTATCATTGGATGTTCAAAAACTCACCAAGAACTTTTGACCTAATGAATTCCATGGTCATGCCAAGACTGATTTGTTGTGACACGTTGATTCTTATATCGAGACATGTACTGCTACGTATATTGGTCGCGAACCTCTCTGCCAAAATGTTTACCAATTCCCTTCAAGGATCTACCAGGCGCGCGATGGAGCATGTTGTATAAAAAGGTACTACCCCATTGGCCACAAACCCTACTATGACTCAAGTGGTTTTTCTCCTCAATTAGATGGTTATATCCTCTGTTCAAATGGTCGCGAGAGCACTCTCATGATCTATCCTAGCTACCACAAGCCTCGCTGCCACTTTGGCTTTATACTGTACTCTATCTCATGGGCATGTTAAGCAGGATGCGGTTGCATCATTCAAATTCAATGGAGAACTTAAAATTTTTTAAGTCCTGAGCCAAAAACACTTAGTCTAAATATTAGTACACTTCGATTTGGTCGCTAATGATCAAAATAGAGTTTATTGTCCAAGGATTTTCCCAACAAAATATAAGCAAAATATTATCGTCCATAAGTCTCATATCTTTAATATTGACTATAGTTTATGTCAAGGTTTTAAAGAAAATTCTCACTCTATCAACACCTACCATACATTTGCTGGCAATAGTTCTCAAAAAGCAAAGAGAATAAATTATTGCATAAATACATGGCAATCATGAATTTTCATCCTGTAAAATCTCAAGGTTCTTATGTCAACACATCTACCTATATTTAAAGCATATCCATATGTGTTAGAGCCTTAGTAGCTTAATTACCTTAAACTGCAAATGCACATGTCATTCACAGGTAATATAATGACGAGTAAAGTATCGTTCCCACGATGAAGTTTATTCTAAGTACCAAACCATTAAACTTGTTATTATTTTGATAAAAGAAATTGATTTCAGAATTAAGAATAAATTAGCTAAAAATGAAATGATTTGAGTTTTGATTTAATGATGATGAACTTGGGGAAACCACCTTAATTAATTTACTATGAATTTTCTAATTTTAATTTAATTTAAGTTCTCCTTGATTATTGGTTGGATTTTCCTGAATAAAGCTATAGTCTCTCTCAAGTACTAAAATTAATGTTAAATTTAACCTTATGTCCACTCTCGTTATCATAAGTAATTAAAACAATTCATTAAGTTTTGTAAAAATCTTATATCAACCACTTAAGTATTTATCTTATCTTTAAGTGAAAACTTAACTTAAGATTGTTACTTCCTTGGACTAATGTTATTCTTCCACTCTCGTTCCATCACATAACATCTCAATTTAATTAATTATTGGCCAGATAATTTATATATTAAGATTAAAGGTAACAAATAATGAAAAGATAAACTTAACTAAATCAAATAAACATAAATTACTCTATAATAAATTAAATATAAGGTACCAATTCTAAATAGAAATTTAGTTATTCATAATTGAAATGAAATCAAGAAAATAATTAAAGACAATAATTAAAAGCATTGTAAATTAAAGAACAAAGAAAATCAAACTCTAATTCTTCTTCGGATTGATTAAGAACTCCACTTGGAACTTGAATCTCTTCTTCGAACCAAACTTTTCTCTTTCTTTCCAAAGAAACTATAAAACTCTAAAACTAAAAATGAAGTTTAATTCTTGATTTTTGTGGATGGATCCATACCTTGAAGACTTGGAGAATGCTTATTTATATAGAGGCTTGGAGGCTTATCTTTGATAGTGGAGAAAAGTAACACCCTTATACCAAAATAAATATAACACCCTTATACCCTACATACGTATAATATATACACCCGGTATATGTAAAAATATGTATATAAAGTATAAGAATGCCACAACTCTATTTAATAAAAATTTTTATATTCCCACTTAAAAATCTCAAACACTTTAAAATATAAATTTAAATAGTAATTAAAATATTCTTTATTAACCATAGGTTCCAAAATAAGCATTTTATATAAAAATCTCTGAAAAAATTTGTCAGAGTTTTACCTGTAATTTGGAAATTCAAAAAAAATTCAACAATTACCTAACCTGCATAAAAGCACACTCCCAATAAAAACAAATCATTATTTTACCAATACTTCTCAATTTCTCTATATTTTCTCAAAATATATATATATACATATATATATATATCAAAACACATATCAAACTCCACATTACACAATTTATCCAAAATATTCTTTATAATTTACAATGTACTAAAAAACATAACCATAATATACATAATAGCAAAATGTACTATAATACAAAAATATATACATAATGGAAAATGACTCTGAAATAAAAAAAAAGCAGCAAAAACAACTAAGATCAACCTCAAATCTAGACCCGACCTGGTCTAGAAGAACTCTCCGAATCAATCGGATCACCCATGTTACCTGTGCAATGAATTACAATCACGCTAAGCTAAAAGCCTAGCAATACAAACTTTGATAATAACAAAACTTTAATACAATGCTAATGCATAATGCCTTTGCATGAAATATTAAAATGTGGCATACAATTTCATTTAGAACATAATCTTTATTCATTTTATAATTCACATTAACACATGTACAAACATGGGCCCAAACAAACTAATATATCATTCAAATCCTAGATTTACCATTTTAGTCCAAATTGACACCAAATGTCTAGCTCCGTAGGTAAATCACATATCAGTGATGCTTAACGTCTAGTCCTGAAGGCAAAATTATGTATCAGTGATGCATAGCGTCTAGCCCTGAAGGTAAATAATGAGGATAATCTCATATGCATGCCGCCAAACATAGAACTCTGAAAATTGAATAACATACTAGGTACACAAATAATTCATATTTTCTATAATCACTTTTTCTCATCACATTGTCTCATTTTCCATTTTTCTTATCATATTGCTTTATTTTCTCATTTTCCTCATTCATATCAATGTCAATTCATCACATCTCATCATGTTTCATCATTTCATTACAATGTATCTCATTTCACATAAATATCACATTACCCAAATATTTTTGGGTCATTTTCACATAATTCACATTTCATTCATTTTAGCCAATAATAATGGCTTTTCATAATGCATATAATGCATATATAACAATTCACATATCATAGCACAATGTTCATGAATATTCAAGCTACCAAGTAGCTTAACACATTTTTCATCCAAAATGTTTTAGGCCAACTTTAATGCAAACATATCCATTTTATCACAAGTTTGTGCATACCTCAATAAGCACTCAAATGCAAGCTAAAAATCTCCCACAAAGCTTCACTTCAAACTTACTCTTTAACACTAGGGTTGGGCAATCTACTTCTCCTTAATGCCTAAAAAAAATGTGAATAAATATTATCATTTAAAATCACATTTAAGCAATACCCCAAAATTTAGCCTAACCTTACTTTAACTTTGAAATTCCATTTTAATCCATTTAAATTGGTGTTTTAAGTTTATTTACATTATCACAAACATATTATAACATGTTTTAACCAATTACATTTAACAAAAATATATACTTTAAACAAAACCCTAAAATGCCATAACATTCACCAATGAAGGTTCCTCAATCCAACTCATTCCAATTATGAATCCAAGCTTATTTCCATCACTAATAGCATTAAATAACATGATTTAAGCATTAAAATCAAACAAATACCAGTACTTTGAAAATTCCCTTTCCAAAACCCTAAATTCAACATTACCTTAACCAAACTCTAACCAAACTTGGTAAAATCCATTATTTGGCTTTAAAATCCTTGTTTATGCATCAAAAAAATACATTTGGACTCAATATGCACAATTAAAACATATGAATTCAAAAGTCCATATGTTTCATAGCCCTAAATTCTCTCTCTTCAACTAATCCAACTTAAACTCAATCATTTCTTCAATCCAACTGAAGAATCATTGATAACTACTCAAAATAGCTTCATACGAACTCATTCAAATCATTAAATCATGCTAAGATAAAATCCCAAACTCAACATATTCAAAATTTCATGAAAATCCAAAGAACTTCCAAAATTGATAAAGAAACTTATCAATTGATGAAGAATTCTCAAAAACTCCACTTGAATTCTCAAAATTTCTTCAATTGATGAAGCTTGGAAGAATAAAAACCTCTCTCTTAAAGCCATGGATGTTCGGCCTCTAGGAAGAAGAAGAAGAAAACGAAGTCTTGATTTTCTCTCTCTTTCCACTTTAAATATGACCATATATAAAATATATTTTATTATTTTTTTAATTATTTATTTATTTATTTTAAAAAAATCATAAATTTTCTCTTCCAACCAAAAATAATTTATTTTAATTTATTTAAATAATTTTAATTTTTCAAAGTATATTTACCATTTTGCCACTTAACTTTTGACTTTTCTTTTTAAAGAGTTGACTTTTGTATATATTATGTATATTTCATATATATTTCATGTATACATTTCATTTTCTCACTTCTAAACCTTCCATTTTCATTCAAATGAATTCTCTCCATAAAATGAGATTACCAACTACCTTTTTGCCACACGGGCATGGCTTTTGATGTCATGGTCATGGCCTAGGTGGGCAAGAGCTGTCTTGTCAACTTTTCATTCTTTGGCAATATTGTTTTCATTCCCACGATCATGGCCTTTGGGTTGCCACAACCGCGGGTTTTAGTTTACTTCTAGAATTTTTAGATTTTTTGTTTTTTCCATTTAGGCAGTGGGTGATTTTATCCCACAATTGTGGTCTTTGATTGCTACTGTCGTGGATTTTAAAACTCCTCTAGAACTTTTCTTTTTCTTCTTTTCTTAAGTTGGCAAACTTAATTTGAAATCTATGGCCGTGGGATTTGAGAGCCATGGGCATGGAAATTGACTTATCTACATTTTTGCTCATTTTCCTCTAATTTTTCGCCACTTTAAATTAAAATCTCATATCTTGACCTTCCATGCTAGAATATGAGAAATTCTAACTCCATCAAAAAAAATTTCATTAAATTTAATTGAAAATAATTAAAAATAAAGTAAAAATTACATAAAACATTAGTTAAATACGACTCTATCAACTCTCATAAACGTAAACCATTGTTTGTCCTCAAGTAATAAAATTTGTCATAATAGATTTTTCCATATGTCATATTTATATACATAAATTTAATCAGTTAAAATTTTAAAATTTAAATCTAAGTTTAGCTCATAACCATACTTACTTCATTCTAAGTTTAGCTCATAACCATACTTACTTTATTCTTACCTCTTTTGCTCAAGAATCTTAATCAATTGTAACCAATTATTAAACATTTAGATAGGCATAAGTTTATAATGATTTCACCTATTCTCATATGTGTGTTTAATTGAGTTTTCTCCAGTAATATACCTCACTATCTTAAAGAAAATCAAAAGGTCTTTATAGACTTATAATGGGAGGATTGGGATTTAAAATAAGGCTTAACAGATTAGGTTACTTATCTTTTTGAAATATTTCTCAGTTTGATTGAATGCAGCTCTTACATTTGGAGAATTCTTTGCTTTAACTCTTTTCTTGCTCTTCTTGTGCTACAATTGGGAAAAATGTATATACATTTCTTTTCTTTTTCGCTCACTTTTTTTAATTAATTAATTCCCCAAACTTAATTGTAGGACAATATGTCTGTATAGGAGCCATAAACTGCTTTGCTTATCTCCAAACTGACCAGTTAATAAGAGAAATTATTTTCAAAAGATAATTAACCTAGAAAATTAGTTATCCATTAAGGTTATTATAACGAAGAAAAAGGTAAGCTAAAAATTTTAATTTTAGGCTCAAAAGGAAAAAAAACTAGGGGCAATGTTTATAAATTGGTAGATATAAATATTTGGATTAACAATCAATGCCTTAGCAAAGTTCAATTTCATCTCAAAAGCTCCTTTTAAACATGTTCTAAGCCCAGGCAAAAATAAATTTTAAAAGAGCATGCCATTTTCTAAATTTTCAAAATTAATTACTTTTAATTTAATTCAAGAACTCAATTGGCTAAAAATCCATAAAGCATAGTTATTTTGCCAAAATTTTTACTTTAAATTTTTAAAATTTTAAAAGAAAAATTTTAAGTATATAAAATCTCAAACATATGACTCTTGCCCAATGTGAAGTTATTTATTCTAACAAAATAAAATTCATCCACCCTTAATATTTTCTAAAGAACAAGAATATAAATAATAATAATGACTAAAATATCCAAACTAAGCATCAAAATAGTAAAACAAACATCAAACAATTCTAAAATATCCCAAAATGATTATCCAAAATAAACATTCAAACAAGCATCAAAATATTAAATCATCCAAATAAAATCACAAATTTTCAAGATAAAAGTGCTTCACCAAATAGTTGAAGGAAACTCCCCCAAACTTAAAATTCTACTGTCCTAAATGGTCATCATCATCAGAAGGATGTGGATGCTACAGTGGTAAATAGTATAACCCGAACTGGCCAAAGAAAGAATTGATCTAATCACTCAAATTCATCATTTGGGAGGAGACAATGTGTACTTCTTGCTCAACACATCCAAATTGTTCCTCCATACTATCAAATCTCTTATTCCAAGCATCATTTCTAAGGTTCATTTGTTATGCAAAAACATCAAATCTGTTAGAAAATGACTTAAAGAAGTCTGGTGGAATAGAGGGTCCTGCCTCATACTAACGAGGAGAAGAACGTTGTTGTGTTGCTACTTCTTCTCCATGTTCTTCTGCATCCCTAAGAAGATATTCTTCATCTATTTCAACAATAGCATAATTGGGTCCTAGGACTACATACCTTTGACCCCTCTTTTCAGCCAATTTCATTGTAAGAATAGTTGCCATATCAATTGTTGTTTTTTCCTGGACAGGAGCAAGATTATCAAACCTAATCCCTAAATATTCAGCTATTTTGATGATCATGCCCCCCAATAACTTTTTTCCAAACTGCCTAACAACTTTCTCACATTATTTTGCAAACCAGAAACCAAAATTAAAAGGAGTCCCTTCCAATGCACAGTAGAAAAAATAGAGTTCTTTTGAATTAACAGTTTCTTAACTCTCACCTCTTCCAAAAATTGTATTTGCTAAAACCATATGTATGTACCTATAGAAAGGGTGGGTAAATTTTGAGGCTTTTGAGATTTTATTGTTAAATCTACCCAAATCACCCAATCTAGTCCAAGATTCTTTTTCATCAAAACTAGTTGTTTTCCCACTAGTACCTTGTCGGTCAACTAAATAAATAGAATTTCCAAATTCTAAAATACACTTTTCCATTATGTGATGCTTGCCTATCTGGTGGTGTCAGTTTAAATGAACTCAAAAAATTCAGTGTCAATTCAGCATATGAGGGAAAATATATAGATGTAAAAATAATCCATTGCATGTCAGTAAACATTTTCATCAAATCATCATTTCATCATAATTTTTTGATAATATTTCCATCAATAAATCTAGAGGGAATAATTTTCCTTGAGTTTAGGTTATTATACCTTTTTTTGTTGAGCTTTATCCTGAAATTAGATCGAAGGATACATATTCGGTTAAGGTAATGGTGGCGATGATTACAGTGTTAGAGATTGGGTTGGAGATGGTGTAGGAGAGTAATGAGATGATGAAGATTTTGCATGTCTTCTTAAACTTCCTCCTCTTGAAAATCTAAATTTCTTTGCCTAAGTCTTCTTTTCTAGATATGTTTTGATGATTAAACTGATGAAAAGTTGTAGAATGTGGGTGTGGATTTTGAATTTGGGCTGCTAGTATGTGGGCGTGGATTTTGAATATAGAAGTGAGTATGGGCGTGGGTTGAGAGAAAAAGGTCATGGGTTTTGAATTTGTGTTGCTAGGGTTTCTAAAAAAATGAGAGGAGAAAGAAAAATGGCGATTTTAACTATCAAAGGTGCCATGAGCATGGCCACTAATGCCACAACCATCGCATGCATTTTTTTATCTCATTTGACTAGTCAACATGGTTTTCAATGCTAGTTTATAGATAAAGATCAATTCCCACAGTTGGGGCCCTTTACTTGCCATGGTCGTGGGATAAAGATTAGTTCTGTATCTTTTGCCAATGAAGGGACACAAATCCGAGGTGCATCCCACAGCTGTGGGATTGATTTTCCTTGATCGTGGCATTCAGTCTTCTATTGCCCTTGTCTATCTTCCTTTTTGTTTCACTGTCACAGGTTCTGGATGTTCCACGACCATGCTAGTGTTGTACCACGGTGGTGGCCTTCATTTTTCCACTGGTTTCTCTTGCTTTTAAAGTTCAAATTACTTGAAAAGTATTTTATAAGAAATTAAATCAAATTTATAAAAAAGAATTAATCAAAATGCAAAATAAAGGAAAAAATAAGTTGGGTTACCTCCCAACAAATGCTTGTTTAAATTTATTAGCTCAACTTTCTTTGAATTGAATGACTAGGTATAGACCCTCGATTTTGGTCCTCAGTTAGTTCGGTCTTGATTGAAGATGGCCTAAGTACTTATCGGTCCATTCTTAATGGCTTAAATTTATTTTAAGTTTTTATCTTAATTGGTCCAATTTTTATAGAGGCCCAAATGAGTCCGGTTTAGTCCAAAACAGAGTTTTTAAATCTAAAAAATAGTCTGGAAGTCAATTTGGGTTCGATAATGGGTCGTGCATGTGGAATTGGGCATGTCCAGTCCGATATGGGCATCCATGTCGAATTGAAGCATGCCCAATTTGATATGGGTGTGTCCATATCAAACTGGGACTCCCTAGTTCGATATGGACACCCCCATATCGAACTGGGAAAGCCCCAGTTTAATATGTACCCTAGTCCATGTCGACTTAAGAAGTTTTTAATTTGATATGGTCAAGTTTAGCCTTGAATTTAGTTGATTTTAGTTCGACATGGTAGATGATTTTAGTCCATGTCGCAAGAACCATTCCACCTGGAGTGGGGGTAAAAATTATGCTCACACTAGGTGTTGAAATAGTAGACATTTCCATTGTCTATTGAATCGCCAATGTAGTAGGATTTCAAGCATTGTGTGTTGACTTTGAAAGTCTCTCCTCCTTTTTATATTATCAACTACTTCGTAAGGATATACTTTTACAACCTTATCAGCTTCCTTAGAAAGAGCTTTAGCCTTGAATTATACAAAAAGAACTTGTTGCCCTTCATGGAATTGCTTTGGTTGGATATATTTATCATGCCATACTTTTGTTCTTCTTTATAGATTTTTGCATTTTCATAAGCTTGAAACAAAATCTCATTCAACTCAGTTGTAAAAGTCATTTTTTCCTATTGCTTCTCAGTCCATGTTTAATTATTTGATAGCCTAATATACCTTTTGCTCAAGCTCAACAGGTAGATGACATGTTTTTTCAAAAAAAAAGTTGGTACAGTGACATACCAATTGGAGTTTTGAAAGCTGAGCGATAAGCCCGTAATGCATCATCAAGTTTGAGTGACCAATCTTTCCATGAATTGTTGACTATTTTCTCCAAGATCCATTTGAGTTTCCTATTTGATATCTCCACTTGACCACTAGTTTGAGGGTGATAAGGTGTGGCTACCTTATGGTGAACTCCATATTACCTCCATCACTTACTATAGCTCTAGTGACTCTGAATCTTGTGAAAATGTTCTTTTTCATGAATCTGATCACAATCTTTGATTCATTTGTTGGACTTGATATGACTTTCACCCATTTTGACACATAATCCACTGCTACCAAGACATATTAATTGTTGAAGGATAATGGAAAAGGACATATGAAGTCTACCCCCCAAACATCAAAAAGTTCAACTTTAAGAATTAAGTTGAGTGGTATATCTTGCCTTCTTGAGATGTGTCCAATTCTTTGGCATCGATCACAAGATTGAAGAAAGCTCTTGCATCTTTAAACATGGTTGGCCAGAAAAATTCGAATTGCCATATTTTAGCAATCATCTTTGAAGTGCTGGAGTGACCACCACATTCCTTTGAATGATAAAAATTCAGAATGCTTTTGATTTCTTCTTCCAGTATGCATCTTCGAATCATTCCATCCCTATAATGCTTAAATAGTAGAGGTTTGTCCCATATATAATGTTTAACATCACAAAGGAATTTCTTCCTTTAAGAAAAAGCAATATCATGTGGAAGGACACCACTAACTAGATAATTGACAAAGTCAACATATCAAGGGATATAATCTTTAAAAGAGTAAAGATGTTCATCAGGGAATGATTCGTTGATGAGTGGTTCCCGATTTTTATCCTTATGTCATTCTGATCTCGATAGGTGGTCCACTACCAAATTTTCAGCTCCTTTTTTCTCTTATTTCCATATCAAACTCTTAGAAGAGTAAGATCCACCTAATCAATCTTGGTTTTTCTCCCTTCTTACTCATAAGGTATGTAACACATTTATACCCAATATATGTACGACACACATACCCATATATGTAGAGTACATATATAGAATATAAGAATGTCAGAGCAAATAACTGTAAGAAACTCATATTCTTGATTATTAAAATAATTATACCTTTAAAGGACTAATTTAATAAATAAATACATTAATATTTAGTAATTCAATGAATCTTTATAAGAAAATCTCTGGAAAAAAAACTCACCAGAGTTTTATATGTAATTTTAATAAATTCCAAAATGATTAACAACACAACTTGCATAGAAAATTTGACACTCTCAAAATATAGTTTTCACAAAATCCAACACTTGCTCCAATTATCACCAAACATTTCATTCCAAAATCACTTTTTCATGTACAAACCAAATTATATAATTGTCAAAAGTATACATGTATGCAGTCGACATTATTGGTCTTGTGGCACCCTAGATCGCTAGATATCATCTACAACTTTGATTCCATTGATTGGCAATTCTTTCATCTGCTCGATTCATACAACCACGCTAAGTTTATAGCTTAGTGGTACGTATCTAAAAATAATATATATAAATTGAAATATTTTTTCTTCATAATGTAATTTGCAATATTAATATAGCCACATTTAATTTATATTTCACAATCAAACATATTCCCACATACATTGGGCCTAATAACCCCTATACAAGTACTAAGTCTAGTTATCACATCAATTTCACGATTCAGCTCTGCTCGGGTCCATTTCTAATTTTAATCTCATGATCTAGCTCTGCTAAGGTCAAGACCTAGCTCTGCTCAGGTTTATTAATACATGCATAATCAATCTTAAAAGTATTGGATAAGTAATTATATAGGTTACAAATACACAGTACATATTATTTCATCACTTTTACTCTTTCTTTCATAGTTTTCACATTACCTTTCTCATTTCTTGTCACACTATTCATTTCTCATCTTTTTCAATCATTTTTAGCATATTTCACACTGTATACATTATGCACATAACCATTGCAATAGTCATTCTACAATGGTTCATCTTTCATACCTCATGCATTTCACGTATTAACATTAATTTTACATCGAGCAAGCGCCCAATGAGATACTCATCACATAATTATACCATATTGCATATGTTCTATGAATATCCACATTTTAAAGAACCATATATATTATGCCAAATTACATTTAATAAAATCGCAAGTATTAAAATATGTACTAACGTTTTCTTAGTTCCAAAGCCACTCCAAATATCTTTCCTTCACCAAAATCCTAATTATCTTCCCTTTGAGTATCTTGACCTAACGTACATAACCAAAAACAAGCAAACTACCATCAAACATATAATTTCCATCAAAATCCTAATAAAACTCTAATTTCACCATTTACTACTTTATTCAAACTTCATCCTAGCCAACTTATTTTCAATATTTAACCATAAATTCATTACATATGTACCAATATAACATTAAAATAACTCATTTCAATAATTATACTCACTCCCATTCAAAACCCTAATTTCACATAATGATTCTATAACCCTAACTTCATCCAAACTCACTCATATTCAATAACTAACGTTATAATTATTACATATACATTAAAACAATAATAAATCAATTCATTACCATAATTAAAACACCCACACTAGAAATCCTAATTATACATATTCACTACAAAACTCTAATTTCATCATTTATGCTCATTTCCACAAATTGGTCATCAAATCATCACATATTCACCATATTAACTCAATTACAATCAATTTTAATAATTAAACACAACTTTCTCTCTCTATAAATTTCAAACATAATCTTAAAAACCTAAAACAACAAGCTTAAAGAAGAATTACTTACTTGAATCCTTAATTTCTCTTCCAAACCCACTAGATTGCTTGATCTTTTTGGTGAAATTTGGTGTATTTATTGAAATCACTCTCTCCCTCTCACTCTCTCAAGAATTTCAGCCATGGTGGTGGAAGAAAAAGATGCAAATTCTTTTTAATTTTCTTTCTTCATTTATTATCCATAAATATCAGTTAATTAATTATTTAATTAATTAATCATTTTTCCTTTTAATTTCATCCACACATTTTCTTCTTCCTTTGACTTTTATTTATTTATTTATTTCTATCTTCCCATCCATAAATATATATGTATACATCATTTATATTTTGTATATATGTATATATCATTTGTACTTTATTTATATATAACTAATATATATAATGTAAATTTCATGGGTAGATTATGTATAAATAAGTGTATATCTTGTATATATTAAGTATATAATATGTATCCAACATTTATAATAAGTATCTATTAGGTATATACTATATATACACTATATATATCTTGTGTATACATTAGGTATATACAACACATATACCTCTCTCAATATTTTAATTAACCTCCCTATACTTATTTTATTTTTCTAAAACCATAGATATTACTAGATATTTGATGGTTGCATGGTCGGTGTAGATAATAACCTTGTAAACTAAAAGGTAAGATTGAAATTTATCAAAAGCAAATACTATAGCAAGCATTTTTTTTCTCTATTGTAGCATAATTGACTTGAGCTTCATCAAGGGTTTGCATAGTAGATCACATGGCTATTTTTGTCTTTCCGCTAACTCAAGATAGCTCTAATTGCATAGTCGCTAACATTACACTTGAGCTCAAATGGGAGAGACCAATCTAGTGGTGAGATAATATGAGTTTTAGTAAGAGTCACTTTTAACCTGTTGAAAGCAAGTGAACATTCATTAGTAAAATTAAAAACATCTTTGTTCAGTAATTCTTGTAAAGGTTCATCAATTTTAGAAAAGTTATTTATAAAGCGCCTATAAAAGCTTGCATGTCCCAAGAAACTTAGAATTCTTTTAATATTGTTTGTTGGTGGTAAATTTTTAATAACTTCTACCATAGCTCTATCTACTTCAATTCCTTTCTAAGACACTTTATGTCCTAATATAATGCGTTCATGTACCATGAAATGGTACTTCTCCTGATTAAGGACAAGGTTTGTTTCTTCACATCTTCTTAAAACATGTTCTAGATGTTGCAAATAATTATCAAAAGTATAATCATAAATAGTAAAATTATCCATAAAAAGTTTAATAATTAGTTCTACAATATCATAAAATATGGTTGTCATGCATCTTTGAAATGTGGCCGACGCATTACACAATCCAAAAGGCATTTTGTGATAAGCAAATGTTCCATAGGGACATGTGAATGTAGTCTTCTCTTCATCTTTTGGAGCTATAGGAATTTGAAAGTAATCTGAATATCCATCTAACAAATAAAAATAAGCATTATCTGCAAGTTTTTCAAGCATTTGATTAATGAAAGGTAAAGGAAAATGATCTTTATGGGTTATTTTATTTAACTTTCTATAGTATATACAAACCCTTCAACCAGTAAATACTCTTGAGGAAATTAATTCATTATTTTCATTTGTTATTATAGTCATTCCCCCTTTTTAGGCACCACATGCACAGGATTACCCAAGAACTATCAGAAATGGATTAAATTATTCCTGTGTCTAGTAATTTAGTTACTTTAGCTTTAACTACCTCTTTCATATTTGGATTCAATCTTCTTTGGTGATCTATCACAAGTTTAGAATTTTCTTAAAATAAAATTATATGCATGCAAATTGATGGGCTAATGTCTTTAATATCTGATATAGTCCAACGTACGACTTTTTATATTTTCCAATCAATTCTAAGGTTTGACTTAATTCATATTCAGATAAATTAGCATTTACAATTATGGGTGAAGAATTATTTTGTCCTATAAATACATACCTGAGATGATTAGGCAGAGGTTTTAGTTCTAAATCTGGAGCTTTCTCAATATACAGTGGAGATAAGGGCTTACCTTTCTCTTTTTCTTCAAACTTTTGAAAATGCCTTATTGAAATTTCTTACAAGGCTAAAGCATAGGCAACAAATTCTTGGTTTTCATTGGCTAGAGTGGAACTTTGTCCAAGATAAGCTTCTAAAGGATTTTTAATAAGTTCTTGTTAAAACACTTATTGCACACATTCATCAATGATATCAATTCTAAAACAATCATCCATATTTTAAGTAGTTTTAGTCAAATTGAATTCTACTCTTTTGTCTCCAACTTGTAGGGTGAACTTTCCTCCATGAACATTGATCATTACTCCAGCTGTGGCCAAGAATGGCCTTCCAAGAATAAGTGAAATTTCAACATCTTCATCTATGTCTAGTATCATAAAATCTACCAAGATATAGAGTTTATCCACTTTCACAAGAACGTCTTCAACCACTCCAATTAGGAATTTGATTGAATGATCCGCCAACTAAAGAGACACTCTTGTTGGTTGAAGTTGGGTGAAGCCAAGTCTCATGCAAATTGAACTAGGCATTAGACTAACATTAGCACCTATATCATATAAAGCTTTATAAAGGTCTACTTCACTAATAGTACAAGCAATCAAAAAACTCCCTGGATCTTTTAGTTTTGAAGGAAGCTTGTTTTGCATTACAGTGTTGGATTCTTCAGTTAGAGCAATATTGGCATTGTCTTCTAGCTTCTTTTTGTTGGATAACAATTCTTTGAAGAACTTCACATAAGTTGGCATTTGTGCAAGTGCCTCTATAAAAAGAATAATTTTGTGAAGTTGTTTAAAAATTTTTAAAAATTTATCATGTTGCTTATCTAATTTTTGTTTCTTTGATCTTTGGGAAAAGGGTATAGGAGGCATAAATGGTTTGAAAATTTCTTTTGATGCTTCCTTTTCATCAGCTTCTGCTTCTTTTTTCCTCTTTATTCTCAACAGTTGGAGTCTTCTTTGGTTAAGGGTCTTCAAGTTGCAATTGACTTCTCAAAGTTACTGCCTTGTAATGCTCTCTAGAGTTGATCTCGATTTGGTTTGGTAAAGCCCCTTGATTGTAGGTGTTCAAAGAACTTGCAATTTTCCCAATTTGTGTCTTAAGACTCCTGTTTTAAGTTGAGATTTGCTCTACTTTTAGTTCAAGGTTGTCATATTGCTTCTCAAGCTTTTCAAATCTCTCGAATATTGCTCCAATAAACTTTTCCAAGGAAAATTCATATGAAGACTTTTCTAGATGAGGGAGTCCTTGATTTTGAGCCCTCATGTATGGAGGCTGGTAGACTGCTTTTTGATTGTTTTAACTACCCCATGAGAGATTCGGGTGATTCCTTCATGTGAGATTGTATGCATTGCCTTAAGGAAAATTAGGGCCCTATTTTGACTACCCAAAAATTAGACTTGCTCCATAATTCGGCAATTAGCAGTTTCATGATTTCCTCCTCATCCTTCACAAGTTGATGAAGATGCTAAATTTAATTGATCTAATTTCTTGGCTATTGCATTTACTTTGACTATAAGCAAAGAAAAATTATCAATTTCATGAAGACCATCTATTCTTCTTGGATTATTCCTTTTTCATGACCAATGATAATTATTAGTTGCCATTTCTTCAATTAATTCTAATGCATCTGAAGGAATTTTATTCATAATAGTACCACTGGCTGCTATAATAATACTCTTAATAGAAGGATTTAACCCATTATAAAAAGTTTGTATTAAGAGCCAATCTAGTACTCCATGGTGGAGACATTTTTGTTGAAGATCTTTGAATCGCTTCCATCCTTCATATAAGGTTTCTCCATCAGATTGTATAAAATTGGTGATATCATTCCTCAGCTTAGCAGTTTTTGATGGTAGAAAATATTTTGCTAAGAAAGTTGAAGCTAATTGATCCCAAGTAGTGAATGTGCCAGGTGGCTTTGAAAGAAGCCATCTTTTTGCTTTATCTTTTAATGATACTAGGAAGAGTCTAAGACGAATGACATCATCAGAAACACCATTAATCCTGAATGTATTATATATCTCCAAGAAAGTGGTAATCTGTGTATAAGCATCTTACTTATTCAAGCCATGGAAAGTTGATTGTTAGATTAGATTGATGAGTAAAGGCTGGAGTTTAAAGTTGCTTGCTTGAACTAAAGGTCTTGCTATGCTTGACCTAATGTTCGCAGTGGGCAAAGCATAGCCTTTGAGTATTCTTGGTAAAGCTCTAAGTGTATCATTGTTTAGTCCTTTATTGTTTCCTCCTTTTATGTATTCTTCTTCTTCGAATGAATAGACAGGATCAACTATTTTAGAAGGAGTTTATGTTGAAGCTCCTTCTTCTTTTTGTCTTTCTTTTCTTTCTTTGTTTTCTGTAAAATTTTTTAATTTTAGGATTATAGGGTACAAATTTAGTATTTGGATTACTATGCAAATAACCTTAAAATTTGCAAGAAAAAGCGATAAAATAGAAAATAAAATTCCAAAGCAATAAAAATTTAATATTATTGATATTAGAATAGTCATCTTCTCGACAATGCTCTAAAAACTTGCTAGGGCTTTTAGAGCTTAATTACCTAAAACTACAAGTGCACAAGTCATTCATAAGTAATATAATGATGAGTAGAGTATTATTCCCATGAAGAATGTGATTCTAAGTACCAAACCATTAAACTTGTTATTATTTGGATAAAAGAAATTAATTTCAGAATTAAGAATAAATTAAATGAAAATGAAATGCTTTGAGATTTAATTTAATGATGATGAATTTAGGGAAAGCCACCTTAATTAATTTACTATGAATTTTTTAAAGTATTGATTTAATTTAAGTTCTCCTTATTTATTGGTTGAATTTTCCTTAATTAAGTTATAGTCTCTCTCAAGTACTAAAACTAATATTGAAATTAACCTCATTTCTACTCTCATGATCATAACTAATTAAACCAATTCATTAAACTTTGTGAAAATCTTATATCAATTTCTTAAGTGTTAACCTTATCTCTAAGTGAAAACTTAACTTAAGATTGTCACCTCCTTGAACTAATATTATGCTTCCACTCTCGTTCCATCACATAATATCTCAATTTAATTAATTATTGGCCAGATAATTAATGCATTAAGATTAAAGATAATAAAATAATCAAAAGATAAATTTAATTAAATCAAATAAACATAAATTACTCTATATTAAATTAAATATAAGGGGTCAACCCTAAATAGAAATTTAGTTCTTCATAATTAAAATTAAAGCAAGAAAAAAATTAAAGATAGTAATTGAAAGCATTGTAAATTAAAGAAAAAAGAAAATTAAACTCTAATTCTTTTTTGGATTAATGAACTCCACTTAGAATTTGAATATCTTCTTGGAACCAAACTTCACTCTTTCTTTCCAAAGAAACTATAAAACTCTAAAACTAAAAATGAAGTTTAATTCTTGATTTTTGTGGATGGATCCATGCCTCAAAGACTTGGAGAATACTTGCTTATATAGAGACTTGGAGGCTTGCTTTTGATAGTGGAGAAACAACTTTAATAAATTCCCTTAAAACATGAAGGGACTTTCTCCTTAAAATGAGGTTACCAACTATCTTTTTGTCCCTGTGAGTGTGACTTTTGATGTCATAGTCATGGCCTATATGGATAAGAGCCTTCTTGTCAACTTTTATTTTTTGGCAGTGTTGTTTTCATTCCCATGGTCATGGCCTTTGGGTTGCCATGGCTGTGGGTTTCAGTTAACTTTTGGAACTTTTAGGTTTCTTGATTTCTCTATTTAGGCAGTGGGTGATTTAATCCCACGACTGTGGTGTTTGATTGCCACAGTTGTGGGTTTTAAAACTCCTGTAGAACTTTTCTTTTTCTTCTTTTCTTAAGTTGGCAAACTCAATTTGAAATTCATGATCATGAGATTTGAGAGTCATAGGCGTGATAATTGACTTATATGCATTTTTGCTCATTTTTTTTTTCTAATTTTTCATTACTTTTAATTAAAATCTCGTATCTTGACCTTCTATGCTATAATATGAGAAATTCTAACTCTATCAAAGAAATTTCATCAAATTCAATTGAAAATAATTTAAAATAGAGTTAGAATTACATAAAATATTAGTCAAAATATGACTCTATCAATATAGAAATCTTAATTCCTTCACCCATTTGCATAATGCTTCTTTGCCACTCTTTTCAATAATATAACAAGCTTTTGGGTATCTTTTTGTATTTTCATCACAACATAATTCTGAACAAGAATAAAATTCTTTTAAATTTTCTCCAGACTTTGCATTGTCATTTGTTTTTCTAGGAACATCCAAACCAAAATCGTATATGTTATCAAACATATTCTTCCCAATGTGCATGATACCAATGTGGCAAAAACTTTCATTGGTTATCAAACCATGATGTTTTTCTACCCTTAGTAAAGGTAAATGAATCAAAATCTTTCATGCAATATGGACGAGCCAATTTTCCCGCAATACTCCTACTGGACAATAAAGAACATGTAGGAAAGCAATTATTGTCCACATTAGTGTGGCTCGTATCTGAAATTTCCTTTTACTAGACACATCGTATGTCTCAACTCCCACATTTCATAAATCAATCAACTTAATAATTAGAGGCAGTAAGAAAACATCTAATTTCATTTTCGGATTCTTTGGGCCAAGTACTATAACTATTAAAAATATGTACTCGTCCTTCATGCACATCCAAGAGGATAAATTGTATGATGTCAATAAATAATAATAATAATAATAATAATAATAATAATAATAATAATTAACATTTATGTGCCTTCAAAAAAAAGAACATTTGTCGTATAAATAAATATATATGTTATATAAAACTAAATATACATGTAATTCCCTAAATTTATAACATTTAGTCACTTTACTCATTGAACTTTTATTTTCACCACTTTACCTTTTGTAATTGTCTTTTTTTTTTCTAACAGACACTTATATTATCAAATACCGATCACTTTATTTATTGGATTTGTATATTTTGTACCAAATCGATATGCTAGTAATTCGGCATAACTCGGTGTGATTCATTAAATTTGTGTTTATAAGTTAAAAAAATGTGAGTTTAAAAAGTTATGATTAAATTAAAAATTTAAAAGGCAAACTAACTAAACACTATAAATTCAAGGAAAAACTAACTAAACACTATAAGTTCATAGGCTACATATATATTTAGCCTATAAGTAACTACATATGCCATATAAATTAACATATATATCATATAAGCAAATATATATGTCATATACATCATTTTACTAAAGAACAATAGTTTTATAATTAAAGGATCCCATTTTTATAGTGTCCACTTTTGCAATATTTTTAGAATTTTTTTTTGTGTAATTTTATTTTTTTATTTTCTTTTTTGCAATATTTTTCGAAAGTTATTTTTTAAAGTTATTTTTTACTAAAAAACGCACATATTCCGTAATTACATCTTTTAACTTTTGTAGGCACAATTTTATATTTTTTAGAAAAAACGTCAAATGTGATATTTTTTTTTTCAACATTATGCCCACAAACAAAATTGAAAAAAACTACTATTCATTGAGCTGAAGAGCAACTTAAATTAATATTAGCAACTTATGAGTTGAGCTCATTTGTCAAATCCCTCAATACGTTAAAAATAAATCAGTACCTTAAACATACAATGGAGTAAGTCATTTGGATGTCTTGTAATTCCAATTCGAAATCCATTGAGACAAAATCCAAGCTTTACGTACAACACTTTTTTTATATTATCAAATGGTATCTAATTTTTTGCCTCATGCAGCTTTAGCAATAACAATGTCAAATGAGTACAGGACTATAGGTTTGTACAGAAAATAGATTAACAGCAAAAGTGGAACAACAAAATTAGGTTTTGCTCGAGTTGCTTCAAGAACAAATTCCACAGCAAATCAGAGCCCTAAAATTCTCGCACAAAAGGATGCCAACAAAATCTATTCCTACCTAAATGCACATGCAAATGGCCAATCCATGTCAGTAAAACAGAAAGACAGCTTAATTGTAGATTTAATTATAGATAAGAGACACAAACGTGTTTCCTTGTCACATTGGTATAGCAAATGCAGAATACCATATATATCTCAAACATCAAGTTCATAGATCAGTGTGTTTTGGCAGGTTGGGATGGAATTCACAAAGAAGGATTAAAATGTTCTCTTGCAGTTTCTTAAGATATCCGAAACAGGCAAAAAAGGATCATTTATCTCTTAAAACAACATAGTTAGATCCACTGGTCTTCTGTATCTTAGAAATTCTCCTCAAGATTTCTGCAAAAGCCTTCTTATCCTGCAACAACAAGCTTTGTGCTCTCAAAAGAGAGATCCAACCAAAAATTTCCAACATATCCAAACATTGCTTATTGTTCTTATAGATGCAGAAGCAAAAATCATATATACTTCAGTATAGTACTGGATATTTCTTGCATGGCATGATTTTTTATTTTCTTTTTATTTATGCTATTATTGAAATTTATTTCTCCTAATTGAAGAGCATGCACAGCCTGCTGAGGACACCAAATTAATAACCAGAAAAATAAGATAACAACATTCAATAATAATAATGACATTTGTGATTTCTATCTGAAGTGAACCAGCATATAAAATATGCTCATTACTCCACGGAACAGAAATATTTGACACAGATTTCCAGCAGTATAGCAAGTTTGGAGACGATGAAGACAACTGAAGCACCTGTACACAAAGTGAAAAGCAAGTAGAAGCATACCTCAGAACCTTTCAGTCGCGATTTAAACCTAGCAACAAGATCCTGTGTAGTCACTGGCCCATTTTGCAACAAAACAGCCCTGATCTCCTCTTCAGAGACTGGTGATGTTGATCCTGTTTTCAACGATGGCGGTGCCCCTTTAGCAGTTGTATTACTTTTAGTAGCAGGTGAACTCTCTTCTTTTACGGTAGGCTTTAATTCCTGACGCACAAGAAAAACAATTTAAGAAAAATTGGTCATTCAAAAGGTTTGACAACCAACAAATTATATTATCTTGGAAAGAAAAGTAGTTTCATCAAAATAGGCGTCATAGTCATACATTTTCTGTCTTCACTTTCTTTTGAGTTGCACCAGCAGATGTTTTTGCATCATCACCATTTAATTTTCTTTTTCCCTTTGCTGACTTGGAAGCAGACGGTGTTCCCTTAGCCGAACCAGAAGGCACAGGTTTTGCAGGACTGTTGTCAGCTGGTTCCTCCTTGGGTGCATCCTTTTGCTTTGGAGCCAATACAGGAGAGACACCTGCATCTTCTTCCATCTGACCAGTGATCCAAGGAGAATGAATAGGACAAGGTACAATCAAATTGCATAAGCAGCCTTACAAAATTAAAAAAAGAAAACCATAACAATTACAATTACCCATCACAAAAACTTACATCCTCATCATCATCATCATCTTCTGCATCTGAATCATTCAGTCCCGCAGCTCTCCCAAGAAGCTTCTTCAACTCCTTCCCAGATTTACTCAATCCGCCTTCCTCATTCTCTTCATCTTCATCTTCTTCATCCTGAAATGTGAAAAAACAAGGTCGATAAATATTACATGTGCAAATGGAGGGGATGTCAATTAGTTATGTATTTGACATATTCCTCAACAACAAATTTTCTGATTTATAATTCAATATTCTCAGAACTCATAATTGCCATTTGTATTTATCAGCAAAGCATCCTACAGAAATTCAAAATGTGGTAAATCAAGGACTTGTTCATATGAACATGATATTGTCTCGAAAATATGAAATATTGCTTGAAATACCAATATTGATAGAGATTTAAAAAAAAACATAAAAAATAATACTAAAACTTAGAAATTTTGTATAAATTTTAAGGAATATCAAGATAAAAACATATAAATAAAAAATTAGTGAAAAAAAAAATCACTGATGATATTTATGTACTGAAAAGCAATACATAATGAGTAACTGAAAATCAAAATAATTATATAACACAAAGAAGATAGATTTGCTAGCCTCATAGTCAAGTTCAAACAATTATCATAAATCATTATTGTGCTCTCTTTTCACCAAGTTCTCTATCCATTATGCATATTGATTATTTACACATCAAATCTCATTTCAATATTTCACTATTTATGTTATACTTGAAAGCTTATGAAAATCAAAAATTGATGTTAGATTGAAAACTTACTTTTTCAAGAAGATGATTTCAAATGAACCAAGTTGTTGCTATTCAAACCTCTAATTCTCTGCAAGTTCAATTTTTGAGGGTTTTTTTTTTCATTTCCATTATAGCTCCTTACATGTACCTTGATTACTTAAAATTTTGGGTAACTGGCACTGAAATCTGATTAAATTTTTAGAGAAGTATGACTATAAGCCAATAAATTACTTGCATTTGTGAAAACTGATTAGGTTTGAAATTTCTGAAAATTTGTCAATATTGTCATATTAACTGAAAAAAAAATTACTTATGGATACTTGTCGATTCATTGATATCTCGATATTCAGTGGAAATTTCATAAAAAAGATGAAATTGAAATTTTATATTGAAACTCATCGAAATTCGATATTGCAGTCCATGAGGAAAACAAAACCTCAACACTTTATTACCACTAAACCATATCATGACAATCTCTCCTGCTTAGTAGTCACTGTTTTTGGCTCCCTTTCATCACAAGACATATCCTCATGTACATTTTATTCCTGATAAAAGTTCAACTCAGCTCTGCACACATCTCATGTGCCAACAGGCCATAATAGGACACAAGCTACTGCATCCAGCACTACAACCAAGACATCAAACCTAAGAAAGCAGCATTACATAACATGCCAAGCAAATTGGCAGTAATGAATTTATTTCAATGCCTAATTGGCCAAGCAATACAAAGATGGTTCTCTGAATTCCACGTGTGTCTCAGTTGTAACTCAAATATCATCAAAATATCCACAAACATTTTTATTATGAATATACCAGATAATCATTTGATTTATTACCTTATTAATGTTTTTCTAGTTCAAATCTAATAAATTGGTATTAGAGCAGTACGAAAAATATCTAGGAAAAAATTTAAAAAAATGATGATATTGGAGCGATCAATGGCTCAAGCAACATTTCTATTGGCCTGGTATGCAGAAGGAAGTGATGAAGTGGGTGCTTCAGTGTCAGTTGTGTAGTAGGTGTAAAATTGAAGGATATCCTCATCCTGGCATACTTCAACCCCTTCCTATACCAACAACAGCTTGGTAAACTATTAGTTTGGATTTCATAGAGAAGTCGCCAAAATCTGAGGGATATGATACTATTCTAGTGGTTGTGGATAGCTTAACCAAATTAGCCTATTTCATACCACTATCTCATCCTTCACAGAAGCCTCTGTGGCCAAGAGCTTCCTTGACCAGATTTGTAAACTTCATGGTCTTCCACAAGTAACAATTTCCAATAGAGATAGACTCTTTATAGGGGTGTTTTGGCAAGAACTCTAAACTTTTGGGGATAAAGATACACATGAGCACAGCCTATCACCCCCAAACAGATGGACATATGGAAAGACTTAATATGACACTTGAAAGCTATTTCAGATGTATGACTCACCATCATCCTCATACATGGGTGGTGTGGCTAAGCCTTGTTGAATGGCAGTACAACACTACCCACCATACAACCATAAATATAACACCATTTCAAGCTATTTATAGCCCAGTTCCAAATCATCCAACCCTCCCTTTTACCTCCAGCAATGTGGCAGCTGTGGAAGAAATTCTTAAAGACAAAGAAGCTATCAACAATTACCTCAAGGAAAAACTTCAACATTCTAAGAACAAAATGAAGCAGTATGACACAGACAGAATTTCAAGAGGGGCATATGGTCTACTACCTTAGGCTACTACCTTACAGGAAAACCTCATTTCAAGGAATTTAAAGTTGGCTGCAAAGTCTTATGGTCCTTGTGACGCGATTGAAAGAGAAGGTTCTGTTCCATATCGACTCAACTTACCTTCTACCTCCAAGATTCACCCTGTATTCCATGTTTCTCTATTAAAAAAGAAATTGGTAGCCAACATGGTACCTATGACAGAGCTACCAAGTATGCATCAGAATACTTTCATCACTGCCCCTGAAAAAGTACTCAATTCCAGAATTATCTTGAGAGGATACAAGCATATTCAGCAAGTCCTCATCAAATGGACCAATTTCCGTGCAGTTGACTCTACCTTGGAAGATACATCCAAGGCCAATTTCCAGATATTGTGCATTCTTGGGGACAATAATGGGTTAAAGGGGAGGGAATTGTTATGTGTGGCAGGAAGAAAGGAAGAAATAATAGGAATTAGTTCATAAAAAATACAAAATGTAACCAATTAGCATGAGCTGGCAATAGTTGCAATATTTCCTGAAAGAATATTTGTTAAATAGGTGCTGTGTATTCAGGTGAAGTAATCAATCAGTCAATGAGCACATTCCTAATTATCTCTCTCTCTTTCTCACTCTTTTATGCTCTCTGTAACTTCTATTCTCTCTGCCTCTATTTCATCATCTCTCTTTTTTCTGCTCTATTTCCTTGTCCATCATTAATTCTTTCTCATAATTCTATTACCCAATTAAGATTTTTCTAAACCAAATCTAACAGCATGTAAGCCAGTTTCCATAGTATCTATTGAAGTCTATTCTCTAGCTGAAAAGATTGAAATTATTCATGAATATGTTGAATGTACATTATGACCAAGATCCCACTAAGAGCTAATTATCAAAGATCATTATCACTTAATGAACTTTGAAGCCAATTGATACCTAAATGGTTGCTGATATAAATATGCATAAATGAGATGTGATTATCCCATTAATAACCAACACCACAATTTGCAGAAACAAATACAAACCTGTTTGATTTCTGGAGGAGCAGGAACCTCAGGAGCCAAATCTTCCCGTTCCTCAGGATCATTACCAACTGCTTCATCATCATCAGTGAAAATTTCTTCATGCTCCCAATCATCACCTAAGATCAACAAATACACATTCCTATAATCAAAACAATTGGAAAAGCTGAATTGGAGAGTATACACCATACAGTTATTTAAATATCAAAGATAAAAGACTTCCATGGCAGAACCAGGAATGATGATCACAGAACATGCTTCATGTACTTTGGAAAAATGAGAATACCCTGTACATTAGAAAAAAGAAAATGCCTCTTCACAAGCACAATATTATTCCCAAGTTTGTGATCTAGATATAGGTCTATTTAATTTAATATCAAGAAAAGAATTAAAAATCGTTTAGATTACAATCTCTGAGTTTTAAGAAATATTCGTTAAAATTCTGCTTAATTCCTCCATCAACCCACAGCCTTTTTAAACCACTAAATACAAAAGAAAATACTAGATTATAGAACAAACTTAACAACTACCCTAACACTAAATAATTGTTAAATAAAAAAAAATTCCAGTTACTCGGCTCCCTAGAACACAAGAGGAAACAGAAGAATGCTGAACGCATTAAAAAAACCTGAAGTTATCTGAAGATTAAATTGTTAAATAAGGCAATTTAACTATACATTGCTAGAGTTTGAGATCCACAATATCATATTGAAGAGAAATGCTCACCCTTCTCAATATCATCATCATCAATATCATGATCTCCTCCCCTCAGACCTTCTTCATCATCATCACCACCACGCTTGTCGAGTCCAAGTCTATTTTTCCTTGCCATCTCCTCTTCTTCATCTTCCTCTCCCCTGTCCGACACGTGGCCTTCTTCTTCATCACCAGCTGTTTTTTTGCGTCCCCTTCCACCAGCTGTTCCACTCTCCTTATCATCAAATTTTTCAACTTCACCAAATGCAGCAGCACCATTATTTGCAGCTTTCATCATCCATCTTTGATATCCATCTGCGGTCTTTCTCCTATTCCTCATCTTCTCCTCTGCTTCCTCCAAGGTAAGTTGCTTATATTGAGCAACCTTGTTAAAATTGTACCTGTCAAACATGTCAAGCAACACTATGACCCTAAAGCTTACCGAGAAAGGCTAAACACTATATCGCCAATCATCTTGCAAAACAATGAGTAAACAAATTTCAAATTGAAAAATAAGAATGTCCTTGTATAACAGCCAGTTCCAACATAAGTTGATAATTGGTTCTTTCAATACTAGCCCAACCTAAACAAAGACTCATGAACTGCAATATATATTAAGATTCAACACATACCAAGAACCAGCAGGAATAGCAACAAACTCTTTCCCCTGCAATATCAATAAGTAGTAAGTTGCTGATTGTGAACCTTCAAGATGGCCTTGGTACTGAAACTGGCCCGTTTCATCCTCCAACATCCAAGGCTTATTCTTGTATTTATCCTATCCAGTACAAATTTACAAAAATAAGAACAATGCAATGAAAACATTAACTAAAATGTGCATTAGCATGGGCAACATAAACCAACAGTTTCATATACTGACGTCAGATCAGAAAAATCAGTTATAATGAACACGGTTGAATTTTTAATATAGATTTGAAAGAGCCAACCTCAAAAACTAACCGTCAAAATTGGAAAGTCATGTCTATATTAATCATATTATATTTTTGTACTGGATAGATGTGGGACTTTTTTCACATGTTATATTCTTAATACCCCCCATAAGTGATAATTGGGTTAAGATAATTTTTGATAAACCCAGTTGTCTCGGTCCAAATTTATGGACAATAGAATTGTAAGAATCGATTTTTACCCTGATATCATATGAAAATCTAGGGTTTCTTGATATCATATGAAAATCTAGGGTTTCTTGCTAGGTTGACAGAAAACGAAGAGATAAAAATTGAAGAATACCTACGTTGTGTATTATTGAGTTAAGAATAATTACAGAAAAGCTTTATATGCAAGACAGAGAAAGACTAAAATGCACTTTACAGAAACTAACTAATACTTATTACAAAAACTATACAAAATGGTAATTACACATGAATAAAAGAATATACAGAAATATGCATAAATTATCAAACACAAACATAAATGAATTATCAGCCAAACATAGATATGCGTCTTTTCCTCTTTATTTTATTTTATTTTTACTTCAGTTAATTGTTTTTCTTCTTTTTGGATTTTATTTGGATGTCAATGATGGTATTAAACCTACAAATTGCACTAGCTGGTTATAGATTGATTGATTGATTGATTCACAAATACAGAATGACACCATGATATCTGGTTAAGAAATATTTTCTATGTGTCAATCAAATGAAATAAGTATTTACTTTTGCATAAGGCTGAAAAATTATTAAAATATTTATTCATTGGCAGAGGTTTATAGGCCAGTAAATTGTTATGAATAAAGACTTGTAAGCAAAGTAAGGTGTAAGATCTGTTTCTCTATTCCACCAAGTTTAGGGCTGCATCTATAATAAGGTATTACAACTACTAAGACCTTCCTCATTACACCCCACATCTTTGGTTTGAGCCTCCTTTCTTATATTGTACCGCCTCAATTTGCTCAACCTTCCCATTCCCATTACATACTGAACCAAACACATAAGAAAATTGACTATTTTATTAAACATTTTGTTCAAATCTGATTCCATTACTGTTTCCAAAGTCCAAATATTTCTGTTATGCAAAATTAAACTAAATCATTTATGACTACTTTGAACTATTTACTAATAGCATATAATGCTCAAAACCATTTACGCACATACATGTAGATACCAAAATAGCTAGATGCAAACACTAGCAAAATGTAAGCAATAACCAATTGGTAAATGAAAACCCAATACTCGCAAGGCATCCGTAAGTTGACGTCCTTGAAGTCCATCTTTATGGAGAGACCATTTGTTTTCAGCATTTTTCTTCTTAGAAAAACTGGGTAGCCCTGTCACAAATCTACCAATGAAGTAGTTCTTGTCGTTACTTGAACTTGATCGAACATTATATTCCTAAAATGAAAGAACCAAAAAGTATATGGAAATTCAGACAACGAAACTCTAATCAAGCAGAGTAATTAATCGAAGCAGAGAGAGTAGAAGAGAGGAAAAACGAAACTCGAATCAAGCGAGTCACAGTAGCACCACAATCATAACATTTGGCAAGGTTCTCAGCCATGGTTTTGCCACAAGTCAAGCAGAGAGTCATGTGCTTGCAATTGCTTCCATACAGGTCAGTGGTGGATCCACATCCACTACACGACGTCTTCAACATAAGATCCAACGACATTTTCTTCTTCTCCACCTTCGAAACCCAAAAAAAAAAACTACAAACAATAACCGCCGAATACCTAAAAAAAGGGGGAAAATGGAATTGGATTAAGTAATTTTAATTAGTTGGAGTTCCCAACAAATTAAAATATATAAATTGAAATTGAAATTCTAGGGTTTTGTTTTTCTTACTAACAAAAATTAACTAAACTAAACTCTGAATTTAGCAAAGACTATATAGCAAAAACAAAGAGGAAAATAAATTACCCTAAAATCGAGCTGGTTTATTTGATTTTCACTGCAAGCAAATGGAAATTGATTTTCTTCTATACTTTCGTTTTTCCCTTTTTTTCTTTCTCTTGAATTTCAATGTGAAATTGGCCCCAATTTCATTCCCAAATCAATTTAGACAATCTTCAAACTGAGTCCACTTTTATTTTAACTGTATTGATTAAAGTTATATATGCATATAGATATATATATATATGTATATATGCACGTGTATATTCAAAAAATTGTTATTTTTAGAACTTGTTATTTCAAAAAAAAAAAAAGAAATTGTTATTTTAAGAGGGGAAAATATATTCTTGCTATCTGAATTTTTTTTTTCAAATATATTATTTTGGTGGAGATTTTAGAAATACAAACAAGCAAAATAAACTTACCCTCGCTATGCTGCCATTTGTAAAATTTTATATTATTTTTAAAAATAATTTATATAATTAATATAAATAATATATAAAAAATAATATTATATACATATAATATTAAAAATTTCATATTCACATATTATAAAATATTTATAATAACATATGTGTAGAGTATAAATATTTTTTTAAAATTGATTTTGAAATTAATTGATAAAAAAGAATAATTAAAATATTAATTTTATTATTATTATTAAAATTGAAATTAAGAATCTAAATTAGTGAAAATTTATTATTTGTTAAATTCTTTTCAAAAGAAAAAAATTATAATACCTAAAAAATTTATGACTTGTTAAATTTTTTTAAAAATTGTTTATTTTATAATAAAAGAAAAAAATAACTTATGTATTTACATAAGTTATGCATAAAATATAATATTATGTACATGTAATATTAAAAATTTTAACATTCACATATTATAAAATTATCTATAATAAGATATATATATATATATATGTAGAGTATAAATATTTTTTAAATTTATTTTGGAATTGATTGATCAAAAAGAATAATTAAAATATTAATTTTTAATTTTATTATTATTAAAATTGAAATTATTAATCTAAATAAGTGAAAATTTATTATCTGTTAAATTTTGTTTAAAAGAAAAAAATTATAATACCTAAAAAAATTTTTGTTAAATTTGTTTAAAAATAAGTGTTTATTTTATAATAAAAGGGAAAAAAATAATTTATATATTAATATAAGTAATGCATAAAAAATAATATTATATACATATCACATTAAAAATTTTCATATTTACATATTATACAAATATTCATAATAAGATATGTGTAGAATATAACTATTTTTTAAATTGATTTTTGAATTGATTGATAAAAAATAATAATTAGAATATTAATTTTTAATTTTATTATAATAAAAATTGCAATTAGTAATCTAAATAAGTGAAAATTTATTATTTATTAAATTTTTTTTGAAAAGGAAAAAATTATAATTCCTAAAAAATTTATTACTTGTCAATTTTTTTTAAAAAAGTGTTTCTTTTATAATAAAAGGAAAAAATAATTTATGTATTAATATAAGTAAGGCATAAAAAATAATATTATATATATAATAATTTTCATATTTACATATTATAAAAATAATTATAATAAGATATGTGTAGAGTATAAATATTTTTTTAAATTGATTTTGGAACTGATTGATCAAAAAGAATAATTAAAATATTAATTTTTAATTTTATTATTAATAAAATTGAAATTAGTAATATAAATAAGTGGAATTTTATTATTTGTTAAAATTTTTTTAAAATGAAAAAATTATAATATCAAAAAATTTATTACTTGTTAAATTTTTTTTAAACAAAAGTGTTTATTTTAAAATAAAAGGAAAAAGATTAGGAAATTGTAACCATTGAATTTAAATAATAACAATTTATTTCTTTTAACAAAATAGATTTAATTTAATATATAATTTCTATATATGATTTTCATTTAAATTGAAAATCAAAATTTTTTTATTTCTCATTTAAAAAAAAACAAAATTGGAAATAAAAAATTTTAAAAAGCAATAACAAAATAAAAAATAAAAAATAAAATTTGGTTTAAAAGGAAATTTACTATTTATTTGAGAAGGACTTTTAGTATATATTAAAATAATAAATTTGCGTACATATTTTAATTTTTTATAAATAATATAAAAAGTGATTAATATTTTTTTAATAAAAAAATAAATTAAAAATAAGATATTATCAATTTAGTACAAATAAGTTAGACATTATTTTTCCAACCAGCAACTTATGACTTAACTTATTTCAAATTTTTGTACTTTTTAACGCATATAATACAAATAAAAAAATTAGGTGAATTTATTCATATTTTTCTAAAATATATGCACATATATTAACTAATTTAAAAATATATCAAATGACAATTTTTTACCGAAGAAAAAACTATAGTTTAAATATTAAAAATTTTAAAAAATTAATATAACTCCTAATGAGCACGACAAAATATAGTAATATTAATTACAAATAATGAATCTGATTTAATAATAATACGTCAAAATTACTATTTTAATTAATTATTTTACTTGCATTTCACAATGATTTGTCTTTTTAATTTGATTTTTAATCAAAATTTGTGTTAAAAAATTAAAATACAATAATAATATTTAATTATTTTATGTATCTATATCATGAATTATAAAAAAAATAACTATTTCATAAATTATAGAAAAAAAATTTATACATATAAATAAATAATAATATTTAAATAACAATTATAATACCTATAGTGATTTTAGTTTTACTTTAAATTATAGAATAGATATTATTGGACAAACATTCAATTTGCTCTTTATACATTTTTTTTTCCATGGAACGAGTTGAAATTTGATTAAATAGAAAATGTCAAATTAAATTTTTAAAAAATATTAATATAATATTTTTAAAAATTATTTATTAATTAATATTTTTGATATCAATAATTTATAATATTAATAACTATTTTTTTAATTTTATAATTTATAATTAATTAATAATCTATAATTTAATAAATAACTAGAAATATTAAATAATTTATAATAATTCATATTATATAGGATTTTTTAATTTTTTTAATTAATTATATTATTAAGAATTAATATTAAAATGTTATAATTTATAATATTGAAAAAATATTTTTTTTAATATTATAATCCATTAATGCGATTCTATTTACTAATGAGAAAATAATTAGAATCAAATTTTGACTTTTAAATTTATATTTTAGTTAACATGATAGTTAGTATCCCCGCATTATTACTTTTTCAAAATTAAAATTTACCCCATATTTTTATTTATTTTTATAAAAAATTCATATTTATCTCCTTTAAAACTTTGCTCATGTCTTTATATATATATATATATACACACATTTTGGTTACTAAAGTTAATTGAATTTATTTTTTAAAGTTTTTTATGAAAATATTTTGTTCATTTATCACTAAAAAAAGTGTGTAATTAATTTTTACTTTTTCTTAAGTATTTTTTCATTAGTTAATAGAATTGTATTAATAGACTATAATATTAAAAAATTATTTTTTAATATTTTAAATTATAATTTTTAATATTAATAAATAACATTATAAATAATATTATATTAAATATAATATAAAATCCTAAATGATAAAAATTATTTAATATTTTTAATTATTGATTAAATTTATTATAAAATTATAAAAAATATTTATTAATATTATAAATTATTGATATTAAAAATATTATTTAATAAATAATTTTTTAAAATATTATATTAATAATTTTTAAAAGTTCAATTTGCCCCCTGATATTTATCTATAGTCTAAATTAGTCTCTACCGTTAACTAACTTAACGTTTCCATTAAGAAAAATGACAATTTGAACTAAATTTGAAAAAATATATATATATTAATTTGGTCCAAAAAAATTACAAGAGCCAATCCAAATTTATCGCTATAATACAAGGTTAAATTTGATCTTTGTCTTTTTAAATTTGACCGATAAATAACCAAAAATACTTATAATATTTTTTAAAAATTAAAAAATTAACTACATAAAATAATTATTTAGATATTAAAATAAAATATTTAAAAAGTTCAGATATCAATTATGTAATTTTTTATTTTGATATTTAAAGTTATATTCTAACTTACTTTATCTTGTCCCCCTCCTTAATATTTAATGAAGCATGAATAAAGCAAAGGATTAATGGAAGTAATTAATATGGAGGAAGTTAGTTTTGAGTTTATAAATTATCAGGATAAAGTTTTGAGTTTATAAATTATCAAGATAAGCAAAAAGTTCAAATAGAGCCATAAATTGTATGTCTTTATACAAGTTGTTGAGACTATTATACATAAAATATTATAACTTTTTGAGTTCTACAATATTTTGTTGTTTTGTCATGTTTAACCTAGCTTATTTTGAGTTTGAAATAGCGAGTGAGGCCACAAGAAAAGCAACAAGCAAGTACATATGGTGAAGAAGTTTATAAAACTTAACTAAAAAAACTTTAACAAAATTAAAACAAACTCCCTAAGCAAGTTGGATGAAAACAGAAAAATTGCCAATGCAAAAAAACTCTAAAGAAAAAGACCGTAAATAGCGCATAAACATCTCAAGCTTAAAGTGCAAGAGAAATATAGCCATGAGACATTAAACATAGAAATCTCTGAGGAGAATGATAGTAGACTTGAAACATGGATCTCCATCAACAACGCAAAATCTTGAGTCTAGTGTAGAGAGTCGAAATGTATAGGATAATAGGCACAAAACTAACAATCCCTCCATAGAGGCGAAGATGGAGAAGCTTTTGTACTTATTGAGGCCATAAGAAGTGCTTAATGCTCAAAAGAACCAAACCCACCCTCTAAAATAGTTTTTGTAGACAAAATCCAGATGGCCAAACCTATAATAAAATACCAATAAACTATCATAGTCTTCCAATGATGTTTGCGCAAAGCAAGAAACCCAAGAAAAAATCCAAAATGGTTTGATGAATCTAAAAGGACTAACAAAATGGCTAGATCTAGAGAAGATATTAACCAAACTACAAATTAATAGAGAAAAACAAACAAGAAAATAGAAAACCAGGAAAATTTTAGTTGATTTAGGGCTAGCCAACATTAGTCCTAGATCAACGGCAAGAAAGACAAGGTGTCACAGAGGGGAGAATGAAAACTTCCTAGAGAAGTTGAGAGAAAAAAAGGTGTCCCACCTTTTGATTGATTACTATTTGTTATTTTTATTTCTATTATATTTCCTTTTATAGAATCAAGGTTTCCAAACACCTTTCATATTGTTGTTTGAGGAGGATTTCATTGTAGTAAGATAATAATTATGTTAAGATGGCATTTGGTTCAAACTTCAAATTGCCAATGCAAAAAAACTCTAAAGAAAAAGACCGTAAATAGCACATAAACATCTCAAGCTTAAAGTGCAAGAGAAATATAGCCATGAGACATTAAACATAGAAATCTCCGAGGAGAATGATAGTAGACTTGAAACATGGATCTCCATCAACAACGCAAAACCTTGAGTCTAGTGTAGAGAGCCGAAATGTATAGGATAATAGGCACAAAACCAACAATCCCTCCATAGAGGCGAAGATGGAGAAGCTTTTGTACTTATTGAGGCCATAAGAAGTGCTTAATGCTCAAAAGAACCAAACCCACCCTCCAAAATAGTTTTTGTAGACAAAATCCAGATGGCCAAACCTATAATAAAATACCAATAAACTATCATAGTCTTCCAATGATGTTTGCGCAAAGCAAGAAACCCAAGAAAAAACCCAAAATGGTTTGATGAATCTAAAAGGACTAACAAAATGGCTAGATCTAGAGAAGATATTAACTAAACTACAAATTAATAGAGAAAAACAAACAAGAAAATAGAAAACCAGGAAAATTTTAGTTGATTTAGGGCTAGCCAACATTAGTCCTAGATCAACGGCAAGAAAGACAAGGTGTCACAAAGGAGATAATGAAAACTTCCTAGAGAAGTTGAGAGAAAAAAAGGTGTCCCACCTTTTGATTGATTATTATTTGTTATTTTTATTTCTATTATATTTCCTTTTATAGAATCAAGGTTTCCAGACACCTTTCATATTGTTGTTTGAGGAGGATTTGTAATATCCCAAAGTATACCCTAAAAGTTTTGGAATTATTGTTGTATTTGAATTTAATGTATATGTTTAATGGAAAGAGAAAAGAAGTAAAGAGAGAGTGTATATGTTGTATATATAGATATAGATATATATATATATATATATAACATATACAAGTCAAAGAAATGGAAGTCAAAAGAAGATAAGTTAATTAAAAGGAAATATTATAAGAGATAGATGTATATGAAGGATGATATGTATATATGGTATTTGAAAAATATGGGAAATATAAATACAATATATAAGAGATATACATATAGCAACATATACATCACATATACACGATGTATATATTGGTGTAGGAAAAGTAAGTAAGTAAGTAAGTAAGTAGTAATAATAATAATAATAATAATAATAATAATAATAATAATAATAATAATAATAATAATACAAGAGAAAAAGAAGAAAAGAAAGTCAAAGGGAAGAATAAATCTTGTGGTGGAGAATTTTTAGGGATATTTAATTATATTATTATTATATATATTTATAAGATAAGTTTGAAAGGGAAAAGAGAGAATTTTCTTTATTTTCTTTCTTTCTTCTTCTTCTTGAACGAGAGAGAGAGAGAGAGAGAGAGAGAGAGATGTGATTTTGTTGGTTTACACATCAAATTCTTAAGGGCTTTAAGAGAATTGAAGGTGGATATTGAAGATTTGGCAAAGAATTCAAGTAAGTGTTCATTTCTTTGTGTTGAGTTCTATTAATTGTGTTTATATTTGATATGGTTAGTGTGTGAAGATGATGATAATAAAAGATTGAAGTATATAGATATGTTGAATTGGTATTTAGATGATGATAAAATGGTTATTTGTTAGGATGATGATGGATTGTTGAAATTGTTTAGTAAGGGTTTAATATAAATGAGTTGGGGAATTGAATAATTGATATATGGATGATGTATATAATGATTATTATTATGATATGTTGAAGTTATATAAGTGTTAAATTAATTGGTAATTGATGTATGTTATGAGTTTGATCAATTATTATCTTGGATTTTCTATATGTTTGTGTTTATTGAAGTTAAAAACACAAAATACATGAGTTTGGTCCAAAACAGAGGCAAAATGGATGCCACGGTCGTGGCAAATGAGTGCCACGGTCGTGGCAAGTGAGGGACACGACCATGGGGTTGTGAGGCCACGATCGTGGGGACTTAGATAAGGGTTTTGGTTTATAATTTGTGATCTATGGGTCTAGTATGAGACTAATAGGTGAATAATTGTATTGGAATTCATGTGTATTTGTAAATAAGTGTGTATTATTCCTTTTGGATTAGGTTGTGAAGAGGTTGAGTTGCCCTAATCCATATAGTGAAGAATTCTTGGAAGAGGAAGTGTATAGATTGGTGTGAGTTGTTCTTGAGATAAGTACAAACTTACATGGTTGCATACATTTACATGATTTTGAGACTTAACACATTTGATTGTAAATGTGTTAAGTAATATATATTTCATTGTTAATACATTTGATTAATGTTTTGATTTGCATAATGTGAAAGATATGATGATCATTCAAAATGTATGTTCAATGCATTTGGTTATGTATACTTTAATGATGAATTGCTTTAATGTGAATTGAGATATGATGAAATGTGAAGCCATTGTTATTGGCTATGATAGTGCAAATGAAATAATTGGGGCATTGGTTGCCTATATGATTATGGAATATGAAATGAGAAATGAAATGAGAAATGAATTGAGAAAGAGATTGATAAAGAGATAAATGAAATAATTGTGTGCTTAATATGTTATTCAATTTTCAGAGTTCTGGGTTTGGCGGCATGCCTATGATTCACTGGATAGGTGAAAAGACCGGGTCGTAAGCCGAGTCCAGCTGAAAAATGTGAAATATGATGTTTTTAGGGTGAAAAGACTGGGTCGTAAGCCTCAAAAACAGTAACAGTCTAGCCGGGTCGAGGACCAAGATACTGGGGCCCTTGGGTCTAGCCGGGTTGAGGTCCAAGAGACTGGGTCTGTTACACTATCCATGGATAGATATATGTATCGCCTACGGGCTTGATGATTGTGATTATGGACCAAAGCAATAACTCTGAACTTTGAATAGCATATTAGATTCTTTTTGGGTCCATGCTTGTCTTTGCTTTAATGTGAACTATGGAATGAGAAGAATAAAATATATAAGCAAAACACTAAAAATGAATGTGGCTTGAGAAACTATGCTGAATGATGAGATTATGAAAATACAATATGATGTGTAATATGTATATGGATGTGGAAATTGTGAGTATTATTTCATGAATGTTCTGATCAGTCATTGAATTGTGGTTTGTTGAAATGATATATGTGTATGTGTATATAAATTATGAGATTAGTGAAAATATATGAAGAGTGTAATTGAAATGGGAAAACATGATAAGAAAATAATGATACATGAAGTTAACATATGAGTATGATTTTCTGTAATGTATGTTTATAATATTTATTTGTACTACTAAGCTTTCGAGCTTAGCGCGGTTGTGTAAATCGCGCAGGTGAGTAGGTGGTTGATCTGAAGTCAAATCGTTATGCCACGAGAAGGGTAAGAGTATTTCGAGACCAACTAGATGGTGGTGCATACATGTATAATTTAATTATGTTGTATTTTGATAAAAATGTATTCATATGTATAAATGAATTTTGGTAAAGATAAGGTCATTATATATATATATGTAAGATCATCGAAAGTATAATGATTTTGTAAATGTGCTTTAAATTTGTATAAATGTATTATGGTTTGGAACTAGAGTGAAGGTTTTTAATCTGAAATGAAAAGTGACATTTTTATACTTTATATACGTACTGCATGTATACTAGGTATATGTATAGTACTTATATAGAGTATAGGGGTGTTACAGGATTTCATTGTAGTAAGATAATAATTATGTTAAGATGGCATTTGGTTCAAACTTCAAAATCAAAATTAAAATTAAAATTGGAATAAAATAGAATCAAAATCAAAATGTCTATTTTTTTCTTTTTATTTGGTTCAGTCTGAAATCGGAATCCAATCCCCTTTAAAGCTATTTGGATTATGATAGAACATGAATAGAAATTAATCACAATTTTTAATATATATATATATATTTCATATGTAGAAATAATATGTATTAATTTAATTGATGAGAAAAAATATATATCATAAAAAATAAAAATAATTAAGAAATAAATGCCTATTTTTTTAAGATGGATGAAGAGAATTTATTTAATTTTGTGTGTTCTATTTTATTTGTAGAGAAAATATGTTTTTTTAATTTTTTTGTTTAATTGATGAGAGAATATACATATAATAAAAATATAAATAATTAGGAAATAAAAACCTATTTTTAAAGATAGATGAAGGGAATTGATTTGATTTTGTGTATTCTATTTTATTCCTACAAAAAATGTACTTTTTAATTATGTATGTTTAATTTAATTGATGAGAGAATATATATATATATATATAATAAAAATATAAATAATCACGAAATATTTACCTATTTTTGAAGATGGATGAAGAAAATTAATTTAATTTTGTGTGTTACATTTTATTCATAAAGAAAATGTGATTTTTGACTTTGATTCTCATCAGGAATCAAAATTAATTAATAGGAAAGTGGTGAGGAATGACATTCCGTTTGTAAGGTAACGGAATTCATGTTACCTTATCTATTTTATCTAACCAAATGGCAGCAATGAGAATCGTCCATTGCCATTTTCATTCCCATCCTAAATCAAACATCATCTAAATCTTTGTGTTCATAATTGAATATTTAGATGAGAAAGAAGATTACTGTCCTTGTATATATATTTTTAATGATGCTAAAATTTAGTTTCTTTATTATTTCACTAAAAAATCTTTTACTGTCAAAGTATTTGTTGATAGCAAACGATAATGCTCATTACAAAATAAGCAAGACCTTGCTTTTAACTACAATTCCTAAAATTTAAATAAAGTGCACAATAACACCAATCTAAGAAGATGCATACTCATTACATTAAAATGAATTTTCAAAGAATCTGGGTAGCATGCAAAGTCATACTCTTACATGTATTGAACATATTAAAGTTACCAAAAACCTAAGGAAGTCACCTATATTACTCACCAGAATAATCATATTGAAGCATGCTCATTAATAAATCATAACAACCCATTACAATTTTGGATATTTGACACAAAAAAGAACTTCATGCCTATCTTTGCAAACTACCAATTTTACTTAGAAAAAGTAATGGATGTTACTAAAAGCAACAAACATTACGTTATCATCACAAGTTTGGACATTTGACACAAAGAAAAATGTCACACTTATCCCTTAGATCACCAACATTGTCTGGAAAAAAGTAATGAATATTATATTACCAATACAGACAAATCTGCAAAACATGTTCTAATCGTTAAAAGAAGTTCTATTTACAAAAAAGTTCCTTTTACAACAGAACAATTATATTTTTGTTTCCAAAGATGAAAATCGTAACACCTCCTACATAGTCCACACACTAACTATATAGGAGATGTCACTTAAGAGCATAACTAATCTATAAGGATAATATATATATAATAAAACCCAAAATACATTCAAATGATATAATTATCTTCCAAGAAAAGTATCATGATCATACTTGTAATACATACATATATCTGTTTAATTTACAAAACTCCTATTATTAACTTATGTTATAAACATTATTATAATTCTCATACTAACCTCAAACTTATACAACTGTCATATAAAATTATAAAATATTGCTATGTGAACCATACAAAATATAATATTTCTAATATTGCTCATTGAATCTTTAACTTTGCCTATACATGAGTTTCTTTTATATAGCCGGTCCCAAGCCCGGGTAAAGGAGGAGGGTTGTGGTAGGTGACAGCCAGCGTAAAATTTTTGTCACATCTCATGATATGGATTCTAATAATAATATCGTTAGGACTTTCTCTACTTGCAACGCGTTACATCAGAGCCTAGTGTAGTGAAGAATAAGCAAGGTGTAGGGCGTTCGCCGAATGCGATGCTCCATATCGATGCCCGGATGTGGTGCATAATAAACAAGGATTCTCACATCATGGATGGGTGTAGGTAAAGAAGTTAGTCCAAAATAAGAGTAATAAGAGTAATACGAGAGATACAGATTCAAATAATAGTAAAAGATTATATAGGAAGAAGCATAAGAAAGAACAATTAGGGAGTAAGATCAGAATAGGAACTTGGAATATTAGATCTCTTACAGGTAAACTGAGAGAACTTGTTGATACTATGGAGAGAAGAAAAATTAATATTGCTCGTATTCAAGAGACTAAATAAGTTGGAGGAAAAAGTAAAGAAGTTGAGAATACTTGGTATAAAGTATGGTATACAGGTACAGATAGAAGTAAAAACAGAGTATGTATAATTTTAGATCGGAACCTAAAGGAGACGGTTGTAGAGGTGAAAAGAGTAAGCAATAGAATTATTTCAATTATACTTGTGCTCCAGAATGAGACCATCAACATAGTTAGTGCATATGCCCCTCAAGTTGGATTGGATGGGGAGAGCAAGCAAAATTTTTGGGATGATATGGATGAACTTATGCGAGAGATTCCAAATGATGAAAATATTTTTATAGGAGGAGACTTAAATGGACATGTAGAAAAAGACAGAGTAGGTTTTGAGGAGGTACATTAAGGGTATGGTTTTGGAATTAGAAATGAAGAAGGTAAGAGTATCATTGATTTTGCTTTAGCCTAAGGTTTGATTCTGGCAAACACATATTTTATAAAAGGGAATCATATCTAGTAACCTTTAAAAGTAGACAAAATAGAAGTCTGATTGACTTCATACTCATAAGAAAAGCCAATCAAACTCGATGCAAGGATTGTAAGGTTATTCCAGGTGAGGCTTTGACCACTCAGCATAGGTTAGTAGTTTTGGATATCAAGTTTAAAAGGTTGACTAGTAGCTAAGGAGGAACAATATTCCTAAGATTAGGTGGTGAACTTTAAAAGGTGAAAAATAATTGTTGTTCAAGGATGAGTTGGTCAAAGCTGGAGGGTATGGGGAAGATGTGAGTATGTCATCAAATGATATATGGATAGACATGTCTACAACAATTAAAGAAGTAGATAAAAAGATTCTTGGAGAATCTAAAGGTGTGGACATCTCTCGAAGGAGTCTTGGTGGTGGAATGAGGAAGTACAAAATGCAGTGAGAAGTAAAAGAGAATGGTATAAGAGTTTGCCCAAGTGTAATATCAATGATGCTTTTGAGCAGTACAAACAAGCAAAAAAAGATGCTAAAAAGGCAGTTAGTTAAGCAAGAGCACAATCTTTAGAGCGTTTGTATGAGAAAATTAGAATAAAGGAAGAAAAAAAACTATGTATAATTTGGCTAAGATAAGGAAAAAGAAATGACGCGATTTAAACTAAGTTAAGTGCATTAAATATAAAGAGAATCAGGTTCTGGTTCAAGAAGAGAATATTAAGAAACGACGGAGAAGCTATTTTAAGAAACTTTTTAATGGTAACCATAGTGATAACATTGAGGGTTTAGACGTTAGACCGGAGAAAAATGTGAAATACACTACACAGATTAGATTTTCAGAAGTTAAAGAAGCTTTGAAGAGGATGAAAGTTGGTAAAGCCTGTGGACCAGATGGGACACCTATTAAGGTTTGAAAATATTTGGGAGATACAGAAGTTGCATGATTGACATCTTTATTCAATAAGATCTTAAGTACAAAGAAAATGCCTAATGAATAGCGATAAAGTAATTTGATACCTATTTTTAAGAATAAAGGAGATATTCAGAATTGCTCAAATTATAGAGGTATAAAGATTATGAGCCGCACTATAAAATTGTGGGAGAGAGTTATGAAACATTGTTTATGGTTAGATACTTGTATCTCCTCAAATTAGTTTGGCTTTATGCTTGGCCGATCAACTATGGAAGCTATTTTTTTTATAAGAGATTTGATGGAAAAGTATAGAGAGATGAAGAAGGATTTACATATTGTTTTTATTGATTTGAAAAAGGCGTATGATAGAGTCCCTAGAGAAATTTTATGGTGGGTTCTAGAGCGTAGAGGAATATATATACGATATATCCAAGTCTTGAAGGATATGTATGAGGGAGCCATCACTAGTGTTTTCACTGTGGGAGGGGATACTAAGGATTTTTTTTGTTCCTATTGGATTACACCAAGATTCAACTTTGAGCCCTTATCTTTTCACCTTGGTCATGGATGAGCTAACAAGACATAAACAGGATGACATCTCTTGGTGTATGATGTTTGCAGATGATATTATATTAATAGATGAGACTCAAGTAGGGGTAAGTTAAAAGTTGGAGTTATGGAGAAGCACTTTAGAAACTAAGGGTTTTAAGCTAAGTAGGACTAAGACTGAGTATATGCATTATAGATTTAATAGTGATAATAGAGAAAGAGGCAAAATTATTTTAGACAGAATAGCAGTACCTCATTGTACTTATTTTAAATACCTTGGCTCTATTCTTCAAAAAGATGGGGGTTGTGAAGAAGATGTAAATCATAGGATTAAAGCTGGTTGAATGAAGTTGAGGGGTGCTACAGGAGTTCTATGTGATCAAAAGATGCCAATTAAATTAAAAGAAAAGTTTTACCACACTGCAATACGGCCTGCTATGATGTATGGTGAGTGTTGGGTAGTAAAAAGACAACACATGAGTAAAATGCATGTTGCGAAAATGAGAATGATAAGATGAATGTGTGGTCATACTAGGATGGATAGAATCCGCAATGAGTACATTAGAGAAAAAGTGGGGGTAGCACCTATTGAGGATAAGATAAGAGAGCATAGATTGAGATGGTTTGACCATGTAAAACGAAGACCTAGCGATGTACCGGTTAGAAAAACTGAATAAGTTAGAGTAGATATAGCTAAGAGAGGCAGAGGTAGGCCTAAACTGACTTGGTCAAAAGTGATCCAAAATGATCTTATGATGTTACATCTATCAGAAGAGATAATCTTAAATCGTATTGAGTGAAAAAGAAGAATCCATATAGCCGACCCCAATTGACTTGGGATTAAGGTTTTGTTGAGTTGAGTTGAGTTGAGTATTGCTCGTTGAACCTTTGTGATACAGTTGATCAGGAACATATATCTCTCACTCTGCAGTCTCAACTCTTCTAATTTGATCTGCGCATTGGAAAATAATTCTAATACGCTAAGCAAAGCTTAGTGGTGCTTATATATTTATGATATGTAATAAATTTAAAGAAAAATAACTTTACATAAATAAATTCTGAAACAATAGAAATTATCACTTTAAAATATTACATAAGAAATTGATAAAATTATTGGAGCATAAAATATTGAACATGATTAGATCCAGAATTTGATTAGTTTAACAACATCCACATAATATATTGTTTTTAATATAGATGACCTTTATAAATTTGCCCATACACACTGAATTCAAATCATAGGTTTAGATAATGGGTCATTGTTGGCAATTTAATGTCCAATCTCAATGATATGGCCGGAGGCCCAATAATGGCAAATATGCCCGTTGTCACTAAAGACACAATGTGTCTATAAATGGCACGATGTGCCCACTATCACTATGAATATCCACCCTCTGGCTAGCAATTCAATCTCAAACTAGATCTAATATCAGTATGATTAGGGTAATTTATTAGAGTTATAGTTAACACTAAATTCTGTATATCATTTTAATGGAACAATACTCTGATGAACATTTAATATTATATATATTTGTCACATATCCAAAGTTTATCACTCTTTTCTATACTTTTAATACATACAGATGAATTCTCAAGATATAAGTAAGAAACATAAACATATTAACTTCATACAAGGCCAGTATATCACAAAATACAAGCCAAAACATCATCCAGGTACCCCCACGGCCGTGGCGTCTCAACCCCGCGCCTGTGGGATACAAAATAAAGCTGCCAAATTCCTTAGTAGAACCCCATGGTCATGGCCTTCAAGGCCCACGGCCATGACATTCAGAACGGCTCTGTTTTATTAAATTTTTTAAAGAAACGGCTTCATTTTGAGCCCCACAGTCGTGGCACTCAGTTGCCACGCTCATGGTATTAATTTTAGGTCTACCTCCGGAGTAATTCTTTCTCCAACAGTCGCGACTTTGATGCCACACCTATGACACCTCTAAGCCATGCTCGTAGCATCCTAAAATCATGTATTCTGTACTTTTAACTTCATAAAACACAAGTATATTGAAGATTTAAGTTAAAGATGTATCAAACCAAATTTTTAATATAAAAAGAGTTCATATATAATACTTTACTAAAACTTCAATTAACCAAATCATTAACAATTGATCCAATAAAAACTTTCACAATCATCATTTAAAATTAAGAAAAAATAACATCAACAACTTCAATTCCTACATATATCACACAACAAATTATTTATCCAATATTTAAGAATTATCTCATTTTAAATGACTCAATCAACTAATTTAAACCTTAAAACTCAAAGAAAAATAAAATATTTACAAATTAAAATACATAAGCACATACCCCTTCAAAAATTCCTCCATCTCTCTCTTTTTCCCTCTTTTCTTTGATCATTTGCTGATAATTTACCTTTTCTAGCTTATTCTTCTAAAAATTTATAATTATATGTAATCTACTCTTGAATTTTATTTGATTTGAATAAAGGATAATGAAGAAAATAAGAAAGATGGTGGAGGTGGTGGTGTTTGGGGTGGATGATGGAGAAAGAAAAGAAATTTGTACAAATACACATGTGCATATATCTATAGGCTAATCAAGTGAGGGCATGCCTATAATAACTATGGTGTGCCCTCACTTTTAACCTTTGATTCTAAATTGATTTTTAGTCCCTCAAAACCGTAAAAATAATTTTTTCAGTAAATTTTAAAATCCACTATTCATTATTTTCTACTTATAACATTTATCCAAATCATTTTTATCACTATAAATTATCAATTATTATTATTAGTTAAAAGTCCACTGTTTAAAATTTTAAACATTACAAAAATACTATTGAAGTGCTATCATTCCAAAATTTTAAAACTCTGATTCTTACTTTTCTTTTAACACTTTGTGCTTTAAGCTAAAATTCTTAGCGTTTATTTATGAAATCTTGTGAGTTATTTTCTTATCCTTCAAAAGGCTTATTTGTAAAAGTCTTAAACAATTATAAAATTCATTCTCTTGCATACTGTCTTAAGTTGTGGGCAAAATTCCATATAACTATTGTATTAGGTGAAATCCTAGATAACTAATGTAAGGCTTTTAGATGTAATGGTTAATCACTAGTGGAATCCTAAATCGAGGATTTGGGAGAAATAAATGTGTAAGAAGAGATTACTTTGAACCACTTTATATAATATTGCATTTAGGATGAAGTAATTCCATTAGTTCTTATAAATTCCTATTCACTTCTCTTTATAATTTTTCCATATATGGGTTTAATATTTGGTATTAGAGTCCATACTCTTTATTGCATAAAATCAAATGATTTTAAGAGCTAAAATCTACTGTGATAGGCTTTCCACTTCTCTCTAGAATTTTACCATATTTAGTTTTAATAATTGTTATTGGAGTTCATATTCTTTATTGCATAAAATCAAATGATCTTAAGAGCTTAGATCTATTGTGATAGGCTTTTCAAAGACCACTTTCCTAGAGGGGCAATGTAACACAAGGCTTCTATTATTTTGTGAAGTAAATTACGACCTATATAAAGTAAGGATGATATTTTATATGAGGTCACAAGAGCATGACCTATGAGATATAGTGGAAAATAACCAATTCATTCCAAGGATGATATAGACATCAAACCAAAGGATCCTTCTTCCTGGACCAACAAAGATAAGAAGAAGCTATTCATTGATGACAAAGTGGTTGTTTGCTCTATTGCACTCTTGATGAAACCAAGTACCAAGTCTCGACATGTGAAACCACCAAGGAAATATGAAGTGTGCTAAAGATGAAGCATGAAGGAATGAACCAAGTTAAATATGCAAAACTTAACATCCTCTCTACAAGCCTTAAAAAATGTGCTATGAAGATGGATGAGCCAATGGTTGAAATATGAAAAAGTTCACCAGTATAGTCAAATGACTTCAAAAGGCTAAGCAAGACTACTTTCAAAAAGAGCTTATCACTATGCTCTTAAGTTCCTTGTTTGAGAATTTAGCTTCGAGGTGGATGCCATTGAGGAATTAAAGAATTTGAGTTCCTTGACTCTTGAAGAGCTTGTAGGAAATCTTCATCACATATGAGATGAAGAAAAATAACATACAAGAAACCAAAAAAAAAAAAAGAGAAAGAATGTGCTTTAAAAAAAATCTCTTGCCATTAAAATTTAAATTGAAAAAAGAAAAGAGTCCTCTGAAGATGAAAATGAGGAAGAGATGATGTTACTTACTAGAAGATTCAATAGGTTTAATAAATTTATCTTAAATGATACAATTTGAAGAAGAAGGTTAAACAAAGAAAATGGGAAACAAGTTAAAGAGTAGAAAAATGAGATACTTTGTTAGGAATGCAAGAAATTAGGCCATTTGAGATAAGAATGTCCTAACATTAAGTACAAAAAGAAGCACAAGAGAAAACAAAAAGATATTCAACTAAGAAAAACTTTTACAACTTGGAGAAGAAATGACTCATCAAAATATGATGAGTGCTCATCGGATGATAAAGAGGAGAAAACCAATATTTGTTTCATGGCGCAAGAGAATAAAAAAAATGAGATACATTATGAATATTATTCTTTTGATGAACACAACCTAAGTTTATACCAAATGATTTGTAAGTCACCCTCTAATTGCATTGGACATCTCCTGCAAGGGCATCACTCATTTTGCAATAGGGTCCCATAACCAACGATACAACATCTTTGATAGTGCAAACCCTTCCATGCATATAGGAGGCAATATATCACATTTTGAGTATACATGCCATTTTGTAAGTATAATTCAATTGTATTACTTTTTGTTATTAAAAGTGGTTTTACATAATATTATTTTATTATTTTACTTTATTTAATAGGAGGACAAATTGGGACTTTTTTCCCATCAAACATGAGTTGTTCATTTATACTGATATAAGAAATCAAGACTAATAGACTTTATTAGTCAATGCTTGTAGGATGTACATGTAAGTTCAATTTTTTTAATTTTTTTCAATATTTTTTCTTTTTTGCTATAATACTTGTTTTAACAATAAAATCTATTTTTTATAAGAGTATTATATATCCTCCTTGAATCAACTGTCAGAGATAGATGAGCCTATAGATGAGTCATGACAGTTCATTGCTACTGCCAATGGGAAGAGAAAGAAGAGGGCATATGGACTAGGCTCATAGTACATCTCTAAGACAAACTTTTCATCATCAGCTTCTTTTTTACCGCTACATCAGGAAGTTGAGTAATTAAAGGCAACCCTTTAGCAGTAGCTCTAGAATAAAGAATAATGGGATTGGATATTCCAAGATCGGCAAGATGCACAACAAAAAAAAGTTAGAAAATCAGGCACGGGAGTGGGAGCGAGATCGTAGGGATCAAATGTAATAGGAAGTCAAGGCATAGAAAAAGCAATTTTTGCAACAATACTTCCCCTTCTTGGATTCGATTGGTCTTTCACCTCCTCCACTTCCACCTTTTATGTAGGTATTTGTATACAATTTATATATATAGTAGTTTACTTATTTATTTTTTACATTTCATACATTTTGTTATTTATCTTTTATATTTTATATGCATTTTTATGTTTTGATATTTTTTATATTCAAAATAATTTGTTATATAAAAGTTTTTAAAATATATTTTTACCTCCTAATTCAAGTATAATATTATAAATATCTTTGTAAATAGTTTTAAAATTTCTATCAAATTGAAATGATTAAAAAAATTATTTTTAAATTATGGACCGATTACCAATCACATCCCAATTTTCTTTAATTTGTTACTTATCGACATATTATCAATCATATTTTGAAATTTAAAAAAAATTTAAAAAATGTTACTGATAGGTTACCACCACATTTTGAAAGTTAACAAAAGATTATAAAAAAATTGTCAACATATTACCGATCAACTTTTGGAATTTAAAAATTATTAAAAAGTTACCAGCAAATTACTAACCATATTTTGAATTTAAAATCAATTATTAAAAATGTTATCAACATATTATAGATCACTTTAGAAATTTTTAAAAAAATTATTAAAATAAGGCACCGACCAATTACCAACAACTGTATGAAATCATATAAAATTATTTAAAAAAAAGTTACTAATAAAACTTCCATTAGTATTTACTAAGGAAATTATTTTTGTTTGTAGTTTGGAACAATTTTGGAATCACAGTGACCCTCTGTAAGGTGGTCGGTAATTGCTGACAGTGATACTTTTCTCTCAATAATATGCTTATTGGTAATGTAACCATAGTTTGATTTTTTTGTAAGCAGTAATTAGTTGGAAAATGAATTTATTGAGAGAAAATTGTGTTTTACCAATAGAAATTCCGTCGATAATTCGTGTATTTTTTATAATGTCCTATTTCTAATATTTCGATGATAGTGTTCATAAGTGAGACAACTTGTGGTCTAGAAGCAATCACAGTCTTTTACGGCTATCGTGAATTGTGGCAGTAAGACTAGGATAGCAGTGGTGAGGTTATTTGGTGATCGTGACAAAATAACTAAAAATAGAATCGAAGTTACAATGAGTTTTGTGGCTATAATCATGGCCATCATCTAGATGCAAAAACTATGTTTAAGAGACATATTAAGAATCACACCCTTCATCTTGGTCGTGAGATAGAGGTTTATAGGACATACTGCGTTTTCTTTTGAGTTTCCAAATTGTATATTATAAGTTCTTTAACTTCTGTCATTCCTAATCTCTTAATAACATCTTTCAAATTATTTTCATTGGTTATATTGCTTTAAATTTTAATAGATTATCATGTTTTTCCAATCTACGAATCAAAACCCTAGTTAGGTCTAGCTCCTTCACACATGCAACAACTTTTATATGGATTTATTAATTATCTTCAAATTTCAATATGTTAGCCTTATATAATCATTATGTTCATTTTATCTATAATCAAGATCAATCTTTGATTAATTTTAAAAGTCAATCTTTATCGCGATCAAGTTATACCTTTCTTCTTGTTCAATAAGCTCTTGTTAATTTTATTTCCCATCTTGTTTTCATATTTAATGTTCTCATGTATATTTAGTTTTATTTTCGTCCTATAACTAAAGGTTTCATCTCTATAACTATAATGGGTAGAAGAAGAAGAGAAGAAAAGAAAAGTAGAGCTTCACTTACTTCACTTTGGTGGTTGTCAAGGTGGACCTCTCATTTCCTAGCTTCATATCCTTATAAGGCTTTTATTTTATGTCTTTGTTTTCTTGAAACAACCTAGAAGAAGAGAAAATCTCTTAGCTAACTTGGTGAAGGAAGATAAAGTTGGTCATCTTCTTTCTTTCATCTAATTTTAATCTTTAGAGACTCTTACTCAGTAGTTACTAAGGTGGAAGTGGCATCTAATTAAGCTAATTAATTGATTATCTTGTCACTTTTTAATTGGTTAGATATAAATCCCCATAACAACATTAATCTTCTTCATTTCTCACTTTTAACCCCAATACTTCTTTACTACACCAATGGTTCTTACTTATTTATTTCCTCTTTTTTTAACCTAGTCTCTCTTATAATTTCTACTATTGCATTTCCTAATTAACACATGCAATTCTTTATGTAGATTTTCCATTGTTTATGTTGAGTAACCATTTATTTAGTTTAAACTTGTTTATATCACGTAGTATTAATTTACTAATTTCAAAATTTTAGGTTCCTCCCATATAACTAACTGAATCTGTATAAATTTTACATACTTGGGCAAGGGTGCTATAGATAGTATCAAATTATTGGCATTGGCTAGGTCTATTGATGAGTTACAAGGTTCAGAAAAAGGTTTTTGCACTTATTGTAAAGGAGGTTACCATTGAGTTGAGAGTGTCATATAAGGCAACCCACTTGCTTGTAGAATTTAGTGATATCTTCCTAGATGAGTTGCTTGATGAGTTACCACCCTTGCATAATATTCAACACCATATTGACTTAGAGTTGGGTGCAACTTTACCAAATAGACCATACTACCCAATGAGTCCTAATGAACATGAGGAGTTACAAAGGCTAGTGAAGAAATTAATAGCTAAGGGGCATGTGCGAGAAAGCTTAAGCTCTTATACAGTGCCAACCTTGTTGGTTCCTAAGAAGGATGATTCTTAGCGTATGTGTATGGATAGTCGAGCAATTAATAAGATCGCAGTGAGGTATGGGTTTCTAAATCTTTGCTTAGATGATTTACTAAATCAATTAGTGGTGTATTGATCTTTTCCAAGTTGGACCTAAAAAATGAATATCATCAAACTCAAATAAGGTTAGGAGATGAGTGTAAAACAACCTTTAAAATATGGGAAGGGGTTTTATGAATGGTTGGTAGTGTCATTTGGGTTGTCAAATGCACCAAGCACTTATATGCATATAATGAACCAGACACTCATTGACAATTTTATTGTTGTGCATTTTGATGATATTTTAATATATGTTAATCTCACCAAAACACTTACAACACTAGTGAGAGGTTTTAAGTGTGCTTCGTAGGAAAAAATTATATGATGTAGTAAAGAAGTATGTGTTTTATGATGCCTAAAGTGTTGTTCCTATGCTATATAATTTTTATAGAGGGACTATGGGTTGATGAGTCTAAAGTTAAGGTGGATAAGTAGTGACCTTGACCAAGCTCAATTATTTAAGTCTCAAGTTTCCATGGGCTTGCCTCTTTTTATAGGCTTTTCATTCTATAATTTACCAGAATTATGACCCTTGTGATAAACTGTATGAAAGGTAAAAAAAAAATGTATGGACAAATGCAACCCAAGAGGCCTTTCAGCTTATCAAAACACACTTGACTAGTGCTCCTATCCTTATGTTGTCTGACTTTCCATAGGCTTTTGAGTTGTTGTAATGCTTCTAAGTTGGGTGGGTTGTATTGAGCCAAAATGATAAACCTACAGTGCACTTTAATGATAAACTTTGGGTACTAAGTATAATGATAACACTTATAATATAGAATTTTATATAGTGGTTCAACTAGTGAAGTACTGAAGGCATTACCTGTACAACAAGGAGTTTGTTCTTTATACAAACCATCAGGCTTTAAAGCATTTGCATAGCCAAGACATGGTGTCATCGGGACAACCCCATGGGCGACCTACCTTGAGTGTTTTACTTATATGGTAAAGCTCAAGTCATGAATTATAAATAAAATTGTCGATGCTTTAAGCTGCAGGAGTAATTGTTTAGTCATAATGCGAGTTGAGGTACCTAACTTGAACTCTTTTGTGACTTGTTTGTTACTGACCCATATTTCTCTGTTATTTTAGGAAAGATTTGAGTTGATGAAAAGTCAGATTTCTTGTTGCATAATGGTTCTTATTCAAGGGAAACCAATTATGTATTCAAGATTGTAGCTTGCACCTAAAGATTATCTAGGAACTGTATGACAAGGGCCATGTCAGTCATGACATGACCTTACAATTGTTTTAGGCTTCCTTGCCTACCATATGGCAAAAGGTGGAAAAATATGTACAAAGATGTTGAATTTGTCAAGTTCCTAAAGTTACAACTAATAACACTGGCTTGTACATGCCATTGCCAATACCTACTTGGCCTTGGATAGATGTTAGTTTGGATTTTGAGTTAGGATTGTCTTGTACACAACATGGTAATGATTCATTCTTTATTGTTGTTGATCATTTTTCTAAGATGATCCATCTTATCCCATGCAAACAGATGATCGGTGCTGTCAACATGACCCTATTGTATTTTCAAGAGGTGTACCACCTTCATAGCTTGCTTACCTTCACTGTATCTGCCAGAGACACTTGTTTTATTAGCCACCTCTAGCATAGCTTGCAAAAAATGGTGAATGCATAATTGAAATTTAGCGCTGCTTATCACCCACATACTAATAAGCAAACTAAGGTGGCCAATAAATACTTAGGTAATCTACTATGGTGTTTGGTTGGCAAGCATGTGAAGAGTTGGGATAAGAAGTCATACCAAGTTGAGTTTACCCACAACGATGTTGTTAGTAGAATTTTGGGTTTTAGCCTATTTTAGGTTGTGTATTTTGTTATGCAGAGTAGGCCTCTGGATCTAATTCTTATGCCTAATAAAACCATAGTGCATAGCAAGGCAACATATTTTGTAACTAGTTTACAGGACATACACAAAGGTAGTACACCCCAACTTATTTTAAGCCAACACCAAATACAAATAAGCTATACATAATATAAGTATCATGTGAGCGGAAATTTTTGCCCCCACTCCCGGTGGAATGATTCTTGCAACTTCAGTACTATTAGGTTCAGGGTCTTAAAGAACATGTGCTTAAATCTGGAGAAAATAGAGTTGCCACCCAGACGGGCAAAAAAAAAGGGGGTGGATGACTCGATTCCTAAGGAATCCCTAACCCCCTATTGGGTTTGGAAAGTTGGATACGCATGAAGAAGGTGAGAAGTAGCCCAGCACCCCATAATGCCTAGTTCATTAGAACCGATCTCCTTTTCAGGTTTAAATATTAGAAAATTCATAAGTATTATAATATTATCCATATTATATGCGAACATTAAAATAAAAAAATTATTGTATTAAAATCAAAATGATGGCGACTCTGTGTTATCGTAGTGTTACCGCAAGTGCACGAGTTGCGCAAGTAATAAAATAGTGTGTAAGATATCGTTCCACTGGGGATAAGGTCAAGTACTAGTACAAATTTCAACTGTTGTTTAGCAAATCAATAGTTTTTGTAATAATTAAAATAAAAGACGAATTACTTAATAAATTAAAGTAAAGAAAAATTGAATATTATGCAAAAGAGTTGATGATGAAAATACTATTCAGATATTGAATCCCCCTAGCCATAAAAAAATTTATGAATATCAAATCAATTAAATCAAATAATAGAGCTGAATTGACATTCCTCTAAATTAGATCAAAATCTCTCTCGAGTGAATTAATCCCTAATCACTAAGTAGAATGCTAGGAATCTCTTCTCAAGCATAATTAAATAGATATTGCAATAAGAACAAGAAAATTTAAACCAAAGGGTCTTGTAAATCTATCTCTAGCACTCCAATCAACCCTCAATCCTAATGAAAATTCTATTCATATCAAGCTTTCTCAAGTCAATAATATGAAATTGCAACCAATCAATAAGCATGCTATCATCAATTGGAAATAAGAAATTAAGAATCAAAAGGATAAAACAACTCAATCAAATGATTTAATTTAATAAGAAATATTCAATTCATACGACAAGGCTAGGGTTCATCAATATCTAGATAGAAACACTTTAGCTCATGTTCATAACCAGAAAACCAAAATAAAAGAAATAAGTAAAAGAATTCAAACAATCCATAATGAATGATTTGTATTTCTTCACTTCAATTCTTGAATCTTGATTTAAATCTCATATGAATTAGATCTTCACCTTCACTCTCAGCTGCCAAAACTCTCTTTTTCTCAGGAAGTCGACTCTAATAATAAAAATTGGATCCCTAATCCGCACTTTAGCTCATATTTTATAGTTTAGAAATTTTGCCTGACACGCCCATTGACATAGGCGTGTCTATGGGCATGTCAATGATGCTATTTTCAACTTTAATGACATGGGCAGTGACACGCCCATGCCCTTGGGTATGTCATTGTTACTGCAATGCTGAGTTAGGGACACGGTCAGTGACACACCCGTATTTCTGGGCGTGTCACAGCTTCTGTAAGGCAGAATCAATGACACGTTCAGTGACACACTCATGTTTCTAGGCGTGTTGAGGCTTATGTAAAGTAGTTGAATGACACGGTCATTGACACACCCATGTCACTGGGCGTGTCAATTGAAGAATTTTTCCAAAATAGCTCTTTTTCGTGTCTTTCATCCGTGATTCCAGCCTAAATAATCTTAAGGTCCCAATGTGTCAAAGGTTCTTAGAATCAACCCTAATAAACACTTGAACAAACAGATTAAACTCAATTTAACAATAAATATACTAAGAAATAGGGGCAAAAATATCATCAACTATACACTTATCACAAAACAAGTCCAAATAAAATAATAAATAGGAACCCATCCATGGATAGAAATATGCCTCTACAATTGTCCAATGTCTAAAAGAAAAATAAGATAAATAAATAAAATGGGATACCCACCATAAGTGGAAATGTGTCCCTTACAATAGTCTCAAAATATAAAAAAAAATTATATTTAACTTAATTAATTGAAGTACCCACAAAGTGAAAGCATACCTCTTACATAATTGAAACCAAAGTAAAGCAATAATAATAATAAAGAAAACATTCATTCATTCATTATAAATTAAATAAAAATAAATCATTCATCACATAAAGAGTAATAAAATTAAGGCTTAATTAAAAAGAAAATAAAGATAAATAACAAAGAATATAATCCACAAATAAATATTAACCCCATTGACAAGTGATTGCATACGGCGATCATACTAACCGGTTAATGGATGGGGGATTAATAGGGTAGCACCCCCAAAAGGTAGATGGTTTACATAATATGATTTTGTTAGAGAATTAAGATTTTTCCTAAACTAGGATTTTATATTTATACAAATTAGAGTTTTTTCCTAAACTAGGGTTTTACATGTAAATTAGGGCTTTAATTTTAGAAAAAAACAGTATTAGGGTTTAGTTTTAGAAAAATAGTATTAGGATATTAAGGTTTTAGAAAATAGAATTAGAGTTTTGCTATTTTGAAAAACATTTTCGGGTTTTGGTAGTTTGAAAAATAGATTAGGATTTTTAGTGTCACTGGATATTAAGATTTTAATATTTTGGAATTAGATTAGGGTTTTTAGAAACTAGGGAAGCATATTAGAGTTTTTGAAAATTGTAAAACAATTTAGGGTTTTTAATAATTATGCCAGTGATTCAAATCAAACCTTAAGCTATTGGATGAACAAATAGATTGAGTTTTGGTTTTATAGGATATGTAATTGAGATTATAACAATTAAACTAATGGATTTAATTGCAAATCAAAACAAACAATCAAAATATTTAAAAAGAAAATATAGCTGCTGTATGTTTAAACAGATTAAGATTAGGAAACGAAACCTTCGTTGAAGGATCCACCAAATTAGTTGTTGATTTCAAGCTACTCCCTGCACCAATGGTTATTTCTGGCCGAGCAAAGATTAAGGCATGGTTACTGCCTTTGGTGTGTTGATTATTAATGAACGTCACTTGTTGACTCTTTAACTCTTACTGCATGTTGATTGATTATTGTTTGTGTTATTAGTATTAAACGTTAATATTTATAGAAAAAGTAAAGGTTAACCCTAAATCTAATATGCCTAATCCGAGACTTCAATGATTTCTAACGTGATTAGAACATTAAATTGTTGGCCAAAATTGCTTCAAAATTAAGATTCATGTCGATTTGGTGTGCCAAATTAATATGGGGCTAAGGCCATGTCGATTTGGGCAACCAAATCGACATGAGCCATGGCTTATGTCGACTTGGGCCCTCCAGGTCGACATGAGCATTGGCTCAAGTTGCCTGAAACCGTCCAGACTCAAATTAGTCTTGTATTTTTAGTTTTTGGACAGAACAGTTTCAATTTAAGCCAAACAAATTTAATTTAGGATTTTATAATTTTAATCAGTTGAAATTATGCATTTCAAAATTGGACCGACTTATTTAAAAGTTGTAAACTAGGTTTAAATTTTTTGAAGTCGGATCGAATTTATTTTGTATTTCTTTAATTAGGACTGTATTAACTTATAACCAAAATTAACTACACATCACCAGGTCAAGTTTAAGATGGAAAATTTCATTTGGGTTGTTTTTAATAAGAAACGTTTCTCATATGAAGAGTATAGTAAGTTCTCTACCAAAAAAATTAGCGCTTTGGAAATCATTGAGAAAATTAAATTCTAATGCCTACCACCTCAAATTACTAAGTAATATCTATATTGCTCATGCCTTTAATGTAAGTATTTGATTTTTTTTTTCAATAGTACGCCTCTAATGATGATGCTGTTATCGGTAATTCGAGGATAAATTTCTTTATCCTAGGGAGAATTCTACAAAATAGACAATTCTAATTTTCAAGGAGCAACTTGATGAAAAATTGCTCTAATGACAATTTGATAATTATAACCAAAAGTCAAAGTTACAATTTGAGCGTTCTTTGGTTCCATCATTTTTTGATCAAATTTCAACATTTAAACTTTTAAAAGTGCGTTTTTCTATTTATAGCAAATTTTGGTAGATTTTTGTTTTCTTAATTAATATTGTTAAAACATTTATTCATAAGTAAATTTATTTGAATAAATTAAATTAAAAATAAATGGAATTTGCACTATAAATATAAGTCTCTTTTTTTTTATTGAATATTGTGATTAATGATAAAAATTCTTATATGAATATTTTCTTTATCCTAGATTAATAGATACACTTTTATTTTTTATTTGTCTCAAATTAAAATGTAGGTGTATATTAGTTTACAATTGAAAGATGGAAAGAGCACTATCTTTTTATAAAACAAAAATTGAACGTGCAATTTGCATTAATTAAATATCTTTTCATCAATTAATTGGAATATTTAAAATAATAATATAAAACAAAAAAATTTAAACCACTTTAGAAAAAAAAAAACTTATTCCCTTCCACTATTTTTTTGAGTTATTATTATTATTATTATTATTATTATTATTATTATTATTATTTTGTGAACAAAACGTTAAATTTTAATTTAGAAAAAAGAACTGTGACAGCTGAATACGTGGAGACCTCAAGAAAAGGTTATCTTGCTATGTTTTAGGAGCAACAGCCAACGTATAAAAGAAAAATCCCATTTGAAAAGGGCAGAGCATTCAGTTACTTGCAGAGAAGCAATGGGCGGCATTAAACTGCCACCACACACTCCACACGGCATTCATGGCAGGAAATCTTTCTCCTCTTTTCTCCCTTCTTCAACTTTTTTCCCCAAACCAACCTTCTCTATTCAGCCAAATTACAGCTCTGCCCTTTCCACTGGTAAGTTCCTTCTTCTCTAATATGTTTGTTCTTTGTTAATTTTTCTTTCTTTAAAATCTCTTGTTAGGAGAATTAATTTCGAAATTACAAATTTTTTTGACTAATAAATAAGCCCTGCGCTGAAATTCAATTTAAAAGCCCTGCACTGAGATTAAATTTAATCTCACAAAGATTCCATTTTTGTGATGGTCAATTTCTCACTTCAAGTAGCAATGTTGTGGTTATTTTATTTAGCAGAGGTGTTTGTTGTTGCATCTCTGTGATAATGTCAATTTGGGTATGACAAATAGGGAGAGTGGGAGAGATGGGCAATGGATGAACATGGGTTTTGTAGGATCATCTTGTGCTATGTTGTTAAGGCTGTTACATTAGTTTCTAAATCTTTATGTAGGGAATTATGCAGGTTGTAGTACAAGAACAGTAGCTCTTTTCTATCCATATATTTTGCCCAGGCGATACAGTTTTTTCAGAGTTACTCGGGGCATGCAGTTCACTACAAGAAGTACATCAGGTTGTGTAGTTAACTGTGTAAAATTTGGATAAGATCTTTTGGTTAGTCTGAACTGAAAAATTTGTCTTCGTGCGATGTTGTATTTATCATTTTTTTTTCAGTGTCAGTACAGCCTGTGACTGAGGAGGAACTGGTGGAGTATAAGACTCAGGAAAACCCTGCAAGTGGGGATTCCATACGCCGCCGATTTCTTGATTTCTATGCTTCCCGGGGCCATAAAGTTCTTCCAAGTTCTTCTCTTGTGCCAGATGATCCAACTGTTCTTTTGACAATTGCAGGAATGCTTCAATTTAAGCCAATATTTCTTGGAAAGGTAAATAACAAGCATTTTAGGGGCGTACCATAATATTTTGTTCATATTTTCACCATAATTTAAAGGCATTAAAGCGTGAAAGATATATTGACTAAAAGCATTTGCACTGGAATGGCAATTCTGAAATAGAATCAACTTTCATGCTATCAATGTTCCTTTAAAATAGAAAGATTGTCAAATCCATATAAATTGTAAGCCCTCAATCAGCAATAACTCTTTTATCAATATGTTACTTTAGGATATAGTGCATTCATGAATTGATAATTCATTTGCATAAATCTTCTGAATTTTCTGACCCTTAAACATTTGGAAAACACAAGATACTTATCATTCATGCCGTATTTATATTAGTTTCTCTTAGACTTTGGAACTTGTAGATTTACTGAATAATTTCCTTGTAAGCATAGTTTATAATGATGTTATATATATGGATGCCAATTGAAATACTAATGAGAGCGCCACAAATTTAATGATGAGAAATTGAAAATATTAAATAAGCTCTGGCTTATCAGTTTTATCATACCTAAGTTTTGTATGCACTTTTTTCTTGTGCTTAGTTGTGTCCTTTTCTTTTTGTCCCTTTAAAGTTTCTAATCATGACATCAAAGTTTAAGTTAATCTACCAAAATAACTTCCTATCTATTGTATTTCCCCCATTTTTATGTAATTATTCAGGCATCCTGTGCATGGAAAAGGTAGCACAGCTTCCTCTCACAATTAGATGGCACTCATTCTCTAAATTCATGGATCCAACTGATTTTGAGAGGAGGGTACACTATTTTTATGTGAACTAGGTGCTTTATATGATTTCATCCATTTTCTGCTATTAGTGTAGGACAAGGAAAGACTTAAGCTATCAAGGTGGTTATCACAGAGTTCCAATTAATATTGCCTCTTTTTCTTATTCTGTTCATTAAGTTTGTCTACTTACAATGCGTATATTAAATTTGGAAAATGGTTTTCTTTCTGCTCTCATTAATGAGTATTTGAGTCTATTTATGGTAGTAAAGCTTCTATTTAGGCTCCCAGACAAGTACCTCGAGCTGCAACTGCTCAAAGGTGCATTCGCACGAATGATGTGGAGAATGTAGGCCGAACAGCCCGCCACCATACATTTTTTGAGATGCTTGGGAATTTCAGTTTTGGAGATTACTTCAAAAAAGAAGCAATTAAATGGGCATGGGAGCTTTCAACCAAGGAGTATGTGTGAATGTAATATTGCTGTTAGTCATGCATATTTTTTTTCTATCTTTTAAAATGAGAAGAGGAATTCATAACTTCCCGCTGATTGTGCTTGCAGATTTGGGTTACCAGTTGACAGATTATGGGTCAGTGTATATGAAGATGATGATGAAGCTCTTGACATATGGCTTAATGAGGTGATCTAGACAAGAGTTTTATCAACTATAATGGATTTGGTTCCATTATTGTTTACTGGCCATGTAGTTAGCTCTTCTATACTTGTACAGTTTTATTTCTTCTTGCATGTAAACTTCCACCGTTATATGCATCAGAGACACATCTTTTCCAGATCCACACTTGTAGATAGTCCAGTTTATAGCTACTTATATTTTTCCTATCCTTTTTTTTTTTCAGTTTTTGTTTCTATATTACATAATTCTGTTCCTAATTGTCCATGTATCCTGACTGTTCTTCACTTTAATAATGTTAGGGGCATTCTAGTTGGCTTTAATTCTTGCCTGGAATCAGATTTTGAAACTTGCATATTTAAAACCATATTAATAATGCTATACTGCTTTCTTAAATGATTTTGTAATAGAACTTTGCCTCAGGTGGGTGTTCCCGCTGAACGTATAAAGAGGATGGGTGAAGAAGACAACTTTTGGACCAGTGGAATTACTGGTCCTTGTGGTCCATGCTCAGAGCTCTATTATGATTTTCATCCTGAAAGGGGACACCTGAATGTGGTATGTATTCTTTATGTTTGATTGTAAGTCCTTTCTTTGTCGAGGTGCAAGGATGGGTTGTATAAAGTGTTAACTTTAAGAATTTCTTTTACTGATATCCTATTTTTATTCTCTTTCTCTTTAATTTGCAGGATCTTGGAGATGATACTAGGTTCATAGAGTTCTACAATCTAGTTTTCATGCAATACAATAAAATGGATGATGGATCACTTGAACCCTTAAAGCAAAAGAATATAGATACTGGTCTTGGCCTGGAGCGTCTTGCTCGCATACTTCAAAAGGTATATGCATCTTCTCCATAAGAAATTGATGCATGAGTTATCTTTGTTTTCATGTCAGAATGTTAACATTTCAATGGTTATCCTTTGAGTAGCAGAATTTATTAATTTTGCATCCATATACTTCAAAATTCATAGTTCTGCTAGTCGTACTTTTCTTGCAGGTTCCAAACAATTATGAGACTGACTTAATTTACCCCATTATTGAGAAGGCCTCAGAATTGGCAAATATATCATATGCTCAAGCTGATGATCGCACAAAAATGAACTTTAAAGTATGTTACCACTTAAATTACCAGCCTTGTAAGTTTGCTTCAACAAATTTTTTCTTCCATTGTAACTTCTTTTATCCTATGGTTTTGTATTGTTTAGATTATAGGAGATCATTTGCGTGCAATTGTATTTCTCATATCTGATGGAGTACTCCCATCAAATATTGGTAGAGGCTATGTGGTCCGTCGGCTCATTAGAAGGGCTGTTCGTACTGGCAGGTTGCTTGGTATAAAAGGGGAAGGTAAAGATAATCTAGAAGGAGCATTTTTACCAGCCATTGCAGAGAAAGTAATAGAATTGAGCACTCATATTGATTCAGATGTAAAAACTAGTGCATCCCGCATTCTTGAGGAATTACAAAGGGAAGAACTTCGCTTTGTACAGACGCTGGAGAGAGGAGAAAAGTTGCTTGACCAAATGCTAGCAGATGCATTGTCAGGCAGTCAGAAAAATGGGACCGGACCATGCTTATCTGGGAAGGATGTATTTCTTTTGTATGACACATATGGATTTCCTGTGGAGATAACAACAGAGGTTGCTGAAGAACGTGGTGTCAAAATAGATATGGATGGGTTTGATATTGAGATGGAAAAACAAAGACGCCAATCTCAGGCTGCACACAATGTTGTTAAACTTGAAGTGGAAGATGGAGATCTTTCTGAAAATGTATCTCATACTGAATTTCTAGGGTATGACACCCTTTCTGCAAAAGCAGTCATTGAAAGTCTTTTGGTAAATGGGAAGCCAGTAATACAGGTAGCTGAAGGAAGTGAAGTAGAAGTTTTACTGAATAAGACACCATTTTATGCTGAATCTGGAGGTCAAATTGGTGATCATGGTTTTCTATATGTTGATGAAGGTGAATCAAAACCTAAAACAGTTGTTGAAATAAAAGATGTTCAAAAATCTCTTGGAAGTGTCTTTGTTCATAAGGGCATTATCAGAGAGGGAATTCTAGAGGTTGGAGGAGAAGTGGAAGCTGCTGTAGATCCAAAATTGAGACAGCGGGCAAAGGTGCAGACTTGACCATGCAGATTTCTTTCTCTTTTTCCCTAAAATATTTTAGAGCATTACATTTTCTTGCTTTCTGAACTGAATTGAAATTAGAATTAATATTATGCATGATTACCTTCAATCTGAATTAACTCTAGAAAATTTAACCATTTCTCAAATACAAAGATGTTTTCATTCATTTACTTTACCTGGGTATCTTGTTATTTAAGAGGCTTTTTTTTATGCCTTCCAGGTTCATCATACTGCTACTCATTTATTACAATCTGCACTTAAGAAAGTTATTGGCCAGGAAACATCGCAAGCAGGGTCACTTGTCGCTTTTGATCGTCTCAGGTTTGATTTCAATTTTCATCGACCACTTCTTGACACTGAGCTGGAGGAAGTTGAAAGATTAATAAATGGATGGATAGGGGATGCAACACTTCTTCAAACTAAGGTGATGCCCCTTACTGATGCCAAAAAAGCTGGGGCTATTGCCATGTTTGGAGAAAAATATGGAGAGCAGGTACTAATTACTTTTACATCAGAATAATGAAGTGATTAGAGATTTAGTAGCATACTCCATCCAAATTTTACTAATTTCTCTATAAATAAATCCTGTAAATCATTAAAAGTATGTCAGTAAATTTCAAAAACACCCTGAAATTTGGTGAAATATACATTGGGCCTCTACTTGTTATTTTCCTGGAAAACTAGATGGTTCTTGACTTCCAAAATTTGATCGAAATTGATTTGTTTTAAGTGGCTGTTAATCTCTGAGCTTTTTTAGGCTTTTTAGTCCATAATCCAGTCTAAAGTGTCCTAAACTGTACAATAAATGAAACTAGGATTCATAGGTTGTTGCATGTAAAAATCAAGGGACCAAAAGGTGATTTCATGTAAAAAATCTATTACTAAATGCCTTCTGTTTTAGTGTCGATGTTAAGTAGTTAAGGAATTTGAAAATTTTATGACCAGCTAATTCACTTTAAAAAATACAAGAATACTTTAGTAAGGGACGCAGAATCTTTCTTCATCCATGTGTGTCCTTACTATTCTTCTCCTTATCAGTTATTACCGGGGTGAGGTATCATTTCTACTGACCTTATCCATATATTGCATGTCTACAGTTGAATGGAGATCCCATTTATACTTTCTAAAATATTGAAAAACACTGAGAAAAAAAGTAATTGGCTATAATAGGTAGACCATATGGTATGTGCTCATGTGTTCCCTTATAGCTTTGCTCTCTTTTTGAGTTTGTGAAAGTTTTGAGGACAACTTTGTTTTTTGGAAACAAAAAGTCATTTTACTTGAAAATTGGTTAGGTGCCTATTTGATTAGACTAACATTTTCCTCTGACCAAATTTTCTAAATGCTCCAGTGCCTTAAAAAAGTGAAATATGCTTTTCTATGAAATATTTTCCTTGACACAAAGCCTCAAGGAACAATTATTGTTTAACTATTAATTAACTAATATAGAAGTTTTTCAATGAATATGTGTCCTATTTAAATTAATTACTTTTCACATCACAACTCTTTAATATATAATTTGTAACTATAGTGTACTACTAAAATTACGAAGGAAATTATGATCCACGTACCAATCATGGTGTAATTTTGGAAATTAAGACAATTGAAAATAGGGTGCTAGTCATTTGATCCATTCGCTCATATGAAGATACTTATGTGTTTATGCAAAAATTCAACAGCAATTAGGATTCAAGAATTATGAATGTGCAATAGGAAACAAGTTATTAAGTTTTCCTATTTCTCTATGTTATAATGTGTGGTAGGTACGAGTTGTAGAGGTTCCAGGTGTATCAATGGAACTTTGTGGTGGAACCCATGTCAGCAATACTTCTGAAATACGTGCCTTCAAAATAATCTCAGAACAGGGAATTGCATCAGGAATCAGGCGTCTAGAAGCTGTGGCGGGTGAAACCTTCATTGAATATGTAAATGCAAGAGATTCCCAGCTGAAATGTTTGTGCTCCACGCTCAAGGTGTGCTTTCTTTTCATTTCTCATGACGGATCTGAAATTCTTGGCGAAGGGATTCTGCTTTGTTTCTAAATAATATGTTTTCAAAAGGGAATCATCTTTCATCTCTGCACATAGCATAAAGGGTTGTCTTGATGTGCAGCACGTGACTGCAAGGTCATTCTGTTTCTAGTGTTCTCTTACCTTTGGTTGGTTGTGTAATTTCCATTTCTTGGGCATGATACAGCTGCTTTTGTTCCTTCATTAAAGAATCTGATCTTCATATATTGCTCACAATCTTAGGAAGAAAGAACTTGGCATTGGTTCTGAATCAAAGTTGTCTGAAATTTAACGCTACTCAACTGTGTCTTGTGTTAAGATTTGATCCTAATAGCAGAAGACTTGTTTACATGTTGTCAATCTGAAAAGATTTCTGGGTACAATTGATGCTACCTTTTGAAGGTGAAAGCTGAAGAGGTGACGACCAGGGTGGAAAATCTCTTAGAGGAGTTACGAATTGCGAGAAATGAAGCTTCAGCTATGCGTGCGAAAGCAGCAGTGTATAAAGCATCGGTTATTGCAAGCAAGGCATTGTCAGTGGGAACATCAAAAACAGTCAGGTGGCTTTTACTTCCTAATGCATCTGTCAGCATTATAGTCTAATATGGCAAAACTCCCATCTTTCTGATTTTTGGCAAAATTTTCATATCACCACATTCAGTCTAAATGTGAAGTGCTAAATTCAGTTTTTTCTTTACTCAATCTACAGGCTTTTCTTTGTGAATGAAGAAGCATTTCCTAGAAGTATTAGAAATAGATGTTTTATATGAAAAACAGATGTTTTGGAGCATGGAATCTCAAATGCTTATTCATTTGAATAGGCACATGATGAGTTCAGGGAACCTAATTCCAGAAGAAGTATCACTTGCACCATTTATATAATCACATATGAGCTTCACCGGCTTGATAATATAGATGTAAAGATAATAGTAACAGGAAGCTACCACCTCAGAACTACATGCTTTGATCATCTCTTTTTGAAAGTTTCAACATTGTACTACTGTTTTTGAAAATGTGAATTGCTTTTGCAATAATTATTTTGACATGATATTAAAATTTTATTGACAGGGTTCTAGTCGAGTCCATGGATGATGTTGATGCTGATTCACTTAAGAGTGCAGCTGAATATCTGATTGATACACTGCAAGATCCAGCAGCTATAGTTTTGGGCTCCTGTCCAGATGAAGGGAAAGTGAGTTTAGTTGCTGCATTTTCTCCAGGGGTTGTTGATATGGGTGTTCAGGCTGGAAAATTTATAGGGCCTATAGCAAAGTTGTGTGGTGGAGGAGGCGGAGGCAGACCTAATTTTGCTCAAGCAGGTGGGAGGAAACGTGAGAATTTATCAAGTGCTCTGGAAAAAGCTCGAGCAGATCTTCTTTCAATTGTAACTGAAAGGGCAAGCTGAATTATTTTCTTATTCTCATTAATGGCCGGTGAGGTTTGCACAAGGCTATTCTTGCTTCTAAAAGTTCTAAGGCAATACTTCAGGCTCAGGCATGCATCTTTTTTTATTTTTTACAGAAAGGGATAAAAAAGGTGATGTTTTGCATTATATATTTTGATCTCTCTTTTTGCAATATCAAACACATTGACCATTGAAAATTTTATTATCATTTTTGAAGTGTTTGTTGATACTAAATGATCAAACTGTTGATTTTTGTAAAAACTGAAAGGGTCAAAGTCTTTGATTTTGAAAAGGAGGGTTTATTGTAAAACTTATACACTGCATGTAAATGTTGCTGTAAAATCTATTTCAGTCTCGTTAAAAGGCTAAACATCTCTGCTTTTGTTTTGATAATTTTATATTTAAGTTGTTAAAAAACATATTCTTACTTATTTTTATTAAATAATGTATGTACATGCATTTTATTTTATATACCATTGATTTATGCTTGTAGGAAAAAAAATTGATATTCATTAGTAATAAATGATATATTTCATATAATAAATAAGGTTTTACACACTGACATAACTCAAAATTATATAATAATTTCATAAAATATGGTACTATTTCCTGAAGCTAGTAGATTTCAAATTTGCATTGTAAGTTATTTGAATGAATTTTGAACTAATGATTTTATATAATTTTAAATGATTAACATGAGTTTTAAAACATTACATTAGATATTAACTTTAATTTGTTTTAAATAAAAGTTAAAAGATAAAAAGAATAAGATAAGCAATTAAAAAAAATAGAATAGATAGAAAGAAATATCTTTATTATTATTATATCTCAAAATATAAATGTTCAATTTGGATCTTATATTATAGCGTGTGGACTAATTGGCTTTTTAAATTTTTTTTTAATCAAAATAGAATTTTTTTTTCAAATCAGATCAAATTTAAACTTTTTAACGGAATAATTAATTAAACTAACAATATGGTCTAAACAAATTGGCCCTTGAATTTTTTTTTGAGTCAAAATGAATTTTTTTTAAAAAAATTCGGGTCAAATTGAAATTTTTTTTAACGAAATAATTAACTAAACTAACGATATGGTTTAATTTGAACTTTAGTTAAACATCATGATAGCTTTTTATAATTTATTAATATTAATATAATATTTTAAAAAATTATTTATTAATAAATAATTTTTAATAAATAAATTTTTAATATTAATAATTCATAATATTAAATAAATAATTTTATAATATCATGGTTAATAATAATTTTAACACAAAATTAATAATTTAATAATTTATAATATTAAAAAAATTTCGTAATTCATTAACAATTTTAAAAATAATTTAATTATCATAATTTATAATATTTTTAACAAAAAACTAATAATTTAATAATTTTTGTAATTTAATTATTTTTTATAAAAGAAATTAAAACATTGATTGTCAAAAATTTAAAATTATTAATTAATTTTTAAAATTAAAAAAATATTTTATTAATTAAATTAAATTAAATAAAAATAATATAAAAAATAAGTGCATAGTTATTTTTAATTAGATTGTGGATGTGACTATTTAATTGTTTTTCTCCATTTTTTTACTACTTTTTTTTTTTTACTTTTAACATTTATAGCTTTAACTTTTTCCTCTAAGACTGTAAAATTGGTAATTATGATTTCAAGCATACGAAGATTATTAATGAATGTAACAAAATTAGTAATTTTTGTTCATTTTATTAATTTTATTTATAGAGTATTTGATGTATGATAATCCTGAAAAGTTAATAAAATACTCCTCTTTAAACAAGAATATCATATTTGTTTGCAAATAATTTATGTAAAATAAAATATTAGGCTGCTAAATTTACCAATAAGTTGATAAAATATTTTACTTAGGGGAGTAAAAAAATTATTTTACTGAGAAAGAGGATTGTGGGGTCTTATGTTAAAAAATAATTATATTCCTACTTTAAGATATGGTAAAATAAGAAAGAGATATTATAAAAGTAATTTAGGTATTATTCAAATTTTTTCAGTAAAATTATATTGTAATCAAATAAATTAATATTTTTTAATGTGATTATCTTTGTGTAAATAAATCATAAATTTTTAAGCCAATATTTTTTTAATCCAAGTGTTTTTGTTTAAAGAAATAAATTTACAATTTTTAAAAAATATAAAATTTAAAAATTGAAGAAAATTTAAAAAAAATTATAAATTTTTTAATATTATAATTATTAATTTTTTTGTTAAAATTATTACAAATTATGATATTATAAAAATTATTTATTTAATATTATGAATTATTAATATTAAAGATTTATTTATTAAAAATTATTTATCAACAAATAATTTTTAAAAATATTATAATAATGTTAATAAATTATAAAAATTTAATTTAGACCTTAATATTTAATTAAGGTCTCAATTGGACCCTATTGTTAATTTAGTTAATTATTTTATTAAAAAGATTTTAATTTAATCCGAATTAAAAAATAAATTCTATTTTAGTTTTAAAAAAACTTTAAAATTAATTTGGTCCACGTGATATAGAATAGGTTCTAAATTGTATATTGCCTTATATCAAAATAATATTAGGAATATCTATTTATAGACTTGTGTTTATAAGTTACAAAATGGAGGATTATATAGCCAGTTAGTACTCTAGTTATGTTTAAACTCCTTCCGAGTGAAGACTTTTTCTCTCTTCAATAGAGCTTGCCTCAATGAAGGTTGCCCTAGATTTCTTTTCCTTTTTCCATCTCTTCCTCTCTTCTCTAGCTGATTCTCCTTTTCTTCCCTATTTTTGTCTCATGGCATCACAAAGACTTTGGATCTAAATAATTTCTCCTATTGTGGAAGGCTCGCACCTTCATCTTTCTTAATGCCTTTCTATGATGCTTGATTTTTCTCTTTTGTTGTTTTTTTTGTCCACCCAGTCAAGATTTTGCTCATTTCTTCGGTTTGAAACCAACTACTGCCTCAACAATAGCCTTTCAAGTAGGGATGCTCCTTTCTCCTTCTATTTTATGGCAGAGACGTTGATCTCTACCATCTTTGAAGGAGCATTTATGGCAATTGTCGGTTCTATTTGTCTACCAGCAACACACAACTTCTTAGAATGTCAATGTGGCTCCCTCTATTTGCTTATGCTCAGCGATACTCCTTTTAGACAGGTCCGTGCTTGTTTGGTTGATTCCCCTTTAGGGCAACTTATTGGTTCTAGCAAGTTATGATTCTTGCTGTTCTGGTGCCCTTCTGACTCCATATCTAGTCTTAATTTGCTTTTTGTGTTGTTGGTTTTTTGATTGCTGTTGTGGAGCAGTAATGTTGGGTTTATGTTGTAAAAAGAGTGTAGATCTTATTGTATTTTTTGGGTTTATTGTTACTTTGGTGTTTTGTTACTGTTATTACATTGTTATTTTGTTGTTCTTTGAGTTTCTATTAATTTGCAACTCTGTTTGTACTGTTACTCTTCTTCTCTATTGAAATTTCATTGTTTTCGATAAAAAAAAAAATTAAGGATTACAATAAATTGGGTCATCAGTAGGGCGAACCTACTCATTGATTGGCCTCTCCAAAATTTTTATTTTACTTTCTAATATATTTGTTTCATATATATTTATATTAATTTTTTTTAAACAAATAAATTTTGGTCGTAAGAAAGTTTACAAAAATAACTAAAAAATAAAAGTTGTTTTCATCTTTTTGAAAATTTTCAAGAACACGGCAGTGGCACTGCTAATTACAAAAATACGGAAGTTATAAATTATAATACCACCATTCCTTAAAAAGTTTTATATGTTGTATATGTTTCATATAAAACTTACAAAAAAAACATATAAAATATATAAAACAACATATAAGATATAAATCAATATATAAAACATGTAAAACATATAAAATAATAAATAAACAACATATACAACATATTATCAACATATAAAATCAACAAATAAACTTTTGCATCTTGTTTTATATGTTATATATGTTGCATATTATTTGTTAAAAATAATGAATTTCAAATGATGAAGTGTATACAAACTTTTTTTATGTCATTTATAAATTATACATGTTGCATACAACTTGATAAATAGAATATATTTCATATTAACAAATATATAAAAACTTTTAAAATTTTATTTTATATGTTATATATGTTGCATATAATTTGATAAAATGTAAATTCTAAATTTTTATATGTCATTTTATATATTCTATATGTTGCATAAAATTAGTTAAGTATGATAAATTTCATATTAAGAAGTAGATATAAACTTTTGTATTTTATATATATTGTATATAATCTGTTAAATGTGATAAATTCTAGATTTATATATTATATATATTACATATAATCCGTTAAATATGGTAAAATCTAGATGAAAAACACATATAAACTTTTATATGTTATATAACTAGGTTACAAATAATTTGTTAAATATGATAAATTTCATATTAAGAAGCATATATAAATTTTTATAGGCTATAAATATTACATATAATCTATTAAATGTGATGAATTCCAAATTTATATATTATATGAGTTACATATAATCTGTTAAATATGATAAATCTAGATGAACAAAATATATAAAGTTTCATATAATGTTTATATGTTGTAATGTTATATACCCAAACTTTTATATATTATATATGCTGCATATAATTTGATAAAATTTGAAACTCTAGGCTTTTACATGTTGTTTTATATATTATATATGTTACATATAATTTTTTATGTAATATATATCCGCATATAAAATTTTTTTCCTAAATTTATAACATATGCTATATATATATATTTTTTATATAATATATATGCTGGAATTTAATTTTTTTATGTAACATCTATGCTGCATATATTTTTTTTTCTATATAACTTTTTCAGTGAATGTTGAAAAAAAAAAAACTCTATAACACCCATAATTTCTACAAAATATAATTAAAAAATTTATAAGGTTAATTAAAGTGTTAAAATGTGGAAAAGATAAAATATATATGTGGAATATATATTAAATATACACAACATATAAATGCTATTAGTAAATAGAAAGTTCAAAGGTTAAATAGTAGAAGGGATAAAATGGTAAAAAGTAAAAAATGTAAAAGTAAAAAATTAAAAATATATAATAATAATACTAATTCAAAATTAAATTAAATTTGAATGGAAGATGTAATTTAAGGATTTTAAATAAATAAATAAATAAATATAATATTATTATATACATAAATATATGGTTGAAAATTAAAGAAATGAAATTAAAAATCAAAATATTTGCTTCATCTTCTCCTTCTTCCTCACTGGGCTGATTTTCCATTGATGGTCAAGAGAAGAAATTTCTTCTTTAACTCATCAAATTTTACAAGTTCTCATAAGAAATTAAGGAGATTTTGAGGAAAACTCAAAGAAAAGGTAAAATTTCTTGGTATTTTAAGTAGTTTTCTTGAAATTTAGATTATGTGTAATTTGAGCTTTTGAAGGAGGGTGCTATGATTGTTTAAATGGGTTGTAATGGAGTTATTTAGGTGTGTAGACAATGATTCTAGGGATAGTTGATAGATTTATTTAGGTTTGGTTGGAGTTTGAATGAAGTCGTAAGAGATTTAGGGTTTCCATGGAATTTCTATAAAGAATATATGTTAATCATATTTAATTGTTTAAAATGTGTTAGAATATGATTTTAAAGACATAAATTAACTTAAAACATGATTTAAAATTGGTTAGAATAGATTTCTGGAATTAAAGGGGTTAGGTCAAATTTTAAAAATTTGAAGGGAATGTAATAAATTAGTTTTGTTAGTTAAAGTGTGTAGAATTATGATTTTAATGAGTTATTTTAACTTACAATGTGGATAGGAATTGAATAGAATCAAGTTGCCAACCAAAGTGTGAAGGGCATTGGTAGAAGTTAGTGTTGGAAAGAGAAATGGACTTACATTCCATTAATTGTGAGGTTAGTACATGTTTTGGTGAATGTTATTTCAATTGCATTGTTTTAAACATAACACATTGCATATGAAATATATGTATTAAGATACTTGAACAATTGATATTGGTTTGTGATATGCATTATTTGAGACAAAAAGTCCTAATTTGCATAAAAGATGATATGTAAAGCTATTATAGTATGGATACTAATATTGTTATGTATAAATGAAAAAAATGAATTATGTATTAAATGAAAAATTAGTCACATTTACATTATAGACAAAAATGATGTTGATTATGAATGGAAATTTGGAAAATGTATATAAAATATGGAAAGATATGAAAAGATGAATATGATGTGTGTATTGTATGTTGCCTTATATAAAGTTTATTTTCAACAAATTATTTTTGGAATTGTTTGGCATGCCATAGGCCTACGGGCGAGACAAACTGGTGTCATAGTTATGACTACACAGTTGTGCGAGACACGCTGGTATTTCAGTTATGATTATGCCTTCGGGTGAGACACGCTAGTGTCATTCCTATTGTAATAGGCCAAAATAATATTTTTGAAACTAGACCATTTTATAAGAATTTTTGGACCCAGTGCATGTTAGTGAATTGTATGTTTTTGCATGGCAATAAGGCTTGTTGCATCCTTAGGAATTTTATTAATAATGTCATTTATTATTACCAAAGTATATATCCCTAAGCTAGAAGCTTAGCGTGATTTGTTCATCGTAGGTAATAAGTTAGAGACAGATAGTCTAGAGGTTTAGCGGTTCGCCACCAGATTAGTGCAACTGCATAGCATGTAAATATATATTTTTGTTTAATCTTATAATATTTGTATAATTTATATTTATACAAAAGTGTTGGAACTTAATATGCATGTAAACGTTTAAATACATTTTGTATATATATATATATATGATCGTGAGGTTTTTAAAAGTTGGGTTGTGAAAATGAATTGGAGAATCGGACAAATGAAGGAGAATATATATATATATATATATATATATATATATATTGGAAGTGTAAATTTTCATGCAAGTTGAGTATGTTTGATTTTGGGCATGTCCGAATTATAGACAAAACTCTGATAAATATTTTTCAAATATTTTCTCTTAAATTGTCTTTTTAACATTTAATTACTAATATATATATACCTATGAAATTATCTTTTAATGAATAAACTATTTTACCAAAATAATAGAAAATTTTTATAAAGTTAAGATTGATGGCATTCTTATATTTTGTGTATTTATTTTGTATATACAATGTGTATGTATTATATATATATAGGGTATAAGAGTGTTACAAACTCTTTCTTTGAAATATTTTATTAAATATGTGGAGTGTATTAGAATTGAATCACAAAAAATCCTAATCATTATATTTGAAAACAAAAAAAAATCAAAATAAAAAATAAAAGATTTACAAACACAGAACGCCGTAGGATTTTACCAATTTGATTCATATTTCTTGTTCATCTTATAGTGGTCAACAAAAAAAATGATTTGATTTTGATGAAAAAAAATTGAAAAACAGAAGCAGCAGAAAAAAAAAATGGTGATGGAGGAGAAGAGGCGTCGACAGTGGAGAAAAGGCGGCGATGATGAAGGATGAAAAAACAACGGTGGAGCAAAGAATAAAAGAGATGAAATAAAAGAAAGATAAAAAGGAGAAGAGAAGATGAAGATGAAGATGAGATTGAGAGACCTAAAGAATATGAAGAAGAGGAAGAGATGTATCTAAAAAAATAATGAATAATATATGTGAAAAACGAAAAATTCAAAAATTCAAAAATAAGCACAGTAAAAATAAAAGAGAAAGTTAAAAAGTAGTAAATGGTGTAATTTTCTCTTTTTTTTTTAAATACTGTAAATCTAACCTAATATTTTAAGTTATCCAGTTATGTGATTGTGATTATAAAAAAGTCTAATAATCTTAAATATTTAGTCATGTGATTATTAAAAAATCTCAACAATATTAGTTATTGGGATTTCTTTAAAAATACCTAAAAAAAATTTCAAAATACTAATTTTTCTTTTTTCTTTCAAAAATAATCATTTTTCAATTTTTAATTTAAAAATACCATATTCTAAGGGTTTCTATCTAATATATTTTTAGTCTATAAAAGTTATACTTCACTTTCAAGTATTTATATACATTTGATATATTTTAATATGCTAAAACAGTTTAAGTATTATTGAAAGAAAAGTTCAAAAAATAAAATATGTAGTGTAATCTTCTTTTAATTATTCAACTATGTAATTTTAAAATAATAATAAAAGGTACTCTTCTTAATGAAAAAAAAAATTGCTCTACTTTTTATAAGACAACAACAACTAACTTTAATTTTTTATTATTTCAATTTTTTTCTTTAATTTGCAAGTGCATGGATTTTCTTAAAATTACATCTCTGAAAAGTGACTTTTAAATTTAATTGCAAATATATATTTTTTTATTTTTGCTTTTTGGGTGTTGTGGTCTCAATTGCAATATCTTGTTTTAGCAATTGTAATGGTTTACAAATATTGTAATTGGTAGAAGATTTTTATGATTTAAAAGAATCATGTGTTCTTTTTTAATGTATTACAACTAATTGTTTTAGTATATTTTGAAATTATTTTACAACAAATTTTGGTCGTCTCAATATTTAATTCTACATCTGACCCTGAGCATCACTTACAAAATATAAAGTGATAATAAATATAAGAATATAAAGATTTATATATATTATTTCTTTTTGGTTATAAAACAATAAAAGATGAGGGATTATAAGGTTTATGCTATTAAAAAGTTAAGAGTTATGAACATCTACCAAAATATTTATTCATAATACTCCCCTAGATGTTCATTAACTAATAATGTGCCTCACTAACATCTTATTAGGAAAAATCATGTGAGATAAAAAACCCAATGAAAAAAAAAAGAGGATACATTATTTACAATACACAAAGTAAGTTGCTTTATTAAAAACCTTACTGGAAAAATCTAATGGGACAAAATGTTAGCTAAGGAAAAAGAGTATCCGTGTATTTTACTTCCTTCATAATGGCATCATTTCACATCTTCAAGTTTGTGTATTATAATAATGTATCTCGACTAATGGGTAATGTCTTACGAATAAATCTGTCAAATTATCACTTCAACGAATTTGTTCACCATCTATATCACCTTTCTTTTGAAAGTCATGTGTGAAGAACTTTGGTGAAATATATTTTATTCTATCTTCTTCAATATGTCCCTCCTTTAATTGAACTATGTATGTTGCATTATCCTTATACAACATTGTTGGTATCTTTTCTTGCAAAGGCAAACCACACATTTTCTTGATATGATAAATCAATGACTTTAACCAAATACATACTCGAGTTGCTTTATGCTTTGTGATAATCTATACTTTATTTGATCAAGTAGCAACTAGAGTTTGTTTTATAGATTGCCATCATATAACTATATCTCTATATGTACATAAATATCCTATTGAGATCTAGCTTTATGTGGATCAAATAAATATCCTATATATGCATATCCAACTAATTATGGTTCATGTTCACTTGAATATGAAAATCCCATATCAGTTGTTCCTCAAAGATAAATAAAAATATGCTTAATTCCATTCTAACACTTTCATGTTGGAGAATAACTAAAATTTGCTCATAAACTAACAACAAATATTATATTAGGTGATGTATTATTGGAAAGGTGCATTAATGCACCTTTAGAACTTAGATATGGTACTTTATGATAAAAAATTCTTATCATTCTCTCAAAAATAAAAAAGGATATTTATTCACTTCTAGTGATCTTATAACCATTGGGATACTCAATGGATGTGCCTTATTTATATAAAATCATTCTAAAATCTTTCTTGCACAAACTAATTGATGGGTAAAAATTCCAAATGCTCAATTGATACATGAAGATAAAATTTTGGCTTTCTCAATTCTTTCATTTCAAATTCTTTCTTATCAATTACATTTTGGAGCTCCGCAGAAGTTCTAACGATATCCGAATCATCAACATATACAATAGTAATAACAAATTTTTATCCAAATCTTTTTATAAAATATATGGGTAAATTGGATCATTTTTATATCTTCAAGAAATATTCATTGGGAGAATTATACCACATACATATGGATTGTTTTAATCCATATAATATTTTTTATAATTTTGTTGAGCAAACTTCTCGGGAACACTTACAAGTTTTATGGATTTTATGTCCTTCAAGGATTTTCATATGAATTTCTCTATCAAGTGAACCATAAAATAGGCTATAATAAACATCTATTTTTCACATACTGCTAAATTAATAAGATATCTAAAAGTAATTGCATCTACCATATGAGAATATGTCTCTTCATAATCAATGCCATACCTTTGCAAAAATTCTTATGCAACTAGTCACGGTTTATATCTTATAATTTCATTCTTCTCATTTTATTTTTACACAAATCTCAGTTCGTGGTATTTGGACTCAAGTCTAAAACTTCATGCTTTCAGGTATTTGGACCAAATCTAAAACTTCACGTTTCAAAAGTCAATTCAATTATGTATGAATCGAATGTTTTCATTTTGTCAAATCATTTATGTGCCTACATTCTCAAACACATATAGGTTTAAGATCCTTGTTTTGTTTTAAAATACAACAACATTATATGCAAAACTATTATCAATAACTACATCTTTTTGGATCCTTTTTTTTCCTATAATAATGTAACATATTAAGATCTTTTGATTATCATCATTGTCATTAGTTTATGCACTTAAACTTCTTCTGAGGTTTTAATAATCAATATGTCTTAGGTTTCTTCAAGAGTTCTTACCTACATAATATGATCATTTAGGTTATTTGCTTCATTCCTTTTACAAGAACTTTTTATCTTTGGAACTTATTGATCTTCCATTTTGGCATGGATTACTTTTATTTGCATTATTAGATTATCCTACAGGGACATTAATTTGAATTAGACCATTCTTAGTTGGTATTTAAGATTTAGTAACTCTTTTTAAATCATTAAATGCATTTGACAGCTGATTTGTAATATTTAACAAATGAATTATTTTTTAAACTTTTAGTTCACATTGTTTTGTCTGAAAGTCTAAATGAGATATTGATAGTGCATTCTATGTAACTTTTTTCTAGTTGTTTGTTCTCTCCATGAATGTCAAGAAAACTATTTCATCAAAATAATAGTCAACAAATCTTATAGTAAATAAATATCCCTTTAAAGGGTCAAGGTATTTAATTATAGATGGAGACTAATACCCAATATATATTTCCAACATTCTTTGAGGATCCATCTTTGTACTTTGTGAAATATTTGGTTATTGACCAAAAGCTTATTGTAATGGGGAATGCTTATGATTACTTGTTGGCCTAATATATATATGTACTATCCTTATTAAATGGGAGTTTGTTCTCATAAGTAATGATCTACCTATCATGGGAGACTGTTCATTGACCAAAATTAATTTGTTGCCATATTTTAAGTTATTATGTTAATGTAAATTTATGAGCATTCCTAATTAAGAATAGTAATTTTCTATATAAATATACTCTAATTCTCTTGTATTCATAAGATTGAGAAGAAATAAAATTATTTTTCAAATGGTCTCCTAAAAATCTTATTGGTATCAGAGTTGGGTGCCTGATTTCCAAATTAATTTTTTTCATTTTTTGTTACTATTTTAAAACCCTAGAACAATGGGTTGAGTTGGTACTTGCCTATCTAGATTGTTCTATAATCCTCATCGCCACCTCAAACAAGGTTAGAATCCCATCATTAACTTTTTACTAGATTTCAATGGCCATCGTCCCGGTGCGTAAGCTACATGTGCTAGAAATCTATTCTGAGTTACTGTTCACGCATCGACGCATGATGTACACCTCATTAATGCTGGCTTTGCTAGTCTTCTTCTTTGAGCACATGGAAATATTTTTGACCTCTCCTTGTTGGTTATGACACCATTAATGTTAGTCAATGAGGTTGTTCTATTTGTAATCTACTATTGTCACTTATTCTTTTACACTATAATTGTGGGTATCTCTTATTTTTACTACTATTTTTTGGGTATCTTGGTATCTCTTATTTTTGAGCTATTGTTGTGTGGATACTCTTATTTTTTGGCTAATTTTAGAAATGGAAAACAATAAATAATTGCTCTTCCTAGTTCTATTAATCCTTCATTGCAAATGAGTTTCATAAAGCTTGATGGAACTGATTATCTTGCCCGATTAAGATCATGGTTATTGTTTATTAAAGCTAGAGGGTTACTGGGTTATATTACTAGTAATAAAAAAGACAAGAATGCTGCTAATATTGACTGTAATTAGTGAGAATATGAAAATTATCTTGTAACATCTTGGCTCATCAATTCTATGCAACCCTAAATTGCTCGAACATATATTCTACTCAATAGCACAACAAAGATATGGAATGCATCATCTCTCACTTATACGCAAATTGGTAATGCTACTCAAATATTTGAATTTTGAATAAAATCCATGGAACATACCAAGGTAAGTTGACTATTTTTCAATATTTTTCTAAGCTAAGTGAACTATGGCAAAAGCTTGATCTCAAGCTTTTGAAGTTGTACTGGAGATGTAACCAAAATTTAGAGACTAGTTAAGAAGAAAAGAATTTATGATTTTCTAATTGGTTTGAACACTGAATATATTTAGAAAAAGGTTCAAGTACTTAGTAAAAATTCTCTACCCTCCTTGTAATAACTTATTCTTATGTTAGTACATATGAAGAAAGTAGAAGAAGCGTCATGTCTCAAAAAGCATCTCTGTAAAAATAACAGGATTAGTTGCACAATATTCCGATGAACCTAAAGATAATAGCCACTCATCTAATAAAGATCACATGCAATGCAACTACTATGGCAAGCCAAGACACACTAAAGAGACCTATTGAAAGTTGCATGGACAACTAACTAGTGGTCGCAGAGGAAAGAGAGGTGGTGGCCCTACAAGAGCTCAAGCAAATATGGATGAGTCTAATGGCACTTTTGAAACACCTATAGTTGAAGTTCTATCTAATAAGGAGATTAAGAATCTAAGGCATCTCTTATCCCAACTGGAGTCTCTATCACCTATTGGTACATCAAACTTTGTGAAATTAGGTATTGCGTCTCTCTCCAACTCTAATTATTGTCATTGGATTATAGACTTTAGAGCTAATAAACATATGCAAGGCTCTTTTAAAGTTTTTAACATATTCTTCTTTAAAAAAAAGTGATATTATCCATATAGCTAATAGGTCTTCCACCCCTGTATCCAAAATAGGTATTTTTTATTGTACTCCTAACATTAAACTATCCTTAGTTCTTCACATGCCTCATTTTTTTTTTTTGTTAATTTGTTATTTTTCAGTTCCCTAGCAAAATTCCTTAACTATAAAATTAAATATTTTTCCTAATCACCATATCTTTTAGGATCTTCACATAGGGAAGAGGATGGGCACTGGTAAACTAGAAGATAGCTTGTATATCATAAAGGAGAGTCAAAGCTCAAAGATGAATAACACATTTTTTTTAGAAATAAGGAAGCCATTCGTGAAATCTTACAGTGACATCAATTATTATGACATCCATAGAGAAGTTATATTCCAATTTATTAAAAAAAAAAAACTTTGTTTGATTCTTTATTTTATGATTCATGTGAACTTGTTATACATGCATCACTAATTTGTCACTTTTATTTATTTGTAATAGATTAACCTAGATTTATTTGATGAAAGCAAAAGGTAATGCGTTTTCATGCTTTTAGACTTTTCATAAAATGATATGCACACGATTTGTTGCTAAGATTAAGATTCTCAAGACAAATAATGGTACAAAATATATGTATGGCATATTTTGAGCTTATCTAGACTCCCATAGGATAATGCATAAGAATAGTTGTACCTATACTAATAAACAAAATTGTGTCATTAAAAGGAAAAATAGACACATATTAGAGGCAATTCAGTCTCTTTTGTTCACCATGTATCTTCTTAAGAATTATTAGGTGATGTAGTTTTTTCAATTGTTTTTTTTACTAATAGAATGCCTCTGAAAATCCTCAACTTTAAAAGTTTATTAGAGATTTTTCAAAGTAAAAACTGTTACATTATTCATCAAAGGTGTTTGGATGCCATATTAGATTGCTAGAAAATTTAATCCAAGGCTCTTAAGTGTGTATTTGTTGGACACTTACCTACTCAAAAGGGTTGAAGGTGTTATCACCCTCCATCAAGAAAGTACTTTGTGAGTATGGATATTACCTTTACATAATTTGAGCCTTATTTTAACACAAAACAATCACCTCTTCAAGGGGAGAGTGAGATATAAAAGATGATATTTAGTTCTATAGGGAGAGTTATATTCAAAAGGAACATATTCAAAGAAATAGTTCTACTCAAGAGGAGGCTATTGGGCATTTAGACAAACTAGACCTAAACAGGTATTCAACAAAAGATAAAACAAAGAAAGCCATCATGTAATTTATACCATGTCAAGAATCATCCTTATTTCCTAAAGATATATTGAGTTACCTTTATGCTCTATTTCATATGATGATTTGAATAAACTTATTGCTTAAAGAAAAGAGATGAGATCATGCACAATTATCCTATATCTACCTTTATTTTGTATAACTCCCTATAACTTGCCTATAGAGTCTTTAACTTGTTTGTTTGTTTTATTTCTATTCCATGAGACTAGAAAGAAGCTTTGCGAGGTTCTAAATGGAAGGAAGCCATAGTTTAAAAAATGAAAGCTCTAGCAAATAATAAGACTTGGGAGCTTGTCACACCTCTATTAGGAAAGAAAATGATTAGTTGAAAATGTGTATTTGGAGTGAAACACAAAGCAGATGGTTCAATTGAAAGATGAAAAGCTAGACTAGCAGGTAAAGGGTAAAGGGTTTACTCAACCTTTTAGATTGGACTATCTACAAAATTTTGTACAAGTAGCTAAGATGGACACAATAAGAATTATGTTATCATATGTAGCTAATCTAGATTGGGATTTATAGTAATTGGATGTAAAAAATGCATTTCTTCATAAAGATTTAAAGGGAGATGTATACATGGAGATCTCTCTAGGCTTTGAGGGTGAAAGAACATAAGGAAAGGTTTGCAAATTGTAAAAAATGTTATGCAGATTGAAGTGGTCTCTAAGAGCATTATGGTTTGAGAGCAACAAAGTTATGATCTCTTTTGGATATCAACAAAGAAATGTTGATCATACCTTGTTATCAAACATTATAAAGGTAAAATCACTCTTCTCATTGTCTATTTTGATGATATTATGGTAACCATAGAGCATTTAGGAGTGATGGCTCAATGGAAAAAACTTCTTGCCCAAGAATTTGAAATCAAAGATCTAGGAAAATTGTAGTATTTTATAGGAATTGAAGTTGCAATATCTAAAAAAGGGATATTCACGTCTTAAAGAAAATAGATTCTATATCCATTGGAAGAAACTAGTATGATGAGTTACAAACTTGTAGAATCTCCTATTTAAAGTGATAAAAAGCTGCAAGTAGGATTCGGTGCATCAATAGATATAAGGAGATATTAGTGATTGGTTAGAAGACTTCTTTATATCTCTCTCACACCATACTAGATATAGCAATGCATTTAGCCTACTGGGCTAGTACATGCATGACCTCGTGAGCCTTATTTGCATGTTTTTTTTTCAAGGAAAAGATGTTCTTTTCTCCAAAATTGGTCACCTCATAATAGAAGCATTCACAGATGCAAATTAGGCTAGATCTTCATATGATAAGAGGTTAATCACTGGTTACTGCACACTCATAGGAGAAAACCTAGTCACTTAGAGAAGAAATAAAAAAGCAAAGTGTGATTTCTTGATCAAGTGCTAAAGCAGAATAAAGAGTGATGGTTCAAGGAATATGTGAATTGTTATGGTTGCAAAAACTAATGAAAGAACTAAAATTGTTAGAAAAGAGTGGCTTATCTCTATTTTGTTATAGTGATGTAGCTAAGGAAAAAGAAGATAAGATTCCTAGTCAATCTAGAATTAATAGTCCTATTACTAGCCAATTTAGGATTTGAAGTAAAATTAAGATTTAATATAGGTTTCTTGACATAAAAAAAAAGATTTAAGGCCATTAGGTCTCAACAATTAAGGCTAAAATAGACAATGATTATGGTTGGAGCAACAAAATAATTAGGGTTGTCCAAAGGGTCATGTCACACTATAATAACTATATACCCAACCATATGTTAGATAAAGAATTTGGAATGGGTTCAATAGTACTGCATGTCCATTACACCTTAAAATTATTGAGGATTCGTCATGGGTTAGATGCTTTCATTATGCCCTAACAACCTAAAGTAGATTGCCAGGTGGATGTTACTTGCTATCCAAGAGATTTCCTAAAACTAAGGGTAATGAACCCTTATGCAAAATGATGGATGAAGAGAAAAATTTTGACTAATGGGAAATCAAGTCTTACTAAAAAAAAGTCCATTTAATTTTTCATTTGAAAAAAATTGTTTGGTCCCCAATGGGGTCACTAATTATGAGATCTTGCTTAAGCCCCAATCTAACCTGCTTAACAGAGTCGAAATGCTTATTTAGGTTTAACTTCATACAAAACTGCAGCACACCAGTTTGCATAAGGTTTATGTTCAATTTGGTAAGCAGTAGTTTAAAAATTATGCCTTTTGTTTTGAAAAGGGTTGCATTTTATTATGAAAAGGATGGCTATATTTTGAAAACCATTTTATTTAAGAGTTGCTGCCTTAATTTATTTTTATTTGGAAAAAAGTTAAGGAAAGACCCATTTAATTTGACTCCAAAATATTTTAATATTTTAATCCCAAAAACGCACTAATATGAAACTAAATACAATGGCCTTTGGACTAGGTTTTAAAGTTATGTAAAATTTTATTTACCTTTAATGAAACTTTAACCTTCTAAAAAATCTTTATTTCATGTAATGGCATTATAAATATAAATGAAATTTATATAAATGCATGAGCAACTAAAGATATACGATATCTATTCAAAGCATTAAATAAAGTAAGTAAAGAAATTATAATTACATTCAACAATCCCTAAATAAGGGATCTTAATAATGAATAGATCGATTATGTAAAGGCTAGTCTTCTATCAAATATTGATCAAGTGGAACTGTCTACTTGTGAATTTTGTCCAACGGGAAAAACCACAAGAAAACATTTCAAAAAGGGAACAAGAGCCACTATTCCATTACAACTTATTCATTTAAACATTTGTGGTCAAATGAATGTAAGAGTACAACATGACATCTACTATTTCATTACACTTATTAATAACTATACCTAGTATGGTCATATCTATTTAATAACATATAAACCTGAAACTTTAAGTTGATTCAAGAATGATTTCAACTTAGTTGAAAATCAATTAGACAAGAAAGTGGAAGAACTTAAAATCGACAAAGGTTGTGAATATTTTTCTGATCAATTTAAACAATTATGTGATGGAAAAAGAAATAGAACATCAACTAACCTTTTCACAAACTTTGCAATAAAATAGTATTGGTGAAAGGAGAAATAGAAATCTTACCAAAATGATTACGTTGATGATAGCTTAAGCTAACCTACCCACTACCTATTGGTGTGATGCATTATTAATAGCCATATATAAACTTAATCAAAGGCCTTCTAAATTAGTTATGTCCACTCCATATGAGTTGTGAACAAGTTGGCAACCTGAACCCTATGGGTGCACCACCTATGTATATGATACCTCTCATAAACACGGGAAATTAGGCCCAATATATATATAAAAATATCTTTATGAAATATTTAAAATTGTCTAAGGGATATGCTTCCATAGGTGAGCATGATAGTGGGGGAACATTTGAGTTTGAATCACAAGAAGTTGCATTCTTAGAAAAAATTTCCTAAGCAAGGCAAGTTAAATCAAGAGTTCTCCTAGTATGAGACCTCATATCAAAGTTCAAAAGGACCACTCATCTGAGTGGAAAGAATTTAGTGGACTAAGCTCCACCAACTGGTCTAAATGAGAGTGATCCCGATCGGAGTGAGAGTACAAACTTTAGCTTTAGTGGAAACCCCTTGGATTTTGATTTAATAGGCATTCCAATAGAACTTTTTGAGAATGCTCCTTAAGATTTTGATTTGAGATGAAGCAACCATGGAATAATACATTATCGTATTTGAAATTAATATCAATAAGGAAGTTTTCATGGTTCTATCTCAAGATGAAGAAGAGCCAAAGAATATTAAAGAGGCTATATTGTGCCTTGGTAAAGATAAATGGATGAAAGAAATGGAAGAAGAACAAATTTCAATTAGACCGAACCAAGTATTGGAGTTGGTAGATCTTCTAAAAGGATGTGAATCCATTAGAAATAAATGAATCCAATGGATTCTCAAAAATCAAGCACAAAGCTTATGACAGTATAGAGAGGTACAAGGTGCGTCTCATTTCAAGGAGAATACACATGAAGAAATAGACTAAGAAGAGATATTTCTCCTGTTGTAAGATTTACGTTTATACGGTTGATTTTAGCAATTGCGGCAAACCTTGATCTTGAATTATATTAAATTGATGTAAAAATTACCTTTCTCAATGAAGAACTAGAAGAAGAACAACCAGTAGGCTCCATCAAACAAGGTCGAAAAACAAAGTTTGTAGGTTGAAAAAGTCAATCTATTTGCTTTCACAATGTAATCATATCAAATGATTTTATCATGATAGATGAAGACCATTACATCTACAACAAACAATTAAAAGCAAAATTTATCATAATGTCATTATATGTTGATAACATATTAATTGCTAAAAACTATAAGGAGTTTCTAAACCACATCAAAGAGTGGCTATCAACCAATTTTTAAATTGAAAGACATGGGGCAAGGCTGCATATATTCTTGGAGTAGATATTTCAAGATGATACGAGGAAATTATTGTCTCTTTTATACGAGGCATATATAAAGAAAGTACTTGAACAATTTAATATTCATGATTTTGAACTCATGGGTGCCCTTTCCAAAGGCGAAAGCTTAAGTTAGAGGCTATGGCCCAAAACTTCAGAGGAAATAGAGCATAGGAAAAACATCTCTTATACAAGTATCGTTGGAAGTCTTTTTTATACAATAATGCATAGAAGACTTGTTGTTTTTCTTTACTAGTAGGTTGATAAGTAGATATGAATCCAACTTAGATCTAACACATTGAAAAGCAGTTAAAAGCATATTGGCACAAAATATATTTTTGTTAGAGATATAATTATACATATTGTGAACACTCGAATTTTGAGGCTCGGAAATCCAATTTCCTCAGACCAGGCCGGACCGGGGAACAACGGTAAAACTCCACCGAAAGTATGTCTTCATGGTACTTGAAATGTCCGGTGCGACGCAAGGATCACGGATATGGTCTCGGAATAATTTTTAGAGGCCCATGGCTCTCGGAAAGTCAGTTTTAGAAGAAATAGCGTGAGTCGCGGTGGGGCAGGACGGCGGCCCGGCCGCCGTAGCTGGCGGCCCAGCCGCTGTCCAGCCCGATTTTGCCTATAAATAGGCTTCAGATTTTCAAAAAAAAAAACTTTTGGGACTTCCTACGCCCAGATGCTGACGAAATTTTTATGTTTAAGAATTTCTAATATTGTGTTGTAGAAAGGAAGAATCATACTCAAAAGTGCAAGGAAACAAGATCTGGAACTTAGAAGTGGAAAAATTCTAATCAAGGTAATATCATAATTCATCTTTGGTCAATTCGAGCATATCATAAGCATTCTAATCTTCTTCTTAATTTCTTCTCGGTCAAAGACCTAATCTTTTTAGGTCTGAGGGCCTAACGGACTAATCAATCACCCTTTCGGCATTAAGCCGTAAATAAAATCAACTTTTTTTTGGCACGGAGCCTAAATTGCATCTCTTTGGTACTAAGTACCTAAACGGCACTATTAAAATGAACTTTTGGCATGAAGCCTAAATCGAACTCTTTTGGTACTAAGTATCCGAAATTATACAATTTTTGCAGTAAGTGCTAAAACTCACAACTCTGGCAAAATGCCTGAAAAATACACGAAGCATACACACACATGCATGAAGCATAAATTTCATCGCCTTTAAATAGGCTTTTCCGAACTACATGGGCTTTGATCTCCCATTCAAACGGGAGTATGTAGGCATGTTTGGGATTCACCCCAAATAGCAAGTCCACAATTTACTAACAATCTGTCTTTTCTTTTCTTCATCCTTTTTATATTTACTTCTTTTTATTGTCAAGTTAGTCAAATGCATGACATAGTCCCCGAATCCTCCTTGGGTTCGCAGACTAGAAACCTTTACATTGGACAAGTTATTGGAGTCAAATAAGGGTTTTCTTAGTTTTTCCCTTCGAACAAAATAAACTGAGTGGCGACTCCCGACAACAAGTGAACGTTCGCCCGAATCCTTTTCGGGCGGAAAATCGAGGTTCACAGACTGGCGACTCCACTGGGGACATAAAAATGATTTATGTGATCTTAGTGGACTACTATTGTTTATTTGACTAACTGGCCCTTCTTTAGGGTATTTTTATTTATTTTGGCAGGGTACCTTAGCAATGGTTGTCTTTTCTTTAAAGACATTAGTACTGAAAATTGAAAAAAAAATATCTTCCTGGGGACCATAAAAAAATAATAATAGATAAAATAATGGCTATATATTACACAAAAAAAAATAAAAAATGATAATAATAATGATTTATGGAATTATAGTAGACTGTTATTATTATTCGTTTAACTGATTTGCCCTTCTTTAGGGTATTTTTATTAATTTTGCAGGGTACCCTAGCATTATATATCCTTTCTTTAAGGATGTTGGATTGAAAGTTGACAAAAGGAATCTTTTTCCTTTAATGGTCCCTTATTTGATAAATTGTGCATTTGTTTTGTCATTCAGAGAATCTTTTTCTCTTGCATATATGGGGGAATCCTTTTCCTCCATTGCATAAAAAATTGTTTTCAAATGAATTTCTTCTCTTTCTGTTCAAAGTTCTGAGTCTGGATAGCAAGTAGCGCTGACCGGCAGGTCTCCTTGATTATGCCGGTGGACAGCCAAAGCGTCCTCCCTGTTGTCGCAAACCATTCCAATCCTTTTGGAGTGGCCTATGAGTAATCGTACTGTTGGACCCACGCGAAACTCCTTGTTTCACATTTGGTTAGGTATATCTTACTCAAGACTCAAGGGTCCCTATGATAAGCCGATTCTCTATTTTTACATAACAATAGAACCTTCCCTTAGGTTGTATGTACCCAATGATAGTGTCGCATTCCATTAAAATGAATTGTGATGTGATGAGGTGCATTCATGCAACATAACAACATTGTTTTGGGGAAAAATTTTGATGTACATAAGTGGACCAAGAGTTTTCCTACCCTACACACCACCCTGATTTTTACCCTTGACCTTTTCAGGTATCCTCTGTCCGTGTGCCTTCACCTACACCAGACACATCAACACCAACTATGCTATCCCCTACGAGTTCTACTACCCCAACTTCACCGACTACTCCAATTACTGAAATGGCCATGATTGAACAGATTAAGGCTTTGCTGGATGGTCAGGTTAAGGAAATTGAAGCTAGAATGTGTGAACCTCGGTTTTCCGCCCGAAAAGGATCCGGGCGAACGTTCACTCGTTGTCGGGAGTCGCCACTCAGTTTATTTTGTTCGAAGGGAAAAACTAAGAAAACCCTTGTTTGACTCCAATAATGCATCCAATGTAAAGGTTTCTAGTCTGCGAACCCAAGGAGAATTCGGAGACTATGTCATGTTATTTGATTAATTTGCCAATTTAGAAATGAATCCAAAAGAAAAAATAGAAAGGAAGAAGAACAGATTGTTGATAAATTGCGGACTTGCTATTTGGGGTGAATCCCAAATATGCCTACATACTCCCGTTTGAATAGGAGATCAAAGCCCATGTAGTTCGAAAAAAAAAAGCCTATTTAAAGGCGATGGAAAATATGCTTCATGCAGGTGTGTGTGTATGCTTCGTGCATTTTTCAGGCATTTTGCCAGAGTTGTGAGTTTTAGCACTTAGTGCAGAAGTTGTATAATTTCGGGTACTTAGTACCAAAAGAGTTCGATTTAGGCTTCATGCCAAAAGTACATTTTAATAGTGCCATTTAGGTACTTAGTACCAAAGAGATGCAATTTAGGCTCCGTGCCAAAAAGAGTTAATTTTATTTACAGCTTAATGCCGAAAGGGTGATTGATTAGTCCGTTAGGCCCTCAAACCTAAAAAGATTAGGTCTTTGACCGAGAAGAAATTAAGAAGAAGATTAGAATGCTTATGATATGCTCGAATTGACCAAAGATGAATTATGATATTACCTTGATTAGAATTTTTCCACTTCTAAGTTCCAGATCTTATTTCCTTGCACTTTTGAGTATTATTCTTGATTTCTACAACACAATATTAGAAACTTTTAAGCATAAAAATTTCATCAGCATCTGAGCATAGGAAGTCCCCCCCCAAAAGTCCCTCTTTTCGAAAATCTGAAGCCTATATATAGGCAAAATCGGGCTGCACGGTGGCCGGGCTGCCGTGAACTGCAGCCGAGCCGCCATGGGCGGCGGCCGGGCCGTCGTCCCCACGGCGGCCGGGCCGCCGTGGGCGGCGGGGCCGCCGGTCCTGGCCCACCGCGACTCGCGCTACTTCTGCTAAAACTGACTTTCCGGGAGCCACGGGCCTCCAAAAATTATTCCGAGACCATATCCATGATCCTTGCGTCGCACCGGACATTTCAAGCACCATGAAGACATACTTTCGGTGGACTTTTACCGTTGCCCGCCGGTCCGGCCTGGTCTGAGGAAATTGGCTTTCCGAGCCTCAAAACTCGAGTGTTCACACGGGTCTTCTTGCACCTCGCTCAAAATTCGCTCTTCAGAAGACCACTGAGTTCCATAAATCATTTTTATGGACCCCAGTGGGGGGGCAATTGTGCTTAGTTTTTCCCTTCGAACAAAATAAACTGAGTGGCGACTCCCGACAACGAGTGAACGTTCGCCCGGATCCTTTTCGGGCAGAAAACCGAGGTTCACAATCTGGCGACTCCACTGGGGAACATAAAAATGATTTATGATATTCTAGTGGACTACTATTGCTTATTTGATTAATTTGACACTAGGGACCATAAAAACGATTTATGGGATCCTAGTAGATTATTATTATTTGTTTAACTGATTTGCCTTTCTTTAGGGTATTTTTATTCATTTTGCAGGGTACCCTAGCATTATATATCCTTTCTTTAAGGATGTTGGATTGAAAGTTTGACAAAAGGAACCTTTTTCCTTGGATGGATCTCTTGTTTGGTTAAATGTGCATTTGTTTTGTCATTCAGAGAATCTTTTTCTCTTGCATATATGGGGGAATCATTTTCCTCCATTGCATAAAAAATTGTTTTCAAATGAATTTCTTCTCTTTCTGTTCAAAGTTCTGAGTCTGGATAGCAAGTAGCGCTGACCGGCAGGTCTCCTTGATTATGCCGGCGGACAGCCAAAGCGTCCTCCCTGTTGTCGCAAACCATTCCAATCCTTTTGGAATGGCCCATGAGTAATCGTACTGTTGGACCCACGCGAAACTCCTTGTTTCACATGTGGTTAGGTATATCTTACTCAAGACTCAAGGGTCCCTATGATAAGCCGATTCTCTATTTTTACATAACAATAGAACCTTCCCTTAGGTTGTATGTACCCAATGATAGTGCCGCATTTCATTGAAATGAATTGTGATGTGGTGAGGTGCATTCATGCAACATAACAACATTGTTTTGGGGAAAAATTTTGATGTACATAAGTGGACCAAGAGTTCTCCTACCCTACACACCACCCTGATTTTTTACCCTTGACCTTTTCAGGTACCCTCTGTCCGTGTGCCTTCACCTACATCCGATACACCAACACCAACTGTGCTATCCCCTACAAGTTCTACTACCCCAACTTCACCAACTACTCCAATTACTGAAATGGCCACAATTGAACAGATTAAGGCTTTGCTGGATGGTTAGGTTAAGGAAATTGAAGCTAGAATGCAAGAAAAAATTGATGAAGCTTTAGCCGCCCAAAGGGTAGCCATCCTAGCTGAATTAGAAGGAGCACCAAAGACAGTCCCTATTCCTGGAAATTTGGGGAAGGAACCCATTGTGGGGCAAACTAGTACCCCCGTGACTGCTCAGATTAATACCCCTGTTATCAATTTGGAGGATCCACCCTCCAAGAATGAAACAGATGAACTGAAAAGGAAACTTGAATTGCTTGAGAGGTCAATCACTGCCATGAAAACTCACAAAGAGGTGGTAGACATGGATTCCTTATCCTTGTTTCCCCAAGCCAGATTACCTCCAAAATTCAAGATGCCGGGGATGGACAGATTTGATGGGACCACTTGCCCTAAAACCCATTTGAAGATGTATGTGGGGGCCTTGAGTCCTTGGGGTTTAAATGATGAGCTCTTTGCTCAACTCTTCCAACAATCCCTGACCGGGGCTGCTCTTAAATGGTTTGTGAGTCTAGACCGTTCCAAGATTAAGACATGGGAAGACATCTGCAATGCATTTAACTCTCAATACCACTATAATATTGAGGTGGATGTCACTAGAAGAGAACTTGAGACCACCAAACAAAACAACAATGAACCCTTCTCCTCGTTCCTTACAAGGTGGAGGGCAAAAGCCGCCCAGATGATCAATCGCCCGTCAGAACAAGAGCAGATTGATATCATAATCAAAAATTTAAGGCCTACATATCAAGCCCAACTGCAAACCCAATACCTGCCTACTTTCAAATCGCTCATTGCAACTGCAACCAAGGTAGAAGATTTGATACAGTTGGGTAAAATAGTGGATGAGGGGTCTGCATCGAAATATAAGAAACAAAGCCAAACTCCTTCCTCAAGCAAGGTCAATCAAGTGGCCAATATTGCCCCTGCGAATCCTTTATGTGTGGGCAATCTTGGGCCGAGAAATCAGCCAAGAAGGCAATATACTGACTTTGGGGTACCCCTTCATTTGGTGTTTAAGAAGGCTGTGGAAGGGAAATATTTGAAGCCTTTGGACCCAAGACCTCCTCCAAACCCATTACCTTCCAGTTATAAAGTCAATGAATACTGTGAATACCATCAGGGGAATGGGCATAAAACAGATGCTTGCTGGACATTGAAAAACCGCATCCAGGATCTGGTGGATAGTGGTGACATCATTCCTCTCAGGAGGCAACCAAACATTAACACTAATCCTTTGCCCAATCACTCCATCCACGCCATTACTGTGGAAGAAGAGCTGTTTGATCCTTTCAAATTTCTCTTGGAAATGAATGAAGTGTGTGTGTTAGATTTGAACGACCTCGCTGAAGAGGTCAGTGCTCTGACAAGAAGTGGAAGACAATATCAGCCACTTGACTTGGGAAAAACCCCTACAACCTCAAATCCCCCCCATAAGAAAACACCAGAGCCAAAAGAAGACCCTGTCCTCACTCAGCTTAAACAAACTCAAGCTAAGGTGTCAATTTGGGAACTCCTTGCTTCCTCATTCCCACACCGCCAGGCTCTCAGCGAAGCTTTGAGTCAACTTGATACACCTGTGGACACAAGCCCAGAAGCTTTGGTGGCCACTTTGACCCAATCAACCAAGGCATTGAGCATCAGATTTTCTGATGTAGATTTACCAGAAGACGGTAAGAAACATAATGATGCTCTATACATCACCATACAGACTGGGGGAAAGACTGTGCCCATGGTTCTCATTGATAATGGGTCAGCCTTAAATGTATGTCCCTTGAAAGTAGCAAGCTGTCTGGGGTTGGAAGCTACAGATCTTACACCTTCTGATCAGATTGTGAGAGCATATGATAACACTCGAAGAGAAATTTTGGGTGTTGCCACTCTAGAAATTGCTATTGGGCCGGTGAAGATGGGAGTACCATTCCAGGTCATTGATGTACCCGCGAGCTTTAATCTCCTCCTTGGAAGGCCGTGGATTCATCAGATTAATGCTGTACCTTCTTCACTACACTAAAAACTTAAATTCCCTTTTGAAGGAAAAATCATCACTATCAAAGGGGACACCTGCGAAATCAACAGGAAAACCATGGATCAGTCTCTCCTTGAGGTTGTTCCTGGTGAAACCGCCATGACCTTGACTGGGTTTCATTACGACACAGTTCAGTGCATTGAAGGTGAAAAACCCAAAGGGCCATTTGTCTCATATGACTTTGGGGAGGTCCAAATCAACTGCCTAGTGGGAATGATGCTGAGGGTAGGTCTATTGCCCAGTATGGAAATGATGAAGTCTGGGAGAAAAATACCCGTAGTACGGCCATGGGAAGAACCCGAGAATCAGGGAACTTTTGGTTTGGGGTACAAACCCACAGATAAGGAGATTGAAGAGCTTGAGCATGGGAAAAAAGGGAAGAAGACTTGGGGGGCAAGAAGCCTCAAAATGCGCCCTTACTTTAAAACTCTGAATGGTCACTTCTGCAAACCTGGGAAAACAGTTCCTTACTGTGGTTTCCAGGAGCCATTCTATTCTCCTTTGACTAGAAAGAAGCTACCGGATTTTGAAATGTTCGCTGATGTTGTGGCCATAAAAGAAGAAGAGCCAGAACCTGAAATTGACCCCCAAATAGAAGATTTCATGCGGCCTTGTCTCTTTGATGAGGTTGCTATGATAACCAATTGTGAAGACAATAGGGATTTCACAAAGTTGATCAAGACTACAGATGGACCGCTGAGAAACTGGTACGCCGAGGAGGGACAAGCTGCTGAGGTTAAACCTAGTCCTGTGTCACACCCTGAACTTGAGTCTTGTACCGAGTCTTATACTAATTCTGAGTCAAAAACCAAGTCAGAGTCTAATTCTGAGTCTTCTGTAGTTTCAGATTTAGGGAACCCTAATGTCAAGTCTAATGTAATCTTGGAGAATGACTCCGCCACTATCAATGAAACTCTTCAGATTCTTGGTTACCCTGTGTCTTTTGCTTTCCAAGTATTATCTAGCAAAAATGAAATAAATGAAATAAAAGAAATAAATGAAAAGATAATAATTGGCAAAGAAAATGAACATACATACATTGCATATGATTGTGTGAATAAGGAGCAGGTTGTTGATTGCATCAGGAAGTATGTCGACTGCTTCATGTGGAAGGCAAGTGATGTCACGGGAATAGACCCAGCCATAGCAGTTCACAAGATTCCGCTATACCCCGATGCGAAGCCGGTTAAGCAGAAATTGAGAAGGATGAAGCCAGAATGGTCTTTGAAAATTAAAGAGGAGGTTGCCAAGCAACTGGACAATAAGTTCATAGAACCAATTGCCTACCCTTCATGGTTAGCAAACATCGTACCGGTCCCGAAGAAAGATGGAAAGGTCAGGATGTGTGTTGACTACAGAGATTTGAATAAGGCTTGTCCCAAGGACGATTTTCCACTACCACACATCGATTTGCTGATAGACAGGATGGCTGGGCATGTGATGGTTTCCATGACTGACCTCGCGGTTGGGTATAATCAGATCCTAGTTCACCCACCAGACAAAGAGAAGACAACTTTCATTACAGAATGGGGCACTTTCTGCTACAGGGTTATGCCTTTTGGGTTGATAAATGCAGGGGCTACCTACCAAAGGATGGCGACAACAGTCTTTCATGACATGATTCACAAAGAAGTAGAAGTGTATGTTGATGATATGATTGTTAAGTCAAAATCTCCAGAAGAACACGTTGAAGCACTTGAGAAGTTCTTCCTTAGACTTCGCAAGTACAATTTGAAGCTTAATCCTGCAAAATGCCTCTTTGGTGCGACATCGGGCTTATTTTTGGGATATCTGGTCAGCAAAAAAGGAATAGAAGTTGATCCAGCAAAGTCAAAGGCTATTCTGAAAATGCCTCCACCAAGAACAGAGAAAGAGGTTCGAGGCTTGCTGGGTAGATTACAGTATATCAGTCGATTCATATCGCAGTTGGCAGAGACTTGTGGTCCTATCTTTAAGCTACTGAGAAAAGGTGCTTCACAAGAATGGAATGAAGACTGCCAAAAGGCCTTCGACAAGATCAAAGAATACTTGTTAAGTCCGCCAATTCTACAACCTCCCAGAATGGGAAAACCTGTGCTCTTGTATTTGTCTGTAACAGATGAAGCCATGGGGGCAATGCTAGCTCAAGAGGCTGAAGATACAAAGGTGGAAAATGCAATTTACTACCTCAGCAAAAGGATGCTGGATTATGAGTTAAAGTATAACAAGATTGAGAAGTTGTGTTTAGCCTTGTATTGGGCTTGTACGAAGTTACAACACTACTTGTCTTCTTACACTACTTATGTCATCACAGAACAGAGTCCCTTGAAATTCCTTATGGAGAGGCCTGTTTTAGACAGCAAAATGGCTAAGTGGGTGTCAACATTGGCAGCCTTTGACTTGAAATTTGTTCAAAGGAAAGCTGTGAAAGGCGGGGCAATAGCTGACCAATTAGCAGAATTACCTATAAAAGACGAGATGCAGTGTTTGGGAGATGTATTTTGATGGAGCATCCAATTATCATGGAAACGGAATTGGGATTGTGTTCAAAACTCCTTGTGGAGAATACATTCCATTCGCAGTTAAGCTTGACTTTAGCTGCACAAACAACGAAGCAGAATATGAAGCTTGCATTAATGGGCTTGGAGCCGTCCTGGAATTGGGGATTAAGGACCTAAAGGTCTATGGTGATTCTATTTTAATAGTATCACAAGCTTTAAGGAAATGGAAGATAAGAGAAGAGCGTTTGGTTCCTTACCTACAACGCCTTGATCATTTGGCACAACAGTTCAATGATCTGTCCTTCGAATATCTCCCAAGAGCAAAGAATCAGTTTGCTGATGCCTTGGCTACTTTAGCTTCCATGATCAATATCAAGGAGGGGAAAGTCATTCGTCCATTGAAAGTTCAGCTTCAAAAGCAACCCGCCCATGTAATGCACTTGGCCGATGGTGAACCATGGTTTTGGGATATCAAGACCTATCTCAAGGATGGAAATTATCCGGAGGGATCATCAAAGGTTGATCAGAGGGCAATAAGGCAGCTTGCCACAGGTTACATTCTTAATGGAGATATCCTCTACAAAAGAAGTTGGAATGGAATGCACCTAAGGTGTGTGAATGAGGCAGAAGCTAAGCAGATCATGGAAATGGTACATGGTGGCGAATCAGGACCACACATGTATGGGATTGCCCTGGCTCGAAAAATTTCCAATCTAGAATATTATTGGTCCACCATGAATGCAGACTGTGTGGCATTTGTGCAAGAATGCCATCAGTGTCAGATATTTGCTAAGCTGCAGAAGCAACCTCCCGTCGCCCTGAATCCAATCACTTCTCCATGGCCCTTCGCTACTTGGGGAATTGATATAATTGGAAAAATACATCCAAAAGCATCAAATGGACATCAGTTTATCTTGGTAGCAGTGGATTACTTCACAAAGTGGGTTGAAGCAGCTTCCTATGCAGAGTTAGACGCCAAAAAGGCAGCACAGTTTGTCCGAACCAACATCCTTTGTCGGTACGGAACACCATTCGAGATTATCACAGATAATGGAACTCATTTCCAAGCAGAATTTGCTAAACTCTTGCAGGATAAGAAAATCCAGCATCATAAGTCCTCTCCTTATAGACCTCAAACAAATGGAGCTGTAGAAGCAGCGAACAAGTCTATAAAAGTGATCATACAGAAGATGATCAAGGAACATAGGCGTTGGCATGAGAAGTTGCCATTGGCCTTGTGGGGATACAGAACATCAGTTAGAACTCCTACTGGGGCAACCCCGTATTCACTGGTATACGGAATGGAAGCAGTACTCCCCATTGAACTGGAAGTTCAATCGGCGAGGATAATTCAAGAAAGTCAGATAAATGAAGCTGAATGGATCAGCAATTATCATCATCAGTTGTTGAGTTTGGATGAAAAAAGACTTCAAGCTCTACATCAGATTCAAGGGTATCAAAGGCGAATGGCCAGACATTTCAACAAAAAGGTCAAAGATCGAAAGTTGGAAGAAGGTTGTTTGGTTTTGAAGGAGATCAGAACACCTGTTACAGATCCTCGTGGGAAGTTTCGTCCTCATTGGGCGGGACCCTACATCTTGAAGAAAATACTTTCCGGCGGAGCCGTCATCTTGTCTGATTTGGATGGTCTGGAGTTCACAAACCCATGCAATCTGGATCAACTAAAGAAATATTATGTATGATCATGCATTGTAAGGAACTACATTAGACCTGATTCTCGTAAACTAATTCGAGATATGTAGGCAGCTCTCCTTGAGCACGGTCTAAATTTTAATAAAAATCATTCATTTATCTTTCTTTTGCCAAAAAAAAAACAATAAAAAAAAACAAAACAACAAAAACAAAAACAAAAAACAAAAAAATCCCGCTAAGCCGAAAATCCACAAAGGGCGGCTTAGGCAATAGTGGGGCCCGCTAAGCTGAAAACCCGCAAAGGGCGGCTTAGGCAATAATGGGTAAGAGCTCGCTAAGTTGAAAATCCGAAAGGACGGCTTATGCAAAAATAAGAGCAAATAAATAAAGTAGATAATGCTTGGAAAGCAAACAAAAGGGTCATTCATTAAGAATCATTCATTACAAAAGAGAATCATCTGTTACAAAAAGAGTCATTCAGCCTATAAAACACAAAAAGATCAAGTCATATTCCTCCAAAAAAACCAAAAAAGGTAAAAAACAACCCAAAAACAGAAAAGACAATGGAGTCACCCTGGGATCCAAATCCTACACCCCCTCTCCCTCCATCTCCTGCAGCAATGCGCACCTCCTCGGTTTCTCAACGGGCCAAACCTCAGCTATAAACCAGGTCCTGTACTCTGGAGTGGGCTGAACGAGGGAAGGCTCTGCACCAGGCCTGATCATCCGATGGTCTCTGACCCAAGTCTATAGAACAGCCCGAGTAACCCCGGGGGTAATGGGAGAAGCGATGGTAAGCCCGACAGGAAGGGGAACTCTCTAATCAATACCCATCTGCCTGAGGACGCGGGAAGCACTGTACCAAGTACTGTGAGTGAACCCAAGCAGGTAGACATGGTTGTGCATGGCATTTGCCTCTATGAATTGAGGAATCCTATACCAAGGGACGAACCATAATAATTCTTCCGGTCCAAACTCAAACAGCTAAACAGTCCATTCGGCCATAGAGGGAAAAGAAATCTGAATTTTCCTGGTGCGGTACTGCGAAGGGTTGTAGGTCAAAGTCTGGGGGGCTGCAACCACTCGAAGATGATCTCTCAGCCAAACCTGAAAAAATAGATCCTTTCTATTTTACAAAGGAAAAGAGAGATGATGGAATAAGCAAAAGAAACAAAAGGTATAAATTACCTGAAGGATGACCGGGGTGACGATCCAACGTTCAAATCCAAGTGCACATCTGTCGAGACTCTGAATAGTCTCAGCCAGGATCATGCCCCCAATACAGTTGAGCTCTTCCATTTGCCTAACCATTGGGCAAAGTCTCAAATCTCCAAAGCCGAGGTCACGGTTGAAGAGGAACCCAGCTAGCAGACAAAAGACGAAGGCTCGCATTCTATGCCTCAATTGAACATCGTCTTCAAAATCGGCGGTCAAGAACTCATCAATTAGGGGAAGCAGCATCGCCTTATCCCCATCTACAATCATAGCTTGGGCTTGGGGTTTTGATAAGCTAAAAAGCCTCTGAAAAGATCCCACATACCCGATTTGGACCTCATGCCTCACAAGAGGGGCATTTGGATCGCACCCAATGATCGAGCAGAACTCCTCAAAAAGAGGACACATTTCCTCCATCCGAGCCCCAAATCTGAAAACATGGGCTTGGGGATCCCAGAACCTGATGCAAGAATGCAAGAAATCCCAGTCTACTGCTACACCTCTGAGGGTGGCGACAGCTTTCAACCCGTACCTCCCCATGTTGATCCTTTCAACATTGTGGAGACTTTTGGTCCAATTATGCATCACGTGATTAAAAAGGGGATTCATTGTTATTTGAAAAAAAAATATATAAGATCTTTCAGTAAGAGGATTGCTTTCTGGCCCACAGATGTAAGACAACCTTGTTTTTTATACTGGTCTGGCCCGGGCAGCGGCTCGGCCGCCGTTTCCGGCTGCTCGGCCGCCGCTGCCGACCGTCCTGATTCCTTTTTTTGATGTTTTGTAAAAATTCTCATGTTTTGGCCCTGTTTACGCCCTGTTATGTGCTATTTTTTGGGATTGTGTCAGGCATTTATTTTTAAAATAGATTTCTAAAAAGAAAAAAGCATCATGCATACATATGAGCTGTTAATACTAACAAATAAGTGCAGGTTTACAGATAAGTTCAGATAACAGCAGAAAAACATGAAAGGTACAAAGTACAGAAGGGGAATAGTTTAAATACAGCAAGCATAGTTCAAGACAAGTATGAAAAAAAAAATCAATCAGTGCCGGCCTCTTCGTCTTTGCGGCCTGCTCTGCCTCTCGTAAGCAGCCTCAGTCCAAGCACCAGACAGTTCATCCGAGAAAGCAGTAATCAGTGCCGCCATTTCCGTGATCAGGCCCTCTGGTACCTGTAAAAGAGACAAAATCACAAACAATCTCAAGAGAATTTTATGAATCCTTTTCATGAAAAGTTCTATGAGAATATACCTGAGTGACATGAGCAAAGCTCCGATATAATGCACCCTCTGCACTAATTGGTCGGGTCACCCAACCACCAGGTGCATGATAACGAGCAGCATAAGGCAGCCTCAAGTCGGCCAAAATAGGGTCAAATTGGCCGGTAGCTGTAAGGACGGATGCGGGAGGCCTCAAATGAGATGAACTGTTGCTTCCTCCAGTGTGTGATGGTCCAGCCCCGAAAGCGGAAGTCTCAGCCCTAGAGGAAGAGGGTCTGTCAGCTTGCCGGTCGGGAGAAGGATAGTCTCTCGGAGTGCCAGAAGTGGGAGCCGAAGAGTGGGAAGACCGATAAGGAGGTACAGAGTCAAATCGTGTCCCAATGCATGGCATCAGTCGATGAAGGCAGTAGAAGTCATAATCCTCATCCGGGGCATAAGCCGACTCGAAAGGGTCGCCCTCATACTGGAACACAGTAACAGGCAGAAGTGTTGAAGATAGCATATCATCAGGGGGATCCATGGGAACTGGAAAGAAACCGGCGATCTGGAAAGTCACCCTCTCAGCGAGATAATACCGTCGAAACTCTGGATGGGGAACTATGAATCGACGGCGAGTCAGAAACTCTGATCGCCGAAAGCTGTAATCTTGAGCAATCCACTCTGCCAGTCGGTGAGACATCACTTCAGATGCAACCTGTAAAAATTTGTTATATTAGTGAATCATTTTCTCTAATATAATAAAAAAGATGACGATAAAGCATTTACTGAGTCCATTGGGCAGCTGTCGAAGAATGATCTCAGCCCTCTAATGGGAAGTTTCCTCTTTGGTACTTCTACCCTCTCTCTATACCACCTCCAAGCAATGGGGGAAAGAGGATCGGCGGGGGCAGGTATCTCGCGAAGAAAAGGGGCGATGCCAGGAAAGTACTCATAAGCCCAAGTCTGAAAAAATATATATATATATATATATATATATATCAGAATTGGTGTATGTCAACATATATAAAGAGAGGGGAAATGTTCTTTACGTTACCTCCCAGAAGTAATACAAGCCACAGGGAGCAATACGGGTATAGCAGAGGACAGACATATCGTCATACAACCTACACAGCATCATGCTAGCCCAATCGTACATATGAAGCCGTGTCAGGTCAAGTAGGCTCTTCAGCACATTGAGACTCACTGCATCTTTCCTGTTTGATAAGAAGGAGCTAGCAAACAGGAGAAGCAAGGTAAACCTGGCCGCCTGGTCAGCAGTAAGGTCGCCTGTCTCGTAACCAGTGTAGATACCTGGCGCTTGCTCCACAAGCCACCTCCGCTGAATGCAGCGAGGCGCCTGATATCGAGGATAGTCAACCCTGATCAAAGTAATCATGTCGGCTGAAGAAATGTCCTGCCGCCAGTCATCATAGGACTCCACCATCTCAACACCAAAGGGAATCCCAGAAATGATGGAAAAGTCAGTAGGCGTCATTGTCATCTCCCCCCAAGAAAAATGGAAGGTGTCAGTAGTAGGCCACCAGCGCTCGGCTAAAGCACAGATCAAATCCCGGTGGATATCTCTGCCCACATCTATAGCCCTCAAATGATGGAGGAAAGCAGGTCTGATAAGATCCCCCACTGGGTGCCCAGCATCAAAGATGTAAGCCGGAATAGCAACCATCGGACGCTCAGCTATAGATATCTTGATCGTAGAGTTCTGAAAAAAAAAATTCAAATTCAGAAAAGATGGACAAATTCAGAAAAGATTTAAGTTCTTTCCCCAGCCGGGTGTGGATCCCTAAAGGTTTATTTCTAAGTTCTTTACTAGAAATAATTACTGATGGCAGAACATAATGAAGCCTGGCACAGATCCTAATTCATTACTAGTACATGTAAAGGAAATGTTCCTAAAATTTATTTCTATGTTCCTTACTGGAAATAAATAAAATTCCTAAGCATGCATACTAGATGGACAAACGGGAATGTACTCACCTCATAGCAGCCGGTCCGAGAACTGTGCTTCTCCTCCTCAAGCAAAAGATTGCAGGGAGGGAGTGGGATTTCGAAGTCTTCAAAGCCGGTGAAATCCATCGTCGAAAGAAAATTTGAAAGAAGTGAAAGAAGATGAATGAATGAAAGCAAATGAAAATTGAATGAAATTAGCCTATTTATAGGAAAAAGCTGAAAACACGGGTCTTCTTGCACCTCGCTCAAAATTTTCTCTTCAGAAGACCACTGAGCTCCATAAATCATTTTTATGGACCCCAGTGGGGGGGCAATTGTGAACACTCGAATTTTGAGGCTCGGAAAGCCAATTTCCTCAGACCAGGCCGGACCGGCGGGCAACGGTAAAAGTCCACCGAAAGTATGTCTTCATGGTGCTTGAAATGTCCGGTGCGACGCAAGGATCATGGATATGGTTTCGGAATAATTTTTGGAGGCCCGTGACTCCCGGAAAGTCAGTTTTAGCAGAAGTAGCGCGAGTCGCGGTGGGCCAGGACCGGCGGCCCCGCCGCCATAAGGACGACGGCCCGGCCGCCGCCCACGGCGGCTCGGCCGCCGTACTTCCGGCGGCCCTCGGTTTTCCGCCCGAAAAGGATCCGGGCGAACGTTCACTCGTTGTCGGGAGTCGCCACTCAGTTTATTTTGTTCGAAGGGAAAAACTAAGAAAACCCTTGTTTGACTCCAATAATGCATCCAATAAGGCCCGGCCGCCGTGCAGCCCGATTTTGCCTATATATAGGCTTCAGATTTTCGAAAAGAAGGACTTTTGGGGACTTCCTATGCTCAGATGCTGACGAAATTTTTATGCTTAAAAGTTTCTAATATTGTGTTGTAGAAATCAAGAATAATACTCAAAAGTGCAAGGAAATAAGATCTGGAACTTAGAAGTGGAAAAATTCTGATCAAGGTAATATCATAATTCATCTTTGGTCAATTCGAGCATATCATAAGCATTCTAATCTTCTTCTTAATTTCTTCTCGGTCAAAGACCTAATCTTTTTAGGTCTGAGGGCCTAACGGACTAATCAATCACCCTTTCGGCATTAAGCTGTAAATAAAATTAACTCTTTTTGGCACGGAGCCTAAATTGCATCTCTTCGGTACTAAGTACCTAAATGACTCAATTAAAATCAACCTTTGGCATGGAGCCTAAATTCCACTCTTTTGGTACAAAGTACCTAAATCTCACATCTTTGGCGTGAAGCCCGACAATGCACGAAGCATACATACACACATGCATGAAGCATAATTTTCATCGCCTTTAAATAGGCTTTTCCGAACTACATGGGCTTTGATCTCCTATTCAAACGGGAGTATGTAGGCATATTTGGGATTCACCCCAAATAGCAAGCCCACAATTTACTAACAATCTGTCTCTTCTTTTCTTCATTCCTTTTAAATTTGTTCTTTTTGCAAGTTAGTCAAAAGCATGACATAGTCCCCGAATCCTCCTTGGGTTCGCAGATTAGAAGCCTTTACATTGGATGCATTATTGGAGTCAAACAAGGGTTTTCTTAGTTTTTCCCTTCAAACAAGTACCCGAAATCGAACTCTTTTGGTACTAAGTACCCGAAATTATACAACTTTTGCACTAAGTGTTTAAACTCACAACTCTGGCAAAATGCCTGAAAAATGCACGAAGCATACACACACACCTGCATGAAGCATATTTTCCATCGCCTTTAAATAGGCTTTTTTTTCGAACTACATGGGCTTTAATCTCCTATTCAAACGGGAGTATGTAGGCATATTTGGGATTCACCCCAAATAGCAAGTCCGCAATTTATCAACAATCTGTTCTTCTTCCTTTCTATTTTTTCTTTTGGATTCATTTCTAAATTGGCAAATTAATCAAATAACATGACATAGTCTCCGAATCCTCCTTGGGTTCGCAGACTAGAAACCTTTACATTGGATGCATTATTGGAGTCAAACAAGGGTTTTCTTAGTTTTTCCCTTCGAACAAAATAAACTGAGTGGCGACTCCCGACAACGAGTGAACGTTCGCCCGAATCCTTTTCGGGTGGAAAACCGAGGGCCGCCGGAAGTACGGCGGCCGAGCCGCCATGGGCGGCGGCCGGGCCGTCGTCCCCATGGCGGCGGGGCCGCCGGTCCTGGCCCACCGCGACTCGCGCTACTTCTGCTAAAACTGACTTTCCGGGAGCCACGGGCCTCCAAAAGTTATTCCAAGACCATATCCATGATCCTTGCGTCGCACCGGACATTTCAAGCACCATGAAGACATACTTTCGGTGGACTTTTACCGGTCACCCGCCGGTCCGGCCTGGTCTGAGGAAATTGGCTTTCCGAGCCTCAAAATTCGAGTGTTCACAATTGCCCCCCCACTGGGGTCCATAAAAATGATTTATGGAACTCAGTGGTCTTCTGAAGAGCAAATTTTGAGCGAGGTGCAAGAAGACCCGTGTTTTCAGCTTTTTCCCTATAAATAGGCTCATTTCATTCAATTTTCATTTGCTTTCATTCATTCATCTTCTTTCACTTCTTTCAAATTTTCTTTCGACGATGGATTTCACCGGCTTTGAAGACTTCGAAATCCCACTCCCTCGCTGCAATCTTTTGCTTGAGGAGGAGAAGCACAGTTCTCGGACCGGCTGCTATGAGGTGAGTACATTCCCGTTTGTCCATCTAGTATGCATGCTTAGGAATTTTATTTATTTCCAGTAAGGAACATAGAAATAAATTTTAGGAACATTTCCTTTACATGTACTAGTAATGAATTAGGATCTGTGCCAGGCTTCATTATGTTCTGCCATCAGTAATTATTTCTAGTAAAAAACTTAGAAATAAACCTTTAGGGATCCACACCCGGCTGGGGAAAGAACTTAAATCTTTTCTGAATTTGTCCATCTTTTCTGAATTTGAATTTTTTTTTTTTAGAACTCTACGATCAAGATATCTATAGCTGAGCGTCCGATGGTTGCTATTCCGGCTTACATCTTTGATGCTGGGCACCCAGTGGGGGATCTTATCAGACCTGCTTTCCTCCATCATTTGAGGGCTATAGATGTGGGCAGAGATATCCACCGGGATTTGATATGTGCTTTAGCCGAGCGCTGGTGGCCTACTACTGACACCTTCCATTTTTCTTGGGGGGAGATGACAATGACGCCTACTGACTTTTCCATCATTTCTGGGATTCCCTTTGGCATTGAGATGGTGGAGTCCTATGATGACTGGCGGCAGGACATTTCTTCAGCCGACATGATTACTTTGATCGGGGTTGACTATCCTCGATATCAGGCGCCTCGCTGCATTCAGCGGAGGTGGCTTGTGGAGCAAGCGCCAGGTATCTACACTGGTTATGAGACAGGCAACCTTACTGCTGACCAGACGGCCAGGTTTACCTTGCTTCTCCTGTTTGCTAGCTCTTTCTTATCAAACAGGAAAGATGCAGTGAGTCTCAATGTGCTGAAGAGCCTACTTGACCTGACACGGCTTCATACGTACGATTGGGCTAGCATGATGCTGTGTAGGTTGTATGACGACATGTCAGACCTCTGCTATACCCGTATTACTCCGTGTGGCTTGTATTACTTCTGGGAGGTAATGTAAAGAACATTTCCCCTATCTTTATATATGTTGACATACACAAACTCTGATACCTTCTCTTTCTTTTTTTTTTTTTTAGACTTGGGCTTACGAGTACTTTCCTGACATCTCCCCTTTTCTTCGTGAGATACCTGCCCCTGCAGATCCTCTTTCCCCCATTGCTTGGAGGTGGTATAGAGAGAGGGTAGAAGTACCAAAGAGGAAACTTCCCATCAGAGTGCTGAGATCGTTCTTCGACAGCTGCCCAATGGACTCAGTAAATGCTTTATCGTCATCTTTTTTTATTATATTAGAGAAAATGATTCACTAATATAACAAATGTTTACAGGTTGCATCTAAAGTGATGTCTAGCCGACTGGCAGAGTGGATAGCTCAAGATTACAGCTTTCAGCGATCAGAGTTTCTGACTCGACGACGATTCATACTTCCCCATCCAGAATTTCGACGGTATTATCTCGCTGAGAGGGTGACTTTCCAGATTGCCGGTTTCTGTACAGTTCCCGTGGATCCCCCTGATGATATGCTATCTTCAACACTTCTGCCTGTTACTGTGTCCCAGTATGAGGGCGACCCTTTCGAGTCGGCTTATGCCCCGGATGAGGAGGATTATGACTTCTACTGTCTTCATCGACTGGTGCCACGCATTGGGGTACGATTTGACTCTGTACCCCCTTATCGGTCTTCCCATTCTTCGGCTCCCACTTCTAGTACTCCGAGAGACCATCCCTCTCCCGACCGGCGAACTGACAGACCCTCTTCCTCTAGGGCTGAGACTTCCGCTTTCGGGGCTGGACCATCAGACACTGGAGGAAGCAGCAGTTCATCTCATTTGAGGCCTCCCGCATCCGTCCTTACAGCTGCCGGCCAATTTGACCCTATTTTAGCCGATTTGAGGCTGCCTTATGCTGTTCGTCATCATGCACCTGGTGGTTGGGTGACCCGACCAATTAGTGCAGAGGGTGCATTATATCAGAGCTTTGCTCATGTCACTCAGGTATATTCTCATAGAACTTTTCATGAAAAGGATTCATAAAATTCTCTTGAGATTGATTGTGATTTCGTCTCTTTTACAGGTACCAGAGGGCCTGATCACGGAAATGGCGGCACTGATTACTGCTTTCTCGGATGAACTGTCTGGTGCTTTGACTGAGGCTGCTTACGAGAGGCAGAGTAGGCCGCAAAGACGGAGAGGCCGGCACTGATTTTTTTATTTGTCTTGAACTATGCTTGCTGTATTTGAATTATTTTCCTTCTGTACTTTGTACCTTTCATGTTTTTCAGCTGTTATCTGAACTTATCTGTAAACCTGCACTTATTTGTTAGTATTAACAGCACATATGTATGCATGATGCTTTTTCTTTTTAGAAATCTATTTTAAAAATAAATCCCTGACACAATCCCAAAAAATAGCACATAACAGGGCCAAAACAGGGACAAAACATGAGAATTTTACAAAACACCAAAAAGAAAGAGGAATCGGGACGGTCGGTGGCGGCCGAGCCGCCGTATACGGTGGCCGAGCCCCTGTGCTCGGCGGCTGAGCCGCCACACTCGGCGGCCGAGCCGCTGCCCGGGCCAGACCAGTATAAAAATCAAGGTTGTCTTACATCTGTGGGCCAGAAAGCAATCCTCTTACTGAAAGATCTTATATATTTTTCCAAATAACAATGAATCCCCTTTTTAATCACGTGATGCATAATTGGACCAAAAGTCTCCACAATGTTGAAAGGATCAACATGGGGAGGTACGGGTTGAAAGCTGTCGCCACACTCAGAGGTGTAGCAGTAGACTGGGATTTCTTGCATTCCTGCATCAGGTTCTGGGATCCCCAAGCCCATGTTTTCAGATTTGGGGCTCGGATGGAGGAAATGTGTCCTCTTTTTGAGGAGTTCTGCTCGATCATTGGGTGCGATCCAAATGCCCCTCTTGTGAGGCATGAGGTCCAAATCGGGTATGTGGGATCTTTTCAGAGGCTTTTTAGCTTCTCAAAACCCCAAGCCCAAGCTATGATTGTAGATGGGGATAAGGCGATGCTGCTTCCCCTAATTGATGAGTTCTTGACCGCCGATTTTGAAGACGATGTTCAATTGAGGCATAGAATGCGAGCCTTCGTCTTTTGTCTGCTAGCTGGGTTCCTCTTCAACCGTGACCCCGACTTTGGAGATTTGAGACTTTGCCCAATGGTTAGGCAAATGGAAGAGCTCAACTGTATTGGGGGCATGATCCTGGCTGAGACTATTCAGAGTCTCGACAGATGTGCACTTGGATTTGAACGTTGGATCGTCACCCCGGTCATCCTTCAGGTAATTTATACCTTTTGTTTCTTTTGCTTATTCCATCATCTCTCTTTTCCTTTGTAAAATAGAAAGGATCTATTTTTTCAGGTTTGGCTGAGAGATCATCTTCGAGTGGTTGCAGCCCCCCAGACTTTGACCTATAACCCTTCGCAGTACCGCACCAGGAAAATTCAGATTTCTTTTCCCTCTATGGCCGAATGGACTGTTTGGCTGTTTGAGTTTGGACCGGAAGAATTATTATGGTTCGTCCCTTGGTATAGGATTCCTCAATTCATAGAGGCAAATGCCATGCACAACCATGTCTACCTGCTTGGGTTCACTCACAGTACTTGGTACAGTGCTTCCTGCGTCCTCAGACAGATGGGTATTGATCAGAGAGTTCCCCTTCCTGTCGGGCTTACCATCGCTTCTCCCATTACCCCCGGGGTTACTCGGGCTGTTCTACAGACTTGGGTCAGAGACCATCGGATGATCAGGCCTGGTGCAGAGCCTTCCCTTGTTCAGCCCACTCCAGAGTACAGGACCTGGTTTATAGCTGAGGTTTGGCCCGTTGAGAAACCGAGGAGGTGCGCATTGCTGCAGGAGTTGGAGGGAGAGGGGGTGTAGGATTTGGATCCCAGGGTGACTCCATTGTCTTTTCTGTTTTTGGGTTGTTTTTTACCTTTTTTTGGTTTTTTTGGAGGAATATGACTTGATCTTTTTGTGTTTTATAGGCTGAATGACTCTTTTTGTAACAGATGATTCTCTTTTGTAATGAATGATTCTTAATGAATGACCCTTTTGTTTGCTTTCCAAGCATTATATACTTTATTTATTTGCTCTTATTTTTGCCTAAGCCGTCCTTTCGGATTTTCAACTTAGCGAGCTCTTACCCATTATTGCCTAAGCCGCCCTTTGCGGGTTTTCAGCTTAGCGGGCCCCACTATTGCCTAAGCCGCCCTTTGTGGGTTTTCGGCTTAGCGGGATTTTTTTGTTTTTTGTTTTTGTTTTTGTTGTTTTGTTTTTTTTTATTATTTTTTTTTGGCAAAAGAAAGATGAATGAATGATTTTTATTAAAATTTAGACCGTGCTCAAGGAGAGCTGCCTACATATCTCGAATTAGTTTACGAGAATCAGGTCTAATGTAGTTCCTTACAATGCATGATCATACATAATATTTCTTTAGTTGATCCAGATTGCATGGGTTTGTGAACTCCAGACCATCCAAATCAGACAAGATGACGGCTCTGCCGGAAAGTATTTTCTTCAAAATGTAGGGTCCCGCCCAATGAGGACGAAACTTCCCACGAGGATCTGTAACAGGTGTTCTGATCTCCTTCAAAACCAAACAACCTTCTTCCAACTTTCGATCTTTGACCTTTTTGTTGAAATGTCTGGCCATTCGCCTTTGATACGCTTGAATCTGATGTAGAGCTTGAAGTCTTTTTTCATCCAAACTCAACAACTGATGATGATAATTGCTGATCCATTCAGCTTCATTTATCTGACTTTCTTGAATTATCCTCGCTGATTGAACTTCCAGTTCAATGGGGAGTACTGCTTCTATTTCGTATACCAGTGAATACGGGGTTGCCCCAGTAGGAGTTCTAACTGATGTTCTGTATCCCCACAAAGCCAGTGGTAACTTCTCATGCCAACGCCTATGTTCCTTGATCATTTTTTGTATGATCACCTTTATAGACTTGTTCGCTGCTTCTACAGCTCCATTTGTTTGAGGTCTATAAGGAGAGGACTTATGATGCTGGATTTTCTTATCTTGCAAGAGTTTAGCAAATTCTGCTTGGAAATGAGTTCCATTATCTGTGATAATCTCGAATGGTGTTCCGTACCGACAAAGGATGTTGGTTTGGACAAACTGTGCTGCCTTTTTGGCGTCTAATTCTGCATAGGAAGCTGCTTCAACCCACTTTGTGAAGTAATCCACTGCTACCAAGATAAACTGATGCCCATTTGATGCTTTTGGATGTATTTTACCAATTATATCAATTCCCCAAGTAGCGAAGGGCCATGGAGAAGTGATTGGATTCAGGGCAACAGGAGGTTGCTTCTGTAGCTTAGCAAATATTTGGCATTGATGACATCCTTGCACAAATGCCACGCAGTCTGCATTCATGGTGGACCAGTAATATCCTAGATTGGCAATTTTTCGAGCCAAGGCGATCCCATACATGTGTGGTCCTGATTCGCCACCATGTACCATTTCCATTATCTGCTTAGCCTCTGCCTCATTCACACACCTTAGGTGCATTCCATTCCAACTCCTCTTGTAGAGGATATCTCCATTAAGAATGTAACCTGTGGCAAGCTGCCTTATCGCCCTCTGATCAACCTTTGATGATCCCTCCGGATAACTTCCATCCTTGAGATAGGTCTTGATATCCCAAAACCATGGTTTACCATCGGCCAAGTGCATTACATGGGCGGGTTGCTTTTGAAGCTGAACTTTCAATGGACGAATGACTTTCCCCTCCCTGATATTGATCATGGAAGCTAAAGTAGCCAAGGCATCAGCAAACTGATTCTTTGCTCTTGGGAGATATTCGAAGGACAGATCATCGAATTGTTGTGCCAGATGATCAAGGCGTTGTAGGTAAGGAACCAAACGCTATTCTTTTATCTTCCATTTCCTTAAGGCTTGTGATACTATTAAAATAGAATCACCATAGACCTTTAGGTCCTTAATCCCCAATTCTAGGGCGGCTTCAAGCCCATTAATGCAAGCTTCATATTCTGCTTCGTTGTTTGTGCAGCTAAAGTCAAGTTTAACTGCGAATGGAATGTATTCTCCACAAGGAGTTTTGAACACAATCCCAATTCCGTTTCCATGATAATTGGATGCCCCATCAAAATACATCTCCCAAACACTGCTTTCCACGTTCAAGAGGTCTTCATCAGGGAAACCCATTTCTCGCATCTCGTCATTCACGGGTAATTCTGCTAATTGGTCAGCTATTGCCCCGCCTTTCACAGCTTTCCTTTGAACAAATTTCAGGTCAAAGGCTGCCAATGTTGACACCCACTTAGCCATTTTGCTGTCTAAAACAGGCCTCTCCATAAGGAATTTCAAGGGACTCTGTTCTGTGATGACATAAGTAGTGTAAGAAGACAAGTAGTGTTGTAACTTCGTACAAGCCCAATACAAGGCTAAACACAACTTCTCAATCTTGTTATACTTTAACTCATAATCCAGCATCCTTTTGTTGAGGTAGTAAATTGCATTTTCCACCTTTGTATCTTCAGCCTCTTGAGCTAGCATTGCCCCCATGGCTTCATCTGTTACAGACAAATACAAGAGCAGAGGTTTTCCCATTCTGGGAGGTTGTAGAATTGGCGGACTTAACAAGTATTCTTTGATCTTGTCGAAGGCCTTTTGGCAGTCTTCATTCCATTCTTGTGAAGCACCTTTTCTCAGTAGCTTAAAGATAGGACCACAAGTCTCTGCCAACTGCGATATGAATCGACTGATATACTGTAATCTACCCAGCAAGCCTCGAACCTCTTTCTCTGTTCTTGGTGGAGGCATTTTCAGAATAGCCTTTGACTTTGTTGGATCAACTTCTATTCCTTTCTTGCTGACCAAATATCCCAAGAATAAGCCTGATGTTGCACCAAACAGACACTTTGCAGGATTAAGCTTCAAATTGTACTTGCGAAGTCTAAGGAAGAACTTCTCAAGCGCTTCAACGTGTTCTTCTGGAGATTTTGACTTAACAATCATATCATCGACATACACCTCTACTTCTTTGTGAATCATGTCATGAAAGACTGTTGTCGCCATCCTTTGATAGGTAGCCCCTGCATTTATTAATCCAAAAGGCATGACCCTGTAGCAGAAAGTGCCCCATTCTGTAATGAAAGCTGTCTTCTCTTTGTCTGGTGGGTGTACTAGGATCTGATTGTACCCAACCGCGAGGTCAGTCATGGAAACCATCACATGCCCAGCCATCCTGTCTATCAGCAAATCGATGTGAGGTAGCGGAAAATCGTCCTTGGGACAAGCCTTATTCAGATCTCTGTAGTCAACGCACATTCTGACCTTTCCGTCTTTCTTCGGGACCGGTACAATATTTGCTAACCAGGAAGGGTAGGCAATTGGTTCTATGAACTTATTGTCCAGTTGCTTGGCAACTTCCTCTTTAATTTTCAAAGACCATTCTAGCTTCATTCTTCTCAATTTCTGCTTAACCGGCTTCGCATCGGGGTATAGCGGAATCTTGTGAACTGCTATGGCTGGGTCTATTCCTGTGACATCACTTGCCTTCCACATGAAGCAGTCGACATACTTCCTGATGCAATCAACAACCTGTTCCTTATTCGCACAATCATATGCAATGTATGTATGTTCATTTTCTTTGCCAATTATTATCTTTTCATTTATTTCATTTATTTCATTTATTTCATTTTTGCTAGATAATACTTGGAAAGCAAAAGACACAGGGTAACCAAGAATCGGAACAGTTTCATTGATAATGGTGGAGTCATTCTCCAAGATTACATTAGATTTGACATTAGGGTTCCCTAAATCTGAAATTACAGAAGACTCAGAATTAGACTCTGACTTAGTTTTTGACTCAGAATTAGTACAAGACTCGGTACAAGACTCAAGTTCAGGGTGTGACACAGGACTAGGTTTAACCTCAGCAGCTTGTCCCTCCTCGGCGTACCAGTTTCTCAGCGGTCCATCTGTAGTCTTGATCAGCTTTGTGAAATCCCTATTGTCTTCAAAATTGGTTATCATAGCAACCTCATCAAAGAGACTAGGCCGCATGAAATCTTCCATTTGGGGGTCAGTTTCAGGTTCTGGCTCTTCTTCTTTCATGGCCACAACATCAGCAAACATTTCAAAACCCGGTAGCTTCTTTCCGGTCATAGGAGAATAGAATGGTTCCTGAAAACCACGGTGATGAACTGCCCTTCCAGGTTTGCAAAAGTGACCATTCAGAGTTCTAAAGTAAGGGCGCATTTTGAGGCTTCTTGCCCCCCAATTTCCCTTTTTCTTCCTTCCATGCTCAAGCTCTTCAATCTCCTTATCTGTGGGTTTGTACCCCAAGCCAAAAGTTCCCCGATTTTCGGGTTCTTCCCATGGTCGTACTACAGGTGTCTTTCTCCCAGACTTCATCATTTCCATACCGGGCAATAGACCTACCCTCAGCATCATTCCCACTAGACAATTGATTCGAACCTCCCCAAAGTCATATGAGACAAATGGCCCTTTTGGCTTTTCACCTTCAATGCATTGAACTGTGTCATAATGAAACCCAGTCAAGGTCATGGCGGTTTCACCAGGAACAACCTCAAAGAGAGACTGATCCATGGTTTTCTTGTTGACTTCACAGGTATCCCCTTTGATAGTGATGATTTTTCCTTCAAAAGGGAATTTAAGTTTTTGGTGCAGTGAAGAAGGTACAGCATTAATTTGATGAATCCACGGCCTTCCAAGGAGGAGATTAAAGCTCGCGGGTACATCAATGACCTGGAATGGTACTCCCATTTTCACCGGCCCAATAGCAATTCTAGAGTGGCAACACCCAAAATTTCTCTTCGAGTGTTATCATATGCTCTCACAATCTGATCAGAAGGTGTAAGATCTGTAGCCTCCAACCCCAGACAGCTTGCTACTTTCAAGGGACATACATTTAAGGCTGACCCATTATCAATGAGAACCATGGGCACAGTCTTTCCCCCAGTCTGTATGGTGATGTATAGAGCATCATTGTGTTTCTTACCGTCTTCTGGTAAATCTACATCAGAAAATCTGATGCTCAATGCCTTGGTTGATTGGGTCAAAGTGGCCACCAAAGCTTCTGGGCTTGTGTCCACAGGTGTATCAAGTTGACTCAAAGCTTCGCTGAGAGCCTGGCGGTGTGGGAATGAGGAAGCAAGGAGTTCCCAAATTGACACCTTAGCTTGAGTTTGTTTAAGCTGAGTGAGAACAGGGTCTTCTTTTGGCTCTGGTGTTTTCTTATGGGGGGGATTTGAGGTTGTAGGGGTTTTTCCCAAGTCAAGTGGCTGATATTGTCTTCCACTTCTTGTCAGAGCACTGACCTCTTCAGCGAGGTCGTTCAAATCTAACACACACACTTCATTCATTTCCAAGAGAAATTTGAAAGGATCAAACAGCTCTTCTTCCACAGTAATGGCGTGGATGGAGTGATTGGGCAAAGGATTAGTGTTAATGTTTGGTTGCCTCCTGAGAGGAATGATGTCACCACTATCCACCAGATCCTGGATGCGGTTTTTCAGTGTCCAGCAAGCATCTGTTTTATGCCCATTCCCCTGATGGTATTCACAGTATTCATTGACTTTATAACTGGAAGGTAATGGGTTTGGAGGAGGTCTTGGGTCCAAAGGCTTCAAATATTTCCCTTCCACAGCCTTCTTAAACACCAAATGAAGGGGTACCCCAAGGTCAGTATATTGCCTTCTTGGCTGATTTCTCGGCCCAAGATTGCCCACACGTAAAGGATTCGCAGGGGCAATATTGGCCACTTGATTGACCTTGCTTGAGGAAGGAGTTTGGCTTTGTTTCTTATATTTCGATGCAGACCCCTCATCCACTATTTTACCCAACTGTATCAAATCTTCTACCTTGGTTGCAGTTGCAATAAGCGATTTGAAAGTAGGCAGGTATTGGGTTTGCAGTTGGGCTTGATATGTAGGCCTTAAATTTCTGATTATGATATCAATCTGCTCTTGTTCTGACGGGCGATTGATCATCTGGGCGGCTTTTGCCCTCCACCTCGTAAGGAACGAGGAGAAGGGTTCATTGTTGTTTTGTTTGGTGGTCTCAAGTTCTCTTCTAGTGACATCCACCTCAATATTATAGTGGTATTGAGAGTTAAATGCATTGCAGATGTCTTCCCATGTCTTAATCTTGGAACGGTCTAGACTCACAAACCATTTAAGAGCAGCCCCGGTCAGGGATTGTTGGAAGAGTTGAGCAAAGAGCTCATCATTTAAACCCCAAGGACTCAAGGCCCCCACATACATCTTCAAATGGGTTTTAGGGCAAGTGGTCCCATCAAATCTGTCCATCCCCGGCATCTTGAATTTTGGAGGTAATCTGGCTTGGGGAAACAAGGATAAGGAATCCATGTCTACCACCTCTTTGTGAGTTTTCATGGCAGTGATTGACCTCTCAAGCAATTCAAGTTTCCTTTTCAGTTCATCTGTTTCATTCTTGGAGGGTGGATCCTCCAAATTGATGACAGGGGTATTAATCTGAGCAGTCACGGGGGTACTAGTTTGCCCCACAATGGGTTCCTTCCCTAAATTTCCAGGAATAGGGACTGTCTTTGGTGCTCCTTCTAATTCAGCCAGGATGGCTACCCTTTGGGCGGCTAGAGCTTCATCAATTTTTTCTTGCATTCTAGCTTCAATTTCCTTAACCTGACCATCCAGCAAAGCTTTAATCTGTTCAATCGTGGCCATTTCAGTAATTGGAGTAGTTGGTGAAGTTGGGGTAGTAGGACTTGTGGGGGATAGCACAGTTGGTGTTGATGTGTCTGGTGTAGGTGAAGGCACACGGACAGAGGGTACCTGAAAAGGTCAAGGGTAAAAAAAAATCAGGGTGGTGTGTAGGGTAGGAGAACTCTTGGTCCACTTATGTACATCAAAATTTTTCCCCAAAACAATGTTGTTATGTTGCATGAATGCACCTCACCACATCACAATTCATTTTAATGAAATGCGGCACTATCATTGGGTACATACAACCTAAGGGAAGGTTCTATTGTTATGTAAAAATAGAGAATCGGCTTATCATAGGGACCCTTGAGTCTTGAGTAAGATATACCTAACCACATGTGAAACAAGGAGTTTCGCGTGGGTCCAACAGTACGATTACTCATGGGCCATTCCAAAAGGATTGGAATGGTTTGCGACAACAGGGAGGACGCTTTGGCTGTCCGCCGGCATAATCAAGGAGACCTGCCGGTCAGCGCTACTTGCTATCCAGACTCAGAACTTTGAACAGAAAGAGAAGAAATTCATTTGAAAACAATTTTTTATGCAATGGAGGAAAATGATTCCCCCATATATGCAAGAGAAAAAGATTCTCTGAATGACAAAACAAATGCACATTTAACCAAACAAGAGATCCATCCAAGGAAAAAGGTTCCTTTTGTCAAACTTTCAATCCAACATCCTTAAAGAAAGGATATATAATGCTAGGGTACCCTGCAAAATGAATAAAAATACCCTAAAGAAAGACAAATCAGTTAAACAAATAATAATAATCTACTAGGATCCCATAAATCGTTTTTATGGTCCCTAGTGTCAAATTAATCAAATAAGCAATAGTAGTCCACTAGAATCTCATAAATCATTTTTATGTTCCCCAGTGGAGTCGCCAGATTGTGAACCTTGGTTTTCCGCCCGAAAAGGATCCGGGCGAACGTTCACTCGTTGTCGGGAGTCGCCACTCAGTTTATTTTGTTCGAAGGGAAAAACTAAGAAAACCCTTGTTTGACTCCAATAATGCATCCAATGTAAAGGTTTCTAGTCTGCGAACCCAAGGAGGATTCGGAGACTATGTCATGTTATTTGATTAATTTGCCAATTTGGAAATGAATCCAAAAGAAAAAATAGAAAGGAAGAAGAACAGATTGTTGATAAATTGCGGACTTGCTATTTGGGGTGAATCCCAAATATGCCTACATACTCCCGTTTGAATAGGAGATCAAAGCCCATGTAGTTCGAAAAAAAAAGCCTATTTAAAGGCGATGGAAAATATGCTTCATGCAGGTGTGTGTGTGTATGCTTCGTGCATTTTTCAGGCATTTTGCCAGAGTTGTGAGTTTTAGCACTTAGTGCAGAAGTTGTATAATTTCGGGTACTTAGTACCAAAAGAGTTCGATTTAGGCTTCATGCCAAAAGTACATTTTAATAGTGCCATTTAGGTACTTAGTACCAAAGAGATGCAATTTAGGCTCCGTGCCAAAAAGAGTTAATTTTATTTACAGCTTAATGCCGAAAGGGTGATTGATTAGTCCGTTAGGCCCTCAAACCTAAAAAGATTAGGTCTTTGACCGAGAAGAAATTAAGAAGAAGATTAGAATGCTTATGATATGCTCGAATTGACCAAAGATGAATTATGATATTACCTTGATCAGAATTTTTCCACTTCTAAGTTCCAGATCTTATTTCCTTGCAATTTTGAGTATTATTCTTGATTTCTACAACACAATATTAGAAACTTTTAAGCATAAAAATTTCGTCAGCATCTGAGCATAGGAAGTCCCCCCCCCAAAAGTCCCTCTTTTCGAAAATCTGAAGCCTATATATAGGCAAAATCGGGCTGCACGGCGGCCGGGCCGCCGGAAGTACGGCGGCCGGGCCGCCGTGGGCGGCGGCGGGGCCGCCGGTCCTGGTCCACCGCGACTCGCGCTACTTCTGCTAAAACTGACTTTCCGGGAGCCACGGGCCTCCAAAAATTATTCCGAGACCATATCCATGATCCTTGCATCGCACCGGACATTTCAAGCACCATGAAGACATACTTTCGGTGGACTTTTACCGTTGCCCGCCGGTCCGGCCTGGTTTGAGGAAATTGGCTTTCCGAGCCTCAAAATTCGAGTGTTCACAGAATGCAAGAAAAAATTGATGAAGCTTTAGCCGCCCAAAGGGTAGCCATTCTGGCTGAATTAGAAGTAGCACCAAAGACAGTCCCTATTCCTGGAAATTTGGGGAAGGAACCCATTGTGGGGCAAACTAGTACCCCCGTGACTGCTCAGATTAATACCCCTGTCATCAATTTGGAGGATCCACCCTCCAAGAATGAAACAGATGAACTGAAAAAGAAACTTGAATTGCTTGAGAGGTCAATCACTGCCATGAAAACTCACAAAGAGGTGGTAGACATGGATTCCTTATCCTTGTTTCCCCAAGCCAGATTACCTCCAAAATTCAAGATGCCGGGGATGGACAGATTTGATGGGACCACTTGCCCTAAAACCCATTTGAAGATGTATGTGGGGGCCTTGAGTCCTTGGGATTTAAATGATGAGCTCTTTGCTCAACTCTTCCAACAATCCCTGACTGGGGCTGCCCTTAAATGGTTTGTGAGTCTAGACCGTTCCAAGATTAAGACATGGGAAGACATCTGCAATGCATTTAACTCTCAATACCACTACAATATTGAGGTGGATGTCACTAGAAGAGAACTTGAGACTACCAAACAAAACAACAATGAACCCTTCTCCTCATTCCTTACGAGGTGGAGGGCAAAAGCCGCCCAGATGATCAATCACCCTTCAGAACAAGAGCAGATTTATATCATAATCAGAAATTTAAGGCCTACATATCAGGCTCAACTGCAAACCCAATATCTACCTACTTTCAAATCGCTCATTGCGAATGCAACCAAGGTAGAAGATTTGATACAGTTGGGTAAAATAGTGGATGAGGGGGCTGCATCGAAATATAAGAAACAAAGCCAAACTCCTTCCTCAAGCAAGGTCAATCAAGTGGCCAATATTGCCCCTGCGAATCCTTTACGTGTGGGCAATCTTGGGCCGAGAAATCAGCCGAGAAGGCAATATACTGACCTTGGAGTGCCCCTTCATTTGGTGTTTAAAAAGGCTGTGGAAGGGAAATATTTGAAGCCTTTGGACCCAAGACCTCCTCCAAACCCATTACCTTCCAGTTATAAAGTCAATGAATATTGTGAATACCATCAAGGGAATGGGCATAAAACAGATGCTTGCTGGACACTGAAAAATCGCATCCAGGATCTGGTGGATAGTGGTGACATCATTCCTCTCAGGAGGCAACCAAACATCAACACTAACCCTTTGCCCAATCATTCCATCCACGCCATTACTGTGGAAGAAGAGCTGTTTGATCCTTTCAAACTTCTCTTGGAAATGAATGAAGTGTGTGTGTTAGATTTAAACGACCTCGCTGAAGAGGTCAGTGCTCTGACAAGAAGTGGAAGACAATATCAGCCACTTGACTTGGGAAAAAACCCCTACAACCTCAAATCCCCCCCATAAGAAAACACCAGAGCCAAAAGAAGACCCTGTCCTCACTCAGCTTAAACAAACTCAAGCTAAGGTGTCAATTTGGGAGCTCCTTGCTTCCTCATTCCCACACCGCCAGGCTCTCAGCGAAGCTTTGAGTCAACTTGATACACCAGTGGACACAAGCCCAGAAGCTTTGGTGGCCACTTTGACCCAATCAACCAAGGCATTGAGTATCAGGTTTTCTGATGTGGATTTACCAGAAGACGGTAAGGAACACAATGATGCTCTATACATCACCATACAGACTGGGGGAAAGACTATGCCCATGGTTCTCATTGATAATGGGTCATCCTTAAATGTATGTCCCTTGAAAGTAGCAAGCTGTCTGGGGTTGGAGGCTACAGATCTTACACCTTCTGATCAGATTGTGAGAGCATATGATAACACTCGAAGAGAAATTTTGGGTGTTGCCACTCTAGAAATTGCTATTGGGCCGGTGAAAATGGGAGTACCATTCCAGGTCATTGACGTACCCGCGAGCTTTAATCTCCTCCTTGGAAGGTCGTGGATTCATCAGATTAATGTTGTACCTTCTTCACTACACCAAAAACTTAAATTCCCTTTTGAAGGAAAAATCATCACTATCAAAGGGGACACCTGCGAAATCAACAGGAAAACCATGGATCAGTCTCTCCTTGAGGTTGTTCCTGGTGAAACCGCCATGACCTTGACTGGGTTTCATTACGACACAGTTCAATGCATAGAAGGTGAAAAACCCAAAGGGCCATTTGTCTCATATGACTTTGGGGAGGTCCAAATCAACTGCCTAGTGGGAATGATGCTGAGGGTAAGTCTATTGCCCAGGATGGAAATGATGAAGTCTGGGAGAAAAATACCCGTAGTATGGCCATGGGAAGAGCCTGAGAATAAGGGAACTTTTGGCTTGGGGTACAAACCTACAGACGAGGAAATAGAGGAGTTTGACCGTGGAAGGAAGAAAAAGGGAAATTGGGGGGCAAGAAGCCTCAAAATGCGCCCTTACTTTAGAACTCTGAATGGTCACTTTTGCAAACCTGGAAAGGCAGTTCATCACCGTGGTTTTCAGGAACCATTCTATTCTCCTATGACCGAAAAGAAGCTACCGGGTTTTGAAATGTTTGCTAATGTTGTAGCCATGAAAGAAGAAGAGCCAGAACTTGAAACTGACCCCCAAATGGAAGATTTCATGTGCCCTAGTCTCTTTGATGAGGTTGCTATGATAACCAATTTTGAAGACAATAGGAATTTCACAAAGCTGATCAAGACCACGGATGGACCGCTGAGAAACTGGTACGCCGAGGAGGGACAAGCTGCTGAGGTTAAACCTAGTCCTGTGTCACACCCTGAACTTGAGTCTTGTACCGAGTCTTGTACTAATTCTGAGTCAAAAACCAAGTCAGAGTCTAATTCTGAGTCTTCTGTAGTTTTAGATTTAGGGAACCCTAATGTCAAATCTAATGTAATCTTGGAGAATGACTCCACCATTATCAATGAAATTGTTCGGATTCTTGGTTACCCTGTGTCTTTTGCTTTCCAAGTATTATCTAGCAAAAATGAAATAAATGAAATAAAAGAAATAAATGAAAAAAATAATAATTGGCAAAGAAAATGAACATACATACATTGCATATGATTGTGTGAATAAAGAACAGGTTATCGATTGCATCAGAAAGTATGTCGACTGCTTCATGTGGAAGGCAAGTGATGTCACGGGAATAGACCCAGCCATAGCAGTTCATAAGATTCCGCTATACCCAGAGGCAAAGCCGGTTAAGCAGAAGTTGAGAAGAATGAAGCCAGAATGGTCTTTGAAAATTAAAGAGGAAGTTGCCAAGCAACTGGACAATAAGTTCATAGAACCAATTGCCTACCCTTCCTGGTTAGCAAACATTGTACCGGTCCCAAAGAAAGACGGAAAGGTCAGAATGTGTGTTGACTATAGAGATCTGAATAAGGCTTGTCCCAAGGACGATTTCCCGCTACCTCACATCGATTTGCTGATAGACAGGATGGCTGGGCATGTGATGGTTTCCATGACTGACCTCGCGGTTGGGTACAATCAGATCCTGGTGCACCCACCAGACAAAGAAAAGACAGCTTTCATCACAGAATGGGGCACTTTCTGCTACAGGGTTATGCCTTTTGGGTTGATAAATGCAGGGGCTACCTACCAAAGGATGGCAACAACAGTCTTTCATGACATGATACACAAAGAAGTAGAGGTGTATGTCGATGATATGATTGTTAAGTCAAAATCTCCAGAAGAACACGTTGAAGCACTTGAGAAGTTCTTCCTTAGACTTCGCAAGTACAATTTGAAGCTTAATCCTGCAAAATGCCTCTTTGGTGCGACATCGGGCTTATTTTTGGGATATCTGGTCAGCAAAAAAGGAATAGAAGTTGATCCAGCAAAGTCAAAGGCTATTCTGAAAATGCCTCCACCAAGAACAGAAAAAGAGATTCGAGGCTTGCTAGGTAGATTACAGTATATCAGCCGATTCATATCGCAATTGGCAGAGACTTGTGGTCCAATCTTTAAGCTACTAAGGAAAGGTGCTTCGCAAGAATGGAATGAAGACTGTCAGAAGGCCTTCGATAAGATCAAAGAATACTTGTTAAGTCCGCCAATTCTACAACCTCCCAGAATGGGAAAACCTCTGCTCTTGTATTTGTCTGTAACAGATGAAGCCATGGGGGCAATGCTAGCTCAAGAGGCTGAAGATACAAAGGTAGAAAATGCAATCTACTACCTCAGCAAAAGGATGCTGGACTATGAGTTAAAGTATAACAGGATTGAGAAGTTGTGTTTAGCGTTGTATTGGGCTTGCACGAAGTTGCAACACTACTTGTCTTCTTACACTACTTATGTCATGACAGAACAGAGTCCCTTGAAATTCCTTATGGAGAGGCCTGTTTTGGACAGCAAAATGGCAAAGTGGGTGTCAACATTAGCAGCCTTTGACTTGAAATTTGTTCAAAGGAAAGCTGTGAAAGGTGGCGCAATAGCTGACCAATTAGCAGAATTGCCCGTGAATGACGAGATGCGAGAAATGGGTTTCCCTGATGAAGACCTCTTGAACGTGGAAAGCAGTGTTTGGGAGATGTATTTTGATGGGGCATCCAATTATCATGGAAACGGAATTGGGATTGTGTTCAAACTCCTTGTGAAGAATACATTCCATTCGCAGTTAAGCTTGACTTTAGCTGCACAAACAACGAAGCAGAATATGAAGCTTGCATTAATGGGCTTGAAGCCGCCCTGGAATTGGGGATTAAGGACCTAAAGGTCTATGGTGATTCTATTTTAATAGTATCACAAGCCTTAAGGAAATGTAAGATAAAAGAAGAGCGTTTGGTTCCTTACCTACAACGCCTTGATCATTTGGCACAACAGTTCAATGATCTGTCCTTCGAATATCTCCCAAGAGCAAAGAATCAGTTTGCTGATGCCTTGGCTACTTTAGCTTTCCATGATCAATATCAAGGAGGGGAAAGTCATTCATCCATTGAAAGTTCAGCTTCAGAAGCAACCCGCCCATGTAATGCACTTGGCCGATGGTAAACCATGGTTTTGGGATATCAAGAGTTATCTCAAGGATGGAAGTTACCCAGAGGGATCATCAAAGGTTGATCAGAGGGCAATCAGGCAGCTAGCCACAGGTTACATTCTTGATGGAGATACCCTCTACAAAAGAAGTTGGAATGGAATGCACCTAAGGTGTGTGAATGAAGCAGAGGCCAAGCAAATAATGGAAATGGTACATGGTGGCGAATCAGGACCACACATGTATGGGATCGCCTTGGCTTGAAAAATTGCCAATCTAGGATATTATTGGTCCACCATGAATGCAGACTGCGTGGCATTTGTGCAAGGATGTCATCAATGCCAAATATTTGCTAAGCTACAGAAGCAACCTCCTGTTGCCCTGAATCCGATCACTTCTCCATGGCCCTTCGCTACTTGGGGAATTGATATAATTGGCAAGATACATCCAAAAGCCTCGAATGGACATCAGTTTATCTTGGTAGCGGTGGATTACTTCACAAAGTGGGTTGAAGCAGCTTCCTATACAGAATTAGACGCCAAAAAGGCAGCACAGTTTGTCCGAACCAACATCCTTTGTCGGTACGGAACACCATTCGAGATTATCACAGATAATGGAACTCATTTCCAAGCAGAATTTGCTAAACTCTTGCAGGATAAGAAAATCCAACATCATAAGTCCTCTCCTTATAGACCCCAAACAAATGGAGCTGTAGAAGCAGCGAACAAGTCTATAAAGGTGATCATACAAAAGATGATCAAGGAACATAGGCGTTGGCATGAGAAGTTACCACTGGCTTTGTGGGGATACAGAACATCAGTTAGAACTCCTACTGGGGCAACCCCGTATTCACTGGTATACGGAATGGAAGCAGTACTCCCCATTGAACTGGAAGTTCAATCGGCGAGGATAATTCAAGAAAGTCAGATAAATGAAGCTGAATGGATCAGCAATTATCATCATCAGTTGTTGAGTTTGGATGAAAAAAGACTTCAAGCTCTACATCAGATTCAAGGGTATCAAAGGCGAATGGCCAGACATTTCAACAAAAAGGTCAAAGATCGAAAGTTGGAAGAAGGTTGTTTGGTTTTGAAGGAGATCAGAACACCTGTTACAGATCCTCGTGGGAAGTTTCGTCCTCATTGGGCGGGGCCCTACATTTTGAAGAAAATACTTTCCGGCGGAGCCGTCATCTTGTCTGATTTGGATGGTCTGGAGTTCACAAACCCATGCAATCTGGATCAACTAAAGAAATATTATGCATGATCATGCATTGTAAGGAACTACATTAGACCTGATTCTCGCAAACTAATTCGAGATATGTAGGCAGCTCTCCTTGAGCACGGTCTAAATTTTAATAAAAATCATTCATTCATCTTTCTTTTGCCAAGAAAAAAAAAACAAAACAAAACAACAACAAAAAAAAAACAAAACAAAAGATCCCGCTAAGCCGAAAATCCATAAAGGACGGCTTAGGCAATAGTGGGGCCCGCTAAGCTGAAAATCCGCAAAGGGCGGCTTAGGCAAGAATGGGTAAAAGCTCACTAAGTTGAAAATCTAAAAGGACGGCTTAGGCAAAAATAAGAGCAAATAAATAAAGTAGATAATGCTTGGAAAGCAAACAAAAGGGTCATTCATTAAGAATCATTCGTTACAAAAAGAGAATCATCTGTTACAAAAAGAGTCATTCAGCCTATAAAACACAAAAAGGTCAAGTCATATTCCCCCAAAAACCAAAAAGGTAAAAACAACCCAAAAACAGAAAAGACAATGGAGTCACCCTGGGATCTAAATCCTACACCCCCTCTCCCTCCAACTCCTGCAGCAATGCACACCTCCTCGGTTTCTCAACGGGCCAAACCTCAGCTATAAACCAGGTCCTGTACTCTGGAGTGGGCTGAACGAGGGAAGGCTCTGCACAAGGCCTGATCATCCGATGGTCTCTGACCCAAGTCTGTAGAACAGCCCGAGTAACCCCGGGGGTAATGGGAGAAGCAATGGTAAGCCCGACAGGAAGGGGAACTCTCTGATCAATACCCATCTGCCTGAGGACGCGGGAAGCACTGTACCAATTACTGTGAGTGAACCCAAGTAGGTAGACATGGTTGTGCATGGCATTTGCCTCCATGAATTGAGGAATCCTATACCAAGGGACGAACCATAATAATTCTTCCGGTCCAAGCTCAAACAGCCAAACAGTCCATTCGGCCATAGAGGGAAAAGAAATCTGAATTTTCCTGGTGCGGTACTGCGAAGGGTTGTAGGTCAAAGTCTGGGGGGCTGCAACCACTCGAAGATGATCTCTCAACCAAACCTGAAAAAATAGATCCTTTCTATTTTACAAAGGAAAAGAGAGATGATGGAATAAGCAAAAGAAACAAAAGGTATAAATTACCTGAAGGATGACCGGGGTGACGGTCCAACGTTCAAATCCAAGTGCACATCTGTCGAGACTCTGAATAGTCTCAGCCAGGATCATGCCCCCGATACAGTTGAGCTCTTCCATTTGCCTAACCATTGGGCAAAGTCTCAAATCTCCAAAGCCGGGGTCACGGTTGAAGAGGAACCCAGCTAACAGACAAAAGACGAAGGCTCGCATTCTATGCCTCAATTGAATATCGTCTTCAAAATCGGCGGTCAAGAATTCATCAATTAGGGGAAGCAGCATCGCCTTATCCCCATCTACAATCATAGCTTGGGCTTGGGGTTTTGTGAAGCTAAAAAGCCTCTGAAAAGATCCCACATAGCCGATTTGGACCTCATGCCTCACAAGAGGGGCATTTGGGTCGCACCCAATGATCGAGCAGAACTCCTCAAAAAGAGGATACATTTCCTCCATCCGAGCCCCAAATCTGAAAACATGGGCTTGGGGATCCCAAAACCTGATGCAAGAGTGCAAGAAATCCCAGTCTACAGCTACACCTCTGAGGGTGGCGACAGCTTTCAACCCATACCTCCCCATGTTGATCCTTTCAACATTGTGGAGACTTTTGGTCCAATTATGCATCACGTGATTAAAAAGGGGATTCATTGTTATTTGAAAAAAAATATAAGATCTTGCGGTAAGAGGATTGCTTTCTGGCCCACAGATGTAAGACAACCTTGAGTTTTATACTGATCTTGCGGTAAGAGGATTGCTTCCTGATTCCTCTTTTTTGATGTTTTGTAAAATTCTCTGTTTTGGCCTATGTGCTATTTTTTGGGATTGTGTCAGGGATTTATTTTTAAAATAGATTTCTCAAAAGAAAAAGCATCATGCATACATATGTGCTGTTAATACTAACAAATAAGTGCAGGTTTACAGATAAGTTCATATAACAGCTGAAAAACATGAAAGGTACAAAGTACAGAAGGGGAATAGTTTAAATACAGCAAGCATAGTTCAAGACAAGTATGAAAAAAATCAGTGCCGGCCCCTTCGTCTTTGCGGCCTGCTCTGCCTCTCGTAAGCAGCCTCAGTCCAAGCACCAGACAGTTCATCCGAGAAAGCAGTAATCAGTGCCGCCATTTTCGTGATCAGGCCCTCTGGTACCTGTAAAAGAGACAAAATCACAATCAATCTCAAGAGAATTTTATGAATCCTTTTCATGAAAAGTTCTATGAGAATATACCTGAGTGACATGAGCAAAGCTCCGATATAATGCACCCTCTGCACTAATTGGTCGGGTCACCCAACCACCAGGTGCATGATAACGAGCAGCATAAGGCAGCCTCAAGTCGGCTAAAATAGGGTCAAATTGGCCGGTAGCTGTAAGGACGGATGCGGGAGGCCTCAAATGAGATGAACTGCTGCTTCCTCCAGTGTGTGATGGTCCAGCCCCGAAAGCGGAAGTCTCAGCCCTAGAGGAAGAGGGTCTGTCAGCTTGCCGGTCGGGAGAAGGATAGTCTCTCGGAGTGCCAGAAGTGGGAGCCGAAGAGTGGGAAGACCGATAAGGAGGTACAGAGTCAAATCGTGTCCCAATGCATGGCATCAGTCGATGAAGGCAGTAGAAGTCATAATCCTCATCCGGGGCATAAGCCGACTCGAAAGGGTCGCCCTCATACTGGGACACAGTAACAGGCAGAAGTGTTGAAGATAGCATATCATCAGGGGGATCTATGGGAACTGGAAAGAAACCGGCGATCTGGAAAGTCACCCTCTCAGCGAGATAATACCGTCGAAACTCTGGATGGGGAAGTATGAATCAACGGCGAGTCAAAAACTCTGATCGCCGAAAGCTGTAATCTTGAGCAATCCACTCTGCCAGTCGGTGAGACATCACTTCAGATGCAACCTGTAAAAATTTGTTATATTAGTGAATCATTTTCTCTAATATAATAAAAAAGATGACGATAAAGCATTTACTGAGTCCATTGGGCAGCTGTCGAAGAATGATCTCAGCCCTCTGATGGGAAGTTTCCTCTTTGGTACTTCTACCCTCTCTCTATACCACCTCCAAGCAATGGGGGAAAGAGGATCGGCGGGGGCAGGTATCTCACGAAGAAAAGGGGCGATGCCAGGAAAGTACTCGTAAGCCCAAGTCTGAAAAAAAAATCAGAAAAGTTGGACAAATTCAGAAAAGATTTAAGTTCTTTCCCCAGTCGGGTGTGGATTCCTAAAGGATTATTTCTAAGTTCTTTACTAGAAATAATTACTGATGGCAGAACATAATGAAGCCTGGTACATATCCTAATTCATTACTAGTACATGTAAAGGAAAGGTTCCTAAAATTTATTTCTAAGATCCTTACTGGAAATAAATAAAATTCCTAAGCATGCATACTAGATGGACAAACGGAAAGTACTCACCTCATAGCAACCGGTCCGAGAACTGTGCTTCTCCTCCTCAAGTAAAAGATTGCAGGGAGGGAGTGGGATCTCGAGGTCTTCAAAGCCGGTAAAATCCATCGTCGAAAGAAGATTTGAAAGAAGTGAAAGAAGAAGAATGAATGAAAGCAAATGAAAATTGAATGAAATGAGCCTATTTATAGAAAAAAATGAAAATGCGGGTCTTTTTGCACCTCGCTCAAAATTCGCTCTTCAGAAGACCACTGAGTTCCATAAATCATTTTTATGGACCCCAGTGGGGGGCAATTGTGAACACTCGAATTTTGAGACTCGGAAATCCAATTTCCTCAGACCAGGCCGGACCGGGGAACAACGGTAAAACTCCACCGAAAGTATGTCTTCATGGTACTTGAAATGTCCGGTGCGACGCAAGGATCACGGATATGGTCTCGGAATAATTTTTACAGGCCCATGGCTCTCGGAAAGTCAGTTTTAGCAGAAATAGCGTGAGTCGCGGTGGGCCAGGACGGCGGCCCGGCCGCCGTCCAGCCCGATTTTGCCTATAAATAGGCTTCAGATTTTCAAAAAAAAAAAAACTTTTGGGACTTCCTACGCCCAGATGCTGACGAAATTTTTATGTTTAAGAATTTATAATATTGTGTTGTAGAAAGCAAGAATCATACTCAAAAGTGCAAGGAAATAAGATCTGGAACTTAGAAGTGGAAAAATTCTAATCAACGTAATATCATAATTCATCTTTGGTCAATTCGAGCATATCATAAGCATTCTAATCTTCTTCTTAATTTCTTCTCGGTCAAAGACCTAATCTTTTTAGGTATGAGGGCCTAACGGACTAATCAATCACCCTTTCGGCATTAAACCGTAAATAAAATCAACTTTTTTTTGGCACGGAGCCTAAATTGCATCTCTTTGGTACTAAGTACCTAAACGGCACTATTAAAATGAACTTTTGGCATGAAGCCTAAATCGAACTCTTTTGGTACTAAGTATCCGAAATTATACAATTTTTGCACTAAGTGCTAAAACTCACAACTCTGGCAAAATGCCAGAAAAATGCACGAAGCATACACACACATGCATGAAGCATAAATTTCATCGCCTTTAAATAGGCTTTTCCGAACTACATGGGCTTTGATCTCCCATTCAAACGGGAGTATGTAGGCATGTTTGGGATTCACCCCAAATAGCAAGTCCACAATTTACTAACAATCTGTCTTTTCTTTTCTTCATCCTTTTTATATTTACTTCTTTTTATTGTCAAGTTAGTCAAATGCATGACATAGTCCCCAAATCCTCCTTGGGTTCGCAGACTAGAAACCTTTACATTGGACAAGTTATTGGAGTCAAATAAGGGTTTTCTTAGTTTTTCCCTTCGAACAAAATAAACTGAGTGGCGACTCCCGACAACAAGTGAACGTTCACCCGAATCCTTTTCGGGCGGAAAATCGAGGTTCACACATATATATAAGAATAAGTTGTTTGCATATCTCATAACAAACCCTGTTCCTAGAGAACTGCATAGATATTGATGTATTTATATTATTTGTTGTTTTTTTCCCATCTATCTTTACTTGGTTATTTTATTAATATAAAATATGATGTCTATTTTGCATTTACATGAGTTTAAATGTTTAGTACATTTAATTTTATTGAAATATGAGAGTATATAGGGAAGAATATAGATTAACCTTCTCACATGGTTAATTGTCTTTTATTTGTCTATGTGGCTAGACATAGCCATGGTTTGGTTTGAAATCGAAACCAAATATGTCAAAACCAAAATTGAAATCGGTCAAAATTGAAACTGTGACCAAACTGGAACCTGAACCTTGATTCATAGTTTGGTTCATGTTCATGATTTTTAAAAATCATCAAACATGCGATTTTTACGGTTTGAAATTGTTGGTTCAAACCATTAAATTAATGCATTTTATTTAGGTTATTACATTTGTTTTATTCATTTTTTATTCTTTAATTTTAAGTTTTTTACTAACCCTATAAATGCCACTTATATTTCAGACTTTTTCACATTTCTAAATTTTAATTTCTTTTATTTTTCTCTTCATTCTTCAATCTATATTTACATTATAATCTTCAATATTCTCTAGAATTTATATTCAACTATAGAGGGGAAAAGCTAATGATCTCAACTTTTGTCAATGTAAGACCCTCGAGAATTTGGATTCTAAAAGTTACTCTAATGACTTTTGGTTGGTTCTTGAGATAAGATTAAGCGTTTACTATCTTAAAGTATTACTAGAGGGTTATGATTTATTTGATCTAATGGGACATTTCTAGAAAGTGAGTTTAGTCATAATTGAGGAAATTGAACTGGAAGGTGTTAGGTTTCCATAGATATCAAGCAAAATTAAAACAATGGAATAAACAAATATGATCCATAAAAACCTATCAGGATCCATTTTCTTTTTCAATTAAATCGAAGGAAGGGTTAATTTGCCTTACCTCTTGGAGCAAAATTCATTTTTTTCTTTTCAACAAATGAAAGGATCACCAGGCATCACTATACACGAATACCCTATATGGTATCCATACAAACAAATTGAACTCTAAAATAGTCGGCTATGTGTGCTATCACTTCTTTTCTAAAGATTGTCCTCATAAAACAATATAAGCCCCTCTTTGTTTTTCTCTCAAAAACGTAGTTGGTAGCTAATGGCAATATAATGTAAATATAGGTTTTCTTAGAAGAATTTGTTAGGGTTTTATCCTAATCTTATTTGAATTTGAATTTATCAATTATCCTTAATAATTAATAAAATAATATATTTATATATATTGGATATATATAAGTCAATATTCTTTAAAATCCTTTTGGAAATAGAATGTATATATACACACACACACATTTATAATCCCATTAGGTTTCCTTAACAGTGAAGGAAAATAATTATGCATCCTTAAACATATATATATGTATAAATATCATTACAGAAATAAAACATTTTATTTTCATAACATTTGTAAGAATGCATAATAAGGACTTAGACTAATTATGTCTATTTTAATTTTTTTTCTATGTGTATGACCCTGTAGTTTCACTTAATATTGATAATAGACTTAAAAAATTATTTTAAGCCCATAAATCATAAGCGGCTCTAGCAAAACATTATGACTATCCAAGTTAAATGAAGATCAGATGTCCTACAAATCTTAATTCACAATCAGATATTTAGTTCGTTTGTCATATGGTATCTTAAGATCAATCATAAGGTATGAAATATGTCATCCTTATATTAATTAATCAAAATTTCTTTATTCCTAAGTAGACTGACTTAATAAATAATATTAATAATGCTTATTAATTTATTTGAGTAGGGCCATGTACATTTCTTAATCTTACTTGTCAAGAGGCCTAGAGATATTTCTCTCATGATATAAGAGGAATAAATCTCATCTAGATCATGTATATCCCTCTCCATGACTCATTAAATGTGCAATAATAATCATTGTTAAATCCGTTTAAAGATAATATGAAATTATGCGAAAACATAAAACTCTTCATGTAGGAAACTATAGTGATTTCAAGTTGAAGGACTACATAATACTATTGTGATAAGAATCACTTATGACATTAATCCATGTAGTATTCTCATTTTGGGCCTATCTAGTACTATACTTTTAATATGTAATTATATTTTGACTTAATATCTCAAATTTATGATCATTAAAAAGTGATCATCAGTCAAACTACATGATAGTCTTTATTTATTATCGTTCCATCAATAATGATCGACTATGGATAATTTAGAATAGAATTCATATTACTTTAAGATTTTACTATTAAGTCTTATACTTGATGACATAAAGTTGAATTATCTATTCATGAAACTTTAATTATATTAAAATAATAAACACGCACGTGATAATAAAATTTCTCATCTATTTTATATCTATTTTATTGAATGTAATAATAAGTAAACATCTCATTAGCCTAGGACACAACACTAACATAAGGAAGATTACTTGATATTCATTTTCTTTTTATATTCATAAGTTGGCCAATTATATTTGTGAGCTAACATTATTATGAAAGTAAAATTGTCTTGAGATAAAAAAGAGATAATAGAATTGTGATAAGTAATATGAGATAATGCATGCTTTATCTACTCAAAAATCATTTTTAAATAAGATGTTATATATTTTTAATAGGTGTATAGCTTAATTAGAGCTCTCGTAGTATGCCGATTGCATAATCCATTACCCTAGTTCAAGTTTATCTAAATAGTGTGCTTCTAATGACGTGTGTCTCATCATGTGCAAGTGAGAAATGTTAGTAGGTCCGATCATGATGAATGGAAATACCTATGAATAAAACCATATCTATATTAAATATATAAATATATTTAATTAGATAAAAAAATTTTGGAGATTTTTTAATGGGATAAGGAAATCTTATTTTCATAATGAGATTATTAGTTAATATCTTAAGTGATATTTTGTTATCCAAATAATGATAAAAAAAACTTACGTTAATTTTTCTTTTGCTTTCTCTCTTTCAACTTGTTCTTCTCCCAAAACTATTCTTTGTAAATATTGAATGAAAAAATGTGATGCTAGATTGGTTTCTTGACTGTGGCAAACAAGGATTTTTCTTGTTTAGTGATTGCCTTCGCGGTTGCTAGTATAAGTTGTGGCACAAGACTTCTTAAGACCCATCTGAAGTAATAACCGCACTTTTTTTATTTCACATATGAATGTTTTTCCATCAATAACTACCGTTATAATCATACTTTTCAATATAAAATTTTATCATAATCATAATTAACCACAAATAAAGTTTAACTGAGACTAGTACTAATTTATTAGGAATATTTACAAAACTACCTGAAAAAATAAACTTTGTTTTAAAAACACTACAAAAAAAATAAAAATATTTATACTTTTAAAAAAGTTAGAGTAAATTTTCAAAAATACCTCATTCCTTACTAAAACAATGATTTTTTTTTTCAAAAATACATTTTCTCTCACAACAATCAATATTTTACTTTTATTTTTATTTTTTTTTCAAACTTTACTATTAAATAAAAATATTATAATAAAATATGAAAAATTAATATATTAAATTACTTATTGGCATATAAAATTTATTAATTTTTATAAAGAAAAAAATTAATTTTCAATATAAAAAATAGCACTCACAATAAAATGTATTAATAAAAATAATTAAATTTATTTTTAAATAAATTTTGCATATTATACAAAAAAGAGTTTAAAAAATATTAATTTTATTATGTAGATGTTCTATATGTTTGCCTATTTGGTAGATTTTTTTATAGATATTATAGATTTTTAGTAAATATTGTGTGCATGTTATATATTTATTTACGTATGTCGTATGTATTTTATGTATATATTATGTAGATGTATTTGTGTATGATGTATGAATATAAAATTAAAAAAATATTAAAAATATTTTGTAGATATACAGTAAATGCTTGGTATATGTCGTATATATATTATTATTTGTTGTGTGTGTATTATTGTATATATTGTATATATTGTGTATATATTGGTTTTTTTTGTATGAATATTGAGAATATGATCTCAAAAAATTATTTTTAAATCAAAAATATAAATAAAAACAAATAACAAAAAAATTAATAAAATAAGAAAAAAATTAACATTATAAAAAAGCAAATTTGAAGGAAAAAAAAAGGCGCAGGGTAACATATATGAAAAAAAAAAGATTATAGAACGTAAACTTGAAAGTGGCCAAACAAAATAACGTGCTTGGCCTAATTTTCTCAATTTAGGTTTTTGACAAAAATATAAAACTATTCTAAATTTATCATATATATCTATAAATTATTTATCAAAATACTAAAATTTATAAAATATTTACCAAAATACTAAATTTTTGTTAGTTTACAATTAGTTTATTATAGGTTTATTATAAGTTTATAAATTTTACATAGTTTATAATGCGTTTATAATAAAATGACCAAAATACCCCTGATAAAAAAATAAAAATTTTAAAAAATATAGTAGAATGTGTCATTTTCTCGTTAATTTATCAATACTTATCTAATTATTTGAATAATTTAGATACAATGAGAGAATAAAAAAAAATAGGGAGACAACATATGTTGTAAGGTGTAAATTTACACCTTACAAAGAAGCAAGTTGACCGACTCAATTTTAGCTCAACAAAGAAGCTAGTTGTAGCTAGCTGCAATTTTTTTACTGGAGTTAAAGCTATTATGTTTCTTTAATCAATCATAAAACAGACTTTTGTGCATGCTAAATTCAAGGCATCCCAATAACAACAATATTTGAGTCTCAACATCAATGTTAGAGCCAGATTAAGCAAAGGATGTCACTTCTGTAATATTGTGCAAATTTTAGTTTTGAACTACTACAAACTTGTTTCATGTATAGCTTTCATATATATATATATATACACATATATATATGGGTAGATTTACAGTGAGGGCAATGGAGGCACTTGCCCCCACTGAAATATTTTTTTAAATATTTATATATAAATATTTTTGCCCCACCAAAATTAATATTTTATCTAAAATATTTGTGGGGTGTGATAGTATTGCTTCATAAAATATTGACTAACCTCATTGATTGCACTATATAAAGTGTGTCAAGAGAAGCAAAAGTACCATTATAAAAATTCTCCAAAGCCATAATTGATTTTATAGCATACCAATATATATGTATACTTCTTAATATATCCTACATTATTTTCACAACATTATTTTCACTATAATATATATGGTAAAAATAATAGTATAGTATATATACATATATGTTTTAAATTATATACCACATTATATACTATATATAGTATTATATATATAAACGATATAAATATTTAAACTTATTTTAATTCTTTTATTTATTAAATATCATTTAAGTTAAAAATACATAGAAAAAAAACTGCATAATTTTACTTTATATTATATAATATACTTAATGTAACACCTCTATACCCTATAAATATACTATACACATACCCCCATATATGTACAATATGCATATAAGACATAAGGATGCCACGTTACAGATCCATTCAAACCTTTCATTATCGTATTTATGCAAATATATATATATATATAAGAACATAAGAATATTTTTATTTAATTACATAGATACATTTTTACATTGTCTTTCCAAAAATTTACTTATACACATATATATATGGTCAAACTACAAAATAACAAAATGTATATACATGCACCACCTTCTAGTTGGTATCTGGCGCACCTTTAGTCTTCTCGTGATACAAATATTTGACTTTCAGATCAGCAATATACTTACCTGTGTGATTTATACAACCACACTAAGCTTCAAAGCTTAGTGGTACATATAAACAATATATATATATATATACAAGTATATAAATATAATATTGGGATTCAATATACACAAATACAATATTGGAATTCATATCCCACTTACTCATTATTACACTATTGAAAATCACATTTAATATTCGTACATGACTATTGGGCTACACATCCCACTCACACATCATTGCAATTACTAAGTTCAACTGTCACACTATCAGTTTCTCAACTCAGCTCTGCTCGGGCCCATTTTCAATTTCAATCATATGACCTAGCTCTGCTCAGGTCAACTGTCATCTCAAACACATGACCCAACTCTGCTCAGGTCAAGACCTAGCTCTGCTTAGGTCTACCATCATTTCAAATACATGACCCAGCTCTGCTTTGGTCAAGACCAAGCTCTGTTCAGGTCTATTAACATATGAACCTCTAGGCCTAGCTCTGCTCAGGACCTCTCGTGCATATCCAATCAATCTCAACACAATTAGACAAGTAATGATATATGTTACATGTATATAACATCACTTAAGTTTATACTTTTCCAGTGATCATCACCATTCTTGATCACATCACATAGGTCACATGCATTACCAATACTCATTTTCCATTTCTTTCACATTTTCTCACATTCAACTAGGCACATTGGCTCATTTCTCATTTTTCTCATTCATTTCAATATCATATTATTTCATATAATCATTTCAATGTCATATCATTTCATTTCATCATTTCAATGCCATATCATTTCATTCATACATTTCAATATCATATCATCACAATGTATCACATTTATTATAATCTAGCCATTGCCAATGACTTTTCACAATATCTTTAATGCATACATACCAAACCGCATTATCCAAATACTTTAGGTTATTTTCAAGTGTTGCACATGTTTCACTTTAGCCATTATCAATGGCTTCACAATGCATTAAATGCATACATGACAAATCACATGTCATAGCACATTGATCATTTCATTTGTATCATAATCATTATTTATTTATAATTCACACTTGATATCCAACCATATTTTCCCATTTCATACTTTCATCATGCAAGCATAAGCCACACTCACCATATGACTCATCAACATACCAATATTTAGCATAATCAACATATTTTATCATAATTCTTCAAGTGACACACTCAACTTACAAAAACTTTGACATGTCCAGGGATATGGGCGTGTCACTGTTCATGTCCTTAATTATGCCTTACAGTAGTTACGACACGCCCAGAGACATAGGTGTGTCACTGCTAGTGTTCTTAATACTGCCTTACAGTATCTACGACACGCCTAGAGATATGGGCGTGTCACTTCCCATATCTTTAATACTGCCTTACAGTAGCTACGACATGCTCAGAGACATGGACGTGTAACTGTACGTGTCTTTAATTATGTATTATAGTGACTAAACATGCCCAGGGATATGGGAGTGTCATTGGGCGTGTTAGGCTAAATCTCTGGGTAAGCCCATGACATTGCAAAAATACTGTTTCACTCCATTTCATCAATATAGTACTCACATATCACATAGCAACTCCAACCCATGTTAAATCAAGTACGCATAAACTCAAAATCATATATATAAACTTAAAACCATATATACAAACCAAATAAGTTATATATACAAATCTTTGGTTATTCCCAAGCTTACTCTTCTTTACTTACTTCTTGTTAATCTAAACACAAAATCATAATAACAATAATCATATATTTCATTCATACCATCATTCATATATCAATTTATTCAATTCCCAACTCAACTTTACCAAACCCTTCTTATTTTTCTCAATTCCAACTACTCATTATTATCCCCAACATCTAATCATATTTTCTTCATCTATGTATCAATTCAACATATATATACATCAATATATCATTATCATAATATTATTCAATTAATCATCACTTTCTTTCACTAACTATATCATACATATGTACATAAAATAAGCTCAAGAAAAAAGTACTTACTTGAATTACTTGCCAAATTTTGACTATTTTTTTAATCCCTCTTGAATCTCATATAGCATGAAAAGTTCACTCTTCACCCCCCCCCCCCCCCCCCCCCCCTCTCTATCTCACATTGAAGAAGAAGAAGATGAAGAACACTTGTCTCTTCTTTATGCATCCCTATCCTTATATAAATAAAATATTATAAATAATTTTACTTTAATTCTCCACCACACATCTTCTTCCTTCCTTTGACTTTTTACTTTCCCGTTTATTATTATTATTATTATTATTATTATTATTATTATTATTATTATTATTATTATTATTAATGAATTAAATGATTAAAATCAACTTTCTCACCACCAATACATACCTCATGCATATGTGTAGTATATGTTAAGTATATGTATATGTCTTATAAATTCTATTTACCCTTCTCATATATTTCAAATATATATAATACATATATAACATCCATTATAAATATCCATCTAATATTTTCTCTATCCATTACACCCATATACTCTTCCGTGTTTGCTATTCTAAAGCATATCAAAAATCAAAATATTGCACTTAATATTTTAATTATTTTATATATTAAATACCTTTTACATTAAAACTATATAGTTTTAATACAAAACTACATAGTTTTATCTTATATTATAAATATTTAATATTTATAATACAACAAACCCTAAAATCTAAACAAAACCTAAAATCTTTTGCTTTTATGTATATATTATATGTATACTTTTGCTTTTATTGAGATTTCTATTTTTATAACAATACTATAGTATATATATTACTATATATGTTACATATTACGTTATAGTAATGTACTACATTATAGTATATATACATAATATATATTAGCTTATAAATATATATATATAACTAATAAAAATATATAACATATAATATAATATACATATATATAAAAAGAAAAGAAAGAAAGAAAAATGGGAGACAGAGGAGAGGAAAGAGGAGAGAGAGTTTCAGAGAAAGAGAAGGGAGAGGATAGAGAGAGAGAGAGAGTGGCCGAATCAACTTCTGCTCAATCTACAACCGATCGCTTTTTACCTTGTGACACGTGCCATACTAGGAGAATTGCCGCCCGATAATGATTTGACAGCTATTGGAATCGTCGCTTTCTTGATTTTTCAATGGCTTTTCATTTCTTACTAGGTGAGATTTTATTTTAAACTTTTTTTTTTGTTTTTGTGCTTAAAAAATGTTGATTTGTTGTGTTTATTTGAGTTTTAAATTGTGTATGATGTTTTTATTTTAATAATATTTAGATTTTATGAAAATATAATTTTTCTTTTATAAATCAATGTATATTTGGGTTCTGTAGATCTGTATAATTTATAAATATTTTATTTTATTTAAAATATTAAATTTTTAATTATATAATTAATTAGTTAATTTTAATTAATTAAATTTTATGAATTTTATTTTAATTTAGGAATAATAATTTTTTTAATATGTATATAAGATTGTGAATTCAATTTTACCCATAATTTTTTAACTGATTAGTTAATTTTAATTAATTAAATTTTATGAATTTTATTTGAATTTAGAAATAATAATATGAAGACAAGTGTTTTTGAAAATACTACAAAATCACCAAGGTGAGTAGTAAAAAAGAAAGATATCTTGGTTTTGGAAGCATTTTGACTCAAACAATGATGAAAATCCTCAAAAAAAAAAGGCTAAATGTAAATATTGTAATAAATCTCTTGCATGTCTATCTACTTGCTGTATTAGTAATTTAAGCAATTATTTATCTAGGTGTTTATTAAATTCATATAATTTAGACAGTAGTCAAAGTACCTTAGCCTTTAAGCCCCAACAAGATGTAGCAGACAATGGTACTGCTTTTCACTTGGTAGGATGATCAAAATAGATGAGCTATCATTTAGGCATATAGAACACCTAGAATTTCGTGACTTTTGTTGTGCGATACAACCACAATTTGTAATTCCTTATCATCAGACTATAGCTGGAGGTCTGTTAACCAAACCGTAAGTACTCCAGCACTTAGAGCTCCTCCAATGCAGCAACTTGGTTATGGCTATATGCAGCCTAGAGCTTACTCTGGTCCATCGCCCCAATATAACATGTCTCAGCCACCTTATGCTGGATACCCTCCCCAACCATCCTTTGTTAGATACTCTTCCAATTGAAAACAGTCAAATGCCTCTGCCAATTAGCAAACTAGTCAGGGATATGATTATTATAGTCAGTCTTCACAGCAACAAGCAACACCTGGTTGTTCTGCAGCTCTCGCAGATTTAAAATTTTAGAAAATATTATATCAAAGACTAATGTAGAAATTTAAAACACAATGTTAGTAGTATTGTTAAATTATATATATATATGTGTGTGTGTGTGCGCGCGCGCGCGCGTGTGTGTGTCTGTGTGTGTGTGTATGAAAGTTGTGTTATTGTGTTTGTTATTATATATGAAAGTTAAAGATTTGAAACTCAATATAAGTTGTGTTATTGTGTTTATTATTTTACAAATTATTTTTTGGATTAAATTTGATTGAACCAGAATTATTTATTTATTAGACTTTATTGTTTCTATTTTATACTTATTTTTTAAAAAAAAAATAAGTTCATTATGGATTACTTTGAAAACATTTAAACTTTAGAGTAAGTTTGCCCCACTGAAATTTAATTCTGGATCCACCCCTATATATATATATATGATTTGTGATTCTTATAAAAAAAATTGATATTTATTTATTGTGATGTTTGCAAACTATATATTCAACTACTTTTACAAAATATTATGAGAAAATAAAATACATACTTTTATTTTATTTATAAATTGATAGGATATTAACTAGAATATACACATATATCAAAAAATATTAACAAAGTTTTAACATGACTAATATATATATTTTTTAGATTACTCTTACGGAATTAAATGTAACTTTCTTTTTATATATTTTTGAAATTTTTATAATTTTCAGTCTTGCAAAAATATTGTAAGCTTCTCTTTTATTCAGTAAATACTTTTGTGCATATATTAATTTTTTTCAATTAAAAAATGAGAAATGACTCATAAAAAAATATTAGTTATTTATAATAATTCAATATAGATGGAAATTTTTAGCGAATAATAATTTCGGCTCAAAATAAAGTAGTTGCATTCCGTGCTCAGGTAGCAGCTGGATCCGATTAACTTGAAATTCATGACTGATAGACAAGTGGTGTCCACTTCCACTCCAAATGACAGAAAATGATGATGTTAAGGGCACTTGTCTTAGCCGTGGACGGTTTGGAATACAACAAATTAACTTGGACTTTTACTGCAGAAATAACCCACAAAAAAACATCAAGAGAATGAGTTGGTAAGTGGTGTTTTGGCCCTTGCTTTAAAGGCAAGAAATAAGAACAAATAAGATCTCTTTCACTTTCTGTATTTTTTTTGTTCTTTTCTCCATTGGGAGGTCATTTTAATAGTTGAATCTTCAATTCTCATTTATAAATAATTGTCCTTTTTTCATATATTAAAAGAAAGAGATTTCAATTTAGATATAATATTCTTAAATTAAAAATACATTAATTGACTTGTATGCTTTGAATATATAATTTCATTTTCTGTTAAAATATTAATGAATTTTTTATTTAATATTATTGAAATCGACTCCAATTGACCTTACTTAACTCTGAAAAATAAAATTTATTTTTCAAAACTATTATAAATAGTAAATAAATTTAGTGTTTTACTTATTAAAGTTTTCTAAATGGAAAATTTGAAAACAATTGTCTAAGCTTTTTAAAATTACATTATACTATAAAAAATTTGATTTATGATATTTTCCACTCTCATACAAAATATATAATTATGAAAAATAATTATTATATATTTAATATAAAAAATCTTAAAAATAAAAATGGGGATGGAAGAATCGAGAATGTTTTAAATGGAAATGAATTTTACCATATTTTTATTGTTTTAAATTTTTTATTTAAAAAATGAAAATATGTAAATTTAGGTTAAATTTTTAATGTAAATTCATAAAACAAAAGCATAGCGCCAGATTTTTTTATGTTTAATTATTCTAAATCACTATCTATCCAAATAAATGCTAAAGAAAAATTATAAAGCTGAGATATCAAGTAAGGGGAAAAAACATAATAAATTCAACGATTTAATGATCATGCTTAGAAAAATGACGCCAAGTAATGATATTACCATCAAATTAAATTGACAATTGCTGAGGAAAGTTGTCTCATACAATTACTTCACCCTTCCCTGTATTTCGTTTGTGCTTTTTGATTCTCTGATCATAAATGGATATATTTCTCTTCACCAAAATAAAAATAAAAATAAAAAAGATATATTTTTCACATGCTTCATTTTGTATACCATTTAATTCAAATGGAGATGAATCATTTTTTTTTTTTGAAAAATGCATTTTGGATCTCTGAACTTATAGTTCATTTGCACATTAAGTCATTTAACTTTTATTTAGTGATATTGAGCTCTTAAATTATACGGAATAGTGAAATTGAGCCCTTGTTTTACAATAGTTAAATGTGTGTATTTTAAACCTTGTTAAAATCATGTAAATAATTAAAAATGTCACATTGGTAACATAATCAAAACGGTGAGTTTCAATCTTTAGATTAAAATGGTGGATTTTATGGCGTTTTATCCAAAATGCCAAGTTTTGTGAATATGAAATAAAATCCCCAAATCCTTACTTTGAATCCCTAAATTCATTTTTCGAGCTGCATATACAAAATCCCATTTCTCCAAATTGAACTTTTGAAATAGCTTGTTGAGATTATTTGTCCAAGTCTTGATATAATTTTTGAAGTCGAGTTTAATATTAATCTAAAAAGAAATAGATTCTTGAGGTCGTTTGTCTAAGTATTTTTTGTGTTGGTATGATTTTCAAGAACAAGGAAGAAGTTAGAGAGGTTATAGCAAAGTATGCTGTAAAAAAGGTAAGTACATTTTGTTAAGAATGAGCCCATAAGATTAAGGGCTCGCTGTCATAAAAACTATGCCTAGGTTTTGTTTGTAAGTATGGAGAGAAATAACAACACATTGACTTGCAAAACATATAACCCACACCATAAGTGTTATAGGGTTAATAGAGTTAAGTTTGCAAATTGTAAATTTCCGGCCAAGGTGTTCAGAAGTAGGATTAGATCTCTACCTAGTATAAGATTGAAGGGTTTTAGAGAACTTGCAAGGATTGAGTTAAACCTTAATGTTAGTTATGTTGTTGTAAGAAATGCAAAAAAAAAAAAAAGTGACCAATGAGCTTTTAGGTGATTGCAAAGCTGAGTATGCATTGTTACATGATTATGCAACTAATATTAATAGATCTAATCTTGGATCTACTTGTATTGTGAAGACTCTTTGTGATGACGGGGACAAAGGCCTCTTTTCTCTGCATTTTATATTTGTTTTGAAGCTTGCAAGAAAGGGTGGGCAGTTGTTGCAGGAGTATCATAGGAGTTGATGGTTGTTTTCTTAAAGGTATGTGTAAGGGTTAATTGTTATGTGTTTTGGGAAGAGATGGAACCAATCAAATGTTTCCTATAGCATGGGGTGTAGTTGGGGTTGAAAGTAAGAGCACGTGAACATAGTTTCTAAGATGTTTGCAGTATGACCTTTCACTTGGAGAACGTGATGGATTGACTATTACTTCTGACATGCAAATGTATGTGTTATATTCTTACTTGTATCTTAACATTCACTTATATTTAATCAATGTTTTAACTACTAATAAAAGTGTTCATTATGCTAGGGTTTGGAGAGTGTAATATCAGATTTATTTTTAAGGGTAGAGCATAGAATGTGTGCAAGACACATTTATGCAAATTGGGCAAAGAGATATAGGAGAAAGGAGATAAATATTGCATTCTGGAATGCTAAAAAGTCTACAAATGTTATTGATGTCAGGGATAACATAAAAGTTTTAGGAAAACTTGGAGAAGGTTATGTGCAGCATGCATTGACTTATGATATTGAGAGATGGTGCATAGCTTTTTTTTTAACACAAATGTTAAATGTGATGCTAACTACAACATGAGTGAAACCTTCAATGGTTGGATTCTTGAACCAAGATGTAAGATAATAATAAAAATGTTAGAGGACATTTGAATTCAAGTAATGAATAGGCTTTAGAGTAAAAGAGACAATGTACAGACTTAGATTTCAAACATTTCTCTAAGAGCAATGGATGGACTGGAGAAGAATAAGGTAAAGTCTTATAATTGAGTTATGGAATGGGATGGGGATAAGGGTTATGAAATAACATATGTGTTTGATAAGGATGACAAACACAGTTGATATCTATAAACAAAGTTGCACTTGCAGATCTTGGGACCTAACATGCATTCCATGCCAATATGCTTGTTGTGCAATTTATCACTTTTCTAATCAAGTAGAGAAGTATATCAACCTATGGTACACCGAAGATATGTATCTTAAGGCATATTCACGTACAATTCATTGGGTGAATGGGAAGAAATATTAGCCAAAAATGGCAAGGAACGAATTCACCCACTAGAAATAGGGAATAAGGAAGGGCTAGAAAGAATAGGAGAAAAGACAAAGATGAAACTAAGAAAGTGGTAAATTTTTTAAGAATGGAAGAGTCATGACATGTGGAGTTTGCAAGTCATAAGGATACAATAGTAGGAGTTTCACTAAGAGAACTGTAAGTCATTATACAAATATAATTTTAATGTTGACTTGATAAAAAATTAATTTTATTTGCCTTTTTGCATTCTCAAGATGTGCAAACAAAGAGGGAAAAGAAGCATATGATGCAAAGCCAGACAACTTATGCTTCAAAAGTACTTAAGCTATTGGAATTTCTGTAATGCAATATGTTATTTTGATTTTAACATAATATAAATGAACATGCAAGAGTCTATAACTTCTAGGAGAGTAGAGCAAATAGAGATATTTAGAGACATTTGTACATCTGGAAAAAGGACTATATCAAATTCTAGAAAATCAACATTAGGTGTTGCCACTGAGCCAGTTGCAAAGAGAACTAGAAAGCAAACAACAGACAACTAACCAAGGGGGATGCAAATTTTAATTCTCAAAGCAAATGCAACCAGCCACAATTGAATGCTCAACCATCACGCAATGCAACAAGCTTGACAACTACAAGTCAGTCAAGCAATACATTATGGAGTAAGAGTTTAATTAAATCAATCAAGCAAAAATTTAGTGGAATGGGTTGTAATGTTTCGATGGCAAGTTGAGTTGGGACTTGGCATGTTTGTAATTTAATCTCAATTGTATTAATTACTTTACAAGTATTTATACTACAATTCAAATTATATGCTTCTATTAACAATGTATGCAATTTATCTTTGCAGTCAGGCAAATGCTAAGATTTTGCTATGAAGGAAGTAGCAGTAATCAAACAACCAAAGATAATTAGGCAATGCCTAAATGAAAGATCTAGATCAATTGCTAATGTTTATTGTTGCAATATGTCTTTAAGAAAATTGTGTTATGTGGAAGATTTAGATGTAGAATATTATAAATGATGTTTTTTTCGATATTAAGAATATTTTATACTGAATTTTGCTACTAAAATATTTTGGTAGCATTACAAGGATGTTACGACTAGTGTATTAACCTATTAATGATGATTGACTCGTTTATGATGATTTTCTAATATTAACAATTTTTTTGCTGAGTTTTGAATGATGCACAAACTTGGATTATTTTGGTACACTTAAACACAATGGAGGGTCTTGATAAATTTGGTATTTTCTCTTGGTTGTGTTTTTTTTTTAAAGCAAATGCTTATGGCCAATTGCAGTTTTGACATCATTAACAAACAAAATCAACTAAAATTTTTATGTAAATGGTTCAATCTTGTTTGTAGTTTACAAATGGCTTGAGATAAGAAGAATGTAATGCAATTGCATATAAGAAATTAACAAACAAAACTCAAGAATTTAATTACACTTAACTAATGAATATGCAAGCATAGATGCACTTGTATTTCACTACAAAATAACCAAAATGTAACAATATTCCAAACCTGTAAGATTTTGTTTTCAATTGTGTTTTCTAACACGTTCCTAACTAACATTACATGAAGCTATAAATTTAGCTATCACAAAATCACTAAAAGCCAATACAGAATACCTAAGACCTCAACCATATAAACAATACAAAGTAGCTAAAAGAAGCCAATGCCATAAGTTTATATGTTGTGCACCTAACTTCCATTTATTGCAGCTTATCTTTAAGTTAAACAATTTTAGCCATTAATCCTTGCTCATACTCTCCCATTACATGAATTATGGCATTTGCATTTGGAACATCATTTTTTTCAATCACCAACTCCTCAATTGTGTCTCGCATCTCATTCAACAATAAATTCACAAGTATTCAAAAAGTAAAATAATGATTTTCAATAAATAACAATCTACATATTCAACTTCTACATCAAATCACAACAAATACAAAGGATATGATGATGTAAAGATGAAACAAATGTGTACATTGAAGAAGCAATGATGGATAGTGGTTTGTCTGTAGTGGTTTTTGGCAACTTATGATGGTAATATGAATCTAACAAAAATTTGAATGAGAACAGAAGCCTCTTAACCCTAATATAACTAAGCTTCATACTCAAAATAATCTTAAAATATTCCCCTCTTCATTTTGAACTAACTCTCTTATTCTAACATGTATCATCCAATACCAAGGGAATAAATATACATATACTCTTGGGAGATTATTAGATTATATTCAGTAGCTAAAATTAAAGAGAGAGAGAGAGAGCTAATTAAAGAACTCCTTTCAGCTCAATATGGAGGGTGGATTATAGAAATAGCTATCATCTCATCCATTCACAACAATTCAATACTTAGTTTTTTATAATATTAAACTCAATGAATCTAAGTGCAAATTCACAATAGTGAATGCATTCACAATTACCCTTCAATAATTTTCAATGACCTTTGTATTTAACTTAACTCTTTGAAGGAACAACCAAAAAATGTCTACCTAGGTTTCTAACTATCCAAGACATCCTCACAAATAATTAAATAGGTAAATACAAATCTTTGAGGTAGACTTTGGATCTATAGGAGTTTTTCCTATAATAATAGTTTGTTTCTTATCTCTATATGACGAGTCAAAGCTGACCCATTGTCATCTCCTTCATTAGACATTGTTACTTGTAGGTCGATCTTGGGTGGGTGGGTGCTTCTTCCTTCGACCTCAGGTGCATCTTTAATAAAGGAATTTAGGGATTCAAAGTGAGGGTTTGGGGATTTTTATTTCTCATTCACAAAACACAACATTTTGGCTAAAATGCAACAAAACATATTGAAACTTACTATTTTGATTATGTGTCACCATCATGGTAATTTTAATTATTCACACAATTATAACGAGGTTTGAAATATACGTGTTTAACTACTATTAAATAAGTGCTCAATTTCACTATTTTATATAATTTATGGGCTTAATATCACCAAATAAAAGTTTAAAGGGCTTAATGTATAAATGACCTAAAGTTTAAGGGTCAAAAAATATATTTTTTTCTTTTTTTATGACATATGAATTATAATTAATAGCCAAAAAAATAAATAATAGTACCTAACCAATATTGCATATATCCTTCAAGTTCAAAAATCCAATAATTTTATATGTTTCCTCCTCACATTATCAACAAAAAAAATTTTGATTATTTAGAGTGAATATTTTAGTTTGATGATATAAATATGAAATTATTTTAGAATAAATATCATGATGGAAATCTCAATGGCATAAAAATTTTTTAATTAGTATTTTAATCTAATGATGAAATGAGATTAATTGAAAAAAAAATCAACGTCATCGACATTATTTTGGTCGCATACATACATACATACATACATACATACATACATACATACATACATATATATATATATATATATATATATATTAAAAAGAAAATTGGAAGTTTGTGGGAATTGTGTTGGAAGCATTTGTGAAGATAAAATTGGAAGTTTGTGGGAATTGTGTTGGAAGCATTTGTGCTTATCTTCTCACCCATTAACAAGCTATGATTAATTCCACCAACCTTCATTATCTATGATCTTTTTATCTTTTGTTTTTCCGACCATACACGTAAGCCCCTAAAATGAAATTAACTGAAAAAAAATGTCAATATTTTTGTTAAAATGTCAAACTATCAACTTAATCTCTTTAATGCCCCCTTTAATGAATCCACTCTTTTATACATATTACAATTTTTTTCAATTTTCTAACATAATATATTATTCAATTAATAGCTTAAATATTAAATATCAAACTCATAATTCATAATAGAAATCTTGACATTCCTTTCAAAAAATTAAATATAAAAATAATGATAATTTCATTATTGAATTCATATTATATAAATCTTGACAATCTTTTTTTTAATTAAATTAATCTCATAATACGAATATCATATTTCTTTTAGAAAGAAGAGATAATTATCATTTATGAATGAAATAAATAATGTTGTTAGCAATAAAAGAGAAAAGGAGGTTTTTTTAATCATATAATATTGTGCTTAAATTAACATCATAAAACACATATTATAAAATAAGAGTTATTTTAAATATCCTAAAAATAAAAATATTTTTAAAAATATCTCTTTTCGATTTTAATTTAAAAATATAATTTTTTAATTTTAAAAATATTTTTTTTCATAAATATTTTTTTAGTATATATTTAATATATTTAATATATATTTTATTTTTAAAAATATATATTAAATATATATTGAGTATATTAAAAATATAAAATATTTTAAAAAATGTGATATAAAGTATAATTTTTTAAAATAAAAATAATAACGAGATAAGACATTTCATACTTATTTTAAGGGATATAAAAAGAATATAAGTTTGATATTTTATTCAATTCAAAATTTGTCCAGCCAATAAATTATAAAAAAAAAGTGCCAGCACAATACTGGGGATGAAAATTAAGAGGGTGTTTCTTAAAACTGGAGCTTTTCAGCTTATTGTGAATAAGTGATTTTTAGATTATAATCATATTAAAAATAAGCAGTTAAGCGTTTCTGTAAACTAGTTAATAATCAGCTGATAATCAGTTTATAATCAGTTAAGTGTTTCTGTAAAATCAGCTTATAATCAGTTTTTAATTGCAGAAACTGTTAAAATGACCAAACTGTCCCTGAATTTATTTATTATATAAAAATAATTTTTTAAATGTCAATTCAAAATTTATTTTGCAATAATAATAATAATAATAAAATTTATTTAATAATAATAATAATAATAAAATTTATTTGATGGGAATTAAAGTGTATAGGGTGGACAAATTTAGAATATTGAAGATTAGGTAGGGATAGTATGATCTTTTACTTGGTCAAAACTGCTTAAAAATAAGTGCTTAAAAAAAAGTAGCAAAACTCAACTTTTAAAAAACTGATTAAAATCAGATTATAATCTACTATTTAAGTTTTCAGAAACACTTAAATAAACAACTTATAATCTAAAAACTGCTTATAATCAGTTTTGACCAGCTTTTAAGTTTTGAGAAACACCCTCTAAATAAGAAAATTCTCCCAATTCCTGAAAGTGCAAAAAGTTTGTTCATAACTAACTGACACGCTTAGTATTGTGTTTAGAAGAAAGGACAGATAAGAGGAAGGAAAGCATACATGCCCAATGAATAATAATTTTTTTTATTAATTAGATTGGAATTTTGAAAATCCTAAATAAAGTCTAAATTAAATTTTTTTTAATAATCTAAATTTAAAAATTTTTAAACGTTCAATACATTTAATTTATATTTTTTTTTTCATAAATTATTAACTTATAATTTTTTCCCTAAATTATTATTACTCGACCCACAAGGATATCATTTAGACAAGGTTTTATAATGAATGGAGGGAATGTCTATAATTCTCCTTTTTCTCAAACCAACACATCCTAATAGCGAACTCATCCATAGAGTCGCAAAAAACACATAAATGCGTCGTTTGTTTTGTCACCACACAGCTGTATTTTCATAGGCAAAGAGTCGGTGCTCGACCCCATTTTCTTCCTTTTTTTATTTCCTCTCATCTTTGTCTCAGCCGCGTTTGTGTACAGCAAATAAAAAGAAAAACAATTGCTTGTCTTTTTTCCTTTGCTTGCACTTACACACAGAAATCTTATATTTTAATTATATATTTCAAATTGCAAATGCTGACCTGTACTCCAAATTCTCAGGTACTATCTTCCTCTGACTTCTGCATATAAATATCCTGTCCAAATCAAAACTACGATCACTACTTCTCTATTGTCTTTACAATTAATATACAGAAATGGCTGCCTTTATTATTTGCTTTCTTTTCCTTGTTCTCATCTCTTCAGCTACTGCTTGTGATCGTTGTGTCCACCAATCCAAGGCTTCTTTTTTCTCTACAACCTCTGCACTTTCTTGTAGGTGTCCTTTAAAAAAAAATTCTGTTTTTTTATGGTCGATTTATTTGATTGTTTGATTGAAATGCAAAATTGATTAATACCCAGATGGTGTTTTGATGAGATTTTTGGTGGGTAATTTTTATTTTATGGATTTGGTGTAGCTGGAGCTTGTGGGTATGGTTCATTAGCATTGGGATTCAATAGTGGACACCTTGCAGCTGCTGCTCCTTCTCTTTACAAAGATGGAGCTGGTTGTGGTGCCTGTTTTCAGGTTTGAGCAACACCTTGATTCTTGCTTTGTTTGCAATTTATTTAGTTATTAATTAATCACAAAATTGCAATTAAGAGAAACTTTAATACCATTTAGCCAATGCTAATTGGTTTTGGTTGCCATATTTAATGTTGTCTCTGTTTTTGTATGACAGATAAGATGCAAAGACAGAAAGCTCTGTAGTAGCAAAGGCACTACAGTGATTGTGACTGATCTCAATCGTAATAACCAGACAGATTTTGTTCTCAGTGGTAGAGCTTTCATGGCCATGGCCACCTCTGGTATGGGCCGAGACCTTTTGAGAAATGGGATTGTTGACGTGGAGTACAAAAGGTAATTAGGCCCATCTTACTAGTTATTGTTTATTGAAAAATTTATTATAACATTTTTTTAAAATTTAATTTCTATTAAACTCAATTTTTTTTTTAATTTGGAGAATGACTTCAATATTTGCGAAGAAAGGATCATTAATATAACACAATATATTTGGTCAAAATATTAAGAACTGAATTAATTGATAAATTTGATTGCCTCGCTGGTTCGATGTGTTTTTTTCTTTTCTTTTTTCTAGTTAATGGTTCGGTTCCACTAACCAAATAAAGAAATCATTGTGAAGTGGGCGGACATTTTATAGAACATGGTAGTAGGGATAGCCTTAGACAAAAGAACTGAATGCATTAATTATTGCTAGTAACGGTCAATTATATAAATTAGTTGTTGTTGTTGTTGTTTTTTTTTTCTTTTTTGGCCTTTTACTTTGGTCAATTCGCTATCTTATTCTAAAAAAAAAAAAGAAAAATTGATCAAAGTAAATTTTATTACTATTGATTGTTTTAATTAATATTTTAATAATCAAATACTTATTTAATTAATTTGGTATTTTATGAATAATAATTAAAATGATAATTTATTGGCATATTTTTTGTTTTCAACTTTGTTTATATCAACTGAACAAGCATATTTAATTATTATATATTTCATTCATTCTAAATTAATAATTCATTTTATTTATATATATTAAAAAATTAATTAATGTAATATTCTTACTTTTTAATAATAATATATCAATTTTATGCATTTCGTTCAATATATTTATTAATTAATGTAACTGAAATTTTCTTATAAAGTTATAATATATATAAAAAAAAAGAATTAAATTTTGAAATGGTGATATATTAGTTTAGTTGTAATTTGGATGTTTTCTCCTTTGGATGATTGGAACAGGGTACCTTGTGAATACAAAAACAGAAATTTGGGTGTGAGAGTAGAAGAATCAAGCAAAAATCCTAATTACTTGGCCATCAAAGTGCTATACCAAGGAGGTCAGACTGAAATAGTAGCAATGGATGTAGCTCAGGTACGCCAATATCTATAATCAAAATCATAATCAACCCAAAATCAAATTATAACCGTTAACCCAACTCCAGCAAAATATAGTACAGGACGTATAGTTTGTTTGAACTCTGATAATTCTCTTTTCTTCAATAATTTTCTGTGATCCAAAAAAATAGATAAATAAATAAATTGCTTGAATAACAATGTTTTTGGAAAATATTATAGGTTGGTTCATCAAATTGGGGTTTCATGAGCCGGAATTACGGGGCGGTATGGGACACGAGCAGAGTTCCGGCCGGAGCATTGCAATTCCGATTTGTGATAACGGCAGGATATGATGGGAAATGGATTTGGGCAAAGAGTGTTCTTCCGGCTGATTGGAAGGCAGGGGTTTTATATGACTCTGGTGTCCAAATTACTGATATTGCTCAAGAAGGTTGCTCTCCTTGTGATGATGGTTCTTGGAAATAAATCTAAATTACATTTTTAGTTACTTATTATTTTTATATATTAACTCCTTCACAAATTTATAGTATAACACGTATAAACTAGAATTGTAGAAAGTCTCCTATAGTAGAATTTTCTTTTTCTTTTTTATTTTTCACATTAATTATATAATAAGGAATTTCTTTATTATATTATGTACAACTTGTTTTTAGTTGGATTTATTATATATTATCTTAATAATATCAGTATGTCTCATATTTCTTTTCCTATCATATTAGATAAATTTAAAATGTATCTTTCCTATCATATTTCCCGTCTCTATCTCAAGTTTTTTTTCCCAATTTTGTTAAGCTTATGGTTTTTTAAAATAAAAAATAAAGAAGGCTAAAACTAAAAACAGTAGTTGTTACACTGATAAAATAATGCCTATGTAGACTAACAAAATATTTCATTTTTATTAAGTTAAATGGTAAAAATTAGATATTACATTATTAAAATTTTATCATATAATTGTTAACATTTGTCCAAAGTTGATGCGTCGGACGATTATATAAAGAAAAAAATTTAAGTTACTATTCTTGCATGGATATCCAGTTGAATGTTAATGGCAACAGACGCCTATATACACTAATAAATTAGATTTATTTGCACAATTTCAAATTTTGTTATTGATAGAATTGAAATAAATGACTCTATAATTAAATAATTAAAATTTTAATGCCAATTAATTCCTAGAATGATTTAATTTTAATATATTTTTATACCAAGTAAGACCTTTTTTTAATATATTTTTTGGTTCCTAGATGTCTTTGGTAATTCTAGTAATACCAATAGTTGTACAATAACTGCAAGTGATATTAGAGCAACCCCAATGAGGGAGTTCTAAGTCCCTTTAAACGGATCCCAATTTAATGTTATATAGACATAAAATGGAACCAAAATAAAATGGGACTTGATCCTCTAAGGGCTAAGTCACACTTAATTGTCCTAGCAGTGAATGCAGGATATGAATAGAATTCCATTGAACTTTGGGATTCAACCAAGACAGAGTTTTTATTGTCCAATCAGGGACAATTCAGTCATGTACCTTTGTCTTTTGCTATTTTTTATAGGGTTCAACAATTGTCAGCTCGACCACCTCCACAAGCACATCAAATATCTTAGTAAAAATGGCACTTGCAAAAAGGCTAGTAAGAATATAACCTAAGCTATGTTATGTGAAGGAAAGATCATAAAGGAAGAGAAAAAAAAACTTAGTGATAACAAGTCAAATTTATTCATATTTAAGGTATTATTTAATCTTATTATTAAATAATTCTATTAATTTTTAAAGTATTTTTTACAAATAAAATAGTCAAAATGAGTTAAGTGAAAAAATATAAGCTGAAATATAAAAAAAAGCTAGAAGTTGATAATATGGGCATTGGGCACAACCCTTGGACAATGGAGCATTAGTATCACACATGACACTTGAAGGGATTAAGTTGATAGTTGACATTCCTTAATTTTAGAGTTTCAAATTTTGGATAGATATTAATGAATATTTTTGATATTGTATTTTCTTAACAGATAAAAATTATTTAAGAGCATTAACTATTATTATTTTTATTTTTATTCTTCCTAATTAGATTTAATTTAGGAATATTTTAGGATTAAGAGATATATAAGGGCTTGAGTATTTCTAGCAATCGGTTGTTTTAAATTTTGGCTGCTGGATATTTTTAATCTACATAGGTTTTCTTTATTCAAACAAGAAGCAATTAAATCTTTACTTGGTTGAATGATAATTGAAGTTCATATTCGCAATTTGTGAGATCTAAACAACTTACTTTTTCTCTTCTTTAATCTTTAATATTTATATATTCTCTATAACTTAATTTAATTGTTGTTTTACTAATTAATAAATAAGGCTCATTGCTTGATTAGTTATGTAATGTTTAAAATTTTAAATACTAAATTTTAATTTAATATAGATAATTGATAATGAATTATGATATAAGTGGTATGAATAAGTGATGTAAATAGTGAATCTTAAAAATTTACTGAAAAAATTATATATTTTTACGGTTTTACGAGACTAAAAATCAAATTAGAATCAAAGCATAAGAAAGAGGGTGCACCATAACTAAGATAAGATTAGCCATATTAGATTAAGTTGTATATATAAGTGTATGGACATGTGTACTTATGTAGAAGTTTCTTTCTTCTTCTTCTTTCTTCCTCCTTCATCCACTTTCATCATCATCAACACAACCAAAACTTCTTCTTTCTTCCTTCTTTTTAAGAATTTTAGCTAGAATTTAAGAGAAAATTATGGCTAAAGGAAAATTCTGCTAGAGCCCTTATGTGTCTTGAACTTATACTGAATGCAGTTAATATTAATTTTGTAACATTTTTTAATTTTTTTGATAGTCGCCAATTAAAAGAAAATATTCTTTCAATTTTTGTTATAGCTATCGCAGCCGCTGAAGCAGCTATTGGAACGGTTATTATTTCATCAATTTATCGTAATAGAAAATTAATCCGTATCAATCAATCAAATTTGTTGAATAAGTAGTATTAATCATATATAATATAATTTTCATATTCATTAATTGAAGTTGGTATGTATGATACGTAACTTACTAATCATGTTTGTGAAAACGTAAGAAATGAAAGTATCTTAGCTCTACTCTATCTCACTCATGAGTCGGTCCAGAATTAAATAAGAAACTTCATCCATGTTCATCATCATCAACACAACCAAGACTTCTTCTTTCTTCCTTCTTTTCAAGAACTTTAGCTAGAATTTAAGAGAAAATCACATATAGCTATAAGTTTTTTAAAAGAAAAAGCTAGAAAATGTGAGATTATCAGTAAGTGATCAAAGAAAAAGAGAAAAAAAGAGGAATTTATAGAGAATAAAACTTTTTGAAGAAGAATTTATATATTGTTTTGGACCATAAAATGTGATTTTATAAACCAAGGTCATATGAACAAAATGAAAATGAACTAGAAAGAACTTTTGGATATTTGATTCACAAGATATAACCTTAAAATAATTTATTTTTGTATTATGAGGGAACTTTGTCCAGCTCGATAGAACTTTCTATCTAACTCCACAAATTTCCCCAAATATCTCAAAAGTATTCATATTTTCATAAAAACCAGCTTCTTTAATTTAACTCGGTGGTTTTCATTATCAAACTTGATAATCTTTAAAATTATCGAGCTTGATTCACATAAAATTTTATTGGTTTGTTATCTTTTTTTTTTTCATTTTTTCTTAAATTGTTCATGTTATTTATGTTTAGTGTGATTGTTATCTATTATTGTTATTATTCATCTTCTATTTCATTCTTATTACACTCAAACCTAAAAGGAATCTTTTTATATCTGATGTATATAGGACTCGATGTAATTTTTCTTCTTTAGATTAATTTATAGAATTTATTCAAAGCTATGTAAATAATTGATCTTCCTTTTTAATTGATTGTAAGAGCATATTTTTCACTTTGGTGGGTGCTCAAAAGAATATTTTTGTAACTCATGCATTATATGAATCATATATGTAATGTGTGCTTATTGTTTATTATGGATGATTTATTTATTATTATAAATTGTTTAGACATTTGATATTCTAAATAATTCTAATTTTCCAATATTTAAATCGTAGAGGAGGCCGGTCTATTTGAATCGGGCATATGCAAATAATATGAAGAATATCTTTGTTCTTCCTATTATTCTTATATGTACTTAACTTTTTAAATCTAAAAAAAGAAAAAAAAAAGGGGTTAGTGTGCTACCCCCATTATCTTTTCTCGGTCCAAAAACTAGGGGGTGACTCTATTCTCACGAGCCTTAGCCTGTTAGATTTCTGAAGTAAAAAATCTAATAGTTTCGAGGTCGCAAAATCACCGTGAGCACAGTCGGATCAGGAACCCATAACCACTTAAATTTAAGAAAAAGAGAGAAAATAAAAAAAAAAACCCAAAAAACTGACTCTAATTTGTATCATATGGATAAAATGCACTACTATAGAACCAAATGATGAATTTGAAGACTAGGTTTTGTCTTATTTTAGGTAAAATTAGTTTGGCCTTAAAATAATTAAAACTTACAAAATAATTTCATGAAAATGACAAGTATAATAATGGAATGACAAATAATAAAGCATGAGCAATAGTACACATGATGAAGATAGTCCATCCATTTAATAAAGTATGAGTACAATTTAATTTTAAATTACAAAGGGAAGAAAAGGGTAAAAGTTTTTTAAGTTTTAAGGAGCTCAATACTCGAATTGCAATTCCATGTAAGCCTACATAACCTGTTTGAATAGGAATCAAAGCCTATATAATTTTATCCATCTTTGGATGAGAAGGTTTAAACTCATAATTTTAGTTTTCCTAATCTAAATCTAGGCTAACATAATGTTTAAGTCTAAGTTTTAGGTTTAATATTTAAACCTAAGTCTAGTCCAAGTTTTAGGTTCAATGTTTGAGCCTAAGTCTAGAAATCCAAATGATTTTAGGTTTAATGTTTAAACCTAAGTTTAATTCAAGCTTTAGGTTCAATGTATGAGGCTAGGTCTAATCCATTTTGGAAAAGATTTGATTTAAAAGGTCCAACTATGCAGGAAGAAGGCTTGATTTTGAAAGTCCAAATGTATTGGAAAAAGTTCAAAAGATCTAAATGTATTAAAAAAGTTTGAAATATTCAAATGTATTGGAAAAGATCCAAATGTATTAGAAAAATTTGATCCAAATGTTTTGGAGAAGTTTGAAAGATCCAAAATTTTTTGGAAAAGTTTGAAAGATCCACATATTGTGGAAATGTTTGAAAGATCCAAATGTATTGAAAAAAAAATCCAAATTTAATGGAAAAATTTGAAAAATCCAAATATATTGGAAAAGTTGATTCTGAAAAGTTCCAAATGCCCTGGAAAATTTAACTTGAAACGTTTCAAAATGTATTTGGAAAAGTTGAATTGAAAATACAAAACGTATTTGGAAGAGTTCAATTTAAAATTCAAAATGTATTTGGGAAAGATGTTTGGAAATCCAAAATGTATTTGGAAAAGTTTGTTTGAAAATCCAAGTTTAGGTTAATTTATAACCTAAAGTCAAATAATGAATTATTTAGGTTTAATCCAAATTCAAACTAAAGCCTAAATTCATAAGCTTAAGTCCATTTAGATAAAGAGCCTGATTTTTTTAAGTTAATCAAAATCCATTTATGAAAGTCCATTTAGATCCATTTCAAAAAAAGCCCATTTATATAAAAAAAAGTCCATTTATGAAAAGGGTCCATTTATGAAAAAAGTCCATTTGAATCCAATTATATTTATTTAAGTTCAATTCAAATCATTTAAATTCAAAACAAAATATAAATCAAAAGGTTAGAATATTATACCTTGTTTGATGCCTTGGAGAGCAATGGCTCGAACTTATGACCGGACATTAATTCTACAGCTTGTTGGAGTTAAGGAACCAAGTATCCAAACTCACTAAGAAAGCAAGTTATAGACCGTTCGCGTTAAGGAAGCATGGACTTTTTCCTTTTAAAAGAAAAGGAAAAGAGAGAGAGAGGCCCAACTAGTAATTATGTTTATTTAGTTGGCCGGTATGTGGAATATAGGGGATGGGAGAGGCTATTTATAAAGTTTTCAAGGTGAAAAATTGGATGAAAAATTCTAAAAATACCATGGTAACAAAATGAGTTAATGCGGCAGTAAAAATCTAACTTGTGACAGTTTTTTTTTTTTTCCAGACAAGTCTTATTGCGGCAGGGCTGTCGTAATGGGCCCATTTTGACAATAAATTTTAAATAGCCCATTCAAAATTGGTTGATGTTCGATTTAAGTAATTTTTAAATTGATATATTTGTAATAGACTGAATTTTAATATGATGATAAAAAAATAAAAGTTCACGAATATATATATATATATATAAACATACAAATATATATATATATATGTATATATACAGGATTATCTAAGACCTCTTAGTTCTACCCATGCGAGCCACGAATATCAACATCTGAAGTTTTTATTTTTTACTATATAATAAATTTAAAAATATGAAAATTTTGCAAATATAATTTTTTTTAATGTCTTATAAATTAAATTTTTAATATTTTACAATTAATTTAAAAAATGATTAAATGCACTTTTAAAATTTTAAATATGTTTCACTTTATTTTTTTTTGGAATTATATGTGCTGCTCATATATATTTTTATACATTATAATACAGTTAATTACTATTAAATATAATTGTTTTTGAACAAAATATATAACCATATCTTTTCACTTTTATTTTTTTTGTAAAATTTCTAAGCTAAGCTTCACGGCATTGAAAAATGCTTTTCATGGAAAGTGACACATACTGTGTTACTGCTGCTGCTGCTACAAATAATATGATGGGACTCCAAAGTTTTACTTGTTTCTTATTATTGTTTCTAGAAGGAAAAGTTCGGTACCAATCAAGTCGCTGTACTATTTATTAATTATTACGTTTAATTATTAATTAACCAAATTAAAATGTTTTAGTAAAAAAAAACTAAATTAAAATGTTTTAATGATGTAAATTAAGGTAGGCAACTGGCATTCCGGCTTTTGTAAATGAAATTATACTTTTTTTTTACTAGGTCTCGGCTTGTCTTTGTGGTGAGTCTCAATTAAAGATGATGTGTATGGTGCATGTTTTGACCTGAAGTCAATTAGGTACCTAACCTTTTTTTTTTTTTTTAACAAGTTAGATACCCACCCACTATATGATATAATAAATTGAGAAAAAGCCAGTTGCATATATTGTCTAATTTAACCTTTAATTATGTGTGTAATTTTATATGATACTAGAATGACATTTTTATATTTTTTTGAAAATACATGTATATTTTTTTGTAAAATAATATTAATCATTTAATTACACATAATGAATATTTAAAATATATTATAATAGTTAAAAGTAAAATCAGAAAATAAATAAAATATATAAATAATAATAATAATAATTATTATTATTATTATTATATAATAATTATACTATTTACTTATTTACACTTAATTAATAATATCTTATAACAATTATACCAATACTTTATTTATTTGTATTTAATTAATAATATTTTATTCTAAATTTTTGATTTACTTTTTCTCATTCTTTAAAAAAATATTAATTACATTTTATATTATTTATAAGAAAACTAAAATATGTATATCCTCGAAGCAAGGCGAAAAAATTATTCTAATATAAATCAAAATTGATTATAGAAAATAATATTTTATATTAAATTTAAAAGATTTTTATTTTTAATATATATAAGGGTAAAATAGATAAAATAAGAAGAAGCAAAATTACTATTTATAAAAATTGATGATAGAAATTAATATTTTATATTAAATGTAAAAAAGGTTTTTATAAGAGTAAAATGGATAAAAGGGAAGTAAAATTACTGTTTATTAAAATTAACGATAGAAATTAATATTTTATATTAAAAATAAAATATTTTTATTTATATATATAAGAGCAAAAGGGGTAAAATAGAAGTAAAAACATTATTTATCTATAGCTATTTTGCTTCTCTTTTAATTATTAGAATATATTCTTTAAAAAAAAACTCTTAGATTATGTTTGTTTGCAAAAAAATTTGTTTTTTAAAAAGGTATCTTATATTTTTTTAATATGTGAAATGTTTAAAAATTTATTTAAAGAAAATATTTTTTATTAAGATTGAATTAAATCTTTGGTAAAATAAATTTTAACAGTGAATTTAAATTTAAAATTAATAAATAAATAATTTCAAATGAATTTTTTTTTGTGATTCATAAATAATTTAACTTGTTTAATGTTGTTAAGTAAATGAGATACACATGATTTACGATAGAAAATATATCTAATAATTTGTCATCAGTAGCTATTCATTTTATGTTGAGATTGATCAAATTGGGATTAGTCTATGGATAAGGAAAGATAGTCTATACAAAGAATGTTCAACCAAAGAACCTTTCATTATTTAAATGTTTCTTCTTTGTGTTGCTATATATTATGATAATGAAAAGCATCTTTGCCTAATCCACCTCATGTTTATGTTTAACTTCCATTAATTGAGTTTAATAATTTTTTAAAAGTTTTTTATATGTTTAACATTAATATTTTTTAATTATAATGGTTTAGTGATTAGATTTGCACCCAATTTTATTTGTTGGTATAATTTTATTCTAATTTTTATGTCAGATTGTACTTTAAAATTTTAATTAAAATTTTAATTTTTTCTAAAATTAAATTAAAAATATCGGTAATAATATCGTTATACTAATTTGAAAAATCATTAACCTTATTATATTATATTACTGATTCAAATTTTAAATCCTGATCAAGATTAATTGTATTTGCTAACTTTATGAATTTGATACACTGCTGATCAATTAATCAAACTAACGATTCAATTAATCAATTTTAATTAACATTTAAACATTAAATTCAATATAATATTAACAATATTAAGTCTTTTACCAAAAATTTGAAGTATTCATTCTTTGTAGTTTTTATGTCATATTTGGTTGATAAAGAAATTAAAATTTTTATGTTTTATATTTCATGAATCTTTCTCAAAATGACTTACAATTAACTTTATTTTTTTTAATATAAATGTCTTTTTTTTTTTCAATCATATATTCACTTTGATGAATTGTAACACCCCCGTACCCCATATACGTATACCACATTCACCCCCATATGTAATATACGTATACCGGATACAAAAGTATCATAGTCAATTTTAAACAAACTAATCTTTAACATTAAATCGTTATTTCAATAATATGAGTAACTTAAAACATTTAACTTATTTTATAGAAAGTAATAGATAAAACATTCTTTACTAAAAAATATATTCATATATCTTCATTACCGTAAAAGTTTATCCAAAACATTAGTTTAATAAACAGTGAAAAATACATATGTATATATCAAAATCAATGTTTACAAAATTATAGAGTTTATACATGCTGGCAGTTTGTCTCTGATCTTAATGTCCACAACTCAACACTGCTCTCACAAACTCAAGTCTAGACTCTACTCGGTCTAGACGAGCTCTCCGGCACAACCGGATCTACCCTGTCATCTGCATGATGAACCATAATCGCTCTAAGCAGAAAGCTTAGTAGTATAAACTCTAATTCAATATAGATCAATGCGATGCTCATACACAATGCATATGAATATATCAACTCATTACATTATATCTCAATATATTAATCATTTGCATCACATTTCATAATTCACATATAAACAAAGACAAATATGGGCCCAAAAAGGATCTAATATGCTATTCAAAGTTTAGAGTTACTGCTTTGGTCTATAATGACACATTGTGTCTGGCCCCGTAGGCAATATATATATCCATGGATAATGTAACAGCCCCAGTCTATTGGACCTCAACCCGGCTAGACCCTTAGGCCCCAGTATCTTAGTCCTCAACCCGGCTAGATTGCTATAGTTTTTGAGACTTACGACCCAGTCTTTTCACCTCAAAAATATCACATTTATCAGCTGGGCTCGGCTTACAACCCAGTCTTTTCACATGTCCAGCAATTCATAGGCATGCTGCCAAACCCAGAACTCTGAAAATTGAATAACATATTAGGCACACAACTTATTCATTTATCTTATTATCAAATACTTTCATAATTCATTTCTCATTTCATTTCTCATAATCAAACTAGGCTCATTACTTTATTATATAATCATTTTCTCATCTTTTCTCATTCTTCTCTTTTATATCAATATCAATTTGTTCCATTATGTTTTCACATATCCCATCACATTATTCAACATTTCTTTGATACATCAACATAATTCACATTATGCATATCATAACATATAACTCATTCATCAACAATATTTATTAAGTAACTTAACACATTTCTCAACTAAATGTGTTAAGTCCCAATATCATATAAATGTATGCAATCATTCAAAGTTTGTACTTACCTCTTAAAGCAATAACACCACTCTATCAACTTCCTCTTCCAAGATATCCCTCAAACTATGGCTAGGGTAACTCAATTCTCTTCAAAACCTAATCCAAAGGTGATTATAAACACTCACTTAGTGTTACACATAAGAAAATAAGGATAAGAACTATCTAGGGCAAACTCTATACTTAACACACTCAACAACACGGGCGTGTCCCTGACCGTGCCCTAAACCCACAATACAGAAGCTTTGACACACTCAATGACAATGGTGTGTCACTGCACGTGTCAATCCTCCTCCAACACAGAAGCTATGACACGCTCAGTGACATGGATGTGTCAATTTTCCTCCAACATAGAAGCTATGACACGCTCAGTGACATGGGTGTGTCATTGGACGTGTCAATCTACTAACAACACAGAAGTTGTGACACGCTTAGTGACATGGGCGTGTCACTGGACGTGTCACCAACCCAGAAAATAGAACTAACAACAATCCCAAAGACATGACAGTGCTAATGGGCGTGTCAGGCGAAAAATCCTAAAATCGCACCAAAACGCCACATCTAACAAACATCTCTCTTTTACCCTTTTCCACTCCAAAAAAACTTAACAAAAACCATCAATATACCATATGAACTTGCATAAACCTCAAAGCAACTCAATTACAAACATCAAAACACAATCACAACCATATATCACAACTCAAGGTCACAACATCCACAACTCTTGTCTCTTTCATCAAATTTAACCCTTTTCTCTTCAATCCAACCCCAAAATCAAAGTTAACAAAACAAAACAACCTCAAACATACCAAATCAACCATAAACACATCTACAACAACCAATCCAACAAACCCAAAAATACAAACTCAAAAGAAAACAAAGAAACAAGTTGGAAACTTACCAAAAGTGAAGAAAATTCTTAAAACTCCAACTTGCTCTCTTAAAAATCTTCAATATCTTGATTTTGGAAGCAACAAAATCTCTCCCTCTTGAAGATGGTGGTGATGGCTGGCCAAAGAAGAAAGAAGAAGAAGAAAAAATGCAAAGTCAAACCTCACTCTTCTCTTTAAACCAAACACTTTCCCCAAATCACTTTCCACCAAGTGTTTAATTAATAAAATAATAACCCAATTACATCATCTTCCACTAACCTAAATAGATCCATTTAAATACTAAAATATCCTTTTGACCTATAAAACCCATTGACTTGCATATAATGTATATATCTCTATATACATAACATATACACACACCTTTCTGTTATCTTTTCACTTGTTATCTTTTCATTTTAATCAAATATATACTTAAAATCATATAATCCAATTTCAACAATTAATATATCAAAAAATTTAGGGTATCATTTGGGATATTACAATTCTCCCCCTCTACAAATAAATTTCATCCTCGAAATTATCTGTTCTCAAGCCTGGAACAACTGGGGATACTGATCTCGCATCACTTGCTCACTTTCCCAAGTTGTCTCTTCCTTAGCATGATTCTTTCAAAGAACCTTCATAAGTGGTACTTTCTTATTTCTCAATTCTTTCACTTCATGTGCCAAAATAGCCACCGGTTCTTCCTCAAAAGTTAAATTCGAACTCACCTCAATGGATTCCACTGACAAAATATGAGATGGGTATGACCTATACCTTCGTAGCATAGAAACATGAAAGACATTATGAATTCTATCCAAATCAGGCGGCAAAGTGAGTCTATATGCCACTGGTCTAACTCTTTCCAGTACCTCATAAGGTCCAATAAAATGAGGACTCAGCTTCCTTTTGCTGCTAAACCTCAAAATTTTCTTCCAATAAGACACTTTTAAAAATACTTTATCTCCAATACTGAACTCTATGTCTCTCCACTTCAAATCTAAATAAGATTTCTGTTGATTTGAAGCTGCTTTCAAATGATCCCAAATTATCTTCACTTTCTTTTTTGTATCAAATCGGGACCAACCAATGTACCTTCTCCAACTTCATCCCAACATAGAGGCATCCTGCATCTTCTACCATACAATGCCTCATAGGGTGCCATTTTAATACTGGACTGATGACTGTTATTATAAGCGAATTCCATCAATGGCAAGAATCTGTCCCAACACCCAGAGAAATCAATGACACAACTTCTTAACATGTCCTCTAAAATTTGTATCACTCTCTCTGACTGCCCATCTATCTGAGGATAAAAAGCAGTGCTAAAATATAATCGAGAACCCAAAGCATTATGCAAACTCTTCCAAAACCTCGAAGTAAACCGAGGATCTTGATCAAAAACCAAAGAAATTAGGACTCCATGCAATCTCACTATCATACAGATATACAGCTCAACCAACTTCTCAAGAGAATAGTCCATTCGAACTGGAAGGAAATGAGCTGTCTTCGTCAACTGATCAACAATCACCCAAATGGCATAATGCTTCTTCTGAGTCAAAGGCAAACCAGTCACAAAATCTATCGTTACTCTCTCCCATTTCCATTCTGGCACGTATAAAGGTTGGAGCAACCCCGAAGGAATGTGCTCGGCCTTCACTCTCTGACAAGTGAGACACTTGGATACAAACTTCGCTATGTCCCTCTTCATACCTGACCACCAATAATATTGCTTCAAATCATGATACATCTTGGTACTCCCAGGGTGCATAGCAAAAGCTGATTGATGTGCTTCCTCCAAAATAGTCTTTTTTAGTCTTGCATCATCAAGAACACACAATCTATCTTTATATCAAAGGCTGCCATCACTTCTCACATGGAAATCTCGGCTCTCCCCCTTTTGGCAATCCGAAACAACTTTCTGAATTTTCTCATCTGCCAACTGAGACTCTCTAATATGATCCAACAAGACTGGCCTCAACTGTAACTGAGCCAACAAAGTACCATCATCACATGATTCAAAACTAGCATGCAACGCTCTCAACTCAACAAGCAACGAGAGCGAATAAGCAGTCAAACCTGCCAAAGACTTTCGACTTAAGGCATCAACAACAACATTCGCCTTACCAGGATGATACAACAACAACAACAAAGCCTTAATCCCAAGTCAATTGGGGTCGGCTATATGGATTCTTCTTTTCCACTCAATACGATTTAAGGTTATCTCTTCTGGTAGATGTAACATCATAAGATCATTTTGGACCACTTTTGACCAAGTCAGTTTAGGCCTACCTCTGCCTCTCTTAGCTATATCTACTCTAACTTGTTCGGTTTTTCTAACTGGCGCATCGCTAGGTCTTCATTTCACATGGCCAAACCACCTCAATCTATGCTCTTTTATCTTATCCTCAATAGGTGCTACCCCCACTTTTTCTCCAATGCACTCATTGCGGATTCTATCCATCCTAGTATGACCACACATCCATCTTATCATTCTCATTTCTGTAACATGCATTTTACTCATGTGTTGTCCTTTTACTGCCCAACACTCACTACCATACATCATAGTAGGCCGTATTACAGTGTGGTAAAATTTTTCTTTTAATTTAATTGGCATCTTTCGATCACATAGAACTCCTGTAGCACCCCTCCACTTCATCCAACCAGCTTTAATCCTATGATTTACATCTTCTTCACAACCCCCATCTTCTTAAAGAATAGAGCCAAGATATCCAAAATAAGTACTATGAGGCACTGCTATTCCGTCTAAAATAATTTTGTCTCTTTCTCTATTCTCGCTATTAAATCTACAATGCATATACTCAGTCTTAGTCCTACTTAGCTTAAAACCCTTAGATTCCAAAGTGCTTCTCCATAACTCCAACTTTTGATTTACCCCTGCTTGAGTCTCATCTATTAATACAATATCATCTGCAAACATCATACACCAAGGGATGTCATCCTGTATATGTCTTGTTAACTTATCCAGGACCAAGGCGAAAAGATAAGGGCTCAAAGCTGAACCTTGGTGTAATCCAATAGAAACGGAAAAATCCGTAGTATCCCCTCCCACGGTGTGGACTCTGGTGGTAGCTCCCTCATACATATCCTTCAAGACTTGAATATATCGTATAGATATTCTCCTACGCTCTAGGACCCACATCATACACCAGGATGATAATCAATTAAATAGTCATAGTCTTTAATTAACTCCAACCGCCGTCTCTGTCGAAGATTCAGCTCTTTCTGAACACCCAAGTATTTCAAACTCTTATGATCCATATAAATGAAACACTTCTCCCCATAAAGGTAATGTCGCCAAATCTTCAAAGCAAACACTATGGCTGCCAATTCCAAATCATGCGTCGGATAATTAAGCTCATGGGGCTTCAACTGTCGTGAAGCATAAGTTACGACTCTACCTTCCTGCATCAAAACACAACCTAAACCACTATGTAAAGCATCACTGTAAATCACATATGATTTATCTTCCACAGGCAAAGTAAGAGCAGGAGCTTGAGTCAACACCTCTTTCAACTGCTCAAAACTTGCTTGACACCGCTCTGTCCATATGAATCTAACTCCCTTTTGAAGTAATCTGGTGAGTGGAGTAGCTATCAAAGAAAAACCCTTCACAAACCGTCGGTAATAGCCTGCCAAACCCAGAAAACTTCTAACTTCAGTCATAGTCTTCGGTGAACTCCAATTCAAAATGGCCTCGACTTTACTCGAATAAACTCTTATACCATCTGCTGAAACTACATGACCCGAAAAACTCACTTGATAAAGCCAAAACTCACACTTAGACAACTTGGCATACAACAGCTTCTCTCTTAAAGTCTGCAATACAATCCACAAATGCTTATCATGATCCTCCTTATTATGTGAATACACCAAAATATCATCGATAAAGACCACCACAAATCGATCTAGATAGGGTCTAAACACCCTATTCATCAAATCCATGAAAGATGTTGGTGCATTCGTCAACCCAAAAGGCATCATCAAAAACTCATAATGCTAATACCTTGTGCGAAAAGCTGTCTTGGGAACATCTTCCTCTCTGATTCTCAACTGATGGTACTCTGATCTCAGATCAATCTTAGAGAAAACTGCTACTCCCTTCAATTGATTAAAGAGATCATCTATCCTAGGCAAAGGATACTTATTCTTTATGGTCACCTTATTCAACTACCTATAATCAATGCACAATCTCAAAGTACCATCCTTCTTCTTCACAAACAAAACAGGAGCTCCCCATGGAGACACACTAGGGCGAACAAACCCTTTATCCAATAACTCCTGCAACTGCACCTTCAACTCTCTCAACTCAGCAGATGCCATTCGATAGGGAGTAATAGAGATAGAAGTAGTACTAGGCAACAAATCGATACCAAAATCAACCTTTATCTCAGGGGGTATCCCTGGCAACTCCTCAGAAAAAACATCCGGGAAATCCGTAACTATGAGTATACTGTCAAGTTGAGAACCCACTACTCTGGTATCTACAACATGAGCAAGGTAAGCATCACACCCTTTCTGAATCAACCTCCTAGCTGCAACAATTGAAACCAACAAGGATGCAAGTTGTCTCTGCTCACTAGATACCATCACACTCCTACCATCACCGGTTCTAAACGTAACACACTTCTTCTGACAATCTACTACAGCCCCATGCTTAGACAACCAATCTATGCCTAAGATCAAATCATACTCCTTAAAAGGCATATCAATCAGGTCACCGAGAAACTCCTCATCCTGAACAACAACTGGACTATCTCGGTGCACCTTACTCACCACAACACTATGCCCTAAAGGATTTGTCACTAAAACATCAAATCTTAGGGACTCAAAATGCAATTCAGACACAGGCAAGATAGATACACTTATGTATGAATGAGTAGATCCAGAGTCTACCAAAGCAAGAACTGAAATGCCAAATAAAGAAAATGTACCCGCAATGACGGCTGAAGCATCTGGCTGTCTTTACATCACATACACTCGTTGAGAAGGCCCAGCCTCATCTGGCCTACTGCCTCTGGATGTAGAGCCTCCTCTCTGACTAAACCCAGGTCGACCACCTCTATTAAAACCTCTGCCACCACGACCTCCTCTCACACTAGGTCGAGAAACTGCAGAATCTGCCTGCCTATCCTCCTATAGCTCAGGACAATCTCTGATGAAATGGTCAGGCTACCCACATCTAAAACACACAGCTGGTCCACCTATCTTCCAACAAACTGTAACATCCTAAAATTTTTAAAAATTTTTAATTTTTGGTAAATTTTATAAAATAAACTATAATTTAAAAGGATAAATTAAATAAGTGGTTTTAAATGAAAAATGAAGGGATTTTAAATGAAAAAGTGGAATATATATGTGATATATACGCAAAATATACGTAACATATTTAAAAGTCAACACTTTTTAAAAGAAAATGATATTTTGGTAATTAAATCTTATAAATTCAAAATTAATAAAATAATTCAAAAACAAATTATTTTAGGACTTTTAATTTATTAAAAAAATAATTAAATATTAAATTATTTTAATATATATATATGTGTGGTTTAAAAAAAGAAAGATAAAAAGGAAAAGAAATATTAAAAGTCTTCTTCTTCTTCTTCTTCTCTTTCCTTTGGCTGAATTTTCCATGGTAGTTAGACCAAGAATTTGATTCTTCCATACTCCATAAATTGAAGGAATTAACAAGTTGCAAGTGGATTTTTGGTGATCTCCACCAAAATTAGTAAGTTTCCATCTCTTTTCTTTGAATTCCATGGAAGATGGAATTATGTGAAAATTTAGATTTTGATGTAGTATTTTATAATTATTGGATTTGGTGGTATTGGGTTGGAGTTTGAGAATGGAAGTGGAGATTTAGAGTTTTGGAAAAGTGATTTTTCAAAGTGGTTTAATTGCGTGATTTTATTTGTTTAAACATGTTGTTTAGTGTTAAAAGTAATGAATATAAGCTTGGAATGAGTAATGGATTGTGTTGGAATGGAAAACCTTCAATGGGGGAAGGTTATGCCATTTTTGAGATTTTGTGTATGAGAGTGTATTTTTATAATGTAAATGATGTAAATGTATTAACATATATTTTTAATAATATAAATAAACTTAAAACACTAATTTAATTGTAGTAGAATGGAATTCCAATGTTGAAGTAAGAAAAGGCTAAATTTTTGGAAATTTGTAGGAGTGATGTGTAATTATGGTTTAATGTTGGAAATGTCATTAAATGTGATACTAAATGATTATTTGTTATCACATTTGGTTTAGGCATTGAGGGAGGTTAATTTGCTTCATCCAAGTGGTGAAGGGCAAGTTGGAAAAATTGGATTGAAAGTTGTTTTTAACTTGCTTTGGGTTGTTAGTGGAGGTATGTACAATCTTTGAATATAATGTCTATATTTGCATAACAATTGGACTTAACACATTTTGGTTGAAAAATGTGTTAAGCTACTTGGTTCACTGATTGTATATGAATAATTTGCTATGACATTTGTAATGTCATATATGTATTAAATGAATTGTGAAAAGCCATCGATAATGACTAAATTGTGTAAAATGTACAATATGCATATTATGTAAAAATACCCAAAGTAATTGGGTAATGTGTTGTGAATGCAAAAATGAGATATGTGTAATAATAAAATGAATTGATATTGATAAAAATGGGAAAAGTGAGAAAAGTGAGAAAAATGAGAAAGATGTGAAAAATTAGAAAAGTGAGAAAAAAAAGTGAAAATAAGGCAATGTGTCTAGATTGAATATGTGAAAATGAGAAAGAGATTAATAATGCGAAATATGAATAAATTGTGTGCCTAGTATATTATTCAATTTTCAGAGTTCTGGGTTTGGCAGCATGCCTATGATTGGCTACGGGTTATACGCTGGAATGGTGAAAAGATTGTGTCGTAAGCTAAGCCAGCTGATAAATATGATATTTTTGGGGTGAAAAGACCGGGTCATAAGCCTCAAAAACTATAGTAGTCTAGCCAGGTTGAGGACCAAGATACTGGGGCCTAAGGGTCTAGCCGAGTTAAGGTCCAAGAGACTGGGGCTGTTACATTATCCATGGATATATTGCCTATGGGGCTAGACACATGGTGTCATTATGGACCAAAGCAGTAACTCTGAAATTTGAATAGCATATTAGATCCTTTTTGGGCCCATGCTTGTCTTTGTTTTAATGTGAATTATGAAATATTTGAAAAATATAAGAAAGTATAATGATGTGACATCTAAATGCATTGTGCATTGGTATTGCATTGAGTTATATTGTTATTATCAAAGTTTGTACCATTAGGCTTCGGCTTAGCGCAATTGTTTCCATCACGCAGGTGACAGGGTAGACCCAGCTGAGCTAGAGATTTCTTCTACACCAGGTCTGGTCTAGACTTGTAGTTGAGCTTGTTAAGTTGCTATCGAGATCAGAAACACTACCAGCAGCATGTATATATTTTTATGTTATTGTACATTTTGAGTATTATGCATAATATGTTATGTTTTGAATTTTACGTATTGTATATTATAAATAATATTTGGGTCAATGTATTTAAAATGGAAGAGTAAGTGTGTTTTAAATTATATATATATCTATATATATAAATGTTTGAGAAACTTGGTGAAATTGAGAAGTATGGTTGAGATGGTGATTGGAAATTATTTGGGAGTGCTTTCTTTTTGCAGGTTGAGTAATTGCTAAATTTTGGGATATCCAAATTACAGACAAAACTCTGGCGAATTTTTTCCAGAGATTTTTATATATATTATTTATTTTGGGTTCTTATAACAAGTAAAGAATATTTATATTCTATTTAATTTTTATATATTTAGAATTTGAAATTTTAAATTGAAAATGTGAAAAAAAAATATTAAACTGATCTGTGATATTTTTATACCGTATATGTGTATTTTATATATGCTGAAAATATGTATTGTACGTATATAGGGTATAAAGGTGTTACACAAACACCCCCATGTATCCTACCACAATAGACACATGTAGGTGGAGTAGACCTCTGAGTCATTGGGGTCGGTGAACTAGTTACAGAAACTGTAGGTCTCGGTCTCTGCCTCTAATGTGGTATTGACCTACCAGGCTGCTTCTGGCCCCTACTAAACCTCTGAAAAAGACCTCCTCAGCCTCTCTTTGCAGATGAAGACCCTGCCTCAAACTGGGGTCTCCTAACTCTAGTCTCCTACTCAGTAGCAGCTGCTGCAATACCCTATGCTCTCTCAATACTCCTGACTATTGCAACAAGCTGGGAAAGATCCTGATACCGGGAACCTGCCATAATACACATAATAGAGGGTCCAACCCCTCCTCAAATCTCCTGTACCGATCTATCTCATCTGAAATAATTCTACCGGTATAATGACTCAACCAGATGAACTCAATCTAATACTCTGTCACAGTCCGGTTATCCTGTCTCAGACTCAGAAACTCTATCTTCTTAGCATCCTTATACTCTCTCAGAGTATACTTCTGCTCAAACTCTCGCAGAAAATCACCATAAGACAAGGTCGGTGGATCATCCATGGCATGTGGAACCGTCTTCCACCAATCATATGCATCTCTCTACAGAAGAGATCGAGCATAATTAAATTTCTCTTCTGGAGTAGCTTGCAATTGGATGAATACCCTCTGAACTCTATCCAACCACTGCTCAGCTACTACAGGATCTGTAGTACCAAAGAAGTCCTCAGCTCCAAACTTCCTCAATTTATCATACTGCCTCACCGAAGCCTGCCTCAACAAATCTACCATATACCATAACCAAACCGGCAGAATCTCATCTGCAGCTGATCTCTCTGACACAGGAGCAAGTGCCTCACCAGCTATCTCAACCCTAGCTCCATCTCTACCCTCAATAGGAGCTACACTCTTAGCACTACTTACTACAGACTGACGTGACTAAGACGCCATCACTACATTTATCTGCAAACACGGCAGAATATATCCCATCAAAGATCAGAAACTGCCATTGCCAATGCATGTATCTTATTTAAAAATCATATTTAAAAATCAATTTTCTTTTTCTTACAATTCACCTAGGTTGAGAACCTCTGATACCAAAACAGTTGTAACACCCCCGTACCCCATATACGTACACCACATTCACCCCCATATGTAATATACGTATACCGGATAAAAGAGTGTCACAGTCCATTTTAAACAAACCAATCTTTAACATCAAATCATCATTTCAATAATATGAGAAACTTAAAACACTTAACTTATTTATAGAAAGTAATAGATAAAACATTCCTTACTAAAATATATATTCATATATCTTAATTACCCCAAAAGTTTATCCAAAACATTAGTTTAATAAGCAGCGAAAAATACATATGCATATATCAAAATCAATGTTTACAAAATTATAGAGTTTATACATGCTGGTAGTTCGTCTCTGATCTTGATGTCCACAACTCAACACTGCTCTCACAAACTCAAGCTTACACTCGACTCGATTTAGATGAGCTCTCCGGTACAACTGGATCTATCCTGTCACCTGCGTGATGAACCACAATCGCGCTAAGCAAAAAGCTTAGTGGTACAAACTCTAATTCAATATAGATTAATGTGATGCTCATACACAATACATATGAATATATCAACTCATTACACTATATCTAAACATATTAATCATTTGCATCACATTTCATAATTCACATAAAAGCAAAGACAAACATGGGCCCAAAAAGGATCTAATATGCTATTCAAAGTTTAGAGTTACTGCTTTGGTCCATAATGACACCTTATGTCTAGCCCCGTAGGCAATATATATATATATATATATATAGCCATGGATAATTTAACAGCCCTAGTCTCTTGGACCTCAACCCAGCTAGACCCTTAGGCTCTAGTATTTTGGTCCTTAACCCGGCTAGACTGCTACAGTTTTTGAGGCTTACGACCCAGTCTTTTCACCCCAAAAACATCAAATTTATCAGCTGGGCCCGGCTTACGACCCGGTCTTTTCACCTGCCCAGCAATTCATAGGCATGACGCCAAACCCAGAACTCTAAAAATTGAATAACATACTAGGCACACAACTTATTCATTTATCTCATTATCAAATACTTTCATAATTCATTTCTCATTTCATTTCTCATAATCAAACTAGGCTCATTGCCTTATTATATCATCATTTTCTCATCTTTTCTCATTCTTCTCTTTTCTATCAATATCAATTTTTTCCATTATGTTTTCACATATCCCATCACATTATTTAACATTTCTTTGATACATCAACATAATTCACATTATGCATATCATAACATATAACTCATTCATCAACAATAGTTATCAAGTAACTTAAAACATTTCTCAGCTAAATGTGTTAAGTCCCAATGTCATATAAATGTATGCAATCATTCAAAGTTTGTACTTACCTCTTAAAGCAACAACACCACTCTATCAACTTCATCTTCCAAGATATCCCTCAAACCTTGGCTAGGGTAACTCAATTCTCTTCAAAACCTAATTCAAAGGTGATTATAAACACTCACTTAGTGTTACACATAAGAAAATAAGGATAAGAACTATCTAGGGCAAACTCTACATTTGACACGCTCAACAACACGGGTGTGTCCCTGACCGTACCCTAAACCCACAATACAGAAGCTTTGACACGCTCAGTGACAAGGGCGTGTCACTGCACGTGTCAATCCTCCTCCAACACAGAAGGTATGACATGCTTAGTGACATGGGCGTGTCACTAGACGTGTCAATCTACTAACAACACAGAAGCTGTGACACGCTCAGTAACATGGGGGTGTCACTGGACGTGTCACCAACCCAGTAAATAGAACTAATGACACGCCCAAAGACATGAATGTGCTAATGGGCGTGTCCGGCCAAAAACCCTAAAATCGACACCAAAACGCCACATCCAACAAACATCTCTCTTTTACCCTTTTCCACTCCAAACAAACTTAACCAAAGCCATCAATATACCATATGAACTTGCATAAACCTCAAAGCAACTCAATTACAAACATCAAAACACAATCACAACCATATATCACAACTCAAGGTCACAACACCCACAACTCTTGTCTCTTTCACCAAACTTAACCCTTTTCTCTTCAATCCAACTCCAAAATCAAAGTTAACAAAACAAAACAACCTCAAACATACCAAATCAACCATAAACACATCTACAACAACCAATCCAACAAACCCAAAAATACAAACTCAAAAGAAAACAAAGAAACAAGTTGGAAACTTACCAAAAGTGAAGAAAATTCTTAAAACTCCAACTTGCTCTCTTGAAAACCTTCAATCTCTTGAGTTTGAAAGCAACAAAATCTCTCCCTCTTGAAGATGGTGGTGATGGTCGGCCAAAGAAGAAAGAAGAAGAAGAAATGCAACGTCAAACCTCACTCTTCTCTTTAAACCAAACACTTTCTCCAAATCACTCTCCACCAAGTGTTTAATTAATAAAATAATAACCTAATTACATCATCTTCTACTAACTTAAATAATCCATTTAAATATTAAAATATCATTTGACCTATAAAACCCATTGACTTGCATATAATGTATATATCTCCATATACATAACATATACACAATCCTTCCTCTTATCTTTTCACTTTAATCAAATATACACTTAAAATCATATAATCCAATTTCAACAATTAATATGTTCAAAAACTTAGGGTATCATTTGGGATATTACATGAATAATTAAACCAACTTCCAGATTTTGGGATCTTCTTTTCTACCCGTTAACTTTATATTTCTATTTCGAATATAAAATTCTGTTAATAGCTAAAACTTTCGAATTATCCATTAAAAATATGAGATTTAATATAAAGGGTAAATAATTACGAATTCTATGAAATTTTGCATATTATACTAGTTAACTATTATATTTTTAACATCTAATTTTTACATCTTCATATTATTAAAAATTAAATTGTTTAGTCTTTCTATCAATATTTTCATCTTAAAATTATTAGTCAACAACTTTAATACTATAAAATGACTTTTTTGTCCTTCATTTATATATATTTATCTTTGTTATTTATTAAGTTCATTTCATTTTTAATTTTATTTTATATATATATATATTGTCTGCAAAATAATAAAAAATATTATTCGTATTATTTAAAATTATTTTTTAGTAATATCTATAAAATTAAAATAAATAATATATATGGATTGAATGTAAAATAATAAAAGATATTATTCGTATTATTTAAAATTATTTTTTAAATAATATTTATAAAATTAAAATAAATTATGTAGAAAAAATATAAATAAAATTAAAAATAAGTATGACTTAACAAATAATAAAGATAAATATATATAAAGGAATGACAAAGAGATTATTTTATAATATCAAAGTCGTTAACTAATATTTTTAAGATGAAAATATTGACAAAATGACTAAACAGATTAATTTTTGAAAACACATGAATATAAAAATTAGATGTTAAAAATATATGAACTGATTAGTATAATATGTAAAATTTCATGGACTTTATAATTATTTAGCCTAATATAAAATATAGAAAGGACTTTCCTATTGGTAAATTGATTAGTTTAGTGTATCTTATTCATTTTAATTTCTAATAAAAAAAATAGAGTATTTAAAAATATTAGAAAAATATCCTAGTACTAATAGATGTTGTAATATAATTACATTTTAATTTCTATTCAATAGCGATTTGATAAATAATTTTACTATTGTTTTCCTAAAATGAGTGAAACCATTAAGCTTTTAAGTTGTTCCGTGCAAGCGTGCCAGAGAATGAGAATCCTCAACAAATCGCGTTGATTTTGACTTTGAACAAATGATCATGTAGATTTCTCTGAGGACCAATGATAAATTAAAGTTTTCAAACTCTTTAGGATCAATTTGGATTCTACAATTTAAGTAACTGATTAATGAAATACATGTAACAAACTGAATTGAGGAATAAATAAACAAAATCTCTCTAAAATGACTGAATGTTTACCACAAATGGAATGGATGAGATAAAAGAATGTATTCACAAGATATTTAGACAAAATAACAGAATGATCGAGATTCAAATGCAAAAAACAAAGCAAAAAATTGGTTATTCTCAAAGTGGATTATGTTCCTTGTTTTAAAATTCTTGATACGTCTCAGTTAACTCTAGCAAGTACACTAGTCGTATTAGTAATATAGATTTGTAAATTTGAATATCGTCCCACGAAGATCAAAGTTTAAAAGCCAATTATTATATTGTGTTACTATTATTTGAGAAACAATATTTGGGAGAAAAAGGTTTAAAATTAAATCTAAAATTAAAATAAATTGCTAGAAATTAAATTTTTTTGGTGAATCAAGAATAAATTAATCAATAAAATATATTAGAGTCCATAATTTTCTTAAACTTATATAGACATCAAAATTGATTAAGAAAAATGAGTTTAAATTAGCGGGTTATCTTTAAGTCTAGCTAACTTTATTTAGAGACATAACTTTTCAAATTAACATCAAACTCTTATTCAAACACTTTAACATTAATTTTCATATGATCAAACCCAGTTGTTCAACTTTATTTAGGAACAAGAATAATGCCACAGACTAATATCAAATTATCTATTCGAACAAATCTTCAATTAAACATGTTATACAAAATCACCTATATAAATCAAGCATCCAAATCCTATTGAATACTAACTTCTGTATTTGACACATCATCAAGGAATTCAATAAACAAAATATTAAATACAAACATTAGGAACAAGAAATTTATATAAATAAACTCAAATTCTATTAATCAAATTCAATATCCATCAAAGCTTAGGATTCATATTTCCCCTAACAAAAAGATAACTACTCCATAATTAAATCTAAGAAACTAAAACTGAAATTGAAAGTAAACATGATAAGAATAAGCAAACTATTGATAGTTGTCTTTGGCTTGAGCTTAAACCTTTCATCCAATGGAGATTTTATCTTCAAGGAGAAAGAAGCAGAAGTTCTCAACCAATTTGCATGAAAACCAAATCTCAATTGCATAAAAAAAAACTCCTCTTTATAAAATGTGTTTTTCTTCCTTTTATATCCCTCTATTTTCTACATTCTTCAAGTTACAATAAGTAAACTTTCTATTTTTTTAGAGTTCTAAATAAAATATGAAAGAAATAAAAAGAAATTCTAGTGAATTAAGGATATTAAAAATCTCAATATTTGCTGTAATTTTCGTGTATGAGCAAGTGCATGACTATGCATTTGCCCAAGCGCCTTTATGCCCTTCAAAACTCTGCAATGGAGAAACTCTAGCAGTTACATGTATGACTATCTGCATGCCCATGCATATCTCTTCTCTGTTCGTGCTTTCATTGAATTTTTGTTGTATTTTTTAAAATTCACCTACAAACAAACAAAATAAGACTAAATAACCAAAATAACTAAAATCAAATGAAAAATAAGATAAAACTAATGCAAATTAATGCAAATGTTATCCTAATTATGTATAAAATATATATTTATCAACTACCTCATACTTAGCTCTTTGCTCGTCCTCGAGTAAAGTCAAAATTAAATCAAGCTTGGAAGATCATCCCAACACAATAGAGAAACTTCAAAATTCAAAAGCATGGGTCTCATATCCAATATTAACCATCGAAATTCCATAGAGGTTCAATTAAATGGAAGTTAAAGAATAAAAATATCATATTGTCAAAGAATACCAACATTGCTCATCCATAAGCCCATAATCGACGAAACGGAAGAGATCCAAGTGCATGGAAATGAAAAAACAAAGGATGAATTCCATAAAAACTACAATTTATCAAAATTTGACCCTTCTTATTTATTTATTTATCTATTTTTAAAGCTCATGTGCTTTGCTTCCTTCTTTTCTCTTTTTTTTTAATTTGATTTGACACTTTCTATCGTTGCAGTAACTTTTTACTTTTTTACTCCCACCTTTAGAAAGTGTCTTGCTCATGTTCTTTAACAAATTTATATGAGTTTGTACTAGAACAATGAAGTAATATCTACTTAGTTTGGAGACTTTCTCTCGTTGCAATTGCTTTTTGACTGCCACTTTTAGAAAGTCCCTTACTCATATTCCTTAATGTTTTAATTTAATTAGAATTTGAATAGAGGAACAAAAATTGATTTTCTTCTATTCTAGCTAGCTTTTTTGGTCCAAGAGTCTACATGGGACGCATGTCGATCCCTGGTTACTTTACTAAACTAGAACAATGGAGTATAATTTCAAAAATCATAGAACTTTTGAGTGTTCATTTCAAAAAATTCAATCAAGAAGGTATATAAAAAATAAGTATTATTAAAAATCACAGTTGATATTACTTATAGAGTTTGCAAAGCTAATTTCTACATCAATATGATGCTAGAAATTCCAAAACTTCCAAGTAATTTAAATTTCATGAAAAAAGACAAAACAAGTTGAGTATAATAGACCCATAAAGCTGAATTAAGAGTTTCAGTTATTGCATCAAAATCCTCAATCAAGCAAAGGTTCAACAATTTGACAGCAAACACAAGTTGCATAAACAAACAACTAAGTATGAGTATGTACAAAAATTTCAAACATCCCACCTCACACTTTAGGAACTAGCAGTGTCCTTAATACAAAAATAAAAAAGAATAAAGGAGAGAAGGAAGAAAAGCAAAGGTTAGGATACTCCCCTGATATGTTATGAGGATAACTAGTACAAAGTTGGTGCTAGTGCGATGGAGATGATTATTCTTGACTGGCCTCTTCCAGATATTCATCTAATGTTCGCTCAATGTGATCCAAGTGAGCACTATGGCAATGAAAGATACCTACAATCTCAGTATACTTGGCATTCATATCAGTATGTAATGATTCAATGGACACCAATATGCTCAAAGTGTCACCAAAAAGGGAGGGGGACTAGGGATATCATGTAGCATCTCAGTATGTCCAATAGGTTGTGCTTCCTCATCTATCAAAATGTATTGATCCCTTAGCTTATGACATAAATGCATAGATTTGAGAGCATCTAAATCTATAAATTAAATTTCTACAGTTGGGGGTTTCTAAATTCATTAGCATAAGATGATTTGCTATGACAATAATCATTCCCCCAACTAAAATATCCCCCTTATCACTCACTATACGCTATAAGTGACAGAGGGTGGAGAAACAGTGCACCATTTACCCATTGCCCATTTTCCATACACCAAAGCTGTAACGCCCTTATACCCCAAATCCATATAGTACACATACCCAGTAAATGTAAAATATACTTACAGAATACAAGAGCATCACAATACAGTCTTTCCAAAAAATTTTAAAATTCTAAAAATAATTAATTTAACTTTTAAAATATATTTTAATAAATAAATAAATAAAAATATTCAACAGTGAAATAAATATTAAAAAGACATATTTTAATTAAAAAATCTCTGAAAAAAATTCGTTAGAAATTTATTTGTATTTCGGATATTCCCAAATATCCAATTACACAACCTGCATTAAAATGAAGACTCCCAAAATTTTTATTCATTCATTTCTCCAAGATCTCCAATATCACACAAGCATTAATATATCCATACATACATTATATATTCCAAATTTTCAAACATTTAAAAACCAAGAAAATTTTCTCTTAATTTACATCATATACGTGAAAATAAAATATAAAGTGTAAACTTAAGTAAGTTTTTTTCAAAGTTTTAAAAATATATATGAATTGCAGATGGCTCTGGTCTGTGACAACTTCAAAATCAGTAAACTACAACCAAACCTTGTGTGCCCTAGCAGCACCCTCCGGATTTACTCTGTCACTTGTGAGATGAATTTCAATCATGATAAGCATTACGCCTAGTAGTACATACTTTAATATGTTACATAAATGGTATAACACATACAATGCCATAAATGCATTATAATAAAATGGCAGACACTTATTTTTTTTCTTTGTTTTTACACTTTATGATTAACACATCAATCATCCACACACATTGGGCCCAAAATCCTTATATAAAGGTTTAGTTTCATAAACAATGTTTTGGGCTAACTCAATCATCTGTGACACCAGTATGTCTCACCCAAAGGTGTAATAACTCTACGATACCAGTGTGTCTCACCCAAAGACATAATAAATATATGACACTAATTATGTCTCGCCTGAAGGCATATAAGATTTCCAACAATAATATTCTGAAACTATACTCTATATAAGGTGACATGCAAACATAGTTTCTTACATTTATCTTTTCTCATATTTTCCACATTTCCCATTCATTTTCAATTTTTCAACTCATAAACAGCATCATCATCAAATACAATACCAATGTGGCACATCTCCACATTTATTTGCACTTTACACATTTTTCACAAATATTTCATTTTGTCATTCTCAAATAGCTTACATGCCACAATCACACAAATCAAATATTGTTACTTCAAACAATGTCATACACACATATTCATAAAAATTAAGTATTATAATACATTTAACATACGTAACATTTTATGCTAAAATTCATTGGAATCACACACATTATAAACAAAGTATGTACTAACCTCTTTAAAGACATAAATGGAGTTAAAACTCCAATCTACTTCCAACACACCCAAAAGTCCTTCACCACTAGGTTGATGAAACAATAACCTATCCAACACCTATTGAAAATATGAATGAACATAATCAATTAACATTACATGCCTAGGTGTTTAAAACCTAAAATATAAATTAAGGCACAATCCTACAATTTTTCAAGTTTTTACCATAATACACTTTAACTTTGGAAAATCAATCCAAATAATTCCAAATTGATTTTTGAGCTTAAATATATCCAATACATTATATTTTAACACATTTCACGCATTAAAATACAATGTATCACATATCCTTTAAAATTCCAAAATTTTATCCCAAGCCACTTTAATTTTAGTTCTTCATTCTAACCAATTTCAAATGTAAATTTGAGATCATTTCCATCATTAAAATCATTAAACAACACAATTTAAATCATAAAATCAAATAAACATCCATTCTTTATCAACACCTTTTCAAAACCCTAAATTCAGTACTCTCTCTTCCAAACTCTAACCAAACCCATCTTTTTCTTTAATGTAACTTTAAAATAATTGTTTACTCATCAAAATAACTTCATCCATATCCATTCCAACAAGTATAACGTACCATTTCATAAACCCAATTTAAACATATTCATAAATTTTCATAAAATTAGAAAATTAGGTCAGAAAGCTTACCAACTAATGAAGAAACCATCAAATCCCACTTCAACCCTTTAAAATCCTTCAAAATTTGGTGTTTGGAGCAAAAATCATCTTTGGCCATGGTGAAAGTCATGCTTGAGAGAGAAGAGAAGAAGAAGATGATAAATAGTTTTTTTTTTTAACTTATTTCTTTTTTTCTTTTCTCTCCACTCATATATATTATATTATTTTAATTAATTAATTAATTTTAAATAATAAATTCTTATCATCCATCAATTATTAATTTATTTTTGATTTTTTTTACTTTTTGGCTAAATTACCATTTTACCCTTCTTTTACTATTTAACTGTTGACTTTTTCTAACTCGTATTTGACTTTATATGTAATATATATTTTTATTATATTTCACATATATACAATATTTTCTCACTTTCAACACCTCATTTAACTCTCCAACTTATTAATTTAATTTCATTTAATTAATTTTTATAAATTAACGGATGTTACAAAAGAATAAATAACTCAAAATTTATCACTATCCCAATGCTAGTGCCTCTACCAAATATTGTGTGGTTAAGCACTCTATTTATATATCTATGTGAGGGTTTTATCAACTTAAAAGCTTTAGAGGGACTAGCTTTAAAAAGTTCGTCATGTGGAGCATATCGTTTCCAAGCATTAATAGCTGAAACAGCTTCATGGAATTGTGTTTTTAAAGCAAGGTTGAGGTGTCTATAACCATCATTCGAAAAACCAAAAAGAGCATTTAGTTCAAGCAAAGTTAGAGAAAAATCATAATTGAGCATTTGAAAGTGTATGTGATCAGTATCATTGTAAGTGTACATATTAAAATCATATATAAGTGTGCTAAAAAAATTCTAAAGTTAATGCATGATAAGATGGCTTTTGTATGCTAAAAAATTCAGTTCATCCAATTTTCTCAATCAACATAGATATTTCATCAAATAAATTCAAATACTTAAGGGTTTTGAGATGGAGATACCTGTTAACACCTAATGTTCTCTCTATCAATTTCACATACCTTGCTTTTTGCTCTGAAGTGATAAATTGTATTGAAACTAGAGGTACAATGTTTTGGAAAGAGGATTCACTTCCTCTTTACCTCTTAGGATTTTTAGCTACTGCACTTTATGATCTCTTTGGTGGCATAGTAGAAGAACTAATTTTTTTTAAAAAAAAATTAGCAATGGGCAAGAGAGAATATACCTATTTTGTTTTACAAGAGAGACAGTCGGTGCGTGACTGGGGCTACTGCTTATAACACCTAAAAATTTTAAATATTGTTAAATAATTAATTTTGAGGGTAGTAGTATGTTGGATGAGAGAAATATAAGATATATACATAATATATACAAGATAAAAGCATATTGTATACTTAATGTATACATAAAATATATCTAACATATATATGATACATTTTTCATAAAAGATAAAAGTTAAATAGTAAAAGCAAATGGTGAATAGTGAAAGTTAAAAAAATAATAAATAAAATAAATCAAAAGTAAAAATAATTTTAGATAGTGAAAGATGATGAAAAAGTGTGATATTTTATAATTAATAATTAATTAATTACTAAATAATAATAAGTAAATAAAAATAATTCAAAATTAAAACTATTTTTAAGTTAAAGAGGAAAATTAGGATTTAAGTAATTAATTAATTAAATTATTATATATATATATTTAAATGGCTAACAAAAATAAAAAGAATTGTTCATCTTCTTCTTCCTTACCTTAGGATGTCCATCATAGTTGGAGAAAGGAGAGCTTTTGCTTCCTTATTCCATCAAGATTTAATAAAATTTTCAAGAAATTAGGGTGATATAATTTTGAAGATTTTCTATCAGAAGACAAGAGCTCTTCTCATTTTAAAAAGTTTTCTTTGGAAAATGTAGTATTTGTAACTTGAGAATTTGAAGTAGTATTTTATAATTTATAAAATGGCTTTGAATGATATTAATTTGATATAGAAAAATACTTATAAGGTTAAATTGTAGAAAAGATTAAGCTTGATTGAGGTTTGAGAGAGGTAGAAGAGAATTTAGGGTTTTGGTAGAAAGTTTGTAAAGAATTGATTGAATTTAATTTCTTAAATTATGTTATAATATGATTCTAATAGTAGAAATGAGCTTAAAACTTAATTTGGGATTGTGTAGACTCTTAATTTTTGACCCATTCAAATTAGATAGTCCAAAATAATTTTTTTGGTATTTTATTTATTTGAATAATATTTTAATTATTAATAATATTTAATAGTTATTTTTAATAAATATAAAAAATATAAAAAATAAAATAAATAAAAAATTGGACGGATCGCGCGTCGCTGCCTTGCAACAGCCCTTTTCGCCGCAGAAATTGTCTGTGGCGAATTGGGCACTGCCCAATTTGTCGTAGCTGGGTTTGCCCAGTTCTGCGACGAACTGGCTTGCCCAGCAAGCCCGTAGCATTCGTAGCCAGCAGTAGTTTTTTCGCCAGCGCAGCCCGCGGGCACGATAGCCTGCGTGCTGCCGATTTTTTGACCAAACCTTGTTTTGCATGGTTTTATAATTTTTCCTAAATAGTTAGTATTTCCTTATTAAAATAGGATTAGGTATTTATTTTTTTCTTATCAATACCACATTAAAATACAATAAAGAGGGGGACGAAAAAAAAGAGCAATTAACATTAAAAAGGGTCGGCAATTGAGATTAACAAAGATTTTAAATAGCAAAGCAGAAACAACAAAAGAAAGCAGCAACAAATAGAACTCATAAATCATTAATCCATCAAAGACAACAACGCTATCTTTGTTCTTGTTCAGCCAGAGCCAACAGTGGTGGAACCAACGACGCATGTTTGATTATAAATCTTTGATTTGTTTATATTTACAACATTCTTACATTTTTTATTCATGAATTGTTTAAGTATATGATAGTATTGCCATATTTTTTTTAAATATTTCTGTTGTTTATTTTGATATTGAATCTTTCAGCAACCTAAATTATTAAACCTTAATCTATGTTTTATAAATCGGATTTTCCATTCATCCAGTAGCTTAAGTCATTGGTTAAATTATCAAAACCCTAAATCATTCTTTTATTTCCAAAAGTTTAAAACCCTAAACTATTTTTTCCAAAACTTTAAACCCTAAATTATTCCATTAAAGTCTCAAAATCCTAATTGTCTTCCAAAATCTTAATGTATTTCCAAAATCAATGTTTCTTCTAAAATAATAAATCAAAACCTTAATTTATTTTAAAGCTTATCACCTCGTAACCCTTTCCCCGAACTATTCTACCTAAAGCCACCAAAACCCTAATTGCAAAACTCTAGTTTCCAAAACCCTAATATAAGAAAACCTTAATTTATTCCCGAAATTCCAAAACCTCATTTTTTCAAACCCCCATCCAGTAAACCTAAAAAACCTCAAACCCTAATTTCAGTGGCCAAACCTCAAAAATCTTAAACCCTAATTCCCATCTTTTAAAATTATAAACTATAGTTTCCAAAATCCTATTTTTTAAATCCTAAACCCTAAAATCTTAATTTTCAACACCAAAACCTATAACCCTAAAAGCCAATTCTAAAATTTTCTGGGGGCTCGTCGAAGGGGTCAATATTCATTTGCATATTGTGAGTCCATGTATTTAACTTTCCTTTTTCCAAAGCCCTAATTTAGTAATTAAAATTCTAAAATCCTATTTTAAGATGCAAACCCTAAATTTATAAATTTATTGCTTTATTTAATTTTAGATTTGATTATGCAGTTTATTATATATTTTGATAGTTGATTTAATTTCAATGCTTGATTTATTTAATTTATCATGGATTGATATTTTCTTTATTATTAAGATTATTATTTGTTTATTTTAGTACTATTGTAAGAGGTATATTTTCACTTTGTGGGTACCTCATTATTTAAACCTTATGTAATTTAATTTATTTTATATTTTTGGGATTAATGTAAAGGGCATGTTTCCACCTTTTGGTGGGTGTCTTATTTAGTTTTAGACATAGACAATGTAAGGACATGGTTTTCATCCTAGGATAGATTTCCATTTATTTTCTTTGTTTAGACATTATTTTTAATATAATGATACTTTATTTTAATCGTTGCATGTAGTATGGATAATATTATTATATCTAAGAATTTTATAATATTAAGACCTGCAAAGGAGGCCGGTTCCAATGAACCAGGCGTTGTGGGGGTGCTGGGTCATTTCTCACCTTCCCCACACGTACCCAACTTTTCGAAACCATTAAAGGGTTGGGGATTCCTTAGGAATCGAGTCATCCACCCTTTCTTTTTCCCGGCTAGTCCGGGTGGCGACTCCATTTTTCTCCGGGCTTAGGCCCGTGTTCTCCAAGGCCTTGAGCCTAAACAATACTGAAGTCGCAAGAACCATTCCACCGGGAGTGGGGGCGAAAATCCCCACTCACAAATTAATTGAAATAATTTTCTAAAATTAATGAAGATTAAGGCAAAAACTTAAAATTTTATAAGATCATGTTAAATTAAGTTTAATTTGTTAAAGTATATATAAATGTGATGCTAATGAAGAATTTACATTGAAAATGTGATTAGGTGTTGATTAGTTAGTATTTTTTCCAATCTAAGTAGTGATGGACATTTTGGAAAGTGAAGGGAAGAGTGTGAGTTTAGCTTGGAATTTGTCTTGGATAAAGGTATGTGCATAATTTGATAAAATATTATACATTTGCATTTAATTTGGCTTAGCACATTTTGAAGCTACTTTGTAATTGAGTTTTCAAATTCATTGTATCATTGATTGTGAAATGGTGTGAAATGCATTATGTTAAGCCATCGTAAATGGCTAAAATGAGTAATACATGGCATATGAGAAAATAGTGAAAAATGCCAAAGTATATGGATAGTGGAGTCAAATTATAAATGTGACATATAATATTGAAATGTGATGAGTTATGGGTAAATTAAGGGAATTATGCATGGCTATAAAAAGAAAAGAGCAAAGGAAACAATGGAATAGAAAATTGGTTATGGTAATGTATAAGAAATGTGTGTTTGCTTTATATAGTATCTTGTTCTAAAGAATTGTGTTTGGTGCTATTTATATGATTTACCTTTGGGCTAGACGTTGGACATCACTATGATATGATGTGCCTTCGAGTTAGACATTGGGTGTTATTTATGGATGATATTTGCCTTTGGGGCTAGACACAGACGTGTCAATAGGGGGTCGGATGCGACACTTAGATCCTTGGTGTCACAATATACCATAACAATATCTCTGAAACTTGAATATTGTATATAGTTATTTGGGCCCAGTTCATGTGTTTGCAGTAATTTGATGAAATTTGTATAAATGTATGTGCATAAGGTCATCACTCATGGATGATTTGAGAGAGGTTCATATTGCATTGTTTTGAGTTATTTTATTATCAATGTATGTACCACTAAGCTAAAAGATTAGCATGATTTGTTAATCAAGTAGGTGAGAGAATTTCATATTTGTGGGGTTAGAAATGTGACTGAGATTTAGAGGTTGAATGTGCAATGAGACCAGCTGTGCCAGGGGTGCATACATGCATATTTTATGTTGCAATGTATTCTAATTTTTTTTATATAACAAAAATACATTCTATGCATCTTGAACATGATTTTGGGAAATTTTTTTTTATATGTTTGTAAATTATAAAATATTGAGCTTTGGGTTTATTGATGAGATAAATGGAGGGTTGTTGATGGATGGAGAATTTTGTGAAATTATTATTTTGGGAGTGTTTAATTTTATTTGTAAGTTAGATTGTTTGTTGTATGGGATTTTTTGAAATTATAGTCAAAACTTTGCCAAATTTTTTTTAGAGATTTTCTTATAAATGTTTTCTGAAATATTAAATATAAATGTATTTATTTAATAAATTAGTCTCTTAAAATGTAATTATTTTATTAATTGGGAACATGAGAATTCCATAGTTAATTATAGTGGCACTCTTATATTCTGTATATATACTTTATGTTTATGTGGTATATGTATTCTACGTATACATGGTATAAGGATGTTATATGTATTCAGAGGCTAGGTTTGAGATTTTTGACCTAGTTGAGTTTTGGAAAGAGAGAATTGGAAAATTTTAAAATGTGATTGATTTGTAATACATGCATATACATTGGTAGTTGTGTTGGTATCTGATGTAGATGTGCCGATGTTTGTTTGTTGTAATGGATAAGTTGAGATGGCATCTGGAATGCATAAATTAAAGTGGCGCTGTGGAAGCAAAGTGAAATTATAATGTTAGATATTAAATTTTGGAGAACAATGTAGTAATTAGCAAGATGTACTCATAATGGAATATGGTGAATCATTATATTGAATTCTTGGATGATTTGAGTGAGATATTAGTTTGGATTATGAGTTTTTTTATTAGATTAAAGGAGCATAGAGTTGAGGTTTGAAATTTTAGAAAGTGATTAAGGAGATTTATAAGGGGGGAGAGTATAAATTATGTATTTAGTTGTGGTGATACGTTTTGCAATTGTCCATGCACCCTTTTGCTTAAATTCCTTCTCCTCATCCCATCTCACAAATAATTTGCATGACCATGCAAATGGTTGTGCAACTCTTAGCCTCTTTTTCCTAGATGCACCTAAATTTTGCATGGGTAAGTCTATGACTATGTATCTGACCATGCACAACTCTGCCCAAAATCTTTCTTCATCACTAAAACCTTCAAAATCCTGCCAAATCAAATAAAAGCCTTTTTAAACACTTGTGCGCTTCCAACCAAAAATTTAAAAGGACAACCTCAAACTTAAAACCTATAACATCAATTAGGATGAAACAAATGCATTAATAATAATAATAACAAATTCCTAAGAGTTCAAATTAAAAAATAAAACTAACTAAACTAAAAATTAAAATAAAAAAATGAGAATATAGAAAAATAGTTCTAAGTTGTAGTCATTGGCTTAACTTTTTTTTTCCCAAGAGTTTAGTCTCTTAATTTGAAGGTCTCCGTTGGATCAAACCATCCTTCTAAATATGGCTTAAGTCAATTCCCATTGACTTTGAAAGTTTCTCTAGACTTCATATGGACCTCTCCATTTGGATTTCAGCTTATCTGAAAATAGTCTTAACTTACTATCATATAGCAAAATCTTTTGGCTCAATATAAACTCCTTGCGGACAATATGCTTGTCATGCCACTCCTTTGTTCTTTTCTTGTAGAGATTTGCATTGTCATATTCGCTTTGATGAAATTCTTCAAGTTCATTAAGCTACAACAAATGATTTTCACCTGCATTTTGACATCAAAATTTTAAAATTTAGTAGCCCAATAAGTTATATGTTCAAGTTCAACTGGCAAGTGACAGGCTTTTCCAAAAACTATTCTAAATGATAATATTCCAATGGGCATTTTGAAAGCCATTCTATATGCCCATAGTGCATCATCTAACTTAATTGCCCAATCTTTTCTAGAAATAATAACAGTTTTTTCTAAGATTTTTTTTAGCTCACGATTAGAAACTTCTACTTGCCCACTTATTTGTGCATGGTAAAGTGTAGATACCTTGTGCCTAACCTTATATTTTTCAATAATTCTCTAAATTGGTGATTGCAAATGTGTTTACCACCATCACTAATAATAGTTCTAGGGGTCCCATATCTTGTAAAAATATTTTGTCTAAGGAATGGAACAACAACCTTTGAGTCATTGGTTCTTGTGGGAATAGCTTCTACCCATTTTGACACATAATCAATAGCTACATATATATATTCATTTTCATATGAAGATGGAAAAGGTCTCATAAAGTCTATACCCCAAACATCATAAAATTTCACATACAAGAATGTTAGCTAGGGCATCCCATCCCTTTTTGAGATACCTCTTTGTATTATGGAATGGAGCAGGCTAGAAAAACCCTAATTGAAGCACTTTTGAAATGACTCAAAATAGAATTGTATTCCTCTTCAGACACACATCTCCTATTGAGTTGATCCAAGAAAAGTTTATATAAGTGAGGATCATCCAGGGTAAAATGTTTGGCATTAGCTATGAGATTTTTCCTTTGCTGAAAATTGATGTCTTTTAGTATCCATCGTCCTGCAAGAAAATTAGCTACCGGCATACCATGGTGGTTTGGAAAGCACAATATATAATTTCTCATGAGGGAAAAGTTCAGAAATCCCCTTTTTAGATGGTAGTGGATACTACAATCTTGATAAATGATTAGCTACCAAATTCTCAACTTATTTTTTTTATCTCTAATTTCTATATGAAACTCTTGTAATAGCAACACCCATCAAATTAGTCTTAGTTTGGAGTGATTCTTCGCAAAAAGATATTTTAAAGCTACATGGTTAGTGAAAATAATTATTTTTTCACTTTTTAAGTATGATTTAAATTTCTCAAATGCAAATATAATTATAAGGAGCTCCTTTTCAGTTTTACTATAATTGAGTTAAGGGCCTGTGAGAGCATAGCTAGTATAGTAAATTACTCTAAAAAATTTGTCCCTCCTTTGTGTTGGATATTTATGCCCTAGAGACAATCATTAGGTTGTAATATGTGCATTACATTCATTGATATATTAATGAATTAAGGCATCATTTATTATTTAGCAGTTATGTGATACATGTAGTTGATTATATATCTTAAACTATTTAATAAAGTCCTTAGTATAAAACACAATTTAAGGGAAATGATGATGAGATCATGATATGAGATTCTTGTAACATACAAATGTGTTTATACTAAAATTATCCCTAGTAATAGTATTAACAAGATGGGACATTATTAATGCAGATAGACTAGCACATGTTATACTTATTGATTTGATCAAGTAGGTGTTCTCATAAGCTGTAAGCATGGTGATGCTTAGAGTTAACATGTGGATGCTGTAGACACTTAATTTTTGTTCTAAAAGAGTTTGGTCTAATTTTAAAAGCCTGAGTCAAATCCAATCTAATTTTAAGAAGCTTAATCCCAATCAAATGGCCCAAATCAAATCCAATACAAATTAAAAGCCCATGGTGAATTGGCAATGCCTAATTCACTTTGAGGCCTTAATTCTAACTTTATTCAGTCATAATTCAGTTTTAAGTGTCTTAATTGTGTTAGAATTCAAATACACTCAGATAAACAATAAGCTGGTCTAATAGGGTTGGGAGTGATTATCCTAACTGCCCTAATTATGTTATAAATACAAGAATACAACTAGTAAATGAGGAAGAGCCAGAAGAATTACAAACAATTGCTACAATTATTAATCGAAAGAGAGATAGAAAATAGGAAATAAGCAGTGATTTAAAAGTAAAAGGAAGACAATAGCTTAAATATCAATTGATCTTTGAAACATTGAAGCATAAAGTAAGAAAATTTAATTGATCCAGGCTCGCCTAAACAATTGAGTAATTTCGGCTGTGAGCATGGTTCAACAAAATCATCTTGATGGAGCCAACAACGTAGGTATGGTCGATTAACAAATTCCATTTAATTTCTCTTGGTCATCTTCATATTTCAATGCTATCGAAGTTCACTATTATTTTAGATTATTGGTTTAATTTCAAAATTACATCCAGTAAGCCATATGTTTAGGATCAAGTTAAATTGTAACTTCAATTGCATGTTAACTCTATAATACAAAAAGCCCTAATTGGTAAATTAAAACCCTAATTTGCATAATTAAACCTTAAACCCTAATTCCATTACTAAACCCTAATTGTATTGTAAAAATCCTAAATTATGATTTAAAACCCTAATTCATATTTTGGAGGCAGCAACTCATACAACGAGTATGGTAAATCATTTACCTTTCGAGGGCATTGCCCTCTTGGCCCCCTGCTAGTTAACTGGCTGGCAGGACTGCCGTGTGCATCGCGCCCAATATTTCATTAGGGGATTAATATTAAAATTTGCTTATGGATTGCAATTTATGATTAATCTTAATTTCCTTTTATTTAAGCCTTAATTTTATAATTCTTTGTATGATGATTTATATGTTTTTGGGTTGCAATTTTTATTTGGATTTTAAGGTTATAAAAGGCATGTTTCCACTTTGTGGGTACCTTATTTATTTAATTTATTTAATTTATATTTAGAAATTAATGTAAGGGACACGTTTTCACTCTTTCATGGGTGTCCTATTTTATTTTACTTATATTTTGGACATTGTAAGGGCATATTTCCATCTTTGTATGACTACCCATCTTATTTGTTTGCTTGTTTATTTATTTTATAATATGATGAATATTTATTTTTCACAATTACGTGTAATATGAATGGTATTATAATAATGTAAGAATTCAATAATATTTAGACCTGAAAAGGAGGCCGGTTCATTATGGGGGTGCTGGATCATTCTCACCTTCCTAATACGTTACCAACTTTTCAAACCCAGTAGGAGGTTCGGGATTCCTTAAGAATTGAGTCATCCATCCCTTTCTATTTCTTTCTCGGCTCATCCAGGTGGCAACTCCTATTCTCTGAGCTTATATCCATGTTCTCTAAGGCACATAACCTATCAGTGTCGAAATTGCAAGAGCCATTTCACCGGGAGTAGGGCTAAAATTTTGATGATTAGATTAATTATTTTAAAATTTCAATATGAATTGAGATTTGAAGTTTTAACGATTATGTTAATTATTTTAGAATTTGATTATAAATTGGGATTGAGGGTTTTGATTTTATAAAAAATATTCTATTACACAATTTTATTAAAAATAATTATTTTTTTGGACCAATAGAGAATAATTAGTTTAAATATTTTCTTTAAAACATCTCATAAAATATATAAATATTATTTTAAAAATGGGATATATTATGTAATTTTTTAAAAGTAATATTTAAATATTTAAATAAAAATGATAAAATTTTAATATTTAAATATTTAATAAGAAATTGAATATAAATATTAATACCAACTATTTGTGTTAATTTCCTTAATATAAAATTAAAATTGAATATAAATTCATCTATAGTCTTTTTTGCTTAGAAAATTTGTCATCCCCTCTCCCCCTCCCCCTCCCCCTCCCCCTTTCCTTTATCTAAATTATGGTTCTGCCACTGGGATATTGTATTTCTCATGAAGTTTGACATACTTTCAAGCCCCTACAGCTGCCATGTGAGATGACAGCAGTAACCCTTATAGCTATTGGTGTTGTATTAGCTAGTAGTTATGACCCTTATCCCTAAGTTCTTATATTTAAATCAACATGTAAGGAAAGCCTTAGAATTCTTTCCCCTTAGACCTAATCTTGTTTTATGAACTTTGTTTATTAACCCAAGTTTAAGCCAACCCATGATAAGCCCAAAAGGTCATTGCTTCTGCTTTTGAGGCCTATGGACTATTATATTTTTATCTCAAACTAGTTTAATCATCAAAGTGGAAATCCATATGAGTAGTGCTTGTTTATCCCCCATTGATATTCAAGCTAAAACCATCAGCATAGGGTAGATGAAGTTTAGCCTTCAGTGGGAGGAATATGGTTGGAAGAGCATACTTGCATCATGACATTCATGTATACATGTGTATCCATAAGACTAAATACGCTAGCCCTTTTTAAGGCCATCATAAATCAATCTCAGTTACAAGATCCGTATAACCTATTAGAAAGAACTTTATATTCAATTAAAGCTTCAAGTATGTCTCACTATAGTGATTCCAATAAGTCCAATTTTGATTACAAGGAGTTTGAATAGTTCTTGAATGAGATGCTTAAAGTCAATAATAAGAGGATCATGGCATAAATGGATGCTTGAGTGGCTTACTTAGGAAAGTGTAAGGGAGAAGCTTCAAGGGCCCAAGATAAAGAGGAAGTGACTAGTGAAAAAGAAGATTTTAAAGACATGAAAGACTACCTTCTCACTAAGAAGAGAAAAGAGAAGCAATGGTACCAAATGGAGTTTGACATTAGAATGGAGCTAAAAGAAATTAAGATGCTTGTAAGGGAAACTTGAAGATGAAATTGAAGATACTTCTTCCCTTAACTTAATAGGGGATGAATCCTTGCCTCTTAAGTTCGAGATGTCTGACATAAGTAAGTTTAATGAAAAAGTTCGCCCCAAGATGCAATTAAGACAACATGTGGCCATAATGACAACTACGAGGTTTTATGAAAAACAAGTGACTCACCTATTCCCATTATATTTGGAGGAGCCTACAACTAGCTAGTGCCATGGGCTTAAAAAGTCCTAAATGGAGTCTGACATTAAAATGGAGCTAGAAGAAATAAAGAAGCTTACAAGGGGGAAATTAAAGATTTTCTTCCCTTAACTTGATAGGGGATGAATCCTTGCCTCCTAAGTTCAAGATGTCTAACATAAGCAAGTTTAATGACAAATGAAACCCGAAGATGCACTTAAGACAATAGGTGGCTATGGTGACAACTATGAGGCCTTCTAAAAAAAAACAAGTAACTCGCTTATTCCCATTATCTTTGGAGGAGTCTGCAACTAGCTCATACTAAAGATGGCAATTTTGTCCGATCTAATGGATATTCGATCCTATCTGATCCTTTTGGATAGGATTATGCTCGATCTATTTATAGTTAGGGTATGATATGAATTAAAATAATTATACATGAGATGGGTTTGGGTCGGATGTGGATTATGCATAACCCTACCCAAATATGATCTGAATATATATATATATATATATATTTCATATATTTATATAATATTTAGGTTCAAAAATTATACCAATAAATTTTTATACAACATTTACTTAATATTAATTTCTTAATTTATTTTGAATACAAACCATGAAACGTGAGATATTTAATAAATTAATTTATTTCATTATTTATTAAGTTAATGTATTTTGCTAATATTTTGATGATGATACTGCTTATATTTTAAGAAATATTTATGCTAATAAGCTCACATTTGATATTAATATTTTTTATAATTAAGAGAGTTGATTACTATAATTAAAATTTTCATGGTTTTTTTATATTTGATTCCATATACATATATATTTTATGATCCTGCAACTTATGACCTGACCGCTTGTTTTAGCCCTATCTGTGATAATAGCATTACTTATACCCGATCTGATTTGACTTGAAATGGGTTGCATAATGGATAGGGTATGTTATTTCACTTATAGGATAGGGTAAAAATGTTTAGAAATTCAATCCATACCTGACCCATTGCCATCCCTAGCTCATACCATGTGCTTAAAAAGTCCATCACAAGGGAGTGGATGAATCTAGTAAGACCTTATTGAAGCAATACTCTTACAATACCAGCATTGAAGTTATTTTCCATCATTAGTGGCTGACAAAACAAAGGAATGATGAGATCTTTTTAGACTTCCTATTAAGATGGAGGAACAAAGATGCACAAATGGAGATGGTACCTTTGGAGAATGATCAAGAAAGGATGGTGGTGGATAATGTCCTCATATATATCCCCAATAAGCTACGATACATACACTTCAAGACATTTTCAGATGTGTATGATGTTGCCTTAAGAGTTGAAAATGTTAAGAGTAAAAAGAAGTCAACTTATAATCAAAGAATAGATCCCTCAAGTGAAGAACATGATGTCCATGCCTTTAGAAAATTTCCAATTTAAGAATGCAAATTTCTAAGGAATTTGAGAAGTTGGTTAAAACGGGGATTTTGAAGCCATTAAGGTACAAGCCCATGTGAAACCCAATTCTTGCACATTGGAACACAAATGCATATTGTAAATTCTATCAGAGACTTAGGTAGGACATAGATCAATATGCATGACTAAGATATGAAATCTAAAATATGATCAATGATGGCATTCTTGAAGATCCTAAAAAAAGCTCTCCTCCAAACCATGATTAACTTAGAAGGATAATCAAATGTTAAGTTTTCCTTGTAATTTGCTTAATAAAGTGGAATGATAGTTTTGCTTGAATATGCTTGAACTTATTAAGGAGTTAATTTTTTTTTTTGGATAAACTAATACATGATTAAGTATTATCTTATTCTATGGAAAAAACATTAAAAGTTATCTCATGCTCTTTACCTTTGGAATCATTAGAATAAAATGTCTTATTAGGAAAACTTATTACAACTAAAGGATGAAAAAAAATCAATAACTAGAATTCAAAAAACAAATAATAGAGAAAAATGATTTATGTAGTTCCTTGGCCCATTACCTATTAACTCCTAATTTTTCCCACTTGATTTTACATTACTATTTGGTAGTACTTTTAGCCTATTAAAGTATGCTAAATGTGTACTCTAAAATATTTTTGATACCCATGTTAGACTTAACTTTATAACTTAAATGTTTGGACTTCCTATAAAAGAGAGTTAGAAATCCAACTTGATACATAGAACATGGAGAAATTAACAAATTGTAAGAGAAATGTTATGAATTAAGTCTTAAGATCATTAGGAATGAGATATAACTAATTCAAGAGTGCATTGGTTTGGGCATCAACTAAAAAAAGAGAAAAAATAAAAGAAATAAAAAAGGAAAAGAAAGAAAAAAGCAAGAGAAGGAAAAAAGAAAATAAAGAAATGCAAAGGAAGAAGAAAGAGAACATAAAAAATATAGTTACAAAACAAGATGGGAAATAAAAGGTTTAAAGCTTTGAGAAAACTAAGCATGTGGTTCAAAAAAAGTTCTTAAAGCCCATGTGCAAACCTAATGACTACTCAAAAGAAATTGGCCTAGTTCCTATGATTGTTTGAAGACATAAGACCATAATAAAAAAAAAAAAAGAAGAAGCAGAAATGGTTCTCTAAATGCATTTGGTGCTTAATATCTCTTCCTTTTTAGACTTAATTCATTTCTTTGTAGCCAAAAACCTAAAAACACACTCAACCCTGTGCAAGACCTGATGATTTTTTTTCTATTTTATCTCTAATTAGTGGAGATGTGGCATTTAAGAAAAGGCCTATGTGTAATTTATGAGTACTATAAAATCTATGTTCGTCCGTGAGGTTATGACTGGTGGCTTGATAATTGTTTTTGCCTTGCATATACACACTCTAAAGTTCTTGAGTATGGATAAAATTTTTGAGTCTTTGAAATGAATTGACATAGATGCTTCACTGCACTTGTTTATTTTGAACATGGTTAAAGCAATTTGAATTTGGGTTTGAGCTTGAGTTGTATAAAAGGATTGTTTATTCCTATCATGAAATGAGCATGTATCCAAGATTTAAGGTAAATTTTAAAGTCAAGAACTCTTGAGAAGAGCATGCATCAATGAATCTTGAACACTTAATGGTGGTTCCTTGGGATGTATCATGATTAGATTTATTATGAAAATGTACGGGCAAGGCTACAAATAAAGATGGTATAAAAGATCACATCATCCTTGAAAACTACAAGCAACATGGCCATATAAGAAGCACATCTATTTGGGTTACCCTTGAGGGCAAGAGAAGTAAAAGTAATAGAGGAATTCAAATGAAGACCATTCGATAAGGAAATCATACAAGAGAAAGAAGGGAGGAAAAGAAAGAAGGGAAAGAAAAGGAAGAAGAATCAATTCTACTCTACACCACAAGGGACCTAAATTAATCTCAAGCGTGTCAAAGCTGTTGGTGTGAGGTCTCACTGAGCACTGGTAAGGCCTGCCAAATTAGTTGAAATGCTCATTTGGGTTTAGTCTCATACAAAAGTGCCAAGTATACTCTCTAGTTAATTAAGTAAGCTCAGGTATATTTGGCTTGATTTTGAAAAATGGTTTAGTAGAATCGCCACCTTAAATTACCTTTTGTTTCGAAAAAATCTAAGAAAAAACTCATTTTATTGACTCCAAATTATTTTAAGCCCAAAAATGCACTAGCCTTGAACTAAATGATGGATCCCAGATTATATTTTCAAATTAAGTAAAAAAAGAATGGCCCTTAATGAAATTTTAATTCCATGAAAAAATGATAATTTCTTGTAATGACATTTATAATATTAATGACAATATTATATAATGCATGGATAATTAGATTTAGCATCCATAATAAAAGAAAATAATTAAAGAAATAAAATAAAGAAATAATTAATTACATCAAAAATCCATTGAAAGGGGATCCTAACTCTAGCTCTTATGGGTTTTATGTTGTGCATACATTCCTTGAAATTTAAACATTAAAAAAAGCAAGTAAATGAAGAAAGGACAAAGAATGATAATTTAACTAGCTTTTATTTTGGTTTGCTACTTGAGGTCATACCCAAGTATGCCTATGTATCCCTTGAAAAGGGAATCAGAACCTTGCAAATCACCCATCAATTGTAATGACCTTTGTTTGAAGTTATCATGTTTTGATGATTAAAGTTCATTTTGCTACCAAGTTGCTTTTCTTCTTGCTTTAGGAATTTGGCCTTTTAGAGTTTTTCCACTTCTTAATTTAACTTTTGGGGAAGGTTTGACTTGATGATAAACTTGAGATTGCTTGAAAATTGACCTAGCCCTAACTTAACTCGAAAAGGCAAAGTTTTGGAGAAGAAGTCCAAAATTGTTGGTTAATTTTAATTTTAATATGACAAGTGAACATTTAGTTAAATTAATGGCTCTATATGCTAGATTAAAATAAACACTGAAACAAAGCTAGTGAAGCAAGTCCTAAGTGGTCTAAACAAAAAAGGAAGGACCTTTTCCTTTTTAGAAAGTAGAAAGGCGGAAAGAGAGAAAAAAAAGTAGCAAGTAGGTGTTGCTAGCTTTTTGGTGTGGATTGGAAGCTGGGGAAGGCCTTTTATTTATAAAAAAGCCAAAGAGAGTGAAAAAGTTATGTTTTCCAATGTGGGATCAGGTTCAGTACAATAAACATCTCGTGCGCAACTTCAGCGCTGGCAACTTCAATGGTATTTTGGCCACTTTAGGCTCATTTAGACTCCAGATTGTGCAACTAGAAATGTGATGGACTCGTGGTCACATGTGCTTAATTCTAGGGGCAAAATTAGAGGGTCCATAGTTGGATATTTTTAAGGAAGGTGAAAAAGGTTTATGGTGGCCTCATATCCTATGTTGCAAAAGGAACATATATATATTTGCATACATGAACATAAAAAACATAACTCTAGAGGTAAGCACATGCTAAAGAATGTCAATGGCTCTATAAGCTATAAAGAAATGACATTAAAAGAAACTAAAATGAGGAAAAAGAAAGAAGCAATGAAAGCAATCCCTAATAGACCCTAAAGCAATATGAAGGAAGAACGTAGAAAGGACATCATCAAGAATGAAAAAGCAAGCAAGAAATTAAGTATTGATCTTAATGATGTAAGGCCCATCAAGGTCAAACCATCAAAGGCCAATCTGGGTGAAAGCATTGAAAGCCCATCAAGGTCAATGAATGAAAGGCCGATTAAGGTTAATGTACGACCTAATAAGTAATGAGAAGCCCAACAATGTAAAAGGAAGGCTCCATTAGGTCAAAGTAATGGAAGCTCCAATTAGGTCAAAGTAATGAAAGGCCAACAAGGTCAATGCAAGGCCCAAAAAAGTCAAAGCAATAGAAGGCCCAACTTAGTCAAAGCAATGGAAGGCCTAACAAGGTCAATGCAAGGCCCAAATAGGTCAAAGTAATGGAATGCCTAACTAAGTCAAAGTAATGGAAGGCCCCAACTAGGTCAATAAAAGGAAGGCCCAACTAGGCCAACTCATCAAAGGCCCACCTAGGTCAAGTCATTGAAAGCCTATCCATATCAACCAAATAATCATCCAAGATCAACAATATCATTCCAATGGCATCCTCAAATGTTTATCAAGCAATCTAAGTAAATATCATCTTCTGAGTTGGGATTTTAGCCTCGACACCTGATGATTGCGTATTTGACACTATTTAGGCTCATAGTCCTAGACAACATGAGCCTATGTCTGGAGAATAAGAGTCACCATCAAGATGGATAATAAAAATAAGAAAGTGGTGGTGACTCAATTCCTAAGAAATCCTCAATCCCCTATTGGGAGGCCCCAGTTTGAGCTCACCTCTTAGCCCAACATGTAAAGGATGCAAGCCGAAGTACTAAAAGTTGGGCTAAGTCTAACCAAAAGTGTCGAAGTCACTCTGCCTTTATTAGCTATGCCCGGTTCAAGTAAAATGGTTTTAGAAATGAGTTGCCACTCAAATTTAATTTAGAAATAGGAAAATTTTAGTAAAAACCATAAATTGACTCCAACATTATCCCAATGATAAAAAATACTAGCCTCAAACTAAAGGATGGATTCGGGGACTAGGTTTAGGATTATTTTAAGTAAGAATAGTTTGGCCTTGAATTAAATAAAAACTTACAAAATAATTTTACGGTATGGCACTTATAACATGAAGTGAAAAATTAAACATGAAATTAAAATTTGGGCTTATATTTCAAAAATAAAAAAAAATTAGGGGATCTCAACTCTAGCCTTATGGATTCTAGGACGGGCACACATTCCCTAACTATTGTTGCTGACTTGTGATTGAAAACTACTTATTTTAATTAACTCTTTAGGCATGTCCCAGCTTTGAGAAACTTCAAGTGACTTGTATTTTCCCTAAAAAGACAATTTTAATTAATAACAAAAGGCTAGAGTTTGAACAAGGAGGTTTATATTACAAGGTAGACTTGATATATGGAGTGAAATTTCAAGTAAGCCTACATATCCCATTTGAATAGTAATCAAAGTCCATGTAGTTTGGACCATCGTAAGATGGTTGGTTTAGGACTCAAAATGGGATTTTTAACCTAAGCTAGGTAAGACTAAGTCTATATTGATTTTAGGTTTCAACTTCATAAAACCCTAAATCTACATTTTGAAATTAGGTTCAACTTGATGAGCCTAAATTCAAATTAATTTTATGTTCAACTAGATGAATCTCTAAAACTATAATTGATCTTAGGTTCAATTGGATAAATCTCTAAGTTTAAAATTGATTTTAGGTTCAACTGGAAAAAACCCTAATTTTAAAATTGGTTTTTAGCTCAACTGGATGAAACCCTAATTTTGAAAATGATTTTTAGGTTCAACTTGATGAAACCTTAATTTTTGAAAATGATTGTTAGGTTAAACTGGTTGAAACCCTAATTTTTAAAATTATTTTTTAGGCTTAACTTAATGAAACCCTAATTTTTGAAAATGATTTTTATGCTTAACTAGATGAAACCTTAATTTTGAAAATAAATTTTAGGCTTAATAGGATGAAACCCTAATTTTGAAAATGATTTTTAATTAAATTAATGTTAAGGGCGTGAGCGAAAATTTTCGCCCCCACTCTCATGTGAAATGGTTCTTGCAACTTCAGCACTGTTAGGCTCAGGGCCTTAGAGAACATAAGCCTAAACCTGAAAAAATGGAGTCACCACCTAGATAAACTGAAAAAAGGTAGATGACTCGATTCCTAAGAAATTCTCAACCCCCTATTGGGTTCAGAAAGTTGGGTATGTATAGGGAAGATGAGAATGACCCAGCACCCTCATAACACTCAATTCATTGGAACCGACCTCCTTTTAAGGTCTAAATACTATTAAATTCTTAAACATTATAATATTATTTATACTACATGCAATAAATAATAAAATATTATATTAAAATCAAAGAATTTCCAAACAAACAAATAAAAATGGGCACCATATAAGATGGAAACATGCCCTTACAATAATGACTAATGTCCAAAAAGAAAATAAATAAATTGAGACACCCACTAAAAGGTGAAAACATGTCTCTGATATTAATACCAAAATTTAAGATAAATTAAATTATATTTGGACTAATAAATGAGGTACCCAAAAAGTGAAAACATACTTATTACATTCTTGAAATTAAATAATTAACTAAAAGTAATTTAAATCATTCAAACATTCATCATAGGCAAAATAACAACAAACCATTCATCACAAGCACATAAAAATGAACCAACTAATTAAATTTAAGCTTTAATCTTAAGTAAATTATTAAATGTATAAAATTTGGATTTTCATTTTAAATTAGAGTTTTAAGATGAAGTTAAGGTTTTAGATGCAAAATTAGGGTTTTGGGTGAAATTAGGGTTTTGGATGGAAAATTAGGGTTTTGGGTGAACTTAGGGTTTTGGATGAAAACTTAGGGTTTTGGTTTGGAAATTAGGGTTTTAAGGTATTAATTTGGAATTAGGGTTTGGTTTGAAAAATAGGCTTTTAAGGTTAGTGTTTTGGAAATTAGGGTTTTGATATTGGCATTATGATTAGTGTTTTAGGATTAGGGTTTAAGGTTTGAAGTCTATGTTTTGGTTTTATAGATTAGGATTAAGGTCTTAAGGTTTAGGTTTGGTTTTTGGTTTTATAGATTAGGATTAGGGTTTTTGAGGATAAAGGTTTGGAGATTAGGGTATGGTGATTAAAATTTGGGAACTGTGATTATATAAACCTATGGCCACTGCATATTAATTTAGATAAATATATGTCTGGGATATATAGATTGCTACTGGATGAAATTAAGCATAATGAATGATGATATTAAAGAATAAAAAACCGCTATGGGAATTTTAAGTAACTGTAAATCATTGAATGAAATAATAAAAACAATCACAGTAATTTTAAGTGAGTTAAACAAAGGGAACAAACCTCCATTGTTGGTGGCCACCAATTTAACATGAACCTTCATATCAAATTGGTGGCTTTCCAATTCGATATGAGACAAGCCCATATCACATTGGCAACCACCAATTCGATATGAGAGTAAGCCCATATCAAATTGGCAACCACTGAACCCATTGCTATTATATTGGCCTAATTTTAAATGAATCGAACATAATCCAAAGTTAAACTTGGTTTAACCTAGATTTTGTAATTAGAACCAAACTTTGTTCTATTTTTCAAATTAAATTTAGGCTATGCCAAAATTAAGGGCCTATAGTTTGCCCCATGCTTGAACGATCTTGAATCTATTCAAAGAGTGAAAAGTAACATGATTATTTTGGATAATGATAGGTTCAAGACCCAGGGAATGATTGGTAAGGTTCTGAACCCAAGACTTGATTGGTTGGGTTCTGGACCTGAGATTGGTTTAGGTTATGGATCTAAGACTGGATTGGGTTCTAGACCCTAGATTGAATTGGGTTCTAGACCCAAGATTGGATTGCTAGATTTGGGTTCTAGACCTGAATTGGATTTGGGTTTCGGACCCGACAATGATTTGGGTTTTAGACTCGAGATTGGATTGGGTTTTAGACTTGATTTTGGATTTGGATTCTGGACCTAAAATTGGATTTGGGTTCTCAACCTAAGATTGGATTTAGGTTCTGGATTCGAGATTGGATTTGGGTTATGGACCCGAGACTAGATTCAACTCACCTTCCATCAATTGAGAGTTTTGGCTTTCTTCTAGCCATCAATTTTAGCTCTTCTAGCTGGATTGACCTTCTATTAGTTGATGGCTTTGGCTTTCTTAGAGCTAAACAATTTCAACTCTTCTAGCTGGATTGACCTTCTGTCAATTGAGGATTCCGACTTTCTTCTAGCCAAATAATTTTAACTCTTCTAGCTGGACTAACCTTCTATCAGTTGAGGGTTCTGGTTTTTTTCTAGCCATTATTCAACCCTTCAATGAATTGTGCTGACTTTTTTTCACCTAAGAGTCCCAGCTTTCTTCTAGCCTGTGTTCCATTCTTCAAAGGATTGTGCTAACTTTTTGTCATCTGAGAGTTCTGGCTTTCTTCTAGCCATTATTCCATCCTTTAATGGATTGTGTTGACATTTTATCATCTGAGAGTTTCAGATTTCTTCTAGCCATTATTCCATTCTTCAATGGATTCTTCACTTTGTACTTTTGTAGAAATTTTGGTTATCCAGCTAATTTTGGCCATCGTACCTTCACTTTACCCCCCTGCATGGAAAAATATTGAAGCTGAGTTTGAAAATGTTATATATATATATTCATGAATTGATAAGGATAAGTTTTGCCCCCTGTGTAGGCTTAAACCAATATAGGCTCTGACTGATGTCTATATTTTATCTAGTTCTTTACACAAGCATGCATCTTCTCTTTCTTTTTGCAAAGGCCTTTTCATAGCCCCCGATTCTATATCTGCTTTTGATTGTTTACTTTATTTCATATGTTATTCACTTTGAAAAATAATAGGCAATGCAAGACAAAAAGACAGTGTGATATGCTCATGTATGCATGATATGCATGGGTGATACTTACAGTGGTTCTACTGACTCATTGGTTACTTCTAGATTCTTGTTCAAAATAATAGAAGACTTCATAGCTATGGCTTTATCTTCCACATGTACAAAGCATGAGTAGTGGAGGCCCCAACAGGATAGTTAGAAGCATAAGAGATGTCATTTCAACCCATGATTCAATGCATCAGTTGGTAACTTCTTCATGACTTTGCAAATGATCCTCATTTGCCCAATATGTTCTTTAATGTTTAACAATGCAACACACTTCCCTAAGCTTGAAGGCTCATGTAACAAAAAAAATACCTTTTTTTAATTTTGAAATCACATTTTGGCTTTGTCAGATTAGTGTCTTTATACCGCAGGACTCGATTTTTTTAAATTAACATATCTATAACATGACAACCCTAGTTACCATACTAAACTTGGGAATTATTTCCATTTGAGCAAGAATTGTTGCACTTCAGATAGGCACATACATATTACTTGGCCAAAGGTCTCATTGAGTTTAAATATTGTCTATTTCATATGCATACTTATCCAAACAATCTCCGCTAATAGACTCTACCTACCAAAAGAGATCAAATGTCTTTATTATGCTTGAAATGTGGTCTATAAGGGACATGGGTTAAGTGAAGGTCATCTTCAGATTAGACCTAATGTGACACTATGAACAAACTCTCACACTGTAAACTTCCTTATTGGAATTGTATGTTGTTAGAAGCATCTTTAAATTCTCGGCAAAATTTTCTCTTTCTAGGTGTCTTGTTATCTGGCTTCATAAAAAGATAGGGCTTGAATGTCCTTCAACCTTTTTTGGCATAAATATGTATTTAATTAGTACGATCTTGATCTTTTCCTTCTGTAAAAACTTAGGACCATTATTCTGTCCTTTTTCCCTTTAGAATATCAAGTTTAAGACTTTCAAGATTGCGAACTTGGAACTTTAATATGATGGTCATTCTCTTATTGATTCTTTGGTTGAGCTAGTCCAGTTCAAGTCAATCTATTATCATAAACTGAGTGGAAGTCTTTTGCTGCTTCAGGTAAAAGGAACTCTATTAGCTTTTTGGGCTGTCCTTGTTGGGTTTTATTTTCTTTCCTTTCCTCCTTGTTTTCTTCCTCTTTTCTATTTTCTTTTCTTTCATTGTTTCTTTCTTTTTTTCCTTTTTTATTTTTTCTTTTTCTTATTTGCTTTTTATTTTTTTTTTGTTATTTTTTTCTAGCTCTAAGAGAGTTATCTTGTTTGCAACATTCTATGCTTCTGACTGTGGATGAGTAAGTCTAATTAAAGTGAGTCTGCTTTGGTGAGGGTGGACCCTTCGGTGCCTTGACAGATTTGAGATATTAAGTCCAATTCAGGTAAGCTTCAACTATCTTTGTGGTCTTGACTATACATCCTCTTCTTTGATCTTCTTTAGTCCTTAGTACCTTAGTAATTATCAGACTTTTCATAAGTATCACAATAGCTCAGGGTAGGTCATTGGGGTTTACAAGTCAATAATAGCAAGCTAAAATCTTATAAAATCTCAAAAAGGACAACTAGGGATTAATATTTAATTAGGCGGATTCTAGTTGTTCGCTTACCAAACAATACCTATATCATTTCTCCCTTAAATAAGTAAAATTCAATTTCATCTCAAAAGTTCATTAAAGCATGTTCTAAGATCGACTAGGAATTAGACACTCATAATTATGCAGAAGCCCTCTCTAAGTAAGCATACACAGCTCAATACTACAAAATAATTCTCTCACCTAGTAAAGTCATTCAAATTATAATGCATATATATACTAATTTATAAATATCGAGGTAGACTCGTCATTGGTTGAGTGCCAAAATAAATAATGACCAATAAAAATTTAATGAAAATAATTTATTCAAATAATCTTAATTTGAAAAATATAATTATTACAGAAAACACCAAAAAATGAAATAAAAACCAAACAAACCAAGGAAAGTTTTATTGATTTGAAGTTGAAAGAGCTTTCTCTACTTGGACATATCAAAGGCAAAGACCATCAATGATAGTCATCGCTTCATCATCCATAGTTTGTTCAAGCTTTCTTAGTAGTATCTCCTCTTTAGCAGCTTCTCCATCTATATCATGACAAGATGGCAAGACAAAACTCTCCTCCAATCCTCCCTCTATCATGAAGGCTACAGGCAGTGGCACCGTTTCAAATTTAGGCAGAGGATTATTCTTGGTGTTGGGCTTATCAGGCTCAGGTAGCTTTCCACTATCAATCAAATCTTAGATCTCGTGCCTTAAGCAAACACATCTATTTGTCTCATACCCTTTCACTCGATGAAATTGACATAAGGCCTTGGCATCAAAGCTTGATGGCAAAGGATTCAACAAAGGTTGGGGAGCCAATGCCTGTAATAGCCCATTCTTCTACAACTTATTAAAAACCCAAGACAGAGGTTTTTCCAACTTTGAAAACTATCTTCTATTTGCTTGACCAGTTGTTGCATTGACATCCACTAACTTCTGTGTACCCTGACCGCTAGACTGATAACTTCCCCTATCACTTCTTTTTCTAAAAAAATGATTCTTCTCTCTTTCACATTCTTCTATTTGCAAGCCAGCTTGAAGGAGATCTTTGAAATCCCTAATGAGAGTATGAGACATATGTTCATGAACATTAGGTAGGATACCTCTTACTATCATCCTAATATGGTCAGACTCATTTGGCCTCTTCTTAAGTAGTGTAACCTTATTCCTCTACCTCTTCACATAGTCAACAAAATTCTCATTCTGCTTCTGCCTGATTGACTCTACCTCCATCAGGGTAACTTCTAATTTCACATTATACCTATATTGCTGGATAAGGGCTTTGTACAAAAAAATCTAGTTCTTTTAAGTACTTTCTTCTAAAGTATTGAACCAATTCTTCACAACAGGATTCAATGAGAGTATGAAATACCTTAGAGTTTGAGCTTTAGTAGGTCTTGTAGACTGCATGGCAGTGATGTACTGTTTAACATGTAAGTGAGAATTTTTCATACCATTGTACTTAGTAAAGGAAGGCATCTTGAACTTATAAGAGACTTTTTCATCTTGTTAAAATAGTTTATCCACTTTCGATACCTCTTCAGATTTCAGCTTCTTTTCAAACTTCTTCTCTAAATCAGCAACCATCTTCTCCACATTTGAAGTTTCAGTCTTTTCAACAGTTGATTTTTTCATAGCCTTTGGCTCTTTCTTCTTATCTTGAGAATCTTAGAAATACTGAGCCCAATCATCATCATCAATCATTACTTTGTCATCATCAAAGGTTGCTTCACCAACCTTAGCCTTTCCCTTATCTTTCTGCTTCTTAGTATTAGCAGTTGCCTCAATAGCACTTTCCAATAGTGTAGCTAGCTAGTTTTTCACAGTCTCAGCCAGGGTCTCCTTCCATTCTTCCATCTTGGAGTTGAGGGCATCATTCATCAATTTCTAAATTTGCTCAGGATCCATCGCTTTTTATGCAAAATTGACTAAATTCTCACTAAACTCTGAGTCACTGACGTGAGTCAGATTGTCGTAAGCTGTTAAAATGCTGTACTCCAGGTCTATGAGCTAGAAAGGATCAATGGCATGCAATGTAATGCATGTATACATGTATGTATGTATGTAAAATTAATAAACAAACAAGCCAACCAACAGAGTAGGAATGACCCTTCCAACCTTATATTTTCCACACATGAATGGCGAGTCTCTTTTTCTAGGTATATGGTTAATAAAATATCAATATGGGATATCTTATTTTCAAAAAAATCACTCTGTTAGTATAATCAATAGTTGTATTTTCAAACTTAAAAGTGAGTCCATGATAATTAACACTAATTGAGTCCAATGGCATGCAATGCAATGCATGTATACGTGTATGTATGTATGTAAAATTAATAAACAAACAAACAAACCAATAGAGTAGGAATGACCCTTCCAACCTTATGTTTTCCACACATGAATGACGAGTCTCTTTTTCTAGGTATATGGTTAATAAAATATCAATATGGGATATCTTATTTTCGAAAAAATCACTCTGTTAGTATAATCAATAGTTGTATTTTCAAACTTAAAAGTGAGTCCATGATAATTAGCATTAATTGAGTCTTAATCCATTGGATCAACTGAAAATAACTTTTATGTTATATTATTGATTAAAACTAAACTAAATGATTTATCATAAATAGATTTTCTATTTGAAAAAATAACTAATGATTTATGCCACGAAGCAAGCCCATGATTAACAATTCTTGGTATAAGTTAAGCCCACAATTAATTTTTATTATTCCATAATTGACCTAACTAGTTGTAAGCCCATTTAAGAAAAAGATTTTAGTAAAAAAAATATAAATTTGGGTCATAAAGTGTTTCAAAGCCCATAAAAATAGTTTGTATCAAATCCTATTGTAAAAAGATTTATTTAAAAATAGATTTTGGGCTTTGAGCTTGGGCTATGAGGTGAAAAAGAATTTTGTGACCCATCTTTAAAAGATTTTGTGTCCAAAGACCATCTTGAAAAGTTTTATAAATAATTTCGGTCTTTTGGGTTTAAGAGAGTAAAACTATTTTGAGCTTAAAATATAATTAGGTCATATTAGGAAAAGAATAAACCAAATAAGTTATGGTTTAAACCAAGATATATTAATCATAATCAAACAACAATCATTTTGGTAAAAACCTAAGGAAAGTTACTAGGCCAACTACTTGAGCTTTAGTCTTTGGGTTGAAAAGGCTTAGGTTTCCATAGCAAGTATATACCAAAAGGTATAAGACTATAAGTGGTTATGCAATGCTCGATCTACATACCTTGAATGAAAGTATGATATCACTTACATAAACATAACACAGGTTACACAGGGCATCCTAACTCATGCATACAATGCAATCTAAGGGATGAAATGGATAATATCATAATAAGAAATAATAAAATAATATAAAGACCAACGGAATCAACATCTCTTATCCCCGGTTGAGTCACCACTATGAGCGGGGATATTTGCCCCCACTCCCATGTGGAATGGTTCTTACAACTTCTGCACTATTAGGCTTAAGGCCTTAGAGAACATGAGCCTAAACCCAAAGAAAATGGAGTCGTCACTCGAAGGTTCAGGAAAAAGAAAGGGGAAGATGACTTGATGCCTAAGGAATCCCCAACCCCCTATTGGATTCGAAAAGTTGGGTATATATAGGGAAGGTGAGAATGACCCAACACCCTCATAATGCCCGGTTCATTGGAATCGGCCTCCTCTTCAAATCTAAATGTTATTAAATTCTTAAACATTATAATATTATCCATACTACATGCAATAAATAAACAAATATTGTATTAAAATAAAAGAATATCCAAATAAACAAATAAAAATGGGCACCCATGCAAGATGAAAATATGCCCTTACAATAATGTCTAATGTCTAAAAAGAAAATAAATAAATTGAGACACCCACTAAAAGGTGAAAAGGTGTCCCTTATATTAATCCTAAAACTTAAGATAAATTAAATTATATTTGGACTAACAAATGAGGTACCCAAAAAGTAAAAATATACCTCGTACGTTCTTGAAATTAAATAATTAACTAAAAGTAATTTAAATCATTCAAACATTCATCATAGGCAAAATAACAAGAAGCCATTGATCACAAGCAGATAAAAATGAACCAAATAATTAAATATAAATTTTAAACTTAAGTAAATTATTAAATGCATAAAATTAGGATTTTAATTTTAAACTAGGGTTTTAAGATGAAATTACAATTTTAGATGCAAAATTAGGGTTTTGGGTGAAATTAGGGTTTTTGGATGCAAAATTAGGGTTTTAGGTGAAATTAGGGTTTTGGATGCAAAATTAGGGTTTTTAGGTGAAATTAGGGTTTTGGATGAAAAACTAGAGTTTTGGTTTGGAAATTAGAGCTTTAGGGTTCGTAAATTAGGGTTTTAAGGTTAGTATTTTGGAAATTAGGGTTTTGGTATTTAGGATTAGGATTAGGGTTTTAAGGTTTGAAGTCTAGGTTTTTTTTTTTACAGATTAGGATTAGGGTTTTAAGGATTAGGTTTTGGTTTTGGTTTTATAGATTAGGATTAGGGTTTTTAAGGATCAAGGTTTGGAGATCAAGGTATGGTGATTAAAATTTAGGAACTGTGATTATATGAACTTATGGCCACTACATATTAATTTAGATAAATATATGTCCGGGATATATTTATTGCTACTAGATGAAATTAAGCATAATATATGATGATATTAAATAATAAAAAATTATTATGGGAATTTTAAGTAATTGTAAATCATTGAATGAAATAATAAAAATGATCACTCTAATTTTAAATGAGTTAAACACATGGAACAATCCTCCATTATTGGTTACACCAAATTGAAAGAGTGTTGATCCAAGCTACTGCCTTACTCCCTGAGTCAATTTTAGGTTTTGATGAGCAAAGCCAATTGCTGGGACAATTGTTTCATGTTGATTTCTGCTTGTTATTACTTCTGTATTAATTTCATTTCCTTTTTCTCTCTTCTTAATTAATACTTTGTATTTATAATAGTCCTTACACTACTCAAGTACTTGGCCAATGTTTCAGTTTTAGTGTGATTATGAAATCAATACAAGCTGGCCAAGCCTGGGCTTGGTCCATGTCGAATTGGTGGCCACTAATTCGACATGGAACCACCCATGTCGAATTGGTGGCCACCAATTCAACATGAACCTTCATATCGAATTGGTGGCTTGCCAATTCGTTATGAGACAAGCCCATATCGAATTGGCAACCACTGAACCCATTCCTATTTTATTGGCCCAATTTTAATTGAATCGAACCTAATCCAAAATTAAACTTGGTTTAACCTGGATTTTGTAATTAGAATCAAACTTCAATTTTTCAAAATTGAATTTAGGTTGGTCCAAAATTAAGGGTCTACAAAGAGCCAAATGATAGTCCTTAAAATTAGGTAAAAGAAAAGGCTTTATTTAACTTTTAGTTTTGAAAACCAAAGGATGATTCTCAAAATTAGGGCAATGTGCATAAATTAAAATAAGAAAAATTAGAAAACGTAAAGTAAGAGGAAATTAAGGTTTTCTCACCTTCTTTTTTGATGGTTTGGTTGGTAGTGTCTTAAAAGTGTGACCAGACTTTAATTCCACCTTGATTAGGGCTAGGGTTTTGCTAAAAAAAGAAAATTAATTTGATTTAGCTTAATGAAAGCTAAATCAAAGTGGACTAGCACCCAAAACTACTAAGGAAGAAAATTTTAGGCAGTTTAAACAGAGGAAGAATGAACCTTTTTCTTAAAGAAAAATAGAAGTAAGAAGAGAAAATTAGACAACTTGCAAATAGGTCTTGTCAAATTGAATGGTGTGTAGAAATATAAAAATAAAGAGCCTATTTATAAAAGTTTGGAAGGTCAAAGTAGTAAAAACCCTAACCAGGGCATCACGGCACCAACAGCGGTACCACGCAGCACTTTTTGGCTTTCTTGTGGCACTGACCTACTACAACTGCTACACGACAGTCCTACAACAGTGCAGGCAATGGGCTCGTTGTGCTTCCATAATGGGCATGATAGGGGCCATTCTCCTCTATTTGACATCCATTTTGAGTGATTCAATTTGTGTTATAACCATAACAGATTGAATTTTAATTTTATGGTGAAAAATTTTTGGTTCATAGTTGTCTCCATCATGGCAATCTCAATATTTGAGGCCAAAATGATAGAAGTAAACCATGGATTAAAATTCATTTCATTGAGACACGGAGTGATTTTTATCTTTTAAAAAAAAGAAGTACACACCTAATTAGAGTTTACTGCTTTGGTTTTTACTAAATTTTTAGCCATTTTATGATCGATTTTGGCAACTATCCATAGTGTCTATCAACTTTTGTAATTCAGACTATCCCATCATGTAGTGGATTCAATTACGGTCACATTGCTTTAGATGACTCAAAAATTAGAGCTAAAACGGTCCCCAAATGTCCGTTTGAAGTTTGGAGCCAACCCTTATATAAAGAGGTGACCACCTTCATTTTTCTCATTCGTCATCATTTGTAAAATTTTCACTCTCTCACTAACTCTATACTCCAAATTCTCTCAATTCAACATGGTTTCTTCTTTAAGGCACTCAAGATACGCTAAGTAGAATACTTTGTTAGAGGACCAAGAGCGACATGCCTTGGTTATGGGCTCATTCGAGGTATTAATAATTCTTCCTTAAATTTTAATATTTATAGTTTTATCCTAGAACTTTTAGAATTTGCATTTAGGCCCCTAAATTTTAAGAAATTATTTTTTTACCCGACTAGATCAAATTGCCCCCAATTGTTTATACTTTTATACTTGCCTTATACTCAGATTGTATGAGTGATGCTTTGACTCAAAATATTGCATTGTATGGAACCTAAAAAAAAATACAAAAAATGCCTTTTTTCCCTTTTTTTTTTCTTGCATGGAAGGTCAAATTAGCATGGAAAATCATATTTAACTAGTATAACTTGATTTTTTTACTTACCTTTTATTAAGATTTTCCTTCAAGTTACACATGTTTCATTTACAACCTATAAAATTAACAAAGCACCCTTTCTCATGTGTTTCAGCTCGGAAAGCACAATTAGCATGATAAAACATATTTAAATGATGTATAATGCTATTGTACTTTATTTTTCAAAATTTTAAATGTCTAAGGATTTAAGGAAGCTGAGGAAATCTAGCTGATTGAGCCCTCTAGCTTCATGGGTTTCCTTAAACTGGGTACTTCCACCCCTGGCAACATTCCCCTTTTGAAGGCTCTAGGAGTGCAATGGTGGGATAGCACTAACACATTCCACTACCCTTGTGGTGAGTTGATAGTGACACTAGCAACCTTATTGCCATCACCTGTCTTTGGTTCGATATCCAGGTTGTAGAATGTTTTGATGACTGGAGAATTCTTTCCTAAGAAGAAGTGTTTACACTTATTAGGGGCCATCCTCTAGGGAACTTTATACATGTTAAACACACATAGTTGTGCAATCATGTCAGCAGTCTTATGACGAATTAACTTAGCCCATTGACTAACAAGCTCGCCCAGTCTATACTATTGCTAATTTGTGGGTACAACTTTTGGCATTCATTCTGTGATAGTGTAAATCTTGGTATCCTCTGGAGTCCCCAAGATCTTACCATGGTTAGCACATATGACTAGGGAGGAGCAGTACTTAGCACAATATATCAAGAGACCAGTGAGCTATCTCGAGGGACTTGCTCTTCCTTAGGTGGTACTCATGTCATTTGGGAGGTACTTTCTTGCCCTAGTTTTGCTCATTTTCTTTATCTGCACCCTGCATTCATGACGGTTTTTCTTTTGTTGTAGATCTGAGCTTATGAATACCTTGGCTACACCAGCCTCGCATTGAGGGACCCACTTCTTACAACTTACATGATTGGGATTAGATAGAATAGTATTAACAGGGCATATGAGGATATCCTATTATTTGGTACATTGCGGTCTCACTTTAGCCGGCTGTGTAACACCTGTAGTTTTATTAAATATAATTAAATAAATAATTTAGAAGGTTAATTAAGGTATTGGAGAAAGAAAAATATAATGTATATGTTGAATATAAATAAAATATGCATAAAATATAAATGTCACTAAAAAGTAAAAAAGTCAAAAGTCAAAGTCAAAATAAAAGGGTAAAATGGTAAAAAGATAAAATAAATAAAATAAATATAAATTAAATTAATTTAGATGGAAGAGAAAAAAGGAAAATATTAAATAATAAATGTTAATTATGATTTATTTAATATATATTTATATTAGTGGTTAATAAAAGAAGATAGAAAATTAAAAAAAGTTAAAGTTGATCATCTTCACCCTCTTCTTTCTTCTTGGCCAATTTACATGGGAGCCAAAGGGGGGGATTTTGCTTCTTCAATCCATCAAATTCTACAAGGATTTTCAAGTATTAATTGGTAAGGTTTCTTTTGAATTTAAGAAGCTTGCTTGAAAATTTTAATTATGCAGAATTTGTTGATTTTGATGGAATGTTAGATAATTGTTTAAATGGCATGGGATGATATTATTTTGATTTGTAAGTAAAGATTTGACAGTTGGACGATTGATTTGAATGAGTTTGTTTGAAGTTTAGGAAAAGAAGTAATGAATTTAGGGGTTTTTGGTAAAAATTGTAAAGAATGGTTGTAAATGGCATTTGAATGATTAAATTGTGTTAGAATATGATTCTAATGATATAAGTCAGCTTAAAATCTGATTTAGAATTGATTAGAATAGAATTCCAAAATTAAAGTATGTTAGGGTAAATATTGGAAATTGGAAGGGAATATGATAATTTAAGTTTCATTAGTTAAAGTTAGTAGAATTATATTTTTAATGAATTGTTTAATCTTATAATGCGGTTAGGAGTTGAGTAGTGTGGGTTTACCCAATTCAAGAGGTGAAGAATATTTTGGTAAAGTAAAGAAAAGGGAGTGAACTTGGCTTGGAGGTTGTCATAAGTGAAGGTTAATACATACTTTGGTAACTATGTATTAAATTGCATTAAATTGACATGTTACATTGAATATTAATGTTTGTGTTATGCTACTTTTATGTGAGTATTCACATATAAAGTGCATAGTTATATGTTAAAAAGTGTGATATGCATAATGCATGAATTATTAAGCCATTGAAAAATGGTCAATGACATTATAGTGTGTGATTGTGGGAAAATAGGCTTTATGCCATTTAGTGTGTATGGTACGGCCACATTATGTAAGCGGCATAGAATGTGATGTATATGATGAAAATATAGAGAAATGATGGAACAAGTGCTGAAAAGTGATAATTGACATAATTGATTATGTTATGTGAAAATATGAAATGGCGTATGTTACCTTACATAATATTCTATTCCAAAGTTTTGTATTTGATAATATGGATATGGCATGCTTATTATATGATTTGCCTTCAGGATAGACACAGGGCATCACTTGTGATATTATTTGCCTTTGGGGCTAGACATTGGGTTCTACTTTTATGATATTATTTGCCTTTGGGGCTAGACATAAAGGTGTCATAATAAACTAAAACAGTACCTCTAAAGCTTGAATATTACATAGGGTTACTTGGGCCCAATACATGTGTTTCCGGTATTTTGATAAAATTTGTGAAAATATATGTATATAAAAGCATTAATCATTCTATGTTTTAAAGAAGTTCGCATTGCATTATTTTAAAATTATTTTTTATTATTAAAGTATATACCACTAATCTAGTAGCTTAACGCTATTGGATTTCATCGTACAGGTGACAGGATAGAGGTGGAGAGCTTTGTTAAACCTAACCAAGTCTAGATTTTTGGAGAGTACTTGAAGTTTATTAGGTTGCCCCAAGACTAGTGCCTGCTGAATAACATGTAAATATTTATTTTGGATAATCATGTTAGATGTATGTGCATTATGTTAATATATAAAAATGTTGTAAAATAAATGTTTATTTAAGTAATATGAATATTTTAAACACTTTTAGTATATATATATATATAAGTAGTTTTGAGATATTGAACATTTTTGGAGAAATGTTGGAGTATTGAAAATATATGTATATTGAGAGTGAAAAATTTTATAGGTTGCGTTTTGGTTGATTTGGAAAATGTTTAAATTACAAATAAAATTATAGCGAATTTTTTTTCAAAGATTTTCATTAATAGATGCTATTTTAATATTTAATTACTTATATTTATATTTGTTTATCTAATAAATTATGTTTAAAATAATAAATTATTTATTTGAAAATTATGGTCAATTTTTCTAATGACAAGAACAATGACATTCTTATATTATATATACATATTTTATTTATACGGGATGTATGTATTATATGTACATATGGTGTAAGTGTGTTTACGGGCTAGGCATTGATAATGCAAGTCTTTTACTACTTCCCAAGCTATTTGTCTATTTCAACTGCACTTTGTAACACCCTCTGACAATCCTCTTAGAGAACTATTACAAGATGCTACTCAATATACTTAATAATTTTACAACAATCCAATATCTAGTTCCATACAAACTTTAAAATAAATTGACTAAAAATTTTGGCAGAGTGATCTCTGCAATAATCACTATCTAAAAATATCAACAATTAACATAACCTGCAGAAAAAATACATCCAAATTGCATTCAACAAATCTTAACTCCAATAGCTCAAATAAATTATCACAAAAGACCTCAAACCAAAATAAATAACATATACACATAAATATGCAAATATAAATATATATATATATATAATGATATATGATTTAATAATCAATCACTAGATTTAATAACTCCAAACTCAAATATGTATAAATATTCATGCTTATAAACAATTTATACAATCCTAAAATTTATCCAAAATAAACAACACATTGTATACAATCCTCATTCACAATGTTGATGAAGAACATCGTCTGTTCAACAGCTAATTTCTGAAATCCTAAATCATCAATTGATAGCTCTGTTCTGATCCATCTAACCTACGCATCAGAAAAATTCTAACATGCTAACCTTATAGTTTAGTGGTGCTCATATACACATATTTTGTCATTTAATATCAAGGTAAATAATTGTAAAATAAAATAGCAATTCTCAATTTTTTTTTAAATAAATCAATAAATCTCAATTATACATAATTTATATTTTCACATCTCAAATTCAATTTGCATTTGTTTGTCAAAGATTATAATTATTCACATTGAATAATAGTATTTCTATTTTCTATTTTTAGTTCATATTTTTCACTTATAATTTATATTGATAAGTTATAGATTCAATTTAATTAAATGAAATATAAACTCACTACAATTATCAACATTTCATTTGTAAAATTTATATCTCATATTTACAAATTATATCTTATTCACTTATAACACATTCTAACCTTTCCATTTTTCTTCTGAACATGAACTATATTTGTCAACCTTGTTGGTTACATTTTGGGCTTAATAAATCTATTGGCCAATAATTTCTCCACTACTTCTTTGAATGCCAAGGACCATTGAGATTTCAACCTTCAAAGTTTTTACTTAATCGGCTTCATATATTCATAAGTTGGAATCCTATGCATTGTTATAGCCGGATCAATCCCATTCATGTCCTTTACACCCTCCCCCCCAACCAAAATAGTCAAAGAACTCTCTCAATAAAAAACCCTACTTATTATGGTAAGATGATGCAATGTATGTGACTCTTAGATTTTCATTAGTGCTAAGATTTATTGATTCTTTTTCTTCATTTACTTCATTTATTATTTTTTCATTATTTGAGTCAAAAGGAGATAAAGGGGAGTAACAAAAAAAAAAAGACTCTTTATTGTAAAGAAAATTATCTATTATAAACTGATAATCAAAAGAGAAATTACAAAGAAATTTAGATTGAGTCTCTTAGGAAGACTTTGGTTGGGATCAGGATTCAAGCTGGAACTCTGCTACTGACTTTATTTGAGAACTTAACTAAAAATTTAATTGGGAATCTGATTCTGTGGACTCTAACTGGGAATCTGACTTTTTGAAATCCTACTGACTGGTCTTGACTTGGGATGACGTTGACTTTCTATCTCACCATTATTCTTATAACAAATTGACTAAAAATTTTGGCAGAGTTTTCTCTGCATTAATCACTATCTAAAAACATCAATAATTAACATAACCTGCAAAAAAATTACTTCCAAATTGCATTCAACAAATCTCTACTCCAATAGCTCTAATAAATTATCACAAAAGACCTCAAACCAAAATAAATAACATGCACACATAAATCTGCAAAAATATAAATATATAAAATGATATATGATTTAATAATCAATCACTAGATCTAATAACTCCAAACTCAAATATGTACAAATATTCATCCTTATAAGCAATTTATATAATCCTGAAATTTATCCAAAATATACTATACATTGTATACAATCCTCTTGCACAATGTTGACGAAGTACATATGTTCTACAACTAATTTTTGAAATCCTAGATCATCAATTGACAGCTCTGTTCTGATCTATCTTACCTACATATCAGAAAAATTCTAACACGCTAAGTGTATAGCTTAGTGGTACTTGTACACACATATTTTGCCATTTAATATCAGAGTAAATAATTGTAAAATAAAATAGCAAATCTCATTTTTTTAAAATAAATCAATAAATCTCAATTGCACATAATTTATATTTTCACATCTCAAATTCAATTTGCATTTGTTTGTCAGAGATTACAATTGTTCACATTGCAATAATAATATTTGTATTTTCTATTTTAGTTTATATTTTTCACTTGCAATTTATATTAATAAGTCTTAGATTCAATTTAATTAAATGAAATATAAACTCACTACAATTGTAAACATTTCATTTGTAAAATTTATATCTCATATTTACAAATTATATCCTGTTCACTTATAATTTTATTATAAAATGCATTACAACGTTTATATTGCACTTTTCATATTTTTCATAAATTTCACTTATCAATTTAACACTTTGAACAATTCCAATTAATTTACACTTGAAATACTTTAAATTAGTTTAACATTTTGAACATTTCTATTCTATTTAACACTTTTATAATAATCAATACAATTAAGCTTTTAATTAAGCTTCAGTAGATTTCACATTTCAATACAAATTATTATACACTTTTAATGGTGCATATTTTCCATATTTGAATAAGTTTTATGTGTTCTTATACTTTTGCCCTTATATACTAAGTTTCAAACTCTAGACTCCAATAATGGATTTAGTAGTGGCAAGTAAATGCCCAGTAATATAATAGTCAGTATGGCAGTGACCAGTTGCAACAAAATGCCCAGTTACATTAATGACACAAAGTGTCCAATATTGGCACAGTGTGCCCAGTAATAGTATATACGTCTATCTTCTGGCTAGCCATTCAATCTGATAACTAGGCTTATCACCAATACACTCGAACATTACAATTATTTTCTTATTTCAATCAATTTTATAATGATAATATTAATTCTAATATAAACATTTTCTTTAATTAATTATTATTCTTTTCCACTTTAATAATACAATAAAATAAGCTTTATCTCAAATAGTTTTAAATACACAATTTATCTTTAATTCACAATAAAAGTTACTTTTATTGTTATATAAGTTTATAACGTATACTCTCAAGCTTATCATTTGTTGTTCACTCACTTCTTATTATACTATTTGTTTATTTACTTCCATTTAAATTTACAATACACATCTTTAAAACTTATATAAACTATAAACAATTCTGTCAATTTCACTTATCTTGTTTATATATATATATATGTTCTAGAACAATTTGTCAACTTTGTTCATAATCAAATTTTATCTATTTTCTTTTACTATTAACTCGATCCTTAAATTGTGTTTTCCTTCAATATTACTAGTAACCAAACATTCTAAGATTTGGTCTTAACTAGGTTTTCTTTACAAATAATCACTTTTTTCTCTAACTATTTACAACCAATATAATTCCTCTCACCCCCACACTTCTATATACACCTTGTAAATTATCTTAAGTCGCCAAATAGTGTTGATATCAGGTACACATTAGGTTTACAGTCTGTATATTTAAATATTATTTACAATCTTTAGTTTCTACAACTTCTTTGATCCTCCACTTCTTTCCTTTTTATTTTCATTATCTTTCTTTCCAAACTATTTTGAGTTACTGATGACCAATCATATTATCAATTTTGCTTTCTCAAGAATGTGATAATACTATATCATTCACATACAAATGTCACTTATCCATTTTTATTTTGATATTAAAATACATTTATCAATAATTTCCTCATGTCTTTCCCACTTTCCAAGTTTCACTATCTAATGCATTAATTTTCCATCAACTCCTTATAAATAGCCTTTCATCAATTATATATATATATATATATATATATATATATGTCCATGATTTAATCAACAATACATTACTAATTACACTCAAGTAAACCAAGAAAGTAGTTTTCAATACTTCAAGAACACAAATTAGTTTTAAGCATAAACTTCCATAAGCAAATCAATCAAGTGTAATTGAATACACTTACATTAACTTCAATTAAGATTGCTACTAATATTTTCCTCCTCAACATTGATTTTCCCACTTTAATTTTTCCTTCATTTGCACTTTCCTTTCTCTTTTCTTCATAAACTCTTAATATACAAGCTTTAAAAATATAATTGAGCAAATTCTATAACAATTGATTCTACATACAACACATTTAAGACAAAGTCATCAATTATACTTCAAATAAACATTTAGCTCCATAAAAAATCTTTTCCAAAATTAATTAAATCAACATTCCAATAACTCCAAGTTACTTTTAACTATATTTATCAAGAATAGGGTTTTTCTTTCCTATTTTTCAAATCTTTCATAATTCAATAATTCAACAATAGACATGATTTTAAATTAGATTTCTAACAAATACACTTCCAAATATCACAAGTATTATCATATTTCCTATGAGCGGGGATTTTTGCCTCCACTCCCGGTGAAATTGTTCTTGCTACTGTGGCACTGTTAGGCTCTGAAGCCTTAGAGAACACGGACCTAATTCCAAAAAATTTAAGTTGCCACCTATAAGGGCTGGAAAGATAGAAATGGGTGTATGACTAGATTCCTAAGGAATTTTCAACCCCCTATTGGGTTCAAAAAGTTGCATACGCATGGAGAATGTGAGAATGGTCCAGTATCCCCATAACATTCGGTTCATTGGAACCGGCCTTCTTTTTATGTCTATATATTATTAAATTCTTAATTATTATAATACCATCTATATTACATGCAATCATAATAAATAAATATTAATTATATTAAAATCAAAGCAATCAAATAAAATGGGCACCCATACTAGATGGAAATATGCCCTTACAATATCAATGTCTAAAATATAAGTAAATAAATAGGGCATCCATCGATTGGTGGAAACGTGTCCTTTACAACGATCCAAAATTCATAAAATAAGTTCAATTTCAAAACTTAATAAATATGGCACCCACAAGTGGAAACATGCATTTTACATCATCTTTCAAATAATAAAAATTGCAATCCATCATTATACAAAGAATTATAAAACTAGGGCTTAATTAAATTGAAATTAAAATTGCAATCCAAAAATACATCTTAATATTAACTCGTTAAGAGAATATAAGGCACCGCGCATATGGTGGTTCCGCTAGCTTGTTAGTGAGAGTGTGTCAAGGGGGCAGCACCCCTTAATGGGGATCGGGGCAGCGCCCCAGAACTGTAAACAATTTACAAAATAGATTTTGTTAGGGGAATTAGGGTTTGGATGTGGAATTTGTGGTTTGATTGTAGAATTAGGGTTTTAGGTTTTTTACAAACCAAATTAGGGTCTTAACTAAAAATTAAGGTTTTGAACTATAAAAGTAAGATTACAAAATGCAATTAGGGTTTTGAATTATAAATGGTGCAATATTAATTTAAAATAGTTAATAACTTGTTTATGAGAATGATCAATTAAAAGGATTTAATCTATATTAAGAACACACCTTCATTTATTAGTTCCACCAAGTAATTGCGTTGATCCAAGCTTGAACACAATCTCATAGATTCTGCCTTGCCCCTGTGCAATTTGCTTGAGTAAACAAGCCTTTATGTTACATCTCCAGCTTTATGTTTCTTTGGCTTTTTGCCAATTGCTTTTTCTATTTTGTTTTTGTGCCTTTTTCTTTTGCTCTCTAAGTTGTTCACTATTTTTAATTGTCAAAATCTAATTGTCAGGATCTGTGTCACCCCCTTTTTATTATTGTTAGTTTACTTTTATAGACCCCATTAGGGCAACTGGTGCAAACATTCCTAATTAACTATGAAAGCTATGAAACCTCTGAGTCCAAGTTAAACTTGAATTGCTTAATCAGGGCCGGCCATAAGGCCAAGTCGACATGAGCTAAGGCTCATGTCGAATTAGCACACCAGGCTCAATCATTTTGGGTTTTAGGTTTAACCATAACCGATTCGGCCTTTTTAATTGGATTAGACTTTGATTTGGGCTTTTAAAATTGAATTAGATTTAACTTGGGCCTTTAAGATTGGATCGGCTATGGTTTGGTCTTTTAAATTAGAACTAAGCTCATTTTTCAAGATATAAAATTTCATGACCTTAAAATCTTCCAAAACCATAAACTTTCCCAAAACTATAATTTCTTCTATAACCCTAAATCAACACATAATAGTTCCAATGCTTGATTTAAGCATTATTTTAAATAAATAATAATAAATACACACTTTATATATTACAATAATAATTTTACTTTTAAAGAATTAAAGTTTCACAATCATTTTCTTACAAATCATTCAATATACATTTTCTTCATAAATAACTTTACTTTTTCAAATCACAAGCTTCTTTAATTAAACAAAATTAAAATTAATTCAAGTAACATCAAAATAAGTGATATACAAGAATTAACCTCATTTAAAGTAGCTTTTCCAACACTTTTTCATTTAATCATTTGGTTTGATGATGATATCTTTGAGAAATAAACCTTAAAGTAACTTATTTCCACCAAAATCATGATTTAGTTCTAAAAGAGCCATAATTTTTCATGTAGGAAATGAAAGAAGAAGAAGAAGATGATGATGATGATGGAGATTACAACACCCTTATATTCTATATACGTACCGTACATATATCCGTATATATAGAGTGTATGTATATATTACAAGAATATCACAACTACTCACTGTAGAAATCACTTTAGTTAACCTCAAAATATCTATAATATTTAAAGAAAAATTTTACTAATAAAACCACACATTTTATAAATAAAAATAGTATAATTAATAGAAAATATCTAGAAATATTTTATCAGAGTTTTATCTATAACATTAATATTCCCCATAATCAATCAATATAACCTGCACAAAAAATTTACACTCCCATAAATATTTGTACCATTAATCTTCATTAATTTTCTGAAACTTCGTTTCTTTAATAAACATATCAAGATTTTAAAACCAAAACATTATCCACAAAATTCATATACATTTGAACACCCCCATTCTCATTTACATATGTATAAATACTACATTCTCCACTGTACTTTAAAGTATTTAAATCTTCGTTAATATGTACGTAAACCAATATACACAAAAATAAAGAAAAACTATACATGTATGCAATCCTAGCATGATTGGTCTTGTGGCAAAACAGACATTACTAGCTCAGCTCACACTGGACCGCTCTACTCTGCAGTCTTGTCACATATGCGACACATTTAACCGCGCTAAGTATTTTACTTAGTGATACATATTTTAACAACAATAAATAAGTAAATAAAAGTACTCAGCATGATAATATTAAATGTAATATTAAAACAAATCCTCACACTCACACAATGTTTAACAACATATCATCATTACAATGTTGGCCATAAACTTATATTTTGATGGCATCTACCACTTTATGCCACCACCACACATTGCACCATACATTTACTCTGCTATAAATATAATCATCAACATCTCGACAATGGGGAAAATGTCACATAAACCACCTAAAGGCCACCCTTATGAACAGTGAGGTTAGTGTCATATAATCACTCGTACACCGAGGGAAGTGTTATATAAATTACCCGTAGGCAGTCATCTCTCAATACCAGAGGCAAGTGTCACATAATTCACCCGAAGGCCACCTCCTTAGTACAATACCAATCTCGTATATACATCATTTCACAATGATTATATGCTCTATACAACACACATCACAAAGCTATGCAATCATGCATAGACTATGGGAGTAACCACATTTCCCATATTTCTATTACCAACTCATATTCATATTATATACTTGCCACATTACAAACCCTTCCACACTCATCAAATACATTACAAAAAACATCATCGTTTCTTTAACTTTCTTAATCAACATGTTATAATTATAGTCACTCTAAAAAATTTTACATGATACTAATTTAAAGGGAAAATCATCAATTCTTTAAAGTATACCAACACACACAATTATACCAAACATGGAAATTCAAATAAAGAGTTAGAAAAACATGTACTAATCATGATTATGCTTTAAAGGCACTGCAATTCCTTCTCCAATTCTTATTTCCACTAAACCCCTAATAATCTTCTTTAGGGATTTCTTGTCCTACACATACACATAATCCAATGATAAACAATATTATTCTTTTAAAATTACTTACATGTTCATTATATATAAAATTACCATTATTTATGAACTTTCTACCAAAATCTCAACAAACCTTATTTTCACCCTTTTCTACTTTGTTTAAACTACATCCTACCTAATTCATCCAACATTTAACTATAAAATCATTTCTTACATATCAAACAACAGCAAATTATCTCAATTCAATAATTACAAGCATTTTTTTTCCAAAAACCCTAATTTCACATACTTGCTACCTTATTTAAACTTCAACATTTCAAATTCATTTCTATCTTTCTACCATAGAATCATCACTTACATATCAATATAACATCATTACAAACTATTTTATAAATTATTGAAATCTCCTATAAAAAGTTAAATTTCACATAACTTGTCCATAACCCTAAATTTATCACATTTGCACAAACTTGGCCATAATCAGTTTCTAACCATAAAATCATTATATATATATATATATATATATATATTAAAACAACACTAAATCCATCCATTATCACAATTATAAACATCTAAATTAAAATCCCAATTTACACATATTTATCCCATAACCCTAATTTCACCAACTTAGTTCATTTCAAATAACTAACCAACAATTCATCACATACTCACCTTATCCACTCTAATTCTATCAATTTAATAATTTTTAATTAACTTTCTCTCTCAAGATATTCAAAATATAATATTAAAATAGAGAAAAACAAAGCTTAGAACATGTTTACTTACTTGATTTTCTTTCACAAATTCCTTAATTCCTTTGATTTCTTTGGAAAATTTGATGTGGATGATGGAAGAAGAATTTCTTTCTCTCTTGGCTATGGCGGATGAATTCTTGAAGAAAAGAAGAAGATGAGATTTTATTTTGGCCTTATTTTCTTCTTTTGTTTCTAACCACGTGTGTATATATATATTTTTAATTTATTTATTTAAAATTTCTAATTTTCTTCTTCCACTCAAAATTAATTTAATTTTAAATTATTTAATTAATTTCCAAATTTTTCCTTCATTGTTCACTATCCAAAAATTATTTTAATTTAGAATTTATTTATTTATTTATTTCTCATCTTCTATCTATAAATATATAATAATTAATTAATTTAAATAATTCCAACCAATTAACTTATTTCCTTCTTTGACTATCTTTTTCTTTTATTAATTATTTATTTTTTTCAATCTTCCATCCATAAATACACATGTATATATCTTTTATATTTTAGGTATATGTAAATATCATTTATATTTAATATATACTTTACATAACTAATATATATATATATATATATATACTTTATTTGTACATTATGTGTACCATATATGCATATCTTGTATATCTTAGATGTATAATATGTCTTCAACATATACCATAAGTATATGTTAGTTATATATCATGTATATACTATATATCTTTTGTATATGCATTAGGTACATACTCACATATATATCTATAAACACTTTAATTAATCACCAAATACTTATTTAATTTAACTAAAATCGCGGATATTACAGAGATGGTGAGGGTTATGGGTTGGATAAGGAAAAGGAAGAAAGTAAAATTCAATTTGCCTTCATTCTTCTTTTTTTTTTAGTATTTAAGGTTTTATATTATGTGATGCTCACACCGAAATTTTGGTACACTTATTTTCTTTAATTATTTCTAAATCCAACTTTTAATTTCATAAAACCATAAAATTAATTTTTTTTAATTAATTTAAAGCTCTATATTCCATATCTCTCATCTCAATTTCAGTAAAAATTCAATTCTAAGGTCATAAGGGCATTTCTGTAAAATTTTACCGCTTAAAGATTCTTTTTCAAAAATAATGATTTTGTTCATACCCGAATTTAACTTTTAGCTTTTTAAGGCTTAAACAACCTCATTTTTTCATCTATTCCAATATCTATATAATTCAGAAAATCACTGCTTTTACTCTTACTTACTAATTTTTGGACTTATCACCTGGATTCCTTATTTTGTGAGGATAACCGAACCGCCAACCTCACTTTTTAGAGCTTTGACCCTCTCATAGAGTAGACTTTTCTTGTGCGCCCTTGGGCTCAAGGTATATTACTTGGGTGAGAGAAGTCATGCGCTAGCACTACACGAAGGATTGAGTTGTGCATGCATTCCCTCCAATTGATATGTAGGATGGAATGATGATTCGTGGTGGTGATGCTCTCTTTGTTGGATTATCTACTTAGCAGTTTACCATCCTAGATCTGGATTATGATGCATTCTGCAGGGCTTCTTTCATGCCTCAGGAGGTTAGACCAAGTCGAACCCCTTCTTCTATGTGATCCCCTCCTACTATTCAGACCCCTTATGCTGAGCCACATTCTGCTAGTACATCTGCAGCACCTCATACTGCCCCTACACTGGCTAATACTAATCTGGGAATGATGCCTTTTGAGTACCGCTTGGACCCCAATATCACATATGTTACCCATACTGGCTTCGAATTTAGGGACTATATCGATCCAGATAGACCCACTTCTCATCTTTGGGAGGAACATGTTGTGGTAACTCTTTTGACTATTTTATCTTTATTTCACCATTTTCTATATGTCTTTCTGCAAACCTTACTTATTTTTCACATCGGGTATTGTTTCGGGTGATTGGGCCGACATATCTACACCATGGCTCATTGATTGTGATTTGGCTTGAACATCATGGCTCATTGCTTCCCTTAGCTACTGCTGAAGATCAAATCAAATCCTTAGAGGAACCTGCCAAAGTTGTTGAGCCGAGGAGGAGGAAGGACCACCACCTCTGATGTTTTTCTTTGATTCTCTGCATTAGTTAGGATTGAAAATGCAATGCATATGATGTTTAGACAATGATTTGTTTTGTTATCTTTATCATCTTTAGCTTTTAATCGCATATTTTTTCCAAATTATTTTATATTTATGGTTATTTTATTTATAATTATTTAAGCACTTTTACATTTTACATTTTACAATTAATTTAAATGCATTTTTTATTTACGAAAATTTGTTTCAATAACCTTTATATTTACAAACATTAATTTACAATTACTATTATTTTATTATTATTATTTTATAATTACTTATTATTATTATTTATTTATTATTATTTTCTATTATACATTTTTACACATTATTTAAAAAAATAAAAAGGTAAGACAAAGAAAAACAAAAATTGAAAAAAACAAAAATAGGGTCGGGGAAGATGTTGTACCTGCCCCAACAGTGTCAGGCGATAACTGCCCAAAATGTACCGCAACACACTAGTTCTTCCAAAATGCCTATAAATATGCTTGTCAGTTAGAAAATCAATTTATCCTTATTTTTTTAGTACTTCCTGTAATATCCCAAAGTATACCCTAAAATTTTTGGAATATTTATTGTTGTATTTGGATTAAATGTATATGCTTAAGTGAAAAGAGAAATGAGGTAAGGGAAGAGTGTATATGTTGTATATATAGTGATATATACAACATATACAAGTCAAAGAAATAGAAGTCAAAGAAGATTAATTAATTATTTTAAATTAATTAAAATAATTAAATGGAAATTGAATTAGTGAGTGGATGAAGATATTTGATTATTTTAATATTTAATTGTTTGGTGGAGGTTTAAAGAGAGATTGAGTGGTTAAGTGAAGAGGGAGAGTTGACTTTGCTCTTGTCATTCATTCTTCTTCTTCTTCTTCTTTCTTTGTTGTTGACCGACCCTCACCATAGCAAGAGAGGAAGAGAGTTTTTGATTTTCCAAACTCAAGATTGAAGGATGTTTCAAGTGATCAAGTTGGAATTCTAAGGGTTTTCATCACTTGTGGTAAGCTTTCCACTTGATTCCCTTGTTTTCTTTTAAGTTTGTGCTGTGGGTTTGGTGTTTGATTGTTGATGGTATGAGTATGTTTGATTGTGGTGTATTTGAGAGTGTTGGGTTTAATTGATTTTGATTTTGGGGTTGGATTGAAGAGAAGGAGTTAGGTTTGGTGTTGGGAGAGTAAGAGTTGTGTTTATGTAATGGTTGTGAATTGGTGATTGATGTATGTTTTGAATTGTTTTGGTGTTTTTGCAAGTTATTATGGTTTATGGGTGTGCTTAGTTAAGTTTGTTTGAAGTGGATAATGGTGGAAGAAAGTGGGTTGTTGGATGCAGTGTTGATGTTGCCGGAATCTGCATTTTTGGCCTGACACGCCCATGAGCACGGCCAGGTCTTTAGGCGTGTCAATTGTTCTGTGTTCTTGGATGAGTGACACGACCAGTGACACGCCCATGTCACTGAGCGTGTCACAGCTTCTGTATTGTAGTAGCATTTACACGTCCATAGACACACCCATGTCACTGAGAGTGTCATAGCTACTGTGTTAAGGGGGGATTGACACGGCCAGTGACACGCCCATGTCATTGAGCGTGTCAAAGCTTCTGTGTTGTGAGTTTAGGGCACAATCAGGAGCACGCTCGTGTTGTTGAGCGTGTCATGTGTAGAGTTACCCTAGTTGATTCTTAACCTTATTATCTCATGTGTATCTCTAAGTGAGTGTGTATGATCACCTTTGGTTTAGATTTTGAAGAGAGTTGAGTTGCCATAATCCAAGTGTTGAAGGATTCTTGGAAGAGGAGTTTGGTGTTGTATGAGGTGCACTTGAGGTAAGTACAAACCCTACATTATTGCATATATTTATATGACTTTGGGACTTAACATATTTAGTTGTAAATGTGTTAAGTAATCTATTATATTGTTGATACATTTGATTAATGCTATGAATTGCATAATGTGAAAGATATGATTATCATTTAAATTATATGTACAATGCAATTGGTTGTGTATACCCTAATGATGAGATGTGGATGAGATGTGAAGCCATTGTTGTTGGCTATAATGATGCAAATGAAATAATTGGGGCATGGTTGCCTAAATGATTATGAGGAAATGAGAATGGAATTTATAATGAAATAATAAAAGAATTGTGTGTCTAATGTGTTATTCACTTTTCAGAGTTTTGTTGTTGGTGGCATGCCTAATAGTAACAATCTCTTGAAGCTGGGTTGGGCTTGATCCTTGAAGCCAAGTTGGGTTGAAGTTTAGCATGCTTAACTCCCCTTGAAGCTTTGTTGGGTCTAGTTCTTGAAGCCTAGTTGAGATGTTACAACCCTTGAAGCTAGGTTGGGTTGGTTCTTGAAGCCAAGTTGGGTTGATGCTTAGCATGCTTTGCTCCCCTTGAAGCTTGTTGAGCCTAATCCTTGAAGCCTAGTTGGGATAATGATAAATGTGATAATTAAACCAAAACATTAACTCTGAAAGTTGAATGGCATATTAGTTTCTTTTGGGCCCATGCTTGTCATTGTTTAAATATGAATCATAAATGGTGAATTAAATGAATTATAAGAGTTAATGTAAGGTTTTGAAATATGATATTCTTATGTATTGTTTATTATATATGAATGTGTGACATTAGCATTACATTAAAGCATATTGTTATTGTGGGTTGTACCACTAAGCCGTTGGCTTAGCGCGATTGTGGTTCGTCGCGCAGGTGACAGGGTAGAACCGGAGAGTTCAGCTAGACCAAGTCGAGTCTAGACTTTGAAGAGTTGATTGTGGGCTTAAAGATCAGAGATGAACTGCCAAACATGTATAAACTTTATATTTTGTAAAAATTGATTTTGATGTATATGTATTTGTAAATACCGCTACATTTTCCGCTGCGTATCAAATAAAAGTTTTATCTATTGTACTTTATAATATAATTTGAATGTTTTAAGTTTTCTTATAATGTTGTTAAATTGAAAGATTGGTTTATTTAATATAAACCGTGACACTCCTGTATTCGGTATACATATATTACAGATGTAGTAGTGTGTAGTGTGTGTATATGGGATATAGGGGTGTTACAATTGTTTTGGTATCAGAGCCTAGGTTTGAGATTCTCAACCTAGGTCAATTGTAAGAAAAAGAAAATTTTGATTTTTAAAATATTGTTTTTAAATAAGATACATGTTTTGGTATTGGCAGTCTCTGATCTTTGATGAGGTATATTCTGCTATGTTTGCAGATATAGGTAGTGATGGCGTCTCAGTAACGTCAGTCAATAGAAGGTAGTGCTGAGAGTGTAGCTCCTGAAGAGGGTAGAGATGGAGCTAGGGTTAAGAGAGTTGGAGAGGCACCTGCTTCTGTGCCAGAGAGACCAGCTGCTGATGAGGTTCCACCAGTTTAGCTAAGACATGTGGTAGAATTATTGAGGCAAGCTCCAGTGCAGCCGCCACCGCCACCACAGCCGCAAGTGCCAGTGAGACATTATGATAAATTGAGAAAGTATGGGGCTGAGGATTTCTTTGGTACTACAGATCCTGCAATAGCTGAGCAGTGATTGGATAGAGTGCAGAGGGTATTTATTCAGTTGCAAGCTACTCCTGAAGAGAAATTTGATTATGCTAGATCCTTGTTGTAGAAAGATGCTTATGATTGGTGGAAGACAGTTCCACATGCCATGGATGATCCACCTAATTTGTCTTATGGTGATTTTCTGAGGGAGTTTGAGTAGAAATATACTCTGAGGGAGTATAAGGATGCCAAGAAGATGGAATTTCTGAATCTGAGACAAGATAACCGGACTGTGACAAAGTATGAGGTAGAGTTCATCCGGTTGAGTCACTATGCCGGTGGAATTATTTCAGATGAGATTGATCGGTGTAGGAGATTTGAGGAGGGATTGAGGCCCTCTATTATGTGTATTGTTGCTGGTTCTCGGTACCAAGACTTTTCTCAGTTAGTTGCCGCAGCTAGAAGTGTTGAGAGAGCACAGGGTATTGCAGCAGCTGCTACGAGGAGGAGACTAGAGTTAGGAGATCCCAGTTTGAGGCAGGGTCTTCATCTATGAAGAGAGGCCGAGGAATTTTTATTCCGAGAGTCAGTACGAGCCTGAGGCAGTCGAGTAGATCAGTTCAGTATCAGAGGCAGAGATCAAGACCTACAGTTTCTGTAGCGAGTGCTCCGACTCCAGTGGTTCAGAGATCTATTCCACCTACATATGTTCATTGTGGTAGGATCAGGAGTATGTTTTAGATGTGGGTCACCAGCTCACTTTATCAAAGATTGCCCTGAGCTACAGGAGGATAGACAAACTGATACTACAGCTTCTCGACCTAGTGTTAGCAGAGGTGGTCGAGGAGGCAGAGATTTCAGTAGAGGTGGTCGACCTAGGATCAATCAGAGAGGAGGTTCTACATCCGGAGGTAGTAGGCCAGATGAGGCTGGGTCTTCTCAGCGAGTGTATGTGATGCAGAGGCAGTCGGATGCTTCAGCAGTCATTGCGGGTACATTTTCTTTATTTAGCATTTCAATTCTTGCTTTGATTGATCCAGGATCTACTCATTCATACATAAGTGCATCTATTTTGCCTGTGTCTGAATTACATTCAGAGTCCTTAGGATTTGATGTCTTGGTGACAAATCCTTTAGGGCATAGTGTGGTAGTTAGCAAGGTGCATCATGATTGTTCAGTTGTGGTGCAAGGTGAGGAGTTTTTGGGTGATTTGATTGAAATGCCTTTTAAGGAATATGATTTGATCTTAGGCATGGATTGGTTGTCTAAGCATGGAGTTGTGGTAGACTGTCAAAAGAAGTGTGTTTCCTTGAGAACCGGTGATGATAGAAGTGTGATGGTATCTGGTGAGCAGAGACAACTTGCATCCTTGTTTGTGTCAGCTGTTGCAGCTAGGAAGTTGATTAGAAAAGGGTGTGATGCTTATCTTACTCATGTTGTGGATACCAGAATAGTGGGTTCTCAGCTTGATAGTATACCCACAGTTGCTGAATTTCTAGATGTTTTTACGGAGGAGTTGCCAGGGTTACCCCCTGAGAGAGATGTTGAGTTTGGTATCGATTTGTTGCATGGTACCACTCCCATCTCTATTACTCCTTATCGAATGGCACCTGCTGAGTTGAGAGAGTTGAAGGTGCAGTTGCAGGAGTTGTTTGATAAAGGGTTGTTCGACCTAGTGTTTCTCCGTGGGGAGCTCCTGTTTTATTTGTAAAGAAGAAAGATGGTACTTTGAGGTTGTGCATCGATTATAGGCAATTGAATAAGGTGACTATTAAGAATAAGTATCATTTGCCTTGGATAGATAATCTCTTTGATCAATTGAAGGGAGCAGCATGTTTTCCAAGATTGATCTAAGATCAGGGTACCATCAGTTGAGAGTCAAAGCTGAAGATGTTCCTAAAACAGTTTTTCGCACAAGGTATGGGCATTATGAGTTTTTAGTGATGCCTTTTGGGTTTATGAATGCACCTGCAGCTTTCATGGATTTGATGAATAGGGAGTTTAGGCCCTATCTAGATCAATTTGTGGTGGTCTTCATTGATGATATTTTGGTGTACTCACGTAATAAGGAGGATCGTGACAAGCATCTACGGATTGTATTGCAGACCTTGAAAGAGAAGCAATTATATGCTAAGTTGTCGAAGTGTGAGTTTTGGCTTGATCAAGTGACTTTTCTGGGTCATATAGTTTCAGCAGATGGTATAAGAGTTGATCCGAGTAAAGTTGAGGCTATTTTGAATTGGAGTCCACCGAAGTCTGTGACTGAAATCAGAAGTTTTCTAGGTTTGGCAGGCTATTATTGACGCTTTGTGAAAGGTTTTTCTTTGATAGCTACTCCACTCACTAGATTACTTCGAAAAGGAGTTAGATTTGTGTAGACGGATCAGTGTCAATCTAGTTTTGAGTAGTTGAAGGAGATGTTGACTCAAGCTCCTGTTCTTACCTTGCCTGTAGAAGATAAACCATATGTGATTTACAGTGATGCTTCACATAATGGTTTAGGTTGTGTTTTGATGCAAGAGGGTAGAGTCATAGCTTATGCTTCTCGGCAGTTGAAGCCGCATGAGCTTAATTATCCGACGCATGATTTGGAGTTGGCAACTATAGTTTTTGCTTTGAAGATTTGGCGACATTATTTATATGGAGAGAAGTGTTTTATCTATACAGATCATAAGAGTTTGAAATATTTGGGTGTTCAGAGGGAGCTTAATCTTCGGCAAAGACGATGGTTGGAGCTGATTAAAGATTATGACTGTTTGATTGATTATCATCCTGGTAAGGCAAATGTTGTTGCGGATGCCTTGAGTCGGAAGTCTTTGGCAGGCTTGACTGTTTATTCGCTCTCGTTGCTTGTTGAGTTGAGAGCGTTGCATGCTAGTTTTGAATCATGTGATGATGGTGTGTTGTTAGGTTAGTTGCATTTGAGACCGATGTTGTTGGATCAGATTAAAGAGACTCAATTGGCTGATGAGAAAATTCAGAAAGTTGTGTCAGATTGCCAAAATGGAGAGAGTAGAGATTTTCATGTGAGAAGTGATGGTAGCCTTTGGTTCAAGGATAGATTGTGTGTTCCTGATGATGTTAGTTTAAGAAAGATTATTGTGGAAGAAGCACATCAATCAGTTTTTGCTATGCACCCTGGGAGTACTAAAATGTATCATGATTTGAAGCAACATTATTGGTGGTCAGGTATGAAGAGAGATATAGCGGAATTTGTATCCAAGTGTCTCACTTGTCAGAGGGTGAAAGCTGAGCATCAAGTTCCTACAGGGTTGCTTCAACCTTTATCAGTACCTGAATGGAAATGGGAGCGTGTGACAATGGATTTTGTGTCTGGTTTGCCGTTGACTCAGAAGAAGCATGATGCTATCTGGGTGATTGTTGATCGGTTGACGAAGACAGCTCATTTTCTTCCAGTTAGAATGGATTATTCTCTTGAGAAGTTGGCTGAGCTGTATATCAGTGAGATAGTGAAGTTGCATGGAGTTCCAATTTCTTTAGTGTCCGATCGAGATCCTCGGTTTACTTCAAGGTTTTGGAAAAGTTTACATGGTGCTTTGGGTTCTCGATTGCACTTTAGCATTGCTTTTCATCCGCAGATAGATGGGCAGACAGAGAGAGTGATATAGATTTTAGAGGACATGTTGAGAAGCTATGTCATTGATTTCTCTGGAAGTTGGGACAGATTTTTGCCATTAATGGAAATTGCTTATAACAATAGTTATCAGTCTAGTATTAAAATGGCACCTTATGAGGCATTGTATGGTAGAAGATGCAGAACGCCTCTATGTTGGAATGAAGTTGGAGAAGGCAAATTGGTTGGTCCTGATTTGATTAAAGAAACGGAAGAGAAAGTGAAGATAATTCGGGATCTATTGAAAGCAGCTTCAGATCGGCAGAAATCTTATTCAATTTGAAGAGGAGAGACATAGAGTTTGATGTTGGAGATAAAGTTTTTCTGAAAGTGTCTCCTTGGAAGAAGATTTTGAGATTTGGCAGAAAAGGGAAGCTAAGTCCTCGTTTTATTGGACCTTATGAAGTATTAGAAAGAGTTGGACCAGTTGCTTATCGACTCGCTTTGCCGCCTGAGTTGGATAGAATTCATAATGTCTTCCATGTTTCTATGCTGCGGAGGTACAGATCAGATCCATCTCATGTTTTGTCGATTGAATCTATTGAAGTGAGTCCGGATCTGACTTTTAAAGAAGAACCAGTTGCTATTTTGGCACATAAAGTGAAAGAGTTAAGAAATAAGAAAGTGCCACTTGTGAAGGTTCTTTGGAAGAATCATGCAAAGGAAGAATCAACTTGGGAGAATGAGCAAGCAATGCGAGATCAGTATCCTCAACTGTTTCAGACTTGAGATCAGGTAATTTCGAGGATGAAATTTTTTTTAGAGGGGGAGAATTGTAATATCCCAAAGTATACCCTAAAAGTTTTGGAATATTTATTGTTGTATTTGGATTAAATGTATATGCTTAAGTGAAAAGAGAAATGAGGTAAGGGAAGAGTGTATATGTTGTATATACAGTGATATATATAACATATACAAGTCAAAGAAATAGAAGTCAAAGAAGATTGATTAATTATTTTAAATTAATTAAATGGAAATTGAATTAGTGAGTGGAGGAAGATATTTGATTATTTTAATATTTAATTGCTTGGTGGAGGTTTAAAGAGAGATTGAGTGGTTAAGTGAAGAGGGAGAGTTGACTTTGCTCTTTGCCATTCATTCATTCTTCTTCTTCTTCTTCTTTCTTTGTTGTTGGCCGACCCTCACCATAGCAAGAGAGGAAGAGAGTTTTTGATTTTCCAAACGCAAGATTGAAGGATGTTTCAAGTGATCAAGTTGGAATTCTAAGGGTTTTCATCACTTGTGGTAAGTTTTCCACTTGATTCCCTTGTTTCTTTTAAGTTTGTGTTGTGGGTTTGGTGTTTGATTATTGATGGTATGAGTCTGTTTGATTGTGGTGTGTTTAAGAGTGCTGGGTTTAATTGATTTTGATTTTGGGGTTGGATTGAAGAGAAGGAGTTAGGTTTGGTGTTGGGAGAGTAAGAGTTGTGTTTATGTAATGGTTGTGAATTGGTGATTGATGTATGTTTTGAATTGTTTTGGTGTTTTTGCAAGTTATTATGGTTTATGGGTGTGCTTAGTTAAGTTTGTTTGAAGTGGATAATGGTGGAAGAAAGTGGGTTGTTGGATGCAGTGTTGATGTTGCCGGAATCTGCATTTTTGGCCTGACACGCCCATGAGCACGGCCAGGTCTTTAGGCGTGTCAATTTTTCTGTGTTCTTGGATGAGTGACACGACCAATGACACGCCCATATCACTGAGCGTGTCACAGCTTCTGTGTTGTAGTAGCATTTACACGTCCAGTGATTGTGTCATAGCTACTGTGTTGAGGGAGGATTGACACGGCCAGTGACACGCCCATGTCATTGAGCGTGTCAAAGCTTCTGTGTTGTGAGTTTAGGGCACGATCAGGAACACGCCCGTGTTGTTGAGCGTGTCATGTGTAGAGTTAGCCCTAGTTGATTCTTAACCTTATTATCTCATGTGTATCTCTAAGTGAATGTGTATGATCACCTTTGGTTTAGATTTTGAAGAGAGTTGAGTTGCCATAATCCAAGTGTTGAAGGATTCTTGGAAGAGAAGTTTGGTGTTGTGTGAGGTGCACTTGAGGTAAGTACAAACCCTACATTATTGCATACATTTATATGACTTTGGGACTTAACACATTTGGTTGTAAATGTGTTAAGTAATCTATTATATTGTTGATACATTTGATTAATGCTATGAATTGCATAATGTGAAAGATATGATTATCATTTAAATTATATGTACAATGCAATTGGTTGTGTATACCCTAATGATGAGATATGGATGAGATGTGAAGCCATTGTTGTTGGCTATAATGATGCAAATGAAATAATTGGGGCATGGTTGCCTAAATGATTATGAGGAAATGAGAATGGAATTTATAATGAAATAATAAAAGAATTGTGTGTCTAATGTGTTATTCACTTTTCAGAGTTTTGTTGTTGGTGGCATGCCTAATAGTAACAATCTCTTGAAGCTGGGTTGGGCTTGATCCTTGAAGCCAAGTTGGGTTGAAGTTTAGCATGCTTAACTCCCCTTGAAGCTTGGTTGGGTCTAGTTCTTGAAGCCTAGTTGAGATGTTACAACCCTTGAAGCTAGGTTGGGTTGGTTCTTGAAGCCAAGTTGGGTTGATGCTTAGCATGCTTTGCTCCCCTTGAAGCTTGGTTGAGCCTAATCCTTGAAGCCTAGTTGGGATAATGATAAATGTGATAATTAAACCAAAACATTAACTCTGAAAGTTGAATGGCATATTAGTTTCTTTTGAGCCCATGCTTGTCGTTGTTTAAATATGAATCATAAATGGTGAATTAAATGAATTATAAGAGTTAATGTAAGGTTTTGAAATATGATATTCTTATGTATTGTTTATTATATATGAATGTGTGACATTAGCATTACATTAAAGCATATTGTTATTGTGGGTTGTACCACTAAGCTGTTGGCTTAGCGCGATTGTGGTTCGTCGCGCAGGTGACAGGGTAGAACCGGAGAGTTCAGCTAGACCGAGTCGAGTCTAGACTTTGAAGAGTTGATTGTGGGCTTAAAGATCGGAGACGAACTTCCAAGCATGTATAAACTTTATGTTTTGTAAAAATTGATTTTGATGTATATGTATTTGTAAATACCGCTACATTTTCCGCTGCATATCAAATAAACGTTTTATCTATTGTACTTTATAATATAATTTGAATGTTTTAAGTTTTCTTATAATGTTGTTAAATTGAAAGATTGGTTTATTTAATATAAACCGTGACACTTCTATATTCAGTATACGTATATTACAGATGTAGTAGTGTGTAGTGTGCGTATATGGGATATAGGGGTGTTACACTTCCTTAGTGCTTGCTTATGCTAGACTGAGATTTTCTTTGAGCTTGCCTCAATTTTTGAGACTCAACTGCTCATGTTTTTAGGTTTAAGGCTAGTATGGAAGAACTTTGCCTCACATTTAAGGAGTTCAATGCTTTTTTGGTAAGTGATCTAGATGCACTTCCAGCAATGCTAATGACTCAGGCCGGGTATTTTAGGAGGTTTTAGCGGTTCTTCTCTTTGAATGAAGAGCAGGCCAGCATTATAGTGATGGATGATAGGGTTAATTTGCTTACGATAGTTGAGAAATTTATCAAATTGGATGATGTAGGTGATGTAGAGAGGAGAAAATTAAAGCTTAAGGCTTTAGCTTTCTTTATGATAGCTGGGATTTTATTTTCTGATGACCTAAGATGGAGAGATATTAGGGTTGTCTGTTCGGTGGCTCGGATGGGGGATTGATGCACAATTGCTGGGATTGTACTGGCTAAGACCTTAATGAGCTTAGATAGTACATTTAGAGTGGATGGGAGATGGTATGTGGCCCTAGTGATACTCCAGATAAATCTTTTATCAAATTTTTCCCTTTCTATTCAAGTAATCTTGCTAGCATTCTTCTAAACATGTGTGCCTTAAGGATCACCTTCAAATTGTAAGACCCTCAAAGAGGCTTTCTAATTTCTCACTTCACTATCGGGCTCAGAAGATTGATGTTAGGTTTAGCTCAGAGTTGAAATGGACAAGATGGTTATTTGATCTGAGTTCTGAGAACATTATATAGTATTGTCGATGGTATGGGATCAAGAGCTTCATGGTTTGAAACTCTAGTTATAAAGTAGTGTGCTTGATGGGGTTTAGCATAAGCACATTCTATTAGGGTACCAGGGTTATGAGATAGATGGAACACACTTAGGGGGTACCACCAAACAGGGCCGTCTATCCTTCTTTTCTGATTATTTAGGCAGTTTCCATGGCTATCATGGCAGGTTGGACATAGTCTTATCATGTTGTGAAGCTTGGCTTCAGTACTGACGGACCAGGGAGTATGAGGACTCATTAATTAATAATCTATTGCCTGATGAGAAGAAGCGATGAGTTATCCTACTGACTAAACCAGATGAAAATAACACAAAGGCTGTAGGGACCACTTTTGGAGGTAACTCACATGCTGGACAAAAGAGGAAGACTTGAGACTGATTAATTATTAGGATTCCACTTTAGTCATTCCATGTTATTAGTTTTTTTTCTTTAGTTATAATAAACCAAAATAAAAAATGAGATTTACTGATTGATTTGCCTTCTAATTTATTTACATTGGTTTACACAAACATTATTTATTACTTATTTCTTCTTCTTCTTTTTTAGCTCTAATTGTTTACCCGAGTCGCCCATATGGGTTTTTGTCTTGATAAGCTGTGCTAACTTTTGGCCTAAGCCACCCTTTCGAGTTTTTAACTTAGTGAGCTTTTAAAAAAAACTTGGCACCAATATTTTGGGGAAATGGATTTTTATTAATGATTTGGACTAAACCCAAAGGGCTGCCTACGTATCTCTCTTACATTAATTGAACAAAATAGCATAGTCCATTTCTTTTAGGAAAATTAGGTCCACGTAGTTCTAGTACAATGCAATTGTATATAATATCTCTTAAGCTAATCGAGGTTGGTTGGACTCGCAAATTCTATATCATTTAAGTCTACCAGGATTGCACCTCCACCTGATAGGATCTTTCTTAGTAGGTAAGGCCCAATCCAATTTAGACTAAATTTCCCTCTAGGATCATAAACTTGAGCTATGATTTCTTTTAAAACTAGAATTCCTTCTTACAAACCTCGTTCTTTGATTTTTTTTTTTTTTTGTTGAAATGCCTTAACAGATTCTACTGAACCCAGCATTTTAAAAAGGGCATCCATCCTCTTTTCCTTAATAGCATTTAGTTGCTCATGATACCCTCTTATCCACTTTTTTTCAGTCAGCTGGCATTCTTGCATGACCTGACCTGACTGTTCTTCGATGAACAACCTCCACACCAAAAACTAAAGAATATGGGGTTGCCCCAGTCAGTGTCCAAATAGAAGTATGGTATCCCCAAAGTGCAAAAGGCAGTTGCTCATGCCAATCTTTGTGATTAGTGATCATTTTCTATAGGATATTCTTAATAGTCTTATTGGTAGCTTCCACAGCTCCATTAGTATAAAGCTTGTAAGGTAAGGATCATTGGTGTTTTATCTTATGCTTTTCCAATAAAGAGACTATTTCTTTCTGAAAATGGGACCCATTGTCTAAAATGATTTCAAACAAAACTCTAAATAAACATAGCATATTGGTTTGGATAACATGGGCGACCCTTTTCTAGTTGAGAACTCTAAAAGATGTTGCTTCAATCCATTTGGAGAAGTAATCAATTGCTATAAAGATATATTCATACCCTTTAGTGGACTTTCGGCTGATCTTGCCTACAAAATCCATTCCCAATGATACAAAGGGCAAAGGTGTAGCAATTAGCTACAATGGCAATGGTGGTTGATGCCTCCTCTTTGTATAAATTTGGCAGTTATAGCATTCCTTTACAAAAGTGGCACAGTCCTTATGTAAGGTCAACCAGTAATACCCCAACTTCATGATTTGTTTTGCCAGGAATTCACCCCCCATGTGTGGTCCAGATTCTCCCCCCATAAACCTCCTCTATTACTTATTTAGCCTCCATTTCTGTAAGGCGTCTTAAATGGATATTATCCCATGCACGCTGGTATAGTACATCATCATTTAAGATGAAGTGAGTAGCCAAATCTCTCAAGGTTTTCCTGTCAGCCTTTGTTGTCCATTTGGATATTCACCTTCTTTGATAAATATGAGGATATCCCAATACCAAGGCTTATCATTTTCTTCTTCTTGAATGTTCATGCAAAAGACTAGCCTTTGTTGTAGCTCAATTATAATATGCTTGACCAATGTATAGTTGTCCATGTCTATCATTAACGCTAAGGTTGCCAAGGTATCGGCAAACTGATTTCTTTCCCTCGGCAAATAATGGAATGAAAGTTCTTGAAACTATTGCGCCAAATCATCAAGGTGCTTATAGTAAGTAACCAAGTATTCTTTAATTTTCCATTTTCCCAATTCCTAAGACACTATCAAAGCTAAATCCATATATACTTTCAGGTAAGCAATACCAAGTTTCAAAGCAGCATCAAGGCCTATGATAGAAGCTTCATATTTTTCCTTGTTATTGGCAACCTCAAAGGTTAACTTGACTACAAGATGCAACTGCTTCCCGGAAGGAGAGACTAAAATTATGCCAACACCAAACCCTTTATTATTAGAGGTGCCATCAAAGTACATTTTCCAAGTATTAACTTCTACTTACCATAAAGCAATATTTGGGAACTCACGTTCTTCCATTTCATCAAAGACTGGTGTAGTTGCTAATTAATCTGCTATAACACTCCCCTTTATTGTCTTATGAGGGATATACTTGAGGTTAAAAGTAGCAAGAATAACCATCCAACAAGCCGTTCTACTATCCATAAAGTACTTAAGAGAGCTCCTCTCTACTTTGACATAGGTAGTATATGAGCTAAGGTAATGTTAGAGTTTACAATAGACCCAAACTAAGGCTAAGCAGAGATGCTCAATCCAGGTGTAATTGAGCTCATAGGCAAGCATCTGCTTACTTAGGTAATAAATGGCAAGCTCCTTTCTTGACTTTACTTGTTCTTATGCTAACGTTCCCCCCATTTCTTCAGCGGTCACTGATAAGTAAAATAAAAGAGGTTGGCCAAGCTAAGGTGGCTGTAAAACTAGAGGATTCAAGAGGTACTCTTTAATCTTTTCAAAGGCTTTATAACAATTTGGATTCCATTGTTTGGAGGCTCCCTTTCTTAGAAGTTTAAAGAAGGGACCATATATGTCTGTTAACTTCATTATAAATCTATTGATATATTGCAGACGTCCCAGAAATCCCCTAATTTCCTTCTCCATTCATGGGGGAGGCATATCTGCCCTAGATTTTAATGGGTCAACATCAATTTCTTTGCTACTCACTAGATAACCTAGAAATATAGCCGATGTTGCACTAAAAATGCACTTGTCAAGGTTAAGTTTGAGACTATACTGGTGGAGTCTAAGGGGGAATCGCCTTAGTACTTGCAATTGATCTTCTGTAAGTTTTGACTTTATGACCATATCATCTACAAATACCTTAAATTATTAGTGCATCATATCATGGAAAATTATAGTAGCCATTCCCTAATAGGTTGCCCCTGCATTTGTTAGCCTAAAAGTTATAACCCTGTAGCAGTAAATACCCCATTCTGTAATAAACCTAGTCTTGGCCTTGTCCTGGGAAGCTAATTGTGTCTGATTATGAGGCAATCCACCAGAAGATCAATATAAGGTAATTGAAAATTATCCTTGGAACACACTTTTATTGAGGTCTGTATGGTGCACAAACATTCTAACCTTTCCATTTTTCTTCTAAATAGGAGATATATTTACAACTTTATTGGATACATTTTGGCTTAATAAATCTGTTGGCCAATTATTTCTCCACCACTTCTTTGATTGAAAGGACTATTGAGATTTCAACCTTTAGAGTTTCTGCTTAACCGGCTTCATATGCTTATAAGTTGGAATTCTATACATTGTTATAGCTAGATCAATCCCATTCATGTCCTTTACCCCCCAAGTAAAACGGTCAAAGAACTCTATCAATAGAAAACCCTACTTATTATGGTAAGATGATGCAATGTATATGGCTCTTGGATTTTCTACGGTGCTAAGATTTATTGATTCTTTTTCTTCATCTATTTCATTTATTATTTTTTCATTGTTTGAGTCAAAAGAAGATAAAGGAGAGTAACCAAAAAAAGTAAAATCTTTATTGTAAATAAAATTTTCTGTTATAAACTGATAAAAAAAAGAGAAATTATAAGGAAATTTAGACTGAATCTCTTAGGATTGAGACTTTGAGGAAGACTCTGGTTGGGACTTAGATTTTAGCTGGAACTCTGCTACTGGCTTTATTTGAGAACTTAAATAAAAACTTAATTAGGAATCTGACTCTATCTGGGAATCTAACTCTGTGGACTCTAACTGAGAATCTGACTCAGTGGAATCCTAATCGACTGGGCTTCACTTGGGATGACACTAACTTTCTATCTCACCATTATTCTCACAAGACCAATTTGGTGGGTAGGGCAGGGGTGGCTAGCTTCTTTGGCTGGACAGCGAAAGGGATGATATCTCCAACATCGTTCAAGTCTTAGATATTGTGCTTCAAACTGAAGCACATATCCATCTTGTGCCCATTTCTCTAGTGGTAGGCACAATATTCATTCTCCTTATATCCTTTTGGTAGAGGATGTGAGGGGGGACTAGTTTTAGGGGTGTGATCAATTGAGCCTCCATTGTGTCATCAACTCCTTCTTCCTTTTATCTCTGACCTTAGTACTATTCTTTGGTGCCATTGGGCTATCCTTCACAAGCTCTTTTTGGTTCTAGTTTAGGCTTAATAGTGGACCAACAATTAGGATACTTTTGATGTTGGCTAGTTGGGTGCTCAAGGTGGTAAGGGGTCCAACATGTTCTCCCATCTTCTTGAAGAGTTCAATAATACACTCCTGTTAGATGGTAAGGGTAGCTTGGAAGTCCTCTTATTACTTCCTCAAGAGATTGGTGAGGTACGCCTACTAAGTAGCAAGAGCCATCTAGAAATTTTCTTCTTTCTTCTAAAAAATATCAATAAGAGTCGCCTAAAAACTTTCTTCTTGTTCTTGGATAAGAGCCTCAATTACAGGGTTAGGTTCAGTATGCCAGACCATTTATACCTGAAGAAGGTAAACATAAAGGGTTACAAAAAGAGCAAAGGGAGAGACTAAGTGTAAGTAAGTATGGGGCATACATAAATGGAATGGTCTATCAATGATGGACTTCTCCTAAAATGGATTGGCACTAATTATCTAGGCGAGTGTCTAAACTCTGAAAGAAGGTTCTAAAGGATGTCCTTACACGATTGGCAGAGGTAATGATAAGGTCATCTTCAATAGACATGTTATGGTTCCTAGAAGAAAAAAAAAGATAAGAATAGCAAGTATTTAGGCCACATGCAATTTAAAGATAATGGGCTGAGTGTTTTGGCTTTTGAAAAGGTTGGCAACATCTAAGCAAATGTAGGATCCATAAGTGCATAGGATTTTTTTTAAAAGAATTTTTGTACAAGGTAGGATACCCTAAATTCTATGTTTGTACAAGTCTTTTAGAAGCTTGAATGTAATTTACATGAATGCTTGGAAAAAAGATTTCATGTGACTATGTACGGAGGCTTTAACTACTATGGTACATACAACCTAGGGCTAGGTTCTAAGGTCATTACCTGAAAGATGAAGGGCAGTTCAGTCAATAAGGGTCTTGTCTCACTAGAGTAGTGATATACCTAGCCACATGTCAGATAAGAAATCTGGTGTGGGTCCAACAACACATGCATTCTCGTTACACCCTGAAAAAGATTCAGGGATTCATCATAGGTGGGATTACTTTTGCTATCCCCCATCATACCTAAGGAAAGTTGGCAGATAGATGCCACTTGCTATCCCAAGATTTAATCCAAAATAATCTAAGGGTAAAAGCAAAGATTAATGAATGAAAAAGTTCCAATTTAATAAAGGGCCAAGCTAGTTTTACTATAAGAAATGTTGAAGCCCATTAGTCCACTTAAAATGATTTTGGTTTGAAAAATAATTTATTTCTATTGGATTCGCTAGTTGTGAGGCCCTAGTATGAGCTTGCCTCTTAGCTCGATCGACAAAGGATGCAACTGGAGTACCGATGTGGGGCTAAGTCCCACAAAAAGTGCTAAGGTCACTCTGCCTTCATTGGCTATGCTTGGTTCAAATAAAATGGTTTTGAAAATGAGTCATCATTCAAATTTATTGTAGAAATAGGAAAAATATAAGAAAAACCCTAAATTAACTCCAATATTATCCCAAGGATAAAAAAAATCACTAGCCTTGAACCAAAAGATGGATTCAATCTATTAGGAATAAAAAAAGAACATTATTAAGAATGAAGTCTCGTGAGAGGGGTACTATGCCTATATGGCAAACCATTATCTTATGGTTGTTTGGAAGATGAACAAAGAAATTGGAGAATGGTTTACATTTAAAAAAGTAAGGAGTAGAACACACAATATGATCAGTAGCTCCAGAGTCCACAATCCAATTCTATCTTTGAGAGTTTGGGGTTATATAAGAAATATAGTCTTTACCCTTGTTTTTTGGTGTTATGCATATGAATGTTATTGAGATTTTGTTGACCTTAGAATTATTATGAGGATTAGTAGATTGTTGGAGAAGGTTCATGAGCTGAGTTATCTATTCTTGAGATGAAGAGTAACTAATTGTTGATAGACATTGGTGAAATATTCTTCAGATGAGACTTGGTTCCATATTCAACCAAGTCAGTTTTATTGCAAAAACAAATATCATCATTGGGATTCACTTCTTGTGTTTTTCCATTAATTTCTTTAACTCAATTATTATACCTTCTATGCTTTGGTTTAAAGCTAAGAGATTATTCATGTTTTTTTGTAACAAATACCTATAGTGTGGCTTGTATAGCCATAATGGATGCAAACTAGTCAAGAGCCTGAATTGTTCCCTATGCCATTGTAGCTTCTTTTGATATTGGGTTTCTATGTTGTTTCCTGTGTAGAAGGTCTTCTTTGAAAAAAGATTATGATTAATATCTTTTGTTTGCCATTATAATTGTTGTTACTGATCCCTCACTTTGTATAGAAAACATTTGGTTCAACAATCTTCCCTAGTGTTAAATTTGTTTGTATTTCATGTTACACAATAAGTAAAACACCTTTTTAATTCTAGTCATTGGTTCTATCAGCATTATTTGTGACTTGATTGTGGAGAAATTCTCATTCAAGCCCTTCAAGAAACATATTACCTAGTCATTTTCTCTTTGTTTCTTTACTATCTTTATTGCATCACGTGAACACTGAGGATTGCAACTGCACACGGGCACTAGTTTGAGGTTGGTTAGCTCATCCCAGATTACCCTTAATTGGGTGAAATAGTCAATTACTAAAAGTGAGTTTTGCTTGAATGTGTAATAACCTAATTTTTTTGAAATATATATGTTTTAAAATATACAAGTGAATGAAATAATAAAACAATAAAGTATAATATAATCATAAAATATATAAAATTATAACAAACTATTTAAAACTAAAGTTTATATTTAAAAAAGAGAGAGATAGAGTGAGAAAGACAAAAAAGACAAGAAAAAAGAAAAAGAAAAATATGTTTAAAATGCTAGGAATTAAACTTGGAGCAAGTGGAAAGGATGGCAAAGTATTTACCATTAGACTATGATTGATTTAATTGTTTCTTGAATAATATTTAAAGAATAAAATTGTATTTACTGCATATAAAAGGCCAACTAATCAAAACAATGCATTAATGGAGGAGAGATGAGAATTAATTAATGAGAGAGAAAGTTTAAGAAAGTGAGCGAGAGAGAGAGAAATATTAGTTTTGTTATTCCTTCGATCTATTGTTGTCTGGTGATCGACAACTGATACACACTGTCCCAATAGAACCATCATCGTTCGACGTGTAACACCCTTATACCCTACATACATATAATACATACACTTTGTATATGTAAAATACATATGTAGAATAAAAGAATGTCACCAACATTAGCAGTAGAAAAATTAATTAATTGTTACCAAAAACAAGTTAACCATTTAAAGATAAATTTAATAAGTAAATAAATATATAAAAATAATTAAGTGTTAAAATACAAATTTAAAAGAAAATCTCTAGGAAAATTCGTCAGGGTTTTATCTATAATTTCAACGTTACTCAACTCAACAAAACACAACCTGCAATTAAAAATTTTACTCCAAATTCTCAATTCAATTCAACTCAACCATTTCTCCAAAAACCATCAAAGATCCCTTAAATATACATATAATGTACTCTAAATATTTTTTTATAATACTTTGTTGAACATTAACTACATAACATTTTTACACAAGAACATAATGTTTGAAAACATAATAAGTTTAAACAAAAACATGTATTTACATGATATGCGAAATGACACCAAACACCCTGGTCTTGTGGCAAAAATCTCTAACTTCAAGTGCTACCCAAAATCTAGAACAGGTAAGGTCTATCGGGGCTCTGAGCCTCTACTTTGTCACCTATGTGATAAAGTTAATCGCACTAAGATACTAGCATAATAGTACATACTTTGATAATAATTATAATTCAAAACAATGCATCATGTGTTCCTTTATGATGTAAAATATAGTATGCCTCAATTCACACAAAAGTCACAAAAGCTCCTCAATCACATACATTGGGCCCAAGAGTCCCTATACAATATTTAAGTTTTAGAAATACTAATTTGGTCTATCGCGATATCAAAGATTTAAGTGTCATATCATACCGTCCTAAGGCGCATCCCTTATCGACACTAGGATTCTAAGTGCCATATCATACCACCCAAAGGTGCATCCTCTATTGACACCAGTGTGTCTAGCCCCAAATGCACATAAAATATCATCATATATCAATGGCATGCCAAATCGACAATACCTAATACAATTCTCTATAACAAGATATTATATAAGGTGAACATACTTCACACAAACATTATCACTTTTTTCGTAGTCATTTTACCAATTTTCACAATTCCCACAATTTTCAATCATATAACACATGGCTCTTGACCATATTCACAATGTGTCCTACTATCATATTATAAATGCATAAACACACTTTTATCTAATTGTACATAATCATATTATTAGTCATTCTACAATGGCTTAATATATTACATTTTATGCCTTTCATACACTTTTTCTTATAACAATGCACTTTATATATGAAAACCAATTTTAAAGTAACATAACACCTTCATTAATTCACAATGTGTTATGCCAAAACCAATATAATTAAAACAATAATTATGAAAGTATGTACTAACCTTTAAATATGACAAATTTAAGGCCAAACTCTCATTCTAATCTCCACTCCTATAAAAGTCCTTCCTCTCTTTAAATTGGCAATTTCTCCTTACTCAACTCCAAACCAAATTATAAGTGAAAATATACCATTAGCATCACAATTTTACCCATTTTACAGAATCAAACATCAATTACACAATGTCTCATTCAATTCCTAACAAAACCCTAATTTATCCCTTACTAAGTTCTTTAAACTTCAACATAACCAACTCATTTCTATCGTCCAATCATAAAATCATCATGTATACTTCAAAAAAAATATTAAATCAATCCATTTTAACAATTAGAAACACCTCCACCAAAAACCCTTTTTTTTCACATAACCAATCCTAAAACTCTAACTTCACCAAAAACCTACTCATATCCAACTTCCAACCATAAAATCATTATATACATATCAATATAACGTCAAAATAATTCATTTTAACAATTAATACTGCCTCCATCAATAATCCAAAATTCACACATTCAAAGATTTAAAGAAACTCATCTTAAAACTAAAGAAAACTTACCTATTTCTTGTTAATTCTTCAAAACTATCCTAATTTCTTTGAATTCTTTGTGAAATTTTGAGTATTTGAAGAGTAAAATCTTCCCTTGTTCTTCAATGGGGAAATTCATCCAATACTAGAAGCAAAGAGGAAGAAGAACATAAAAATTTAAAATTTCTTCTTTCTTAACCCCACATATATATATATATATATATATATATATTAAATAATTAATTAATTTAATTATTAAATAAGATATTTATCATCTTCCATCCAAAAATATTTTATTTTTTTGACTTTTACTTTTTGACTTTTTATTTTTTAGCAAAATTTATATTTTGTATATATCTTGTATATATATTAAATATGCATTATATATATTCTTCTTTCAACACCCTAATTACCCTTCATATTAAATATTTTATTGTATTTTAAAATTTTAAGAATCTTCAATTATCTCCTCCTTTAATAATTTCATCATCGAAATTACATATTATAGTAAACTAAACCATCCAAAATAAACACATCTCTGAACACCTTATAAAATAATCCACGCAATTATTACCACAAACTATCACCATCCTTACCCAAATAATCTCTACTCTTTCTCTTATAGATTTCCTTAATCATCTTCACAAATCCCTAAACTAATGCAAAGAATTCACAACTTCTAACAGCATCTTCAAATAATGAACATTCAACCATTGCATAAACAGTAATATTATCAGGTCAGAAGAATTTACCTTCATCTACTTCTGAGGTACTTTGTTCCCTTTGCATTATATAAACCCTCTATGAAGTTTTGGCCTCATCCTGCCTGCCTATTAATGCAGACTCCTCTCTCTGACTGAATCATGCCACTCTACCACCTCTGTTGCTACCTCTATTACTTTTATCCCCTCTACCACTAGGGCTGGACACAGCACTCTCTATTGTCTAGCCTCTAGTGGCTCTAGGTAATCGTTAATATAATGATCTTGAGATCCATACCTATAACAACCTCTGAAACCAACTCTCCAATAAATACCTATATATACTCTACCACACTGGGTGCAAGTAGGTGGAATGAATCTCTAAAAAGGAAGGGGCAGAGGTACTAGTTACCAATGTTGTAGGCCCCTGCCTCAGTTGAACATGTCTAATAGCCTGCTTCTGACTCTCACTAAAACTCTATGAAAGATCCTCTCACCCCCTCTTGAGAGATGATGACTCTACCTCAGTCTGAGATCTCCTACCCTTACTTTCTTCTAATCCTATTGCAGCTACAGCCTTCTGAGCTTTTTTCACACCCCTAGCAGTTGCTACTAATCTAGAGAATTATATTATACTACTGCTACCTAACATCTGATAGTAAGTCTCAATCCCTTCTTAAACCTCCTGCATCTATCTATCTCATCAGACATTATTCCACCGTCATAGTTACTCAATCACAGGAGCTCTTTCTCATATTCAGTCACAATCTTCTCCCCTTGTTTCAAATTAAGAAACTCCATCTTCTTCCCATCTTTACAATCCCTGGGCGTATATTTCCTTCCACACTCCACTAGAAAATCATCATATGTCAACACTGGCAGCCTATCTTGTGACATATGTAAAATTTTCAAATACAATTAGACAACTAATTTGGAGAGTAATTAGAGTGGAAGGAGAGTAATATGGATAGTTTATACTTGGTGTATATGTAAAATATACATAAAGTATATATTTCACTAAAAGACAAAAAGTTAAAAGTCAAAGTTAAAAAGTAAAAAAAATAAATCAAAATTAAAATTATTTTTTAGTGGAAGAGGATAAATATTATTGAATAATAAGTATTTAATTAACTAATTATTATATATATGTATATATGTATGGCTAGGAAAAGAAGAGAGAAATTTAAAAAAAAAACACTCATATTTATCATCATCTTCTTCCTCTTCTCTCATTTTGGATGAATTTCATGGTGGCAAGAGGATTTCCTCTTACAAATACTTAAAATTTCACCAAGTTCTTAAGGATTAAAGGTGGTTTTGAAGGATTTTCAAGTAATAGGTAAGGATTCTTTGAATTTTATTAAGTTTTCTTTGAATATGTGAATATGTAAAAATTAGACTTTTGATGAAAGTAGTGATAATTGTTGATATGTATTATTTTGAAGCTATTAGGATGTATATGTAATGATTTTATGGTTGGAATTTGGATATGAGTTGGTTATGGTGGAACTAGGGTTTATAGGTAGGTTGTGTGAAATAAGGGTTTTTGATAATGATGTTTATAATTGTTAAAATGAATTATTTTAATGTTGTTTTAATGTGTATGTGATTAATTTATGGTTGAATGATGGAAATGGATATATTAAGTGGTAGTTTGAAAGAGGTAGTAAGGGTGAATTAGGGTTTTGATGGAATTTTGGATAAAATGTATATAATTGATGTTTGGTTGATTAAAATAGCATGGAATGTGTTGTTAATGGAATATTTTCACTTATAATGTGGTTTAGGGTTAAGGAAGGTGAACTGATAAAATCAAAGTGAAAAAGAGCATTGGTGAATTTGGAGTTGGAAGAGTGAATTGGGCTTAGAGTTAGCATTCTCAAGGTTAGTATATACTTTGAAGGCCTTTGCATTGATTGCATTTGAATTTGCTTAGTACATTATGAATTGTGAAAATGTGCTAAGTTACTTTGATATTGGAAGTCATGGTAAAAGTGCATTGTTGTTTATAAAATTGTATGAAATACTTGAATTATGAGATATTAAACCGTTGTATAATGGCTAATATCTTTATAAGTGTAATTAGTAAAAGTGTATTTTGTGCGCTTGGAATGGAAAGTATGTCATATTGGGAACATGGCAAGAAAATATACTTGAATATTTAAAATATGTGAAAAAATATATAAATAGTATGTAGAATTTGAAAATGTGTTGAAATTGGTAAAAATATGGAAATATGATAAGAATGAAAATGATGAGATAAAGAATATATGCATGTTGTGATATGTTGATTATGTGTGATTGAGAATAATGATAATGTGATAGATTGTGATGTGTTGAGATGTGAAATTAATATATAAATGTGATGAGCAGAGCTAAATGAAGAGAAATGAGTTATTGAAAGACTTGAGCAAAGCTAAGTCTTGATAATGAAAATGAGATTATGGAAATATGATTTGATGAGATGAATAATTATGCGATATATATGTTGCCCTGCGTAATAACTTGTTCCATAAAATTGATGTTGGGGATTATATGATGACAAGTCCAAGCAAAGTTGGGTCATGACCTGAGTAGAGCTAAGTCATGAGATTGAGGATTTCACCAGAGCTAGGTCGAGAAATTAAAATGATTTTACCTACGAAATAGACACTAGGTAAAGGAAATGCAAAAATAATAGTGTATGTATTGATAGTATGATGATAAAATATGAGTTAAAAAGTATGTATGTGTTATTTAAATTATTGTATGGTTTTAGTATGTACATTTAAGCTTTCAGGATTAGCACTATTGTGTGAATTACGCAAGTAGGAGAGTTGTTACTTAGAGAGATCTAAACTATGGATGATACTTGGTGACCTAGGGTGCCGCAAGACCAACTATGCCATTTGCTTTCACGTATTGATATGGTTTTAAGTATTTTGGTTATATACATCAATACATAGCACTTGTGTTAGTATATAAAGAATTATAATGGTTGTGCATTTATATACTTATGAAAGCATTTAATTATGACAAATAACATTTTGAGTTATGATTGAGAATGTGTATTTATAACCTGGTGATTTAGAGAATGGGTAAAATTTGTAATTTGGGAGTGTTTAATTTCGTGCAGGTTATGAATGATTGGTATTTTGGGAATGTCTAAAATACAGATAAAACTCTAGTAAAATTTTTTCAGAGATTTTCATTAATAAATGCTACTTTAATATATAATTATTAATAGATACATTAGTTTATCGAATAACATTATGTTTTAAAAAGAATAAATTATTTTATTGGAATTTTGATGAAATTTTCTAAAGATTGAGATCGCAGCACTCTTATATTTTGTATGCGTATTTTACATATATGGGATATATGTACATATGTATATAGGGTATAAGAGAGTTACATATCCAACCCGTGCGGAACCGTCTTTCACCAATCATAAGCATCCCCCTGCAAAAGAGACACAGCATAATTAAATTTCTCTTATGCAGTAACCTCTAGCTGAACAAATATTTTCTTTACTCTATCTAGCCACTACTCTACTTCAGCTAGATCTACAGTACTCACAAAATTTATAGCCTCATACTTCCTGAGTTTATCATATTTTCTACTTTACTGCGGTGTTGGGGCATAACAAAAATACTCCACCATCTGCTGAACTAAAGCTGGAGGACCTTTTACCCCTAGTCTAGCTACCCTTGAAGCCTCTCTAGCATCCCCTACTCTAGCTCTAGCTCTAGCTCTACCATCACTCAGAGTAGCACTCTCCACACTATCCTCTTTTGATCTACGCGTCTTAGACACCATCCCAATGTATATTTGTCAAAATAAACAAATATTGCCACATCAGAAACCAACACATGTGTCAATGCATATGCATATATCATAACTCAATTCATGTTTTAAAATTTCCCCTTAATTTTCTTTCAAAACCTACCTATGTCAAGAATCTCAAACCTAAACTCTAATACCAAACTAAATATAATACCTTATACCCTCTATATGTATAATACATACACCTCGCATGTGTAAAATACATATGTAGAATACAAGAATGTCACCAACATTAGCAGTAGAAAATCAATTAATTGTTACCAAAAATAAGTTAGCCATTTAAAGATAAATTTAATAGTTAAATAAATATATATAAATAATTAAATGTCAAAATACAAATTTAAAAGAAAATATCTGGAAAACTTTTGTCAGAATTTTGTCTGTAATCTCAACATTCCTTAACTCAACAAAACACAACCTGCAATTAAAAATTATGCTTCCAAATTCTCAATTCAATTTAACTCAACATTTTCTCTAAAAACCATCAAAGATCCCATAAATATACATATAATGTACTCTAAATATTTTTTTACAATACTTTACTGAACATTAACTATACAACATTTTTACACAAGAACATAATGTTTGAAAACATAATAAGTTTAAACAAAAATATAAATTTATATGATATGCAAATTGGCACCAAACACCATGGTCTTGTGGTAAAAATCTCTAACTTCAAGTACTACCCAAAATCCAAACTTGGTCAGGTCTATCAAGGCTCCCAGCCTCTACTTTGTCACCTGCGCAATAAAGTCAATCGTGCTAAGCTACTAGCTTAGCAATACATATTTTGATAAGAATTATAATTTAAAACAACGCATCATGTGTTCCTTTATGACGTAAAATATATTATGCCTCAATGCACACAAAAGTCACAAAATTCCCACAATCACAAACATTAGGCCAAAGAGCCCCTATACAATATTCAAGTTCCATAAATATTGATTTGACTTAACTCTACACCAGAGATCTAAGTGTCATATGATATCATTCAAAGACGTAGTTTCTATCAACACTGGGGATCTAAGTATCATATCATACTGCCTGAAGATATATTCCCTATTAACACCAATGTGTCTAGCCCCAAAGGCACATAAAATATCATCACATATCAATAGCATGTCAAACCAAAAATACCAAATATAATTCTTTAGAACAAGATATTATATAAGGCAAACATACTTCACACATACATTATCACTTTTTCCGTAGTCATTTTATCATTTTTCACAATTCCCACACTTTTCAATCATATAACACATTTTCTGACCACATTTACAATGCCTAATATCATATTACAAATGCATAAACACATTTTTTTCTAATTGTATAGAACCATGTCATTAGCCATTCTACAATGGCTTAATATATTACTTTTTATGCATTTTACACACTTTTTATAACAATGCACTTCATGTATGAAAATCAATTTTAAAAGTAACATAACACATTCATCAATTCACGGTGTGGTATGTCAAAACCAATATAATTAAAACAATAATTATCAAATTATGTACTAATTTTTTAAAAATATGACAAATTTAAGGCCAAACTCTCACTCCAATCTTTACTCCCACAAAAGTCATTCCTCTCGTTAAATTGACAATTCCTCTTTACTCAATCCTAAACTAAATTATAAGTGAAAATATATTATTAACATCATATTCTTACCCAGTTTACACAATCAAACATTAATTGCATAATGTCTCATTCAATTCCTAGCAAAACCCCAATTTACCCCTTACTAAGATTTTTAAACTTCAATATAACCAACTCATTCCTATCGTCCAATCATAAAATCATCATTAATATATCAAAACAACATTAAATCAATCTATTTTAACAATTAAAAATACCTCCACCAAAAACTCTATTTTCACATAACCAACCCTAAAACTCTAACTTCACCAAAACCTACTCATATTCAACTTTCAACTGTAAATTCATTATATGCATATCAAGATAACTTCAAAATAATTCATTTAATAACTAAAATTATATCCATCAATAATCAAAAATTCACATATTCAAATATTTAAAGAAACATTTCCTAAAACTAAAGAGAACTTACCTATTTCTTGCTAATTCTTCAAAACTATCTTAATTCCTTTGAATTCTTTGTGAAATTTTAAGTATTTGAAGAAGAAGATCTTCCCTTGTTTTTCAATGGGGAAATTCGGCTAAGACTAGAAGAAAAGAGGAAGAATATGATAAAAAATTAACTTTTACTTCTTTCTTCTTTCTTAACCACATATATATATATATATATGTATATATATATTAAATAATTAATTTATTTAATTATTAAATAAGATATTTATCATCTTTCATCCAAAAATATTTTAATTTTTTTAAAATTTTTTAACTTTTGACTTTTACTTTTTGACTTTTTTATTTTTTTGTGAAATTTATACTTTATGTATATCTTACATATACATTAAATATGCACTATAAATATTCTTCTTTTGATACCCTAATTACCTTCATATTAATTATTTTATAGTATTTTAAAATTTACGGATATTACAAGACGAGTCCAGGGCCACCAAAATCGGCACCAACGGTGACCAAATAGTGATGCACGTATCGTTTAATCATCATGCTGGCCAAGACTTTCTCATCAGTTTTTTGGTCGATTCCGGCCTCTTTTTCTAACAATTCATATACGGTTAAATTTCTTTCCTCTTGAGCTTCATTTGAGTATCTCATTTATAATTTTTAGATTCTTCTATAGTTTAGTCAAAATCCGATAGATTGTGAATTTTTCGTCCACCAAAAAAAGATTAAAAATAATAATAATAAAAATAAAAATAAAATTTAAATACCAAAATTAATAATAAATCAATAATAAATATATATTAAATTTAAAATAAAAATTGACTTAATATATGATTACACTAATTAAATATTTGAATTATAATTATTATTCAGTAATTCATAGAATTAATTAATTAATTATGTTTAAGAATTTATGAAATTATCAATTAATCACTAATTTATGGGTTAAGATATACAATTATTTAGTAATTGATTCAATTAATTGAATTAATTGATTTTGTTTAAAATTTATAGGATTAATTAAAATTAGTTACAATTATTACTAATTAGTTCAAATCATGAATATAAATTGTGAAAAATAACTAATAATAATTATTATTATTATTACTACAATCAAATTATTATTAATATTGTGATTATTATTACTACTACTACTACTGCTTAATATAAACTATTATATTTGAACTAAAGGTAATTAAGTAATTATTTTATGACGAAAATTAATCAAATAATATTAATATTTAAGTAAATATTATTATTATTATTTCAAATTATAACAAAATAAGAAAATTAAAGTAAATAATATTAATATTATTTTAATAAATTCATTTTATTAGTGTTATTATTATTATAAGTTATTATTTATAAAAATAAGGTAAATGATGAATAAACATATATTAATTAATTTTTATTGGAGGATATCTACTAAATTTATTTTTGTTAAAACTATTCAAAAATTAATTTAAAATATGTTTCAAAGCTTAAGTAATTATTTTATGCTAAAATTATTAAATAAATACTATTAAACTTAATTGAATTAATTAATTAGTAATATTAATAATAATAATAATAATAATAGTATTATTATTATTATTATTATTAAACTATTAGAATAAATATATTAAATTAATATAATCTAATTGTGTATTGTAATATTTTAAATACTTAGCAATATTGTGTTTCCAAATTATATTGTGTTAGTGTTGAGAATATTGACGGAGCATATAGGATAACTGAGTTGATGTTGATCATTATGAGCTATTTAAAAGTATTATTTATTTGTTTTATTTCAGGAAAGAATGTCCTAGTCATAGGGGAGACTCTGCTGAAATTTTAGTAAAAGTTTTAGAGTCATCCATTCTTCTATATTATAATAGATCCTGCTATTGTTTGAAATTAATTTTCAGGTGTTCTTTCATCTCCAGTCAAATATTTCGAGGGGAGTTATTAAATTTCTTTCACTGTGAGTTATATAGATTAATATAATATCACGCTCTCTTAATTTATGATAATAGTTATATTTGCATAATTGCATTAATTGTTTGTCTAGTAGGCATATATAATTATTATTATCAGCATTGGATTATAAAAAGTATAATGTGTGTTGGTGCTTGAGTTGATTGTATTGTTGCATATTTTTTGTGTTTACCTGATAGACTTGGGATGGTATGAGACCACACATGATCTGGAATATAAGTTATGATATAATAATGTTATATGAGGATGAGATTAGGAATGTCGTGACGGCAGGGGCATTCTCATGCTCAGCAATTCTCGTCAGTCGAGTAGTGTTGTTTAACTAAAATCATGACGGTAGACTTTATGTATTGAATTTGAAGAGAAATATGTAGACTAAAAGAGTCATGTAGGAGGATTAACTCTCCAGTTTGGGTTAATGTGGCCCTATTAACTGACTTTTATCCTTGTTTGATTATATGATTTGTTTGATTGGTTAACATTTACATAAGCATTATTTAGGAATAATGTATTTTATTAATTATTATATAACTCAGTGAATCAAATACTCATTCATATTCACCATTTTTTCGACAAGTTGTAGGTTAAAAGTAGAAAAAAAAAATATTTCACCAAATTAACTTACCTTTCTTTTCGTTGCAAGATTGTTAATTTTTTTATAAATATATATCATCATATGATTATATTATTACATATTATATTTTAGAACTTCGCATGACATTCATTTACGTATTTATTTTATGTTTGATTTCACTATTTGATTATATATATTTGTTAATCAACATATAACAATAACAAGGTGTTATATTAATCATGTATTTTTAGTAGGCTCGTGAGCCCGGTATAAAATAGTAGCTACTGTAATAGTTCATTTTTCTCGATAAAAAGTTGTTAAGGCTGAATATAAATTTTTAAAGTTATATATTTTTTTATTCTCTAGTACTTGTTTCTAGAATTTGGATCGTGACAGAATGCATACAATTCTTCTTGTAAATCTAAGACTCTAAAAGCTTATCTCTGTGAGAATCTTGCTTCTAGATCATTCCAAACATCAATGGCATGGTCAAGCCAAACAATGCTTAAGAGGATCCTGGTGTTGCACCTTTCCCGTGTTACATAAGTAGAAGCTTCTTTGGAAGGCACTGGGAAAGTTCCATCTACAAGCTTCAGTTTGTTTTTAGACAACAGAGCCAACTTTATTGCTCTGGCCAAGAGTGATAATTAGAGCCTTATAAAACCGGAGAAACTCGTATGAGTGATGGATTTTCATTGGCATGGAGGTAATTAGGGCTCAATACAAAATCTTCTAGTCTCGAGGTGGGTGTGACGTTACCAATAGTGCTACTCTGTTTCGCCAAATCTGATGAATAGTACTTCTCTGTCTTACTCTGTTTTCTTAATTTGACTAGAAAAAGAAAGAATTACAAAAAAACAATAAAGGAAAAGCAAGAAGACGAACTCTTTTCGAAGTTTGAATTCAAGAGGACAAATGCTCTAAATGAAAAGATAAATACTTCGATGCCATGATGAAGTTTGGAATCAGTAGCTAAGAAGAACAAGAACTTCTCTTATTGAATTGATGAAGCAAGTTATAAAAATGCTAGAGCATTTATACACAAGAGGCTATAACAAATCAATTGTAACAAACACAAAATATCTCAACTAACTAAATAACTCGTCAACTATTAAGAACTAACAACTGATGGATTGCAGAATGAATTATGCAGAAGCTAAAAAGAGCTGAAAGCTTCTGAAATGACTATCGTATTATTATTTTTTAGAGTATTTTTGAAGAAAACCTTAAATATTTATTAAAATTGAAATTATTAAGAAAAATCGAATTATATATGTTTTTCCATGTTTCCTTTTTTTTTAATGGTATTTTGCCAAATTTGTTAATGAGATTAAATTTCTAAAATAAAATAATAATTTAAAAAAATGAGAATAAGATAAATTATTTGCTTAGAAATAAATAAAAGGGAATAAGAATATGATAATGATGAGCATGAAGCAGTGGCACTAAGCAAGATGGTGACGCAGACACAGAGGCGTAACGTGGTAAGGTAAAGGAATTGCTACGAATGAGAAAGGTAAGGTAAGGTGTGAGGGTGTCTCAGGTCAGCAGCGCATTAAATCGGAAGCTGCGTTTGGATCAGTATATGACCCAATGACTCACCACTGCCAACACACTCCCAAACAAAATAAAACAACACAACACTCCAATTCTCTCCATTTAGGTCCCACTTCAACCCTATCCATCCAATATCTGCACCTTAACAGAAACCAATATATTTTAAAATGAAAAATTAAATGGCTGGAAAATTAAAATTAAATAAATAAAATAAAATGGGCAATGTGTTTATCCTAACTTATTTTTGGATAAAACAATATTTTGTATTTCAAATTTAATTTAATTATTAGTTCGTTTTATATTTTTTTGAAAAATTAATTAAACAATTTTTTTAATTTGATTTCATAATATTATTTAATTATTTTTAATATTTTATTTTTAAAATATAAAATTAATATAATGTAATGTAATTTTTTTTAATTTGAATTCAAAATGTTGTTTTGGGCATTTTGTATTCTCCGTCGAATAATTTATTCTAATATATATTTTTTATTTATTTTCTTTTCGTTAGATTGTTTTGTTACCTTTTCAGTAATTTACTTATTTGATGTGTTAGGGTTTTCAAATCCTCTAAATCATATATATTATACATCTTAAGATTGAAAAAGCAACTTTTGATTTAATAAAAATTTACAGAAAAACTTTTTTTTTCTAACAAGCTTTTAGTATTTTTGTACAATCAATAGGTAATAATTAAGAATATGTTAGTGTTATACAAAGTTCAGAAAATAGAAGATATATGAATCTCATTTGAAACTTATTTTGGCATATTGGTATATATACATATATATATATAGTTTATCAGCATATATATAATTCTAACATCCATTGAATGAATTCATTTGGTGTGCTTACATGCTCCCACAGTAAATGTTTCCCCATAATCAATTTTTGATTCTTACTTTTACTCTTATATTTCTTTTATTTTCATATTTCTTTAAATATAAGAGTTTTCAGTTAAGGAATCTTCCATAATCAACCAGAAATAGGCCTAAAAATTCTCTGTCCATAAATTAACACCTCAAGAAAATACTCATTATTTTAATCGTTAAGTATCTAATACCCAACTAAGAATTCATTGCAAAAAATGAATATTATGCCCATTAGAATTTAAATTTTTCATATGCACTCATGATCTAATGAAATTGGAGTAAATTTCACCTGTCATCTTTCAAAAATACACTAATATTCATCACTATCTTTTAGTATTAAATTATCTCATCATCATTTATGAGATATGCATAAAGCTCTTGTTGTTATTTTTTCATTCATATGCCGTTCAAAATATTAATGAAAAAACAAACATGATACATAATATGACACCATGTCAAATTTATAAAATGAGTTAACAAAAATGACATATCAAATTACATAATTTATCTCGTCATTTAAAAAGTTGACATGATCCTATATCATATATCTCATAAATTCATAAGATGATCTATTAATTTTAAAAACTAAAAGGTGAATAAATTGATAATGAAAAATGACAAATGACATTAGTAAATTTTTCTAGGAACGACAGATAAAATTAATTATATTTAAAATTAATATAAAAATCAATAAATATGTAGAAATTCAAATCTTATTATCAACGTTAAAAGCCAAAAAATTTAACCATCTAAACTATATCTCATTTCGTGTAAATAAAGTTACTTTATTTATATTTTAATTATAATTTTTTAAAATATTATAAATTATAATTAATAAAATAAAATTTATTAATTAGTTTAATAGATATACGAGTAAATTATTAAAATGATTTAAATTTTTTAAATGATATAATTTTAAAATTATTTTTTTAAAATATAAAATAATAAAATAATAACGAAAACTTAGCGCGTTTATATTTTAAGGATGATAATAAAAAATGACGATGAGTGTTGATGTTTTTCTTAGACACTACAACCCAGTGAAATTGTTGTCATTCAACATTCCCGGACTTGGTTGCCATTTGCAGAAATCGGAATTTGGTGGCTAATCTAAATTTTTAAATTTTAAAAATATGAATTTTTACACATATTTTACACATTCAATTAAATTTTTAAAAATATGATTTTTTTTTAAAATCACTAATCTAATATTTACATTCATTTTCTGATCAATAAAAGAAGACCAATACTTTCTTTTATTCTACATATATATTATTGTCATATTCAATAAAAATATATATTTTTAATAAAAGTATGACTTATTCCTAATTTTTAATTTATTATAATTTTGATTTTTTAAGGTTTAGAACTTTTATATTAAGAATTCTATTTTATTAATTCTCTATTTTATCTTAGTTTGATACAAGAATAAGAGAGAAGAATATGGAAAATTTGGAAAAGTCAACATATTATTATGTGTATTGCAAATTGATTGAGTTTATATGAATAATTTGACGTTATTTATGGCTGTAGAGCTTGTCCAATTTCTAATTTTATGCATATATACCTAATTTAATATAGATAAATTAAATTTTATAAATTTTTAATTCAATAAAATAAACGAGTTAGCATACGAATTTAGCTTACGAGTTTTTTAAATAAGCAGCTCATGAACTAACGAGCTGAGTATTTCTTAACTTTAACTTGACTAATTTAATAAATGAGCAATTCGAATTCGAGTCTAAACAAATTTTTACAGAGCCGAAACTCAAACCGAATTCGAATAACTTGGCTTATTTACAGCCCTAAGCTTCATTTATATTATTCTTTGATTATTTAACTCAAAAAATTAAGTGATTAATTTGTATTGTTCTTTGATTATTTAATTCATAAAGTTAACTTGATTCATAAAAAAAAATTATTCCATTTTTTATTGACCAATGTTAGATCTAAATATATAAATCAATTATCAGGAGAGTTTTCAGAATTTGATTGGTAATTAAAAAATAATTTCTGAATATTTAGCTCAAATATGCGTATTGAACTTTGCTTGACTATTATTTTAATTAGGTGCTTGAAGAATAAAAATTAATATAATTGAAACACATAGAAATGGAGATTATTACCTTTGATGTATAACTATAAATAGTCATTAGCAAAGTCATAACTGTAATAGATGAATTAACCAAAAAAAAAACTTGTGTTTTTGGGTAAACGGATATATATGAAATCAAATAAGCAATGGAAATAATGATGGAAATTAAAATGGAGTCCTTGAATATAAAATGATCAATCTTTATTGATATTTATATTTCTTAACAACATTAATTAATAGATTGAAATTAATTTAGAAGATATTTTTTACAATTACAAATTTTAAAAATATTTTTCTCAGATAATAACGATTATTACTTTAATAATAATACCGCTCTTATTAAAAATAATAATTATTTCATGTTATGTAATTTTTAATTGGAAAAAAGTATAGATAAATTTTTATAGTTTTTGTACAGATAGAAGTTAGCACTTAAATTTTTTTTGAACTCAATTATGGATGGATTTTTTGCAAAACAAATATATATTTAAGTGCCTAATTGGACAAGATTTACCATAATTTTTTTATTAAATAGTTGTTTTGAAAAAACTGTACAAAATTAACTTTAAAAAAATTAAATGTCAACTTATACCTGTGCAAAGAGTGCATAAACTTTTCAACTTCTTTTCCTTTTTTAATATTATTTAGTGATTTCATTTTTCATGAATTATAAAAGATTATTTTCTAGTAGAGTATTGAATATATATATATTTATAATATTGATAATTATTTAATGATTTCCTTAACAAATTTTATAATATAACTAATTTATATTTTTCATGCAAAAGGAAATGTAAAGAGCAAATGGAGATTGAAGAGGTCTGTTGAAAAACCAAACATGGAAGTTGTAATCATAATTTTCATGTTACAGCTTTTGGGATTTGCTGCTTTTTTCCTAATTTGTTTACAGAACAGCTTACTTGCAAGAAGTTTTGCTTTAGTGTGTGGACAACAAAAGCCTACTGCCAGTCAAACAGCCTTTTTAAGCTCTTTGGGAATGATTAATAACTCTTTTGCAATTACAACTACAAGCAAAAACAATTACTTAATAATAATAATAATAATAATAATAATAATAATAATAATAATAATAATAATAATAATAATAATAATTTTTTAAAACTTTTGTATTACTTGTCCCTTTTTCCGTATTATGCAAGCTTAATTAAAAAAAAAGTCATGAAATTTATCATTTTTCAATTTATTATAATGGCCTTTAACTTTTTATAATTATATCATGAACATTTCTTAACTTTCTACTTTTTAATTTTTTTTAACTTTTTACTCTTTAAGTAAAATCTTTTAATTTACTTCAATTTTAGTTTTCATTCATTCTAAATTGAAATTGAAATTGATATTTGTTATTGTAATGGATAAACTAGATCACTGAAACATATATTGTAATATCCCAAAATATACCCTAAAAGTTTTGAAATATTTATTGTTGTATTTGGATTAGATGTATATGTTTAAGTGGAAAGAGAAAAGAGGTAAAGAGAAGAGTGTATATGTTGTATATATAGAGATATATACAACATATACAAGTCAAAGAAATGGAAGGTCAAAAGAAGATTTAATTATTTTTAAATTAAATTAATTGAATTGGAAATTAGTATGTGGAGAAAGATTTTTTATGAATATTTTATTATTTAATTTGCTTGGTTGAGATTTAAAGAGATGATTGAGTGGTTAAGAGAGAGTTAACTTGTGTTCTATTCATCTTCTTCTTCTTTTCTTTTCTCCTTGGCCTGCTAACTCCAAAGCAAGAGAGAAAGTGAGATTTTGTCTTTCCAAACTCAAGATTGAAGGATGTTTCAAGTGATCAAGTTGGAATTCTAAGGGTTTTCATCACTTTTGGTAAGTTTTCCACTTGATTCCCTTGCTTTCTTGTAAGTTTGTGTTTTGAATTTGGTGTTTAATTGTTGATGGTATGTGTATATTTGGCTGTGGTGTATTTGAAAGTGTTTGGTTTAATTGATTTTGATTTTGATGTTTGATTGAAGAGATAGAGTTAAGTTTGGTGTTGGAAGAGCAAGTGTTGTGTTTGAGTTGTGTGTATGTGATGGTTGTGAATTGGTGTTTGATGTATGTATTGAGTTGTTTTGGTGTTTTTGCAAGTTATTATGGTTTATGGGTGTGTTTAGTTAAGTTTGTTTGAAGTGTAAAATGGTGGAAGTAAGAGGTTTGTTGGATATAATGTTATTGTTGCCGGAATCAGGATTTTTGGCCTGACACGCCCATGAGCACGGCCAAGTCTTTGGGCGTGTCAATGGTTCTGTTTTCTGGATGGGTGACATGACTAGTGACACGCCCATGTCACTGAGCGTGTCACAACTTCTGTGTTGTAGTAGCATTGACACGGCCAGTGACGCGCCCATGTCACTGAGCGTGTCATAGCTACTGTGATGTTGGTGGTTTGACACAGCCAGTGACATGGGCGCGTCACTGAGCGTGTCAAAGCTTCTGTGTTGTGGATTTAGGGCATGACCAGGAACACGCCCATGTTGTTGAGCGTGTCATGTGTAGAGTTTGCCCTAGTTGGTTTTTAGTATTATTATCTCATGTGTATCTTTAAGTGAGTGTGTATTATTCCTTTTGGATTAGGTTTTAAAGAGATTGAGTTACCCTAATCCAAGTGTTGAAGAATTCTTGGAAGAGGAGGTTGATAGATTAGTGTGAGTTGCTCTTGAGGTAAGTACAAACCCTACATTATTGCATACATTTACATGACTTTGAGATTTAACACATTTTGTTGTAAATGTGTTAAGTAATCTATTACATTGTTGATACATTTGATTAATGTTATGATTTGCATAATGTGAAAGATATGATGATCATTCAAAATGTATGTACTATGCAATTGGTTGTGTATACCCTAATAATGAGATGTGAAGCCATTGTTGTTGGCTATAATGATGCAAATGAAATAATTGGGGCATGTTTGCCTAGATGATTATGAGAAAATGAGAATGGAATTGATAATGAAATAATGAAAGAATTGTGTGTCTAATATGTTAGTCAATTTTCAGAGTTTTGTTGTTGGTGGCATGCCTAATACTAACAATCTCTTGAAGCTGGGTTGGGCTTGATCCTTGAAGCCAAGTTGGGTTGAAGTTTAGCATGTTTAACTCCCCTTGAAGCTTGGTTGGGTCTAGTCCTTGAAGCCTAGTTGAGATGTTGCAAACCCTTGAAGTTAGGTTGGGTTTGGTCCTTGAAGCCAAGTTGGGTTGATGCTTAGCATGCTTCGCTCCCCTTGAAGCTTTGTTGGGCTTAATCCTTGAAGCCTAGTTGGGATAATAATAAATGTGAAAATTGAACCAAAACATTAACTCTGAAAGTTGAATGGCATATTAGTTTCTTTTGGGCCCATGTTTGTCTTTGTTTAAATGTGAATTATGAATAGTGAAACAAATGAATAATAAGACTTAATGTAAGGTTTTGTAATATGATATTCCTATGTATCTTTTTATAATGTTTGAATGCATGACATTTGCATTGCATTGAAGCATATTGTTATTGTGGTTTGTACCACTAAGCCGTTGGCTTAGCGCGATTGTGGTTCATCGCGCAGGTGACAGGGTAGAACCAGAGAGTTCAGCTAGACCGAGTCGAGTCTAGACTCTGAAGTGTCGATTGTGGGCTTAAATATCAGATACAAACTGCCAAACATGTATAAACTTTATGTTTTGTAAACATTAATTTTGATGTTTATATATATATGTAAATACCACTACATTTTTTGCTACGTAATAAATAAATGTTTTATCTATTATGCTCTATAACATAAATATATATATGAAATGTTTTAAGTTTTCTCATATTATTGCAGAAGAGAAAAATTGGGTTGTTTAATATGAACCGTGGCACCCCTTTATCCGGTATACATATATCGAGTGTTGTGTGGGTGTATGCGGTGTGCGTATATGGGGTACGGGAGTGTTACATGTATCTTGAAATTTTAAAAAGACACATTCAAGCTGATAAATTCATTGTTTTGTTTTCAAAAATGTAAATATATATATATATATTAAAAATATTAAAATAATAAAATATATAATTAATTTTCATATAAGTGACTGAGAGTGATTGTGAACAGTGATCTTCATTAAATTTTTTTTATTCATGATATAATTATAAAAATTATTTTTTAAGAGTAAAAATATATATTATTGTTTTTCAACTTTATTTTTAATAATAAAATCCCTGATATTATATTTTGTGCACACAATAATATCTTAATTTAATTTTCATCCATAATTCTAATGAAAAGCTAATGTAGTGCAGTTAATGTTAAAAATAATTTCATTGTTAAAAAAGATAAAGGAGGGTAACATATATTAGTGCATTTTCAAGGAATATAAACATATATTAGTGTATTTTTTAGGAATATAAACTATAATTTATCCAATTTTTTTTTATAAAAATGCACAAATAGGGATTGTATTAAGAGTATCAAAATGAATTATGATATAGTATCAAAATGAATTATGATATATAAATATAATACAAGAAATATTTGGTAAATAGTATTGACACCTAGTGTTTGGTCCAGAAAGCAAATAATCGGTATACTATAACACAAAACACAATAGTTTCAAAATTGATATTACATAATGTTTCACACATAACATAAATAATCCCACATTTTGCTCATACTTTGGCAATTACATCAATTCCATTCTTTTTGCACATTTTTCATCTTTTTTTCATTATTTCCTTACATTTTCATTAATTTCATCAATTTACTTGTCACATCCTCTATGTGGCCGAATTATGCCTACATTTGACATAATTATACACTTTTCACAAACACATCAATAAATGATTTTAGCCATCTTAGAATGACTCACTCAATCACACATTATGCACTGTATAACATAAACATATATCTATGCTCTTTTGATGTGTATTCACACATCAAAATAGCATACTCAACCCTTTTTATATATGATGCTATCCTCAATTATCCTCAATTTACCGAACTCTTCCATCAAGCTCGTTGTTCGGTCATCCCCATGCCTGGTCTCTCGGTAGTATGGTAGAACTCGGTTTCAAACACTCTCAATCTCACCGAGCTCCATATGTTTGGCCGATATTCAATTGACACACCCGTGAATGACGCTGACAGGACCCCAAACATTGTCTCCCTGTATCAACTATAAATAGGGAGTCACCCCCACATGTATAAGAACTCTCTCTCTCTCACTCCATTCTTACCCTCTTTTTTTATTTAGACAAATCGAGCTCTAACTTAAGCATCGGAGCCTCTCCTAAGAAGTCCAATCCCTCTTCTATCTTGTCTTGCAGGTAGAAGAGTAGCATTAGTAGTTATACCTGAGTCCGAGCTACAGGAGCTAGATACTACCCCTGAGAATCATTATGTCATCATTGGTGCAGTGAGCGTGGAAAGGCTATTCCCTAGCAAAGACAATGAAACCTCAGGTACGTCTTATAGCTCTTGCAAGAACAATACTCTAATTAATTCAGTTCAGTTCAACGTGCCTCGCCACCAAGCTAATATCACTTTAATTGTGCATCTTACAACGCCCTGGTTGCGCACCAAGTATAAGCTCCTTAATCGCGCACTTCAATCATGCATCTTACAGCACTCAGGCCGCACACTGAGCTTTAGCTCCTTTCTCATACTATAACTCATCGGTCGAGCAATCAATTATTATTTTACATATTGTAATAAGAAGCAATATTATATATGCATTAGCACATCAAACTAAATGAACTGAACTTGTCATGAGCAAATAAACTAATAACAACTATGAATTAACCTAGAACCGAACAATAATAGAAATCTTATTTCGTTTGTAATACCAAACTATTTAGTGCTTCTCATGCACTTGTCTTATTTTATTTATCATACCGTGTTGTTTAATATTTTCTCATGAACTAGTTTGCTCATAGCGCCTGCGTGTGTATTTTGTTATAGCCCCTTGTTGAAGGTCATGCTTCTATGCTCTAACCGAGCATCAATGCTCTCATTGTACATTACAATTTGTATTCATCTTTAAAATTATATAAGTTTGGGAGCTTATATGATATCACTCTTTGTATGTATTCCCGAGCCCTACTTATCTGATTCTTTATTACTGTACAAGAGACATATATATTAATGTACATAGTTAGATGTTTTGATAATCATCTTAAAGCATCCTCAAGAGCCTACCTGACATGAATGTCAAGGCAATAACGAGGGGCATTGATATCCCTAATCTCCAAGTAATGGCATTGATATCCCTGATCTCTGAGCAATGGCATTGATACCCCTAAATGCCGAGCTTTAGCATTTAAGCTCACTCGAACCATAGTCAAGCCAACAATATAGCTAAGATTCTACCATAACAGAAGAGCTTGCCCAACTTCACCAGAACCAAGAGTCTAACCAGAACAAGAGAGCTCGATTAGCTTCTCTCGAACCATGAACATTTAAAGGCTTTCCTAGAAGCCATATCTCAAAACAGGTTATTCAATCGACCACTGCAGATAGTACCTCAGTCAGGTAATCACTCTTCAATTTTTTATTTTAGCATGACATGAAATGAAGTTTGGGTTAACCGACCCGGCATACTTAACTGTACGCTTGGTGACCGAATACCAGAGCACATTGTGACTTGACCATACGACATATGTCTGTGCTCGGATGCACATCATACTCGAGCTTAGTGAACATAGACCATAAACAAATTAACACAACATAACAGAGCACATTTATGCTCAGTGTCAAGTTCAGTTTGCACCAAGCCTTTGTGTTATACAAACAACATATCACATAAAATATAAAACAAAATGCAAATATTAGACTGAGTTCCAAAGAAAAACATTTCATTAATGGAAGAAAAATTCATTACATAAATAGCCCGGTCCTTACTACTGTATAGGTCGAGCATAAGCACATCTTATAGCTACTTCATAAAATTTTAGTCTTGGACCTCATTGTCCTGAGCCTCATCCTCTTTATCTTCTTCGCTCTCTTTATCTTCATCCCCATCGTTTGTCTCATGCTCGGCAGCTAGCTCGTCGATGTCTATCTCTATCATTCAGGACAAGTCCATGCCCAGATTCTCCTGCATCAATTGATCCTATACAACATTCTGATAGGGATAGATACCCTGAGCATAATGCTTATTGTTCCTCACCGATTCAGCAGATAGCCCTTATTGGACATCTTCAAGGTGTCCTCTGCCAGGCGCAGCTCGTCGTCCTTAAATTATAGAGCTTCTTTTGCTGAGCGTAGCTCTTTATCTTTGGCTCTTATAGTTTCTTTAGTTGAGCCTAACTTTTCAGTCTTCTTTTGTCAGGCTTCTTGAGCCTGCTTCAGCTCATTTTGAGCAGCTTTAGCTCCTCATCTTTGGCCTTCAAAGACTCCTCTACCTCGACTCTTTTTGCTTTTTCTTCATCGCGGTCCTTGATGACTTGGTCAAAGTTGGCTGCCATGCCCGCCACCTAGTACTCTATGGTATATGCAAACTGCATGACCTACATATCAATTAGCCTTTGTACTGAATATTAAGTCTCACTTCAAATATTCAAGTTATCCTTTACCATATGAGACATTATCACCATTTCTTTTGCTACCTCTGTCGAGCTCGTACCTCTTTTTTGGGATAGCTTTGAAGACCTATTTAAGCACTTTTTGAGGCTTGGCATCTTCCAAAGAGTACATGGAGTTATAAGGGCCCGCTAATTTATCATTTACTGCCCCCACTAACCGAATTAGGCTATGTAGGTGAGCTAATGATTCTTCCATTTCGATCATGGACAAATTCTCCACCACCTTGGCTCAGGGTAAGCCCTCGTCTACCCCTCAATGGGGCATAATGTCTTTTTGTCTCCAGGTGTGGCCTAATCTTGGGTGTTACTTTTGTAGGAAGAGTCAGGTCCAGTATCGACTCTTTCTCTCGAGTGGAGCTAGTTCTAGCACCCTGCTTATTCGGTTGCCCACAAACAGTTCTAGCCTTTTTCTGAGCTTTCTTTTTGGCTTCTTTTTTAGCTAAGCATTTTAGCTCCTTGTCTGCTAATTCTGAGCCTGACTCTACATAACCGAGCCTTAATTTAGTATATTGACATATTCACAATAAGGAATAACAAAAACCAAGTGTTGAAACATAGAGTATACATGTTCAGTCTTCTCGCTAAATTTCTTTTGGAGCCCTCCTAAGGGGAAAGTACTCCCTTATTAGGGTAATGATATTCCTCTTTACTTTCAGAATGTCTTGCTCAATAACTATAAATGTTGCGAGCTCGTCCTCATTCAGTTTCGCTTTGGTCAGTTATTCACCATTCGGGTTCACATGCCAAATATTTTGACAACTGAACCCCTCGTGTTCCAAAAAAAAGAATCAGTCTTTCCACACCTTGATTGAGTTTAGCTTTCCTTTGAACATAGTGAGCCTAGACTGACCTTGTAAGTAGAGAAAATCTTCATCTGCTCTCGAGCGTATTCTAAGTGCACTGAAGGCACTCAGCACTCGAGGGGTGGGCGCCACCCCGAGCAACCCACCCAAAACTTCAAACCCTATGATAGTACGCCAGGCGTTAAGGCTGAGCTGGCCAGCAACTATCCTGTGGTAGTTCATGAACTCTCGAGGGAAGGGATGTAAAGGGAATCTCACTCCCGATCTCAAATCCTCTTTGAAAATTGTCAGTTGATTTTTAGGTAATGTGTCATAGGCTCAGACATCCTTCCCTGGGATTAGCATCTTGTATTCTTCCGGTATTTGATATTTCTTATGAATCCCCATAAAGTATGTTTCTATTACTGAGGATCAAATGTTCCTTACCTGAGCCTTCTCTGAGCTTGGATTAACTTGTTGAGCTTCAGCTGCATCTTTTTCATCCTAGTCCATCAGAGTTAAAGGTCTTATAGCTAACCCAGCCTCAACTTGAGCCCCTTCCTCGTAGTGAGTTCCCTCACCCAAAGCACTCGGAGAGCCACGCTCTCCTGCCTCTTCTGGCAGAGCCTAACTTATTGTTCCTCGCACCATCTTGCTACTACTATTGAAATGCAAAAATTAAATCAGAAACTTAAAACTAACCTCTGAAGCAGAGTTCTTAAGTCTTTGCTATTCAGACAAATCGAGCTTTTCTCTATTGAATTGTGTACTGAATGTTGTTGTATTACCGTCTATTTATAGAGTCCACTTTAGCCAAGTGAGCCAACATCCCTCTTTACTTCTGCAGACGATATGTCTTTTCAATTCCCATCCAACAGTTACCTCAGTTTTCGAAGCGTCATCTCACCTCCACAGGTATAAGGACACACTCTCTCACTCCATTCTTACTATCTTTATATTTAGACATATTGAGCTTTGATTTAGGTATCAGAGCCTTGCCTAGAGAGCTCAGTCCTTCTTTTCTCTTGTCTTGCAGGTAGAAGATTAGCAGTAGCAGCCGTACCTAAGCCCGAGCTACATAAGCTAGATACTACCCTTGAGAATCATCCCGTTGGACTAGTGATAGTAACTCACTTATCAGGCTCTCATTCCGAGCCCCGCACTTGAGCCCCACATATTGTCATACAACATTTGTTTCATTATTCAATACATGCACTTTCTACCAAGCGTTTCCGAGCTCTTATGTATGACTAAATCTTGATATAAATGTCAAATAACTTGAGGGGGACTACTGATGCTACTTTCAATTTACCGAGCTCCTCCACCGAGCTTCTTGTCCGATCATCCTCATGCCCAATCTCTCAATAGTATGGTAGAACTCATTTCTGGACACTTTCAGTCCCACTAAGCTCTATATGTCTGACCAACATTCAACCGACACACCCGTAAATTACGTTGACAGGGCCCCAGACATTGTCTCCCTGCATCAATTATAAATAGGGGGTTACCCCCACAGGTATAAGGACTCTCTCTCTCACTCCATTCTTACTCTCTTTATATTTAGATATATCAAGCTCCGACTTAGATATTAGAGCCTCTTCTGGAGAGCTCATTCTCCTTTCTCTCTTATCTTGCATGTAGAAGAGTAGCAGTAGCGGTTGTACCTGAGCCCGAGCTACAGGAGCTAGATACTACTCTTGAGAATCATCCTGTCATTAATATATAATACAACATGCCAATCAAATGCCTATAAATCCAATTCAATCAAAGTTTGTACTAACCTTGGTTTTGGCTATTTTCAAGCTAAAAATCACCTCTTCCCTTCACTTCCAAGATGCCCTTCACTACTAGGTTTTGGTACTACCTAACCACTCAATTCCTATGTAAAATATAAAATGTATTAGAATCACATTCCAACATATTCTAACTAGCAAAAATCAATTTAACATATTTCCTTCAATTTTTCAAATTTTCTCTAACATTCTTTAATTTTGAACAATATTCCAATTAATTTCAAATGGCATTCTAAGTTTATTTTCATTATTAAATCACTTTTTAACATGATTTGAATAATACAATCCAATTAACATCAATTCTTTAACAAAATTCTTCCAAAACCCTAAATTTACCACTAACTCATATAAACTTCATATAAACTTAAACAAATCAACAATCGAACTAAAAAATTTTATCTCCTCATTAAAATAACTCCATCCATACCCATATAGAAATTAAATAACACACCATCAAAATTTCATATTTTACATAATCATAAATTCTAAAAAAATTATAAAAATTTTAAAAAAAAGCTTACCAATTTGTTGAAAATCCACTAAAATTCTCTTTAATACTTGAAAATCCTTTTAAATTTTAGTATTTGGATGAATAAAATCATCCTTAGCCATGGTGATTCTCGGGTAAGAGAGAAAAAAATAGAAAAGATGGATTTTTTTTTAATTTGACTTTTCTTACTCTTTTAAATTCCAACTATATATATATATATATATATATATAATATTTTATTATTTTATTTATTTATTTATTTAATTATTTTTAAAATACTAATTATTATCTTTCACTAAAAATTATTTTATTTTAATATTTAATAAATATTAAAATTTTTTCATCATCTTCAACTATCTATCTATCTATTATTATTATTATTATTATTATTTGTATTTTTACCATTATGTCCCTTTTACTATTCAACTTTTATCTTTTATCTTTTTACTATTCAACTTTATATGTTATTTATACTTTCTTTATATTTTACATATACTTCTCATATTTTCTCACTTTTAAAATTTTATTTAACTCTCTAAATTATTTATTTAATTATATTTAAAATTACAGGTGTTACAAATATATAAAATTAAGATTAAGTATATATATATATATATATATATGTAGTCCCACGATGGTGGACCTATTCATTATATAAGAGGGGACCAAATTTTTCTTTTTCTTATAATATATTGATTATATACACTATTTTTTAAATAAATACATTTTAGCCCTCTTAAATTTTAAATATTATAAACTTGACATAATAATTTTAAGTATCTAATTATATGATTGTGATTATAAAAAGTTTAATAATAATAAATATTTAGTCATAAGATTATTAAAAAGATCTCAATAATATCAATTATGGAGATTATTTTTAAATACCAAAAAAATTTATTCTCAAAATACTGACTTTTATTTTTCAAAAAAAATAATTATTTTTTAATTTTTAATTTCAAAATACCATATTTTATATGTATTTATTTAATATATTTTTAGTATATTGAAAACATACTTAACTTTCAAAGGTATATATTTAGCAAATATTTGATATACTTTAGTATAATAAAATAATTGAGTATTTTTAAAAAGAAAAATCAAAAAGTAACATATGCGGTATAATTTTTTTAATTATTCAATCATGTAATATTAAAATAATAATAAAAGATATCTTTGATGAAAAAAATAAAATTTTTGTTCTATTTTTTATTTGATGATAATAACTAATTCTAGAAAAAAATATTTTTTATTATTTAGCCTACAAGTACATAAATTTTCTTAAAATTGCAATTTAAGAAGCAACTTTTTAATTTAATTCTAATATTTTTTAGGAGTGTAAATTGAATTGCAGTAAATTTTTTTGGCATTCATAACAGTTTACAAATACTGTAATTATTAAAACATTTTCATTATTTAAAAAAATAATGTCATTTTTAATGTATTAAAACTAGCTATTTAAGTATATTTTGAAATTATATTGCAATAAATTTTTGCCCTACTTAACATTTAATATTGTGTCTGCCCCTATAGCCTCTTGAATTTGTTGGGTTTAGTTATTTTACTCATTGAATTTTTAATTTAACTATATAATCATTTAAATTCATTTTTTAACTTATAAAAACAAACTCGTCGAATTATTAACATATTTGATACAAAATATACAAATAAAAAAGGTAAAACGACTAATATTAGTTAATATAAGTGTTTGTTAGCAATAAATAAATAAATAAATAAGTGTATGAGGTCATTTTATTAAAATAAAAGTTTAGAAGGTAAATTGACTAAAAGCTACAAATTTATGAACTATATATATATTTGGGCTAAAATTAATGAGTTAGAATTAATCATTAAGAAATTAGTGTTATAAATTGGTCAATTCATTTATAATAAAACTTAAAACATGCCATATAATAGATTGACATGTGAGTATGTTATAATCCATTTAGTCATCTAATGTGTTAAATTTTTTATATTAGATTTTTTTTTTGTATTTATAGATCTAGATGAGCTAATACTGAATGCAAGTTATTAATGTCAGAGAGTCAATTTATATATTAATTAGGTTATATTTTTATATTTCTTAGATATAGAATTATCCACACTTTATTATATTATATAATAGTTCAATACTCCCCAGCATAGTTAATACTTAATAAGTACACCGTAGTCACTAATTATATCATCTAAGAATATAATAATATATTTTAATTATCACTGTCCGGACCATTCAGCTAAGGATACCGACTTTAATACTATGTTAAATTTTTAATATCAAAATTTTCTTGTTAATATAAATTTAGAAAAATCAATCCTAAAAGTTAGCTATTAAAGTTAATTATTTTATTTTTATATTAACAAGGTCCTATTTTTATATTTTTTAAATATAAAATTGCTCACACATAACTATATTATAAAATAGTCCAATATAATAAATTGACATACGAACCCATTATAACTCATTCAACTAAAATGATATATTTTAATTAAATTTAAAACTACACTATTTTTATTATTAGTTGACCTAAAATAATAAAAATAAAATTTATATCTATTTTTAAACGATTTTATTATAAAGTTTATTTTCAACCCTATATTTTCTTATTTGTTTTTCTTATATTGTTAAATTATAATGTTAAAATTTAAAACATACTCATTTTCTTTAGTATATTTATTTCTATCTCTTATTTTTTTAACTTATTTAATAAAATATTTTTTTTATATATTTGTATCTTAATACCATTTTTACTATATTTTTATTTTATAAATAATATTTTAATTGATTATATAAACATAAAATAATATTATAAATAATAAATGTTAGATAAATTAGAGAGATTATATTAAAATTTAAAATTTATATATGACAAATTTTAATTAAACGTATCCATACATGATATTTTGAAAAAATTAATAAATAAATTATATTTTCTTTAACTCTAATCATATCAGTAAAATAAATCAACACTAATCAAAGACGACTCGTTAATACGACACTCCTAGACTGCATACTCAAGTGGTCAGCTTTATATAGGTATTGAATGCTGAAACTCTAACTTAAGCTATAAGTATAAGAATAATTAATGAAAAGTATTATATTGAGTATTATATTTTTACTAATTATATAGAATATATGTTCTGTGAAAAGTGAAAATCAACTGAATTTTAATTAAAATATATTTTTTATTTTTTAAATAAATTATTTTTTTATTTTTGTATTTTATATTTAATATTTTATTGATGAATTTTAAATATATATTTATAAATACATTGCTATATTTTATATATTTTGCATGTAAATAAAAATTTTATATATTATGTATTTTGTATATAAATTTATATTTTATATATATTACAATTATATTTAATATATATTTCTCTTCAAAAACAAAATTATATTTAATATATATTATTATTTATATTTGTCATTATTTACTTAATGGATATTAATTTTGCAATAATTTGCGGCGGGTAATTTGCTTGTTTATTCTAATCGTATCTAAAATAATCAACCTAACGGTGGACTCATTAATACGACACTCCTAGACTGTATCAGATTTGTATAGGTATTTAATGCTGAAACTCCAACTTAAGCAATAAGTCTAAAAAAAATTAATGGAAAGTATTAATCATGATTTGATGCAGAAGGAGGCCCTGCACGTGTTCCAGCCACCAAGTTATGATTGCCCTGCATTAAAAAATGCCGCAGACCCAAAACTTATTGAACTAGAACTAGATAATGTCTATGTTACAACCAAGAACATCAAACCTTGATGATTCATGCATCATATTCCGCCACGTGTAAGCCATGGGTGACTGCACAGACTGTCCATTCTACTTGTCTCTTTACTCTGTTTATCTCAAATTAATCTCTTCTCACATTTTTTTTTAATGAAATATACAAAATTTATCTTTTTCTTTTTATTTTTTTTACACACACATATACACACACACACATATATATAGGCCTTTCTGCTCAGCATCGTACCTCTGAACGCCACTATCTCATTGATTAACACAAACAAACATTTTTTGCGAATGGAGGGGAAATTAGTGAAATCAAAATCAAGATTTAAGAGGGTATGTGTATTTTGTGGTAGTAGTTCTGGGAAAAGAGATTGTTACAGAGATGCTGCCATTGAATTAGCCCAAGAACTGGTATTTATTTTTATGCATAAAGTCCATGTCTTCTCTTTGTCTCCGGTCTCTTTTGTTTATGATATCTAAAGGGTTTCGCCTTTTTTGGTCTGTCCTTTTTTAAGGTGGAGAAAAGACTAGACCTTGTCTATGGAGGAGGTAGTATTGGGCTTATGGGTTTGGTTTCAAAAGCTGTTTTTCAGGGTGGAAGCAATGTTCTTGGGTAAAATCATAATAACTTTATACTAATCTTTAGGCCTTTCTTCATTTTCTTTTTCATATTAAGAAGTGGCCGAATTTTTGGTTTTTCAGGATCATACCCATAACTCTGATGAGCAAGGAGGTGCATATATATAACTAAAATGTTCTGTTTTAAGTAACAGAGGTTTTTTTTTTTTTTTACAATTTGATGTACATAATATATGTATTCTTAAGATTTTTTTTTTGTTTTGGTGTTGTGGAGATCCAGATTACTGGTGAAACAGTTGGAGAGGTAAAGCCAGTAGCCAACATGCACCAAAGAAAAGCAGAAATGGCCCGCCATTCTGATTGTTTTATAGCCCTACCAGGTCCCAATTTCTCTGCTTTTTCTTTAATGTACAATATAATGCCTTTTACCCCTTTTTGTTCCCTTGGCAATCAATTAATGGTGTTTCTTTTTTTCATTTCAGGTGGGTATGGAACTTTAGAGGAGTTATTGGAAGTCATCACTTGGGCTCAGCTTGGTATCCATGACAAGCCTGTAATAATTATATTAATAAATTAGATGTTTTGGTTTATTAATTTTGAGACTTTGGTTTTCTTTATATAAATTTTTAAAAAATTTCAGGTGGGTTTACTTAATGTTGATGGGTACTACAATTATCTTCTGACCTTCATCGACAAAGCCGTAGATGACGGCTTTATCAAACCTTCACAGAGAAACATCATTGTCTCTGCACCAAATGCCAAAGAACTTGTTCAAAAGCTTGAGGTTGGTAAAGTTTGTTTCTGCGTTTTTTATTTTTATGTCCTTTTTTTATTAGTGATTTCACTGGTGAAAGAAAGGGTTCAAATGTGGAAAAGACAATCTGTTGTTTAAAGAAAGAATCTTTTTCAGTTTGCTGTGTTAGTATGTTTTTTTCTTTCTTTTGTTGTTTGTTTGTAAATTATGACTATTTGTTTTTTGTTCCGAGTAGGAGTATGTGCCTGTGAGTGAAGGAGTTATAGCTAAGGAAAGGTGGGAGGTTCAGGAACTTCATCAACCACCACCACCATCACCAACGCCACTACCACAGCCACAGCAACCACCACAGGTGGTGGTGGCGTTTACTGCCGCCTCTTTGCAGACTGAGGTAGCTCTGTGAAAAGAGAGACAAGAATTATTAAGTAGAAGCAAGTTAGGGGAAAAAGGTGTTTAAGGCCTTTCTTTTTTGGTGTTGCTTTTTTGTCTTTCTGATGATTTTGGGGTCCTCTCACGTACCAACCATTCCATAATGGTATGGGAAAGTTTTAGAATGACTTAGTGATTTAAAGGAAAACACTAAAACACAAAGAAACAGTCTTTTTTGCTATGTTGCTGTCACTTTAGAGCAGAGAATTTGACTTAGTGGGAGGTATTAATTAATTAATTAGACTTGTATTTTGAAATTTGAACCTCCAATTATGTATACAAAAGATTATATCGAAAGAACAGAAGCAAAAATCCAAAAGAAAAGAAAGGGGAGCAGCTTTGTTCCCCGTTGCAATGCTCTCTAGATCATACTTTATTGATTATATAATAATATACTAAATATTTTGGGAGCATGTTTAATATTATAATATTTTTTTAATAATATTAAATAAATAAATTAATTCGAATTAAAAATATTTATATATTAATTATATTAAAAAAATTAATTATTTTACTTATATATTTATTTTTATTAGATTTATTTAATTAATGTAGTATTTTTGATTTTTTTAATCCTATAAATTAAAATCGTAGTGGCTACAGTATTGTAGGGTTGAAAAATGATTGTTGTTGTAATTAATAACATGTCTTAAGAGTAGCAAGGGTTGTAAATTGGGAAAAAATTTAACTTTTTTCTTTGATTGGGCCGGTTTATCCACATGAAATTAATTTTTCATCGTGTGCATACGCCCACAGACATTTTATATTTTATAAAAATTAAAAAATTAAATATTTTAATTAAAAATATAAATTTATATTTTTTATTATATTTTTATTTTAATATGAAATATTAAATATTTTTAATGAGAATAAAATTAAATATAAATTAAATATATTGGATAAGTTACTAAAAAATGAGTTTTGAGATAAATAAAAATGATTACTAGGCAATTATGTAGAACAAATGAAAAAGCAATCTGTGAAATCATTTATTTACTATGTGAAATGAAAATCTTGTACATAGGTTTTTCAAATGTGATTGATCATAATAAATAGAGTCTAAGTGTGATGTATTATAAATTTAATTAAATTTATGTAAGCATTATAATAAATTTATAAGCTTTAATCAAAGAAACTGTTATACTAACAGCTTGCAGTTCTGTCTCTCTCTCTCTCTCTTTATATATATATGTGTATATATTTATACAGTGAATTGGGATTGAGACGGTGGAAGTGAAAGACTCCTTTAGTGACCAAGTTGGTAGCGTGGTTGGGTTGAGTGGTTAGCAGGGATAAGTGAGAATAGCAGTACGATTACTACAGCTCATTTGCAGGGACAGAGATTTTTGAACTGTAGCCAGAGAGCTTCTTTACCCTTATCCTCAATATAGTTTGTTTTAGATAAAAGGTAGGAATTAATCAATACCTCATCACCTAACCCACTCAACTATTTCAGTTTTTGGTACAAATCTCTGTACTATTCTTTTGCTTCATTTTATAGAAATCAATCAATTCATCAAAAATGCCCTTTCGGCTTTTGCTATTCGACTATTACTTCCATCTTCTGTTGAAAAATGTTATGATTTAAAAATATTTGAAGAGATGATAAAAATCAGGTAACTTATTATGTTATTTGCGGATGACCGATGAAGAAAAAAAATGGAATCATATCATATCAATACAATATATTGAAGTTTGAACTCTTAATACCGACAGAGCGCTTTTGTTTATAATCTCACTTTTGATACTCTTTTATATTTTTTCATAGGCTATGTTTGGATTACTATAATATAGTAATATATTTAGTAATATAGTTTAGAAAGATGATATAATATATTATAGATAAATAAAAATATTTTATTTAATTTAATGATATTTTTAAGATTTTAATATTTTATAGAGGTGAAAAATAATTTATTAGTGCACATTTTATATTTAAAAAATTTATTTTAAATATTTTTAAAAGTTAAAATTGTAAAACTATAAAAAATTGCTAAATAATAGTTTAAAAATATATAGTTTTCAAATAATGGTATTACCATAAAAAATCTATCATAAAATATAAAAATTAAAATAAATAATAATTAAATCATATAATATCATATCATACCATGGTAAATAATGAAATAAACATGATAAATTGATACAGCGTGTGATGGATGAATACAAATCTTTGAATCGACCAATTTTGAAAACCCGATTTACAGAACCTTATAAAGATTATAAACCTTCTGTACGAACAATTTTGGGCTTGATTTGAAACATAATGCAGGGGCCTTTATAAAAATATTAAAAAAAATTAAAAAAAATTAAATTTATTATATTTTTAAAAATATTTATAATTTTATTAGAATTTATAATTTTATTTATAAAAATATCAAATTTAGATAATTTATCATGAGTTTATGTTAAATTTATTATAAATTTATTATGAGTTTATAAATTTATATAATTTATTATAAAATTATTAAATATTACTGATAAAAAATAAAAAAAATTTATAAAATATAGTAAAAAGTGTAATTATCCCCCAAATTGGATATAATTTAGATTCAAAATGTTGTGTTTTAGCTTTCATTTAATGACGAAACCAAGCCAAGAGAACTTAGCATGGGACATTTACAAAATAAACTAAAATAAAAACTATTTTTAAATTTATATTGCTTAAAAATAATTTTTAATATTACGGTAATTAAATTATTTAGTTGCAGAAATATGGATGCTGGCCAAATGTGAAATAATAAATAATTGATTATTAACGCAGTATTTGCAAAAAAAAATACAAGTGATGGGCCATACACGTGGATGACAACCAATACTTCTACATTTCAAATAAGCAAAAATATTATAAGGTTTGAACTGAAATATATTTTTTAATATATAATAATATTTTATATAATATTTTATTTTTTTATACTTTTAATTATGTGGCTATTGTTTTTTTATGTTTATTTTTTGTAATTTTTATTTATTTATTTTTTATGATTTTTATATGTTTTTGATCTTTTTATATATTTTTTATTTTTTAATATTATTTTTATTATTTATACTGTTTATTTTAATTTTTTTAAGATAGTTTCAATTTTATTTTTAAAATTAATATTAAATTAAAAATATTTATATTAAGTTTCTAATATATATTATTATGTGTTACATATAATAATATATATTAGTTAATTTATAATAAATATATCAATATTTGTAATAAATATATTAATATACAAACTAATATATGTTGTTATATTTTCATATATATTATATGTAATAATATATATTAATTAATTTGTAAAAAAAATATTAATATACAACTAATATATGTTATTATATATTCATATATATTATATATAACAATATATATCAATTAATTAAAAAAATTAATATATAAAATAATATATATTATTATATGTTCGTATATATTTATATAATAATATATATCAGTTGATTTATAAAAAAAATTTTACTTTACGACTGATACATATTATCATATATTATATATGTTATATATAATAATATATATCAATTGATTTATAATAAAATATTAATATATAATATATTTATATATATTATATAGGAAAAAATATAATTTTGCCCCTAATATTATAAGGAGGGTATGAATTTTTTCTTAAAAAATTTTAGGCACAGCAATATCAGGATTTAAAAAAAAAACTGTTATTTTTGCCCTCTCATCTAGCGGTTTTTCAACTGGCTTTTTTCTCCGTTAATTATATCTGACCTGTCATGTTTTAAAGTAACAATGGCCATACTATAAATGAATTTTTTCCCCGAGCCACCTCAAATGCGTCAGTTGGAACTCTTCTATCGCTCTCAACATCTTCTTCAAATCAAATCTCTCCATCACCACCACCGCCTCATTTAACGCCATCGGTTTAAAACAAATCAACATCTTCTTCAAATCAAACCTAGTCGATGTAGAAATGCGATGACTGGTTTAGAGAGATCAATTTGATGGGAGATCTTTGACTCGGTACTAAGTGGATTTCCAGAAGAGACAATGACACCGAGTTGATGTAAAAAGAAGTAGAGAATGGGGATTTTGATGGAGTTTGAGAAGACTATAAACATGACATCATTTTTGAAAAGTTTGGTGACATTTGGAGATAAGAAGCAAAAGACTTGGTAAATCGGAAAAACTCAGAGTAAGTGATTTGATGAGTAGTAGATTGGGTTCATCACCACATCAACACAGCAAAACAAAGCGAAATCATTTTGAAACTGAAGAGAGAGAGAGAGAGAGAGAATATATATACACACGGAGAAGAAAGAGAAAAAAGTACATTGAAGAAGGGGATGAAAAAATAAGATTTTAGATTTGCTCAGTGAACATCACAAGCTACTGGTTTGGTGAATGAAAATATTGAAGTATTGATTTTTTTTGTTTAATAATATAAGATATTAATTGGGCCATCCTGGAGCTTTTTAACTCGACGGAGAAACTCGATGAAGGAGGTAAATTTCTCTCTTTTGGAACCTATTCAACAGTATCTTCTTGAAGATGTTGATTTTGAAACCTTACCAATGAATATCTCTGATGTTTCTAGCTTTGCCAATCTCCTCTCTTCAATATTCATACCTACAATAATGATAATTTTGACTACAAATTTGATGGTTTGAAAGAGTTTACCATTTTCAGTGCTTTTGATTATGAATTATCTAATACTACTACTACTGGATGAGCTCCATTAGTTTGATTCCGTTAGCCTAGGATGCGGTCATTGCTAGATCAAAAGAGAAGGTTGTGGCCATAGTTAACCAGTAATGATCATCCTAAAAAACCCGTATTATCATATTTATTATTATTATTATAATTATTTATTTATATATATTATTATATATTCATTTCTACAATGGGCCCACTTCTATTATATATTAATTAACATCCGTTTTGAAAGCTCACTCTTGCCACGTCAGATCCATCAACGGAGGAAAGACACTGTTGGTTAGCAACATTAAATGAAGGGGCAAAAATAACAGTTTTTTTTTTTAAATTATGATATTTTTGCCCCTAAATTTTTTTAGATAAATTTGTACATTTATTATAATATCAAGGATAAAAAAAAATACATTTTTTCTATTATATATGATAACATATATTAATTGATTTACAATAAATCAATATACAAACTAATACATGTTATATATTCATATATGTTACATATATCAGTATACAAACTAATATATATTATTATATATTTATACATGTTACATATAACAATATAGATTAGTTGATTTATAAAAAAAATATAAATATACAATTGGTATATGACATATAATAATATATATTAGTTGATTTGCAAAAGAAATATAAGTATACAATTGATATATATTGTAATATGTCGCATATAACAATATATATTAGTTGATTTACAAAAGAAATATCAATATATAACTGATATATATTGTTATATGTTCATATATGTTACACATAACAATATATATCAGTTGATTTGCAATAAAAATATCAATATACAAATTGATATATTGTCATATGTTTCATATATGTTATATATAATAATATATATTAATTAATTTATAATAAAATATAAATATATAAACTAATATATGTTATTATATGTTTATGTATATTACGTATAACAACATATATCAGCTGAAAAGAAAAAAAATATCAATATACAAATTAATATATTGTGTTATATGTTCATATATGTTACATATAATAATATATATCAGTTGAGATGAAAAAAAAATTGATAGTATAAAACTATTATATGCTATTATATATTCTCATATGTTATATATATTAACATATATTATTATTCTTTTCAAAATCAATATATATTTATAAATATATATAACATGTACCCACATATGCTGTTATTCTTTTCGGTACATCTAGTTATAAGTAACGTATACTTACATATAACTAAATATATAAAATAGTTATACTATTATTCTTTTTGAAAATCAACACATATATCTATAGTTATATGTAATAAATATCCACATATATTGTTATTTTGTAACATATGTCCAAAAATATTGTTATTCACATATATTTAGTTATATATAACATATATTCACGTATAATTAGATATATAATACTCATGTGTTATAACTATATAACAATTAAAAAATAATAAAAGTTAAAACAGAAAAAAAATGGAAGAGAATAACAATATATAAGTGAAACTTATCTAAATAAATTTACTTCCATATTTAAAGAAATTATTTTTAATATAAATTAAAAAATTAATTTAAAAAATTAAGAAATTATGACAAGTTACATAATATTAAATAATAAAATATATAGATATTAAATAAAAAATTAATTTAATAAGTACAAATTTATTAAATAAAAATTTAAAATTTAATAATAATTATTATTCAATATTTATATTACAAAATTAACGAAACATTCAGATATGTTTAGTTAATTATTATTAACTAAATATTTAGTTATGTATATAACAAAAAGAAAAAGATGAGCCCCACCATATACATGCAAAAGAATTGTAAATGTTCCTTAAAATAGAAATAAACAAAGTATAAAAATGCGAAAAAAAAAAGTTGTCACCGTAAAAATGAAATTCAAAGGTGAAAAAATGTATATGATGTAAATTCCTCACTTAGCAATGGTATTAATCAGAGCATATGAAAAGTTAAACCAATTGTTATAGCTATGAAATTAGTCAAAAGAAAGTACTTCTATATTGTACATTGAAACTATAAATCAATAATATATATTTTCATATTTTTAATTATTAGGAAATGAAAACTCCAATATCAGTCTATTATTCCAGAAGGAATTAGTTAGAACAATGATATAGCCATCACTACAAAGCTCTTAAATATTAGAAATTTATTCCTAAAATCTATTAAATTCTTAAAGTACGCCACCCAAAATGCATTATGCTTTCATTTCATATAAGTGTTATACATAGCAATACATTTTTCTATTATCTTTAAAATTAAATGGACACACCAATAAATAAACTTCTGATTCAACAGTTTAAAGTTGTTATAGAGTTATAAAATTAAATTAAATTTATAAAAAAAGTAAATATTTGTTGGGACACTATTCATATTCCTACCTAGCAATTGGATCAAAGAACCAATCGGTAATGTGACTGCCAGTTGGGATCGGTTAGTTTTTGTACACTTTGTGCCTACCAATTTCAATTTTTTATATTGCCTTTGTTTTGTGGTAGTACGAGAGTGTGGGCAGAATTTTTCTTTCAGCAAAGGCAATGATAAGAGAGAGAGAGAGAGAGAGAGAGAGAGAGAGTGCTGCCTTAGCTCGTCCCAGACACATTTTTGATAAGTATAAATCAGGCTCAGTTACATACATTTCCTTTTTCATCCCTTAAATTTATCATTGTCCCTAAATTTTAATTAGTTAATTTATTGTACTAAAATTTTCGACTTTGATTTCATTGCACTAATGGACCCTAAAGCTAGTTTCTTGCCAAAATCTCGTCAAAGCTCACATGTGGCATCATTGCCAATAACTTATAATAATTTTTGCATTTAGATGTTATTAGAGCCGAGTATAGATTCTTAAGATATCTAAACTGATCTAAATACTCGAACAAAAATATTTAAAAATAAAAAAATTGTTAAATTTTTTATTTTCTCCGAACTAAACCGTACCCATTTTATAATATGAAACAATTTTGGATTTTAATTTATACTCGACTCGAAAATCATACTAAATCAAAAATTGTAATCAATTTTTTTACATCTTTTAATTTATTTTTATCAATATAGATGATATGGTATATGAAATAATTCTTAAAGATTAATATATTAAAAATAATTTAATTAATATTGTGAAATATAATTAAAGTTATTACATATTCAATAATTAATATAAACATATTATTTATTTATAATTAAAAATATTTCTATTATGACCTAATTCTTAAAAGTAAAAAATATATGGATAAAGTTATTAAAAAAAAGATGAGTAATTATAAATAGCTTATACAAGTAAAAATTTACATTTAAATTTTCAATTTGTATTAAAAATTGTATTATTATATTTTTCTACTATATGTAAATTTACAATTTTTTTTAAAATGAATGAATTTTATTACTAATTTGAAAATCTAAATCTTTTATCAATTAAATTTTCATCTTTTATAATATACTTTTACCATATAAAAATTTCAGTTGATAAAAATTTTGTTTTAAAAATATTTTGATTAATAAAATTTATTACCAAAAGTGCTGAATCCCCAAAACTTATTATTCCAAAAATTATGAAACAGTATAATATGGAGATTTTTGCATATAGAATGACTCTGAATCTTGAATTTTTAAAATTCTTGACTTTTGGAATGGCTATGAAGATTTTTAAATATCCAAATTGGATCGAACCGTGCTCACCCATAAATGTCATATATGCATTATTCATGTCAACCACATAAACACATATAAATAATGTTATGTCCAAACTTATGGACACGTGACAGATACTAAGAAAATAAAGAAGTATATGACTTTCAAAATTTATAGTCAGTTTGATTAATCACGAACAAACAAAATTCTATTGTTGCAATATTTGTCATTGTTACACAATCAAGATCACGGGGTTGTTGTATATGCAATGGTTCTAAATCTTACATTTTGAAAATCCTTGACTTTTGGAATGGTTTTGGAGATTTTTAAATATCTGAATTGAATCGAACCGTGCTCACCCCTAGATGTCATATATGCATCATTCATGTCAAACACACTAACACATAAATACCGTTATGCCCAAACTTATGAACACATGACAGATACTAAGAAAATAAAGAAGTATGCGACTTTCAAAATTTATAGTCAGTTTGACTAATCACAAACGAAAAAAATTCTATTGTTACAATATTTGCCATTGTTACATATGGAATGGTTTTGAATATTGCATTTTTAAAATTCTCGATTTTTGGAGTGATTATGGAGATTTTTAAATATCCAAATTGGATCGAACTGTGCTCACCCCTAGATGTCCTATATGCATCGTTCATGTCAAACACACAAACACATATAAATAATATTATGTCCACACTTATGGACACTTGATGGATACTAAGAAAATAAAGAAGTATAAGAATTTCAAAATTTACAGTCAGTTTGACGAATCACAAACGGACAAAATTCTATTGTTACAATATTTGTCATTGTTGCACATTCAAGATCACAGGCTTGTTGAAACTACATGTACCTTAAGAATATTGGACTTTTTTTTTTTGAAGGTAAGAATATTGGACTTGATGCATATCAATGGCCATATAAATGGGAGTTGAATCCTCATCTTACATAAAAACCATTGGCTTGTGTTAAATGTAGGATTATCTATATTTTCCAATCATTTGTTGAAACTACATGCACCTTAAGAATATTGGACTTGATTCATATCAGTGGCTATATAAATGGGAGTTAAATCCTTATATTATACAAAAATTAACTTGTGTTAAGACTCAATTTAAATCACTTTTTCAACATTGGATTATCTATATTCTCCAACATTCCCACTCAAGTGTAACAGAGCCTTGAGGCCTTAGGTTAATAATGGGTTCAAATACTTTGCTAGACCAAGCTGTAGCCCATGATCATTCAGTCCATCACTTGGCTGGCTCTGATACCATATAGAAACTACATGAGCCTTAAGAGTATTGGACCTGATGCATATCAGTGGCCATATAAATGGGGTTTAATCCTCATCTTACACAAAACTAATTGGCTTTATTGAGATTCAATCTACGCCGCTTATATGTTACTATATTTTCTTATATGTTTCTAATGTGAGATTATTTATATTCTCCAACAGGGGTGCTAGTCAAGAAAAATATACACAAATATGACATCACAATCACTTAGGGCTTCTATCTCAATCATCTCATCACTAGGCTTCTACTTGACATAACACCATATCATTTGATTGAACTAAAGTCCACTATATACACAAAGAACATAAAATAGAAAAATATTGTGGAGTTTTAGAATACAAATCAATATAAAGGTAACTATACAACAATATAATCAAATGCAATTCATTGTTGAGGAAGGAAATGGCAGAGAGAAAACTAAATTTATTCCTCATGCTCAACATACAATTTGGAGAAAAAAATACTGAACAAGAGGGAGTATTTGACTAAAAAAGCTATATAGTTATCAATATAATACACTATTATGATGCAAACCATGCTCATTTATAATGCTAAATAGATAAACAATGACATAGTCATCTAAGGATAAGAATTAATCCATATAAACTATAGTAAATCTCAATAATGAGTTGGTCCCTTATACCTAGCTCTCTGAGCTCATATGTTTCTCTTAAGATCTAAAAATAAGGTTTTGATGTCATGCCCAATGCCAATAACTCCAACCTGATTGATGATAATACTAAGCAATGAGCAAGGCTCTTCCGTCAGGCCAATTATAAGTTCATAATCATATTTCAATATCATATCACAACCAATATCCGAAATCATGTGCGATCCTTTGTTATCTTAACTCTATTTGAGCACCCACAAGTAATATAAACATTCACAATTAAACTTAGGCACCAATATATATTGCGCTTCTTTAATCTAATAATTGTAATGATAGTTACACACATGCACACACACACACATATATATATACATGTATGTATACACACACATATATATGTATGTATGTATGTAAGTAAGTAAGATAGGGGAATGAGAAATCATATTAAGCTATATAATTCATTAATTTGATGAAATTTAACTAGCTCTCTTTGAACTCTATCACTAACAACTGGAGGAACATGTGAAATACCAATTCGAGGTGACAAAAAAGAATTATGAGAATAAAGGCAACCTAAATGATTTTAAATATTTTATCAAAATTTCGGCAGAGTCTCTTCGAATAATTAGGACATTTCTCCCTTAAAAAGATAATAATCAAATATTTCTAAATAGCTTGCAAGGCTCATAGCAACTAGAAGTTGAATTGCCTCAATTGGGCCTCTAAAATGGGGAAACAACCCACAATCGCAATTCGAATTAAATCCTAATGTATCACACTTTTCCTAATTTCTCACTTCATAAGAATTAATAATAATAGCAATAATAATTCCATCCATTAGTTAATTTTCAAGTACTTAAATCTAACACATACACATACTTTCATAATTAATCATACCAAAAAATTAATTATGATTTACACATTTGAGGATTTCGGACTTAGCAATATAAAATTCGATCAAACTAAGGTAAAAAATACACATTAGGACATTGAAATGAAGCTTCTTGAACAAAAAATAAGCTGTTGCCAAAGACTTGCTGATAGTCATTTCTATCTCTTATACATATGCACTTCTTAATTTAGGTTTTATAAGTTTCCATAAATATTTCCCGATCCTCAAATTCACTAGCTTAATTATGTAAGGCACATTTAACATTATTCCTTTTATTTGCACCTATAGTTAATCAATTAATCAATATGGAAAAATTTTAATTTAATTGTAATTAGCTAATATTGCATTTATTTCCTATTCTATCTTTAAATCTTACTATTTATTTATTCCGTATATTCATTCTAATGTTTTCACTCTTTAAGTGCTTTAGCTTGTTAAATGTCAATTCCTACATTTACAATTCACACCTATTTAGCTTTACCTAACCTTTTCAAGTTTGCTTATTGCCATATTTCAATAAATATTTTCCTGTAGTTAATTTTATTGAACGTAATCCTTTAATTATTCTTTCTAATAATTTCTTATTTAGACATGAACACCTACACGAAACAATATAATTTTTAATGTAACATCTTACAACAATCACCTATTCTTTGGCCACCATAAGCTAACTTGATTAGCATCTCATTATCTTTACAATTCATCACATTAAAATTTAACACTACACTACCTTAATTAATATATCAAAGAATGCGATTAATCTTATTACTTAATTATGCTAATATGGCAGTTTGAGTAGTCTAATTAATTCATTTATTTACCATAGCAAATCACAATATTTTGACTTACAACATATATACATATACATATTTATATAAACTCATGTATAAAATTTTATGTAATTTCAAAGTCATTCCCATCTGAATTGCCAAAATTACATAAACACTAAAAAATCTGCCTTGCATAGACTCTAAAAGGTAGATTATGCTCTGCAAAATAGCTTGGCACCAAGATGATAAAAAGCTTAACACTTTTTATTCTTATTAACTTTTCAATATGAACAAAAATGAAAAAGGTCATCTTACTCAAAACCCCAATTATGAAATACCTTTTCTCCCACTGCACACCTCAAAATGCACTATTTACCTTAAAATTTCTAAGAGATTTTTACACTACATATGTATTAAGTTAGTAAAGGAAACTTTATCCAAATCCAAGACCATTAATCCCTTAAAATATAGCACTTTTATACTCTATATACGCACCATGTATATATAAATTACTTATATAGAATATAAGAATGCTACAGTAATTAATTGTAAAAAATACTCATCGTTGTATAAAAAATAAATTAATTTTTAAAAGGTAAATTTAATAGATAAATACACACATATATAAATATCAAAATATTATGTATAAAAACATCTCTGAAAAAAGTTAGCCAGAGTTTCATTAATAATTTTAATAAATCCAAAAATCAACAAAACACAACTTGCACGAAAATATCACTCCCAAAATAATACTTCTCAAAATCCATCATTTTTTGCAAAATCATCAAGTATTTCAAACACCCAAATATAATGTACTTGGTTTGCATTTATAATATTTTTACAATACCATAATTATGTAAACATATTTACAAAATGATATAATGTACAAACACAGTAAATTTGAACAAATTGTATCTTTACATGATATGCTGTCTCTCACCAAATAGAATGGTCTTGTGACAAAAATATTTAACTTTAAGAGCAACTCAAAAGCTAGACCTGATTAGGTCTACTAGGATTCTCTCTCTTAGCAACTCTATCCCCTGCATGATACAATTAAACCATGCTAAACTAGAAGCTTAGTGATATATACTTTGATAATACGATATATTTTAACCAATCAATATATATGCTTTATATCATGGAAATGAAATGCTTATTTATTATTTCATAACCCTTACATTTTATTAACATACCATATTCACACACATTGGGCCCAACTAGTCCCTATATAAAATTCAAGTTCCAGATCAATTGATTTGGCCTATTGCGATCTAAAGGTCTGACACTGGGGATCAAGTCTCATATATATATCACCCGAAGGCTAGTCCCCTATTAATACCAGAGTGTCTCACCCAAGGCGTAATAATAAATATGATACCATTGTATCTCGTCCGAAGGTGTATAAAAATGTCATGACATTTTGTTGGCATGCCAACACGATAGTACCAAAGTCAATATTAAGGAATAAGTAATTATGCAAGGAAACAAAGATCTCACATTAAATCACATTTTTCTTTTTTTTTTCTCACATTCCATAACCATTTTCCAAATTTTCAATCACATTGCATAAATTTCTTTAATTATATTCACAATGCCAATATACAAATCACATTTCCAACAACATTACATAGGTTATGTGTAATACCCTTATACCCTATATACGTACAACACATACATCCAATATATGTAAAATACATATATAGAATATGAGAATGCCGCAGTCCCATTCTTTTCAAAATTTCCATAATTATTAGAAAATATTTAAATCCTTAAAATACACTTTAAAAGATAAATAAATATATACACAAGTACTTTAGTTACTAAAAATACAAAATTTAAAGGTAAAATCTCTAGAAAAATTTGCCAGAGTTTTATCTGTGTAGACTCTTAATTTTGTCATCAGTTCAAATATTGTTTTAATTCAAAATTAGGCCGAGTTTGATTTTAATAGCAATGTCCAAATTGAATTAAGTCTTCGTTTTAAAGTTTGAATTAGGTTGGTTCAATTTAAATTGGGCCAATACAGTCAAATTTTGGGTTTGGCCCGTGTCTAATTCAATTTAAGCCAACTCATATCGAATTAGCTTTAAATTCGATATGGGCATGCCCCATATCAAATTGGTTGGCCCCAATTCGATAAGAGGCAGCCCCATATCAAATTGGCCTGCCCCAATTTGACATGAGTTCAGTTTCAAGCCTGATTTAAGAGTCCTAATCTTATTTAAAATAAAAAAAATCTCGGATTGCAATTAAGAGTTGGAACTGGATTATGATTAATGATTAGAGTTAAGCTAATTTAAACATTATAAATACAAGGGGAAAGAGCAAAATTAAATAGTAAGCAGTTACACAAAGAGTGTAGACCCTTAATTTTGGCCTAGTTCGAATTTAGTTTTAATTAAAAAAGGCTAGATCAAGTTTGGTTTCAATAAAAGTCCCAAATTAAATCTTATCCAATTTAATATGTTTGAATTAAGTTTAGTCTAGTTAAAGTTGAGTCAATTTTTAAAAAATACAGCCAGACCGAGTCGGTTGGGACTTCCAATTTGATACGAGGCTCTCTCATATCGAATTTGGCTCACCAAATTTTATATGAGGCTAGTTCAAGTTGAATTGGCTTAGGCCTCAATTTAGTCCAAATTCGGCTCAGATTCATTCCTAATTATGTTAAAACTAAGACTCTCAGATAAACAAGAAGGTTTTTGAAGAGGATTAGAATTAATGGCAAAGGGTTGCCCTAATTCCCTACTTATAAATACAAAGCAATTAGGCAGAGAAAAAAAATGTTGAGGCAGCCACCTTTAGCAAATTAAAGAGAGAAACAAAAAACCATAAACAATTTAAAAAGCTAAATGAGACAGTAGCAACGGGGAGCCGAAATCATCAATTAAACAATTGAGATCACTAAAATAAGAAAAGGACAAAAAGTAAAAAAATAAAAGGAGACAGAAACCTCAAACCCAGATGCAGACTGTGAACATCATTTTTTCGACCAAAAACCCAGATTGACTTAAACCAATTACAATAATCCAAACAACAACAAGGCTTGGCTCAACATAAATTACTTTGGCGGAACCTACAATGTAGGTACTGTTTTCATACACTGAATCAATTTAAATCACTAAATCTATTTAATTCAATGAAGTTTCATCTTCATTTAAATCTTGCAAATTACCGTGTTTTAATTCACTACTTTGATTTTGCAATCTAAAACTTAATTATAAGATAAAACCCTAATATCGTACGTTTTAACCCTAGTTTTTAGAATCAAACCCTAATTCCAAAATAAAATCCTAATTCCATAACAAAACTTATTTTATAAATTATTTACCTTCCGAGGGTGCTTCCTTAATCCCTCACCGATCCCAATTCGACATTGAGTTCAGTTTCCAGCCTAATTTAAGAGTCCTAATCATGTTTAAAATAAAAAAATCTTGGATTGTAATTAAGAGTTGGAACTAGATTAGGATTAATGATCAGAGTTAACCCTAATTTAAACATTATAAATACATAGGGACAGAGCTTAGTGAAGGAGGGGCTTCGATAATTAAACAGTAAGCAATTACATAGAGAGCAAAACAAAAGCTAAAAAAAAAGAGAGACAGTAGCCAAAAGTGATCTTCAGATCATTGAAATCTCCAACCAAACATAAATCTTGATCCAGGCAGTGGCAGTAACATCATCCAGCTTGGTTCAACGCAAAAAATTGTTGGAGTCTACAACGTATGTTCAATTTTCTTTAAATAATTCAATTTCATTATTTATTTTCATTGATTAATTCATATTAGGTGTCATTTTGGTCACACCAGACAACGGTTTTTTAGGGACTGTTGTGTAATATATGTTTAAACAACTGTTTTTCTGATCATACAAAACTGTTGTCTGATACGATGTTTTAGACAATGGTTTTTTCGAAAGTGTTGTATAATTCAGTGTTTCAGACAACGGTTAAAAAAAACCATTGTCTGAAGCAAGCATACAGACAACGGTTTTTAGGGACCGTTGTGTAATATATGTTCAGACAAGTGTTTTTTTGGTAAAAAAAAATTGTTGTCTGATAAGATGTTTCAGACAACTGTTATTTAAAAAGTGTTGTGTAAAACCAAATCAAATGAAATCCTCCACTGACAAGTGTTAAACCAAATCCACCAGCAAGGTGTTAGAGCAAAAACCACGACTATTGAAGCTGAAAGAGGAATGAGAGATGAAGCAGAATCAGAAGCTTGGATGTTTTATGGAAGTTAGATTTTCTTAGTATAAAAACATGCTAAGGATCCAGTGGCTATTTGCAATGTATGGAAGTTAGGCTTTCTTAAGCCAAACAAACTTGACTAAGTATTAAAAGCTAAGGTTTGGATTTATAAACATTTCATAAACCCATTAGAAACTTTAAAGTCCACCATTAAATAATGATTTAGATATAATATGATATTATATAAGTAGGAATACAAGTATATATTAGTATATATATACAAGTATATACATGTATATATAAGTATATATATAAGTATATACAAGTATATATTAGTATATATACAAGTATATACAAGTATATATATTAGTATATATTAGTATATATACAAGTATATATTAGTATATATACAAGTATATATAAGTATATATTATTATATACAAGTATATATTAGTATATATATAAGTATATACAAGTATATATATTAGTATCTACAAGTATATATATAAGTATATATTAGTATATATACAAGTATATATAAGTATATATTAGTATATACAAGTATATATTAGTATATATACTAGTATATATAAGTATATATTAGCATATAGATATTAGTATATATAAGTATATATTAGTATATATAAGTATATATATTAGTATATATTAGTATATATATTAGTATATACAAGTATATATTAGTATATACAAGTATATACAAGTATATATATTAGTATATATTAGTATATACAAGTATATATATTAGTATATATTAGTATATATACAAGTATATACAAGTATATATATTAGTATATACAAGTATATACAAGTATATATATATATTAGTATATACAAGTATATATTACTATATACAAGTATATATTAGTGCTAGTTCTTTGATAAATTTTTGCTCATGTTCTTCTCACATCCCACTAACTCTAATGTTTCTCAAATCATAATCATAATCTTCACTTCCATTTGTTAAACTAAATTATATATATATATATATTAGTATATACAAGTATATATTAGTATATACAAATATATATAAGTATATATATTAGTATATATTAGTATATACAAGTATATATATTAGTATATATTAGTATATATACAAGTATATACAAGTATATATATTAGTATATACAAGTATATATAAGTATATATTAGTATATATAAGGATATACAAGTATATATATTAGTATATACAAGTATATATTAGTACATATATTAGTATATACAAGTATATATTACTATATACAAGTATATATTACTATATACAAGTATATATTAGTGCTAGTTCTTTGATAAATTTTTGCTCATGTTCTTCTCACATCCCACTAACTCTAATGTTTCTCAAATCATAATCATAATCTTCACTTCCATTTGTTAAACTAAATTATATATATATATATATTAGTATATACAAGTATATATTAGTATATACAAATATATATAAGTATATTTATTAGTATATACAAGTATATATATTAGTATATACAAGTATATATACAAGTATATATTAGTATATATACAAGTATATATAAGTATATATTAGTATATATAAGGATATACAAGTATATATATTAGTATATATAAGTATATATTAGTACATATATTAGTATATACAAGTATATATTACTATATACAAGTATATATTAGTGCTAGTTCTTTGATAAATTTTTGCTCATGTTCTTCTCACATCCCACTAACTCTAATGTTTCTCAAATCATAATCATAATCTTCACTTCCATTTGTTAAACTAAATTATATATATATATATATTAGTATATATTAGTATATATATATATTAGTATATACAAGTATATATTAGTATATACAAATATATATATTAGTATATATTAGTATATACAAGTATATATATTAGTATATATACAAGTATATACAAGTATATATTAGTATATACAAGTATATACAAGTATATATATTAGTATGTACAAGTATATATTAGTATATATATAAGTATATATAAGTATATATTAGTATATATATATTAGTATATACAAGTATATATTAGTGCTAGTTCTTTGATAAATTTTTGCTCATGTTCTTCTCACATCCCACTAACTCTAATGTTTCTCAAATCATAATCATAATCTTCACTTCCATTTGTAAGTGTTCTTGTGGACTTGCTTATTGAACTCTTGCCTTGCAATTACATGCTTTCTATCTAGATGGTTGCTATATGGCTAACCATGAGCATGGTTCCTGTGTATGAAATTTAATTCTCTCAGCTGGCTATACTTTTCAATATTAGTATATATATTAGTATTGCGTAATGACTATATGGCGACAGGGAAATCCAGAGTTGGAACTAATTTCATTAATTGCTCCTATGCATTTGATAGTAATCTTGTCTATCTGTTGCATTTCACTAGATCTTTCTACAAGCATATATTGGGAGTTAAAGTAACATATCACGATATCGAAGCTTTTGATCCAGATTACTTCAATCACTTTAAGTGGATGCTTAAGGTATGTATGTTGCATTTCTTCTTTTTTTTTTTTTACCTTAGAAAGAATCAATGTTAGACTTATTTAGTTTTTGCTCAATCTAATTTACATCAACACTAAATTTTATAATTATATAGGGTTCCATAGAAATTTATCACTACTAATTATTTAAATTGTATTGCCTTAAGTATTTATGGATGAATTATAAATTGAAATTTATAAGTCATCTATATAAGTGAATTTATAAAGTTAATTTAACAAAATTTTAAAAAATTCATTTTGTTTCAAAAGAGGAATGTCAAAACTTCAAAAATTTTGAACACTTAAATTCCCCCCTTTATTTCAAAAAAAAAATTTCATTTGCCCCATTTTGCCAAAAACACTTAAATTCTCGTCCTTGTATTCACATATGTTTAAGAGCGCGTGTCCAGAATCGTATAGCTATGCCTATGACAATTCAAACACTAATTTCACCTGTAGTGGTGCTAATTATACAATGACATTTTCCCCTAATTTACCCAGGTAACAACTTAATTCGTGCTCATGTATATATATATTCTCTAAGCCTGAAGTTAATGCACTCTTTCATTATTTGTTGTGTTCTGATATATTCTCTTTGTCTATTAAAGCAATCTTGATTTGTACACTTCCTGTGGTATTCGATTCGTCTGTGGAACTATCGTCGCCGGCTATCCTTTCTGGGGAAATAACCGGACGCGCGGCTGTGGAATTCCTGAATTAAACCTCAAATCAAAATGATGCTTTCAATTGGTTGTCCCTGTCCCCATTTTTCCTTTCAGACACCCAAAACCTTTGGAAGTTCTAACTTTTCAAAAATTCCAAGACCCTTTTGCAAGCTTTATGGAACCAAATCAACGGCTGCAACTACACCCAACACTCGAACAAGCTTTGGGTTTAAGGACCTAATGGAAACTTTCACAGTAAATGTTGAGAGAGCAGAGAATAGGCCACTAAATGTGCCCTTGATAGCTCCTTTTACAATTGCCTCCTCCAGGCTTGATAAAGTAGAGACCGTCGCAATTAGGATTGAATTAAGTAATGGGTGGGTTGGATGGGGTGAGGTTCCGATATTGCCGTTTGTTACTGCAGAGGATCAACCTATGGCTATGATGAAGACTGGGGAGGCTTGTGCGTTGCTGAGGAGCAGTCCGCCGATGACGTTAGGTTCACTTTTGGAGAAAATTGGTAGGATTCTTCCTGGGCATGAGTTTGCTTCGGTGAGTAGAATTGACATTTTTGTCTGGTTTTGGGTTTTTAGGATTAGATGTGGTTTTGGTTTTTTTTTTTTTAACTCTACTAGTATCTCTACTAATATACTTTCGCTAGTTTGGTGATTGTTTGTTTATTGAATGCAAGTGAGTAAACTATTTGGTTTGTTAATTAGTTGGATGTGGATTAAGTAATCAATTTAACGTGATTGAGAAAATATAAATTGCATAACAGAAGTAAACATGAAATTTAAAATTTAGAGAACTCTCTCTCTCTCCTCTGTTTATCCTGCTCAGCTAGGTGATATCAGTTGAAATGCACAACTTTTAGTTTTATTATAACTATGGTGAGAATAAAACAATATATGTGCATGTTCTGTGATGGGTTATGACACGGTGTGTTTGATTTTGTAATTCAACTGCATTTTGGCAAAAACTGTTTTTACAATATTTAGAGTAGGACAAGCTAGAATTTTTAACTTCTTTCAATCCATATTTACCAAAATCAACTTTTTTTTTAAAGTCTCATTGTAATTTAGAAAAACAAACACCAAAATCAATCCCTAACTGGACCCTAAAGTACCAAACTTAGAGCATGTTTTCTGATTTTGCTGGTCTCTTTGATTCTGTTAGATCTTAAATGGTGAACTAATTTTGCAAGATAAGCATTGTGAAATCATAATTCATGAAATTATCCACTCATCTCAGCTTTTGGTGATATATTGTACAATTGAAGAACTTTTGTATGTAGGCGCTGATAACGATGAACTGTTGTTTGTTTTGACTACACATCCATTTACTTGTAAAGGTTGTATTATATCATTACAGGCAACAAATTTCTAACAGAAACTAATCATCCTAATTATTTGTTGTTGATTTTCTTTTCATTTTTGTACCTAAAATAGAATTCTATTTTTATGTACTTATAATCTGTTTTTACTCTTAAAGGTTAGGGCTGGAGTTGAGATGGCATTAATTGATGCTGTAGCAAATAGTGCTGACATACCTTTGTGGAGGCTATTTGGTGGAGTTTCAGATAGCATAATTACTGATATAATAGTTCAGTGCCTTTGGTAGTGATTCTATAATTAAAAGATAACTTTTTTCTTTTTGTTTGTGATACATTGCCTTTTGCAATTGGAGGCTTTCACATTTTACTTCATTGATTAATAAATAAGAATTAAATAAAAGCTTTATCCTTGAAAAGAGGCTTATCTACTTTACCCATGCAGATTCCCATTGTATCACCTGTGGAAGCTGCTGAATTGGCTTCAAAGTATCGCAAACAAGGATTCAAAACTTTGAAGCTCAAGGTGGGAAAGAACCTCAAGGCGGACATTGAAGTTCTTCAGGCCATACGAATAGCCTATCCTGATTGCTTATTTATCTTGGATGCTAATGAGGGGTACAAAGCCAAGGAAGCTATTGAAGTTCTTGAAAAATTACATGGTAAAGGATGCATGTTTACTTCTGCTAGCACTATTTGGATTTGAGCCAGCCTCTCTAGTTTCAATGTATCTGGTCTCTCTTTCTTGATTTCATATCCACATGGTGCATCTTTGAATGCTCTTCTCTAGCAGATTTTGTCGGCTGCAGCTTTAGTGGCCAGTGCTGCTTTTCCTGCAATCTGTTTAGAATGGGACTAAATGCAATATCTGCCCATCACTGAACATCAGTACTACTGGTGCTTCCGCTCCAATTAATTTGCAACCTTGAACATTTGGCCTGCTTAAAACACTCTTTAAAATTTATCCATAGTGATCCTCCTCGCATTAGAGTACTAGCTTTATTGACTAAATGTATCTAGAGAGGAAAACTCTTGACTTGTGCATGCTCTCTCTCTCTCTCTAATTATTTTTGACCAATTTTGTGTTAAGCATTTAGGCTTTGACTTGCAAACTAACTTGATACAATACTTTCCTCACAGAAATGCAAGTAACTCCTATTCTTTTTGAACAGCCAGTTCATAGAGATGATTGGGAAGGCCTAGGTCATGTTATTAATATTGCGGCAAATATGGGGTATCTGTTGCAGCTGATGAAAGCTGTCGGGGATTATAGTGCTGGTGATTGAGGATGACAGTGGTTTTCTTGAAGTCTTTTTGTTTGATTGATGATTAGTATGCCTATTATGAGTTCTTCCCAAACTGATTTTTGTTTCAAATTGTTCAAAAAAATACCGTTTTGTTTCTTCAGATTACCTTTGTTCATGCGGATTAATATTTGTAAAGAATACAGCTCGTTGTTCTTTAGATTACCTTTCTTCAGATTACCTTTGTTCTTTTATTCTAAGCTTTGCAATATACTTTATGTGAGCAAGTTTGTCTTTTAATGTTTTCTTCTTTCATTTCTTATCATTTAAAGCAAATATGCATATTATAGGTATGAGTTTGCTCGTTGAGCCTGAAATTTTATATGGATGTGTCTTGTGTTCATTTTTCAGAATGTTTGTTCAGATTTCAGGTTAGGTTGTGTGATTAGGTTGATGTGTTGGTTTGCATATGGGTTTACATATGGATGTAACATGTGGTACTTCATTTTTTTTTCATTTACTATTTCAGGGGGTTCCTGTGCAGAAAGGGGCCACGGACTGCGGCCTCTTTGCCATGAGGTACATGAAGGAAATCTGTTATGACAAGGAGCTTCAGTTTGCAGCTAAGGTGAGAATTTTAATTATTTTCATTTTTTATATAATAGTTTTGTATTGACCACATGTGGCTAACCAAAATTTGATTCATTTTTCAGTGGCTACGCAGAGGCAACTTGGAGTATAGTGATGCCGACATCAACGAGATTAGGATTGACTTCGCCAAATATTTCATGAAGCGTCATTCAAGTTGAAGTTAATAGTGTAATTCAGTGATATATGTATAGTGTTGATTTTTTTTAGTTTGTTAATATGTTGAATGGTTGAATTTGTGGAGGTTTTTTGATTCCCAAATTTGCAATCCTTCATTGTAAAGTGTTGTCTTATATGTATAATGTACAGTTTAACAGACAATGGTGGTTAAATGAAAATAAACATTGAAACTATTGTCTAATATTCAGTGTGCCACATTAATTAACCGTTGTATTTAGTGTCCTTCTACAACGGTTTTAGATTAATTGCAATCCTTCATCAGACAACGGTCAAAAAGCGTTGTCTAAACCTTCATCAGACAACGGTTAAAAACCGTTGTCTGATAAAACTAAAAACTGTTGTGGAAACCATCTTCAGACAACGGTTAAAAACCGTTGTTTGAAATGCTATCAGACATCGCCTCAATAGACAACAGTTTTTGTCTTCATCAGACAACGGTCAAAAAGCGTTGTCTAAACCTTCATCAGACAATGGTTAAAAACCGTTGTCTGAAAATTTAGAAACTGTTGTCTGAAAATTTAGAAACCATTGTCTGACAATTTAGAAATCGTTGTGGAAACCATCACACAACGGTTAAAAACCGTTGTCTGAAAAATTAGAAACCGTTGTCTGAACCATCATCAGACAACGGCCATAAACCGTTGTCTGATAAAATTAAAAACCGTTGTGCAAACCTACATCAGACAACGGTTTTAAAACCGTTGTCTGAAATGCTATCAGACATCGCTTCAATAGACAATGGTTTTTGTCTTCATCAGACAACGGCCAGAAAGCGTTGTCTGATTCAGTTTTCCTTGTAGTGAAGGAACTATAAACCAAAGGATCTTGTAGGTCTATCTGTAGCACCCCAATCAATCCTCAACCCTTATGAGTAATCAATTCATATCAAGCTTTCTCAAGTCAATAATATAAAAATTGCAACCAATCAATAAGCTTGCTATTATAAATTGGAAATAAATCATTAAGCATCATAAGAATAAAACAACTCAATCAAATGATTCAACTAAATATAATTATTCAATCAATACAAATAAGCTAGGGTTCATCAATATCTAGATAGAGAAGGAATTAGTTCATGTTCAAAACCAGAAAAATAGAGCAAGATAAATGAGTAAAAGAAACCAAACAATTCATGGCGAATAATTTGTATTTCTTCACTTCAATCCTTGATTATTGGTTTAGGGCTTGTACAAGATGTATCTCCTTCTTCAAACTCAGCTCAAAACCCTCCTCTTTGCTTCAGTTGTTGGCTCCTTCTCCCTTGTTCCAGCTTCCATGTTTCAAGCTCCAGAATCCCCTAAAAACTCCCTCTTCTTCTCTTTTTAATTCCCTCCAAAGCTCAAGTCATGCTTCCAACTCACTTTGTCTCCCACATTCCCTTTGTTCAATCTTTCTTTTCCTCAAATTAGGCAAGCTTTTCTTTTGTCTAATATTACTTTTGACTAAAACTAGTCTTTGTTCCCCACTTGTCTGCAGAAAAATTTGAACATTTCAAAGTTGCCCTAGGTGACATAGCCAAGCTTGTTGGTCGTGTCACCTTCTGCCCTTTCTTTCCTTATTTTCTTCTAGGTGACACAGCCAAGCTCCTGGCCGTGTCATGTGACACGGCCAGTGGCTTGGCCGTGTCATGTGGGTATGTCACTTTCTGCTTCTAGCTTCGTCAACTTGCTTTCTTTGTTTCCAAGGGTGACACGGCCAAGCTTGTGGCCGTGTCATGTGACACAGCCACTAGCTTGGGCGTGTCACCTGAGTGTGTTGGCTTCTGGTTCATTTCTTTCCTTTCTTGGTTCTTTGGCTTGGATGGGACACGACCAAGCTTGTGGCCATGTCATGTGACACGACCACTGGCTTGGCCGTGTCACTTGCCAGTGTCTTTTTCTGCCAAATTTTCTTTCCTTTCTTGTTCTCTTTGATTTTTGCTCTTTGGGTGAGACACGGCCAGAGGCTTGGCCGTGTCTCTTGGGCGTGTCATTTATGACCTTGAAGTAATTTTGAGGGACACGGCCAAGCTTGCTTTGGCTTGGCCATGTCTTGCTTGATTCATGCTCTTTCTTCATTGTTTTGATCATCCAAGGGAGTTTTTGCACTTTGACTTAAAACAAATACTTAAAACAAACTTTAAACCAAAATCAAATGAAATATTAACTAAAAACACATAGAAATCATACTAAAAACAAGTATAAAAATACTCTTATCAAATACCCCACACTTAAATCCTTGCTTGTCCCCAAGCAAGGCTAAACTCAAAACAAACTAAACACAAATTTTGTCAAGTTCAAGAGTTATAAAAATTGCATCAAGACTTCCTTATCCTTAAATCCGCAATCAATATTAAATCAAACTAAACATAACCTATGTTGTCACTCCCTCACCAACTCTTAGAGAGTGTTTGATCAAGGTGGTGTTTACACTCAAAACAATCAATGAAAGATTATTGCCATAGGCTTGCTTATCTATCAGACCTCCATTACTTAATTACAATCAAGCATCAATCAAAAGGTCTTTTATTGGGTTGGTTAAGGCAGAGGCATGGCATTTAGGAAATGTGAGCTTAATCATTAAGTTCAAGAGCACTTCAAGAATGAAGTAACATATCATATATAAATAACCCAACGATCCTAAAACACCTTCCTCTTATCTACCCCTTGACATTAAGAAACTTTTCAAGGGAACTCACTTATTAGATCATGCAATGATTATTTCTAAAACATATTCCAACCCTTTCAACAATAACAACAATTATTCTTATTTTTCTTCTTTTTATTTGATTTTGATTTTTTTAATGCTTTGCAATCTTAAACCTACTAAATTTAACCCCAAACTTAATTCAACACAACACTTGGTCATAAACGTTCTTAAATGCTCTTGACCTAATGAAAGGGTAAGAGTTAAAACAACAAGATTCAAGCTAATGATGTTGTGAAAAAGAAAGAAAAGGAAAAACGAAATAGGCTCAAAATTGGCTAACTAAGGTTAAAATTAGGGTTGGTCTTTTTAAGCCAAATTGGGTTCACCTAATTGCCTTAATCATCTTGATGCCAAATTGAAATTTTTATGTAGTCTTAAAATGTATATCAAAGTAAGTTCTAGCAAGTCATCAATCAAAAATGTTTTCCCACTTAAAGAATAATAAGTTGATGGCTCAATTCCTCACTAGTTTAAAGGTAATGCAAGGAAAAACCAACAAAATTGACAATAAGCACCAATTCTACTCAATTATCAAATTCATGCTTCAAAAATTCAAAGGTCATCAATCAACAATTTATAACAATTGAACTTTCCAAAATTGATTTATTCAAAGAAAAACAAGAAAAACATTAACTAAACCTAAACAAGGATAACTTAAAACACAAAATGCACCCCACACTTAAAAATTCACATTGTCCTCAATGTGAGCATGCATAAACTAAAAGAGAATTTAGATGAAACATATTATTAATATTGTTCATATTATTATTATTTTTTTTAACCAAAAAATGCAGAAATTAAAGACATAATAATTAAAGAACGAATAAAATGGTGGGTTGCCTCCCACCCAGCACTTCTTTAACGTCGTATTAGTTGGACGTTCAGGGCAATTGTTCCTAGTCTTGGAGGTGTAAAACCTCCTTTAAGTCCTGTATTTCCCCTCCAAAGTAAAGTTTAAGCCTGTGCCCATTGACTTTAAAATCTCCTGTTGCCGGGTGAGTTATTTCAACCACTCCGTAGGGAAAAACTTTCTTGACAGTAAAAGGACCAGACCATCGAGATTTCAACTTACCTGGAAAGAGTCGAAGCCTTGAATTGTAAAGTAATACCTGATCTCCCACTTGAAACTCTTTCCGTTCCTTAATGCGAGCATCGTGCCATCTCTTGGTACGTTCCTTATACATTCTCGCATTGTCATAAGCTTGCAATCTCCACTCGTCTAACTTGTTTACCTGTAATTTTCTCCTTTCACCTGCACAAGCTAGATCAAGGTTAATCTGTTTTATGGCCCAATATGCATTATGCTCTATTTCAACAGGTAAATGGCAAGCTTTTCCATATACCAACCTAAATGGTGTAGTACCCAAAGGAGTTTTAAATGCAGTCCTAAAAGCCCATAGAGCATTGTCTAATTTCTCGAACCAATCCTTTCGGGATCGCTCTATAGTTTTTTCCAAAATTCTTTTAATCTCCCTATTCGTGTTCTCAACTTGGCCACTAGTTTGGGGATGATAGGGAGTAGCAAACCTATGTGTAACTCCTAATCTTTTGAAAACTTTCGCAAGCTGAAAGTTACAAAAGTGAGTACCCCTATCACTTATAATTGCTTTTGGTGTACCAAATCGAGAAAATAATTTCTTCAAAAATTTCACCACAACCCTAGCATCATTGGTTGCCAAGGCTTGGGCTTCAGGCCATTTAGATACATAGTCTATAGCTACAAGAATGTAATTGTTACCAAAGGAATTGGGAAAGGGTCCCATAAAGTCGATCCCCCATACATCAAAGATTTCACAAACTAAAATCCCATTTTGGGGCATCTCATCACGAGATGAAATGTTTCCAGTTCTTTGGCATCGATCACAACAGTTTACAAATTTGTAGCTATCCCTAAACAAAGTGGGTCAATAAAATCCTGATTCTAGTACCTTTTGAGCAGTCCTATTGGCTCCCATATGACCATCAGCTGGTCCAGCATGGCATTGACTAAGAATGTTCATTGTTTCGGGCCATGCCACACATCGTCGGATCATGTGATCCTTACATAATCTAAACAAAAAGGGATCCTCCCAAAAGTAATATTTTAAATCAGAAAAGAATTTCTTCTTTGCTTGATAAATTAAGTCCTTAGGAAGTTCCCTAATAACTAAATAGTTAGCAAAATCTACAAACCACAGTGTTTCAAAATTTAAGTTACTTACCTCACTTACCATGGCGTATAGCTGCTCATCGGGGAAATGATCATCAGTGTCTCCTTCTTCAAACCTCTCCAAGGTCGGATTCTCCAAGTGAGAAAGATGATCTGCTGCCAGATTTTCAGCTCCCTTCTTATCTCGAATCCTCAAGTCAAATTCCTGCAACAACAAAACCCAACGGATTAGCCTCGGCTTTGCATCAATTTTCGCAAATAAATACCTCAAAGCCGAATGATCTGTATAAACAATCACTTTTGACAAGATTAGATATGATCTAAACTTGTCAAAAGCAAAAACCACAGCCAGCAGCTCTTTCTCTGTAGTTGTGTAATTAGCTTGAGCTGTGTTCAAGGTCTTGCTTGCATAGTAGATAGGCTAGAAGTATTTCTCCTTGCGTTGACCCAAGACTTCTCCCACTGCAAAGTCACTTGCATCGCACATTAGTTCAAATGGTAGACTCCAATTGGGAGCTACCATGATTGGAGCATGGGTCAATTTCTCCTTAAGAGTTGTGAATGCTCTCAAACATTCCTTATCAAAAACAAAGTTCACATCTTTCTCAAGGAGTCTTGTTAATGGACGGGCTATCTTAGAAAAATCTCTAATGAACCTCCGATAAAAACCTGCATGTCCTAGAAAACTTATGATGGCCTTCACAGATGTGGGTGGTGGTAACTTCTCAATTATATCTACCTTTTCCCGATCCACCTCAATGCCCTTGCTTGAAATTTTGTGTCCCAACACGATTCCCTCTTGAACCATGAAATGACACTTTTCCCAATTAAGTACTAGATTGGTTTCCTCACATCTCATCAAGACTTTTTCAAGGTTTTTCAAACATCTTTCAAATGAGCTGCCATAGACCGAGAAATCATCCATAAACACCTCCATAATATCCACTATAAGCTCATCAAAGATTGCTACCATGCACCTTTGGAAAGTTGCAGGTGCATTGCACAACCCGAATGGCATTCTTCGATATGCGAATGTCCCATATGGGCAGGTGAATGTAGTTTTCTCTTGGTCTTTCGGTGCAATAGGAATTTGGAAATAGCCTGAAAGGTCATCCAAAAAGTAGTAGTACTCATGGCCGGATAACCTCTCTAACATCTGATCAATGAAGGGTAAAGGAAAGTGATCCTTTCTAGTTGCATCATTCAATTTTCTGTAGTCAATGCAAACCCTCCAACCGGTAACTGTTCTTGTTAGAATCAGCTCATCATTTTCATTAGGGACCACTGTCATCCCTCCTTTCTTTGGTACTACCTGAACTGGGCTCACCCAAGAGCTATCTAAGATCGGATAGATAATCCCTGCATCAAGTAGTTTTATCACTTTAGTCTTCACTACATCTTTCATCTTTGGGTTTAGTCTCCATTGTGGTTGCACTACTGGTTTGAATTCATCTTCCATCAGTATCTTGTGAGTGCAATAGGATGGACTGATACCCTTTATGTATGCTATCTTCCAAGCTATCACTTGCTTATGTTTCTGCAACAACTGAATAAGCTTCTCCTTTTGCTCAAAAGATAGGTGGGAACTCAGAATTATTGGCAGTTTCTTTTTATCCGCTAGAAATCCATACTCAAGGTGATATGAAAGGGGCTTCAGTTCTAAGCTGGGTGAATGACTCACCGATGGTTTTGGCTTTTCTTTCTTTGGCATCTCAATAGTCTCATATGCCCTGCATTTGAACGATTTGCTTGCTTCAAGAAAAGCAAGCTGCTCCATTGCTTCTTGACCCTCAACATTTTCCTGCAATAAACACAACTCAAGGGGATCCTTGGAAATAATGTTAGTAACACAATTTACGGTCTCATGCTCAATAACATCATTGCATGATTCCGCCTTATCAAATGAAAGTGAATGTTTCATGGCATCATGTATCCTAAAAATTATTTTTTTATCACCCACTCTCAAAGTTAATGTGCCATCATGTACATCGATAAGGGCACGGGCTGTATTTAAAAATGGCCTACCAAGAATAAGTGAAACATTCGTATCCTCATCAATATCAATGACAACAAAATCATTGGGGAAAATAAAATTCTCGATTTTTACCAACACATCTTCTATAATGCCACGAGGGTGGATTACTGACTTATCAGCAAGTTGGATGGTCATGAGTGTTGGTTTAGGTTTACCAATGCCTAACTCTTTAAACATTTTATAGGGCATAGCACTTATGCTAGCCCCCAAATCAGCTAATGCACTTTTAACCTCAAGATTACCTATCAAACATGGAATGGTAAAACTACCTGGATCTTTTAACTTCTTAGGTAACCTTCTTTGAAAAATTGCCGAACACTTTTCAGATAAATGCACTAAAGACACTTCCTCAAGTTTCCTTTTGTTAGAAAGGATATCTTTCAAAAATTTATCATACTTAGGCATTTGTGACAAAGCTTCAGCAAATGGAATATTAATGTGCAATTGTTTAAAAATTCAAGAAACTTACCGAACTGAGCATCAATCTTGTCCTTGTTCAAACTTGCCGGATAGGGTACTCTAGGTCGGTATTCCTTCAAATTGGGGCTACTTTCTTGTGGCTGCTTCTCTCTCTCACTTTCTAGTGCAACTTTCTCTCCAGAAGTGACAGGAGGATCGTCTTCTTTTTCTTTTTCTTGTACTTCAGCCCTTTTCTCTTCCACATTACCCTTGATCTCTTTTCCACTCCTTAGTGTAATTGCCTTAAGTTGCTCTTTAGGATTTGCCTCAATGTTGCTAGATAAACTCCCTTGTGGTCTCTCACTGAGCATCTTGGCAATTTGTCCCACCTGATTCTCCAAATTATGAATAGAGGCTTGCTGATTTCTTAGGGTGGTTTCAGTTGATTGGAGCCTAGTTTTAGAAGCTGCTATAAATTTCTCCATCATGTCCTCCAAACTACTCTTTCTTGGAGGGGTTGCTTCTTGATGTTGGGGCTGCTGGAATCCAGGGGGAGGTCTTGGATTATTTTGATTATTCCATGAGAAATTTGGATGATTTCTCCACCCCGGATTGTATGTGTTGCTGTAGGGGTTATTATGCTGTTGCCTTGGCATATTTCCAACATAATCTACTTGCTCTTGCCTAGCAAACATGTTGCCACTTTGGCAATCTTGACTTTGATGTCCACCCCCACACCATTCACAAGACATCACTTGCATTACTTTCCCAGAAGAAGAGGTCAAGGAATCAAATTTTTTATTCAATGCTTCCAATTGTGCTGTCAAAGCCACCACAGGATCTAATTGGTGTGAACCCATGACCTTCAGCTTTCCTTGCTCCCTTGGGGGCTTGCCACTGATAATTGGTGATAGCCATGTCTTCAATTAAATCCCTTGCTTGTTCAGGTGTCTTATTGTTTATGGTACCACCAGCTGCTGCATTAATGGATTGCTTACTCACATAATTCAACCCATTGTAAAATGTTTGAATTTGAAGCCATAGTGGAAGTCCGTGATGAGGACACCTTCTCAGCAAATCTTTAAATCTTTCCCAGGCATCATAAAGGGTCTCACCATCTTGTTGCAGGAAGGATGAGATATCATTCCTCAACTTATCAGTTTTGGATGGTGGGAAGTATTTCTCTAGGAATTTCTCTGCCAACTGACCCCATGTGGTGAAGGTTCCTGGAGGAAAAGATTTTAGCCACTTCTTTGGTCTATCTCTAAGGGAAAATGGGAACAACCTCAGCCTAATTGCATCATCTGAGACATTATTTATCTTGAATCTGTCACATATCTCCAGAAAATTCTCAATATGTGCATTAGGGAATTCATCAGGAAACCCATCGAACTGACAAGTCTGCTGTACCATTTGAATTATATTTGCTTTTATTTCAAAGTTGTTTACAGCAACTGTCAGTCTTCGGATACTAGATTCAGCTCCATTGAGATTAGGCTTAGCAAACTCCCGCATTGTTCTTGGTCCAGCTCCTTCCATCACTTCAAACTCTTCTTCTTCATCTATTTCTAGATTTATTTATGTTTCTGCGTCTTCCAAAACTGCCTCCCCTTCTTCCTTTCGCTTTCTCCTTAATGTTCTTTCTAGCTCTGGGTCTAACTCAAATAATTGGGATGAGTTATCTCTGGTCATAAACAGGGAGGAATGCCTAAAATGATAATCGACAAGCAAGAACCAATGTCAAAAATAAATGAAAATAAAAACTAAATTAACAGTTTTGATTATATTAATAATATTGAAACCGTTGTCCCCAGCAGCGGTGCCAAAAACTTGGTGCGTCACGCCTAGTGCTATAGCAATACCGTAAGTACACGGGTAGCCCAAGTAAAAAAGTAGTGAGTTAGTTATCGTTCCACTGGGGACAAGGCCAATTACTAGTGCAAACCTTAACCGTTGTTTAGCAAATTAATAGTTGTGTGATGCTTTGTAATTGAATACAACTAATTTAATAACTAAAAGTAAAGGGAAATTAAATGTTATGCAAAAAGGATCAATAATAACAAAACTATCCAGATATTGAATCCCCCTAGCCTCAATGGTATTTATGAACAATCAATTCAGTTAAATCATTCAATAGAGTTAAGTTGGCATTCCTCTAAATTAGGCTAAAACCTCTCTCGAGTGAATTAATCCCTAATCACTAAGTAGAGTGCCGGAATCTCTTCTCAAACACAATTAAATAGGTCATGCATTAAGAACAAGGAACTATAAACCAAAGGATCTTGTAGGTCTATCTCTAGCACGCCAATCAATCCTCAACCCTTATGAGTAATCAATTCATATCAAGCTTTCTCAAGTCAATAATACGAAAATTGCAACCAATCAATTAGCATGCTATTATAAATTGGAAATAAATCATTAAGCATCATAAGAATAAAACAACTCAATCAAATGATTTAACTAAATATAATTATTCAATCCATACAAATAAGCTAGGGTTCATCAATATCTAGATAGAGAAGGAATTAGTTCATGTTCGAAACCAGAAAAACAGAGCAAGATAAATGAGTAAAAGAAACCAAACAATTCATGGCAAATAATTTGTATTTCTTCACTTCAATCCTTGATTCTTGGTGTAGGGCTTGTACAAGATGTATCTCCTTCTTCAAACTCAGCTCAAAACCCTCCTCTTTGCTTCAGTTGTTGGCTCATTCTCCCTTGTTCCAGCTCCTTCTCTATCAATATCTAGATAGAGAAGGAATTAGTTCATGTTCAAAACCAGAAAAACAGAGCAAGATAAATGAGTAAGAGAAACCAAACAATTCATGGCGAATAATTTGTATTTCTTCACTTCAATCCTCGATTCATGGTTTAGGGCTTGTACAAGATGTATCTCCTTCTTCAAACTCAGCTCAAAACCCTCCTCTTTGCTTCAGTTGTTGGCTCCTTCTTCCTTGTTCCAGCTCCCACGTTTCAAGCTCCAGAATCCCCTAAAAACTCCCTCTTCTTCTCTTTTTAATTCCCTCCAAAGCTCAAGTCATGCTTCCAACTCACTTTGTCTCCCACATTCCCTTTGTTCAATCTTTCTTTTCCTCAAATTAGGCAAGCTTTTCTTTTGTCTAATATTACTTTTGACTAAAACTAGTCTTTATTCCCCACTTGTCTGCAGAAAAATTTAAACATTTCAAAGTTGCCCTAGGTGACACGGCCAAGCTTGTTGGCCGTGTCACCTTTTGCCCTTTCTTTCCTTGTTTTCTTCTAGGTGACAAGGACAAGCTCCTGGCCGTGTCATGTGACACGGCCAGTGGCTTGGCCGTGTCATGTGGGTGTATCACTTTCTGCTTCTAGCTTCGTCAACTTGCTTTCTTTGTTTCCAAGGGTGACATGACCAAGCGTGTGGCCGTGTCATGTGACACGGCCACTGGCTTGGGCGTATCACCTGAGTGTGTTGGCTTCTGGTTCATTTCTTTCCTTTCTTGGCCGTGTCATCCCATGAAACCAAAGAAAAGAAAGAAAGAAAAAAAAAGGCAGTGATGGACACGGCCAGCAAGCTTGGCCGTGTCCCAAAGAAAAAATGAGAGACATGGGCAAGCCACTCATGGCTTGGCCGTGTCACACTTAATATATTTGAATTCTTTTGCATGAATTGCAAGACAAAGTGGGGAACAAGACATTGTGTTTGCCAAAAGAAATACTAAACAAAGAAAAAGTGGGGAACAAGGTGAAGTGGTGTGAGTTGGAAGGCATGAGTTGAGTTTTGAATGAATTAAAAAGAGAAGAAGAGGGAAATGGAAGGAGTTCTTGGACAATTTTCTGCATACACGTTTGGGAGAAAGAGAGAGTGACACTCTCCCTTAGCCCTTCATCTTTATCTCCATTTCCATCCTCTCCACCTTCTCCATCTTCCATTCATAAGATCTTTGAGGTTCTTTGGGATAAATTGGGTTAAACAAGCTCTTGAAGGTTGAAGAAGCTTCATTGAAAGGTTTGGTGACTTGAGAAAGCTCCATTCCATATGGCAAAAGGAAATCAACCATTGAAGAGGGCTTGAGTTCTTCATCATATATCAAGTGGAGCTAGGAGGAAGACTAGTAATCCTACTCTTGGCATCTTCACAAGGGGTTTTTCTATTCTCTCTTTTAATTCATTTCTATTGTTGTTGTTGTATTAAGAGAATTGATATTGCAATGAACAATTTGTAATTGATTTATATTGAGTTGAATGATTGTTATAAATTGATGATGTTGAGCTAAATACCCATGCCTAGGGTTTGTAGTATATTTGATTGAATGCCTTGATTTGATATTTCCATTGATGTACCTTGTGTTGGTTGATTGTATTATATTAAATGTTAGGTTGATAGATTAGCTACCTATCAATCTTTGAATATTGGATGACGGACCAAGAGGTGAAATTCGATATCAGAACTATATAATCAACCACCCTATGAATGAATTAGAAATATAAGCTCTAGGGTTTTCATAATTTTGTAATGTAAAATAATTGGTTATTGCTATTTCATGAATGTGAGAACTAATGAATTGGTAATTGACTAATTAACCTTAAGGAATAAATTAATTACAAGGTTATGTTAATGGATAATTGAGAATTGAGCTTTGATTGAATGGACATATAACCCTAGGCACCTTCCCAAGAATCGATTTGATCTTGTATCACCTTCACACTTCAACCCTACGCACATTTCTTTTAGGTTTAAATTGTCCTTCCACAATTTTGAACAACAAACACTCGTGCATTTAAATAACTTGTCAATCAAGCTATTACGAACCACACCTTCTTGGAGAAACGACCTTGGGGCGATCACCTTTGCTACAACTACCTCGTATACTTGCGAGTGACGCTTGTAGTAGTACTTAATCCGAGCGCAACAAGTTTTTGGCGCCGCTGCCGGGAAAGACTGTTTAAGTAGTGATAGTTTGATTTTTCTTTACAATTTAATTGTTTGTTTGTTTTATTTGAATTTTTTTTATTTGTTTTCATTAAATTGCTGAGTACCTTTTGTAAATATACAGTTTTCAAGGTACGTCGGGGTTTATGATGATAACCCTGACTCTGACATGGCATGACAATTAGCAGAATTAACGAACCAACTTAAGATGCTAAATGCAAGAGGAAGAACACCTATGCCTACTCATGAAGTATGTTTAGCATGTGGCATTGCAGGACATAGCACAAACATGTGTTCATTTGGTTATGGACAATACCAAGAGAGGCAAGAGGAAGAATATGCTTATGAAAGTTTCCAGCACATGGGTGGAAATGACCCATATCCCAGACCTTATAATTCAAGCTGGGGAAGCCACCCAAATTTCTCTTGGGAAAACCAACAGCAAATTCCACCTCAAAATTTTTTTCAACCTTACCAAAGAAATCCTTACTCTCAAGAACAATATTCAAATCAAGATCACCTTAAGAAACCCACATTGGATGATAGTTTGAATGCCTTCATTCAAACTAGCGCACAAAACCAAGATCGACTTAAGGAACCCACTTTGGAAGATAGTTTGAATGCCTTCATTCAAATTAGCGCACAAAATCAAGATTAATTCGAGAAATCCACAGTGGAAGATGATTTGAATGCTTACCATCAAATTAGCACACAAAATCAAGAAGGAAGCAATGAGAGGTTTGATTCTTGGGAGGAATCATTGAAGAGGGTGGAAATTCAAGTTGGGCAACTGGCACATCAACTCCAAGCACACCAAGAAGAGGAATTTCCTAGCCAACTGGAGCAAGTCAAGGTAATCACAAATTTGAGGAGTGAATAGGTGATATATAACAGTTTTTGTGATTCCTTTGATGCAGGAACTAATCAAGAAGAAGATGGTGAGAAAATACAGCCATACATAGAGGAGTTAATTCAATCAAAGGAGGAGGAGGATTTGGAAGCATCAACTTTGACAACATTGCATGAACCTCCAAATCCTTGTATGCCACCAATCCCATTCCCAAGTAGGCTGAATGAAGAGAAACAAGGTATGTAACTTTCTAAACTCTATGACATGCCCTGTGGTGAAGACATTGTAGATAAGCTTGAGGTGGCAATGACCTTAGAAGTAGAACCTAATTTTTCCAATTTAGAAATTGAGGAGAGCAATTTACTATTAAATAATGAGATTGTTGAGGGGGAGCTTCAAATTACTAAAGAGGATGAAGAAGTGATTCAACCAAACTTGGTTGAACTTTAAAAGACCCTAAGAATTATGAAAGATGTTTTGGTTGGGGATTACAGTATGCAACAAATTATAATCTCTCCCACCCTTGGTGGTGAGAACGAGCAAAAACCATATATAACCATGTTGCAAACTGAAGAAGATTCTTACCACGTCCCTATAGCATTAGAGGATCAAGCTAAGACAACCCTAACATGTTCTTTTTGGACAATTGCTCTTCCAAGGATGCTACCTAGGCTTTTCAATACATTGGGCACATTTCAAAGTTGCATGTTGTTCATCCTCTCACATATGGGCTCCAATTGCATTATGGGTGGGAGGAGCCCTACACATCGTATATGGGAACGATGGAAATCAGGTATCATCTAAACTCTCTTTTAGTTTATGCATGCTCACATTGAGGACAATGTGAATCTTTAAGTGTGGGGTGCATTTTGTGTTTTATGTTTTTACTTTTAATTGCATTATGTGTTTTTGTGTTTTTACTTTTAACTTGTTTTTGTTTAAGTTTTTGTTAATGTTTTTGAATGTTTTTCGTTGAATAAATGAGTTTTAGAAAGTTCAATTGTTATAAAAATTATTGATAGATGACCTTTGAATTTTTGAAGCATGAATTGGAGAATTGAGTAGAATTGGTGCTTATTGTCAATTTTGTCAATTTTTTCCCTTGCATTGCCATTAACCTAGTGAGTAATTGAGCCATCAACTTATCATTATTGTTGTGGGTGAACATCTTTGATTGATGAATTGCTAGAACTTGCTTTGACATGCATTTTAAGATTACATAAAAATTTCAATTTGGCATTGTGAACCTCTGTTTTCCGCCCGAAAAGGATCCGGGCGAAAGTTCACTCGTTGTCGGGAGTCGCCACTCAGTTTATTTTGTTCGAAGGGAAAAACTAAGAAAACCCTTGTTTGACTCCAATAACTTGTCCAATGTAAAGGTTTCTAGTCTGCGAACCCAAGGAGGATTCGGGGACTATGTCATGCTTTTGATTAACTTGCAAAAATGGAACAAATTTAAAGACAAAAAGATTGTTGGTAGTTTGCGGACTTGCTATTTGGGGTGAATCCCAAACATGCCTACATACTCCCGTTTGAATAGGAGATCAAAGCCCATGTAGTTCGGAAAAGCCTATTTAAAGGCGATAAAAATTATGCTTCATGCATGTGTGTGTGTATGCTTCGTGCATTGTCGGGCTTCATGCCAAAGATGTGAGATTTAGGTACTTTGTACCAAAAGAGTGGAATTTAGGCTCCATGCCAAAGGTTGATTTTAATTGAGTCGGGCTTCATGCCAGAGTTGCGAAATTTAGCACTTAGTGCTAAATGGTGCAATTTTAGGTACTTTGTACCAAAAGAGTGCAATTTAGGCCTTTGGCCAAGTGTTGTCGGGCTTCATGCCAAAGATGTGAGATTTAGCACTTAGTGCTAAATTCTCCAATTTTAGGTACTTTGTACCAAAAGAGTGCAAATTTTGGGCCTTTGGCCAAGTGTGGTTGGGCTCCATGCCAAAAATGTGAATTTCAGTACTTAGTGCTAAATTGTGAAATTTTAGGTACTTCGTACCAAAATGGTGTAATTTAGACTCCGTGCCAACAGATTGATTTTAATTGTGAAATGTAGGTACTTTGTACCAAAAAGATGTAATTTAAGTCTTTGTGTCAAAGAGGTTGATTGATTAGTCCATTAGGCCTTAGACCTAAAAGGATTAGGTCTTTGACCGAGAAGAAATTGAGAAGAAGATAGAATGCTTATGATATGCTTAAATTGACAAATGATGGATTAGAATATTACCTTGCTTAGGATTTTCCCGCTTCGAAGTTCCAGATCTCGTTTTCTTGAACCGGGGATTATGATTCTTGATTACAGATTGTTTCCTGCAGCACACGGTTAGATTTATGCAAATAAAAGTTCTTAATCGTTTTTAAGCGTGAAAAGAATTCGACAGCATGAGGCCCACCCGGAAAAGTCCAACCCCGTTTTCTGAAAATCTGAAGCCTATTTATAGGCAAAATCGGACTGTACGGCGGCCGAGCCGCCGGTCACGGCAGCCGGGCCGCGGGTCAAGACGGTCGAGCTGCCGTCCATGGCGGCGAGCCGCCGGGATCACGGCGGCTGAGCCGCCGGGGTCACGGCGGCTGAGCCGCCGATTTTGGCCGGTTTTCGCTCAAACTGATTTTTCGGGAGCTAGAGACCTCCAAAAATTATTCCGGGACCATATCCGTGATCCTCACGTCGTCCCGGACATTTCAAGTACCATATCGATATACTTCCGGTGAATTTTACCGGGACGTCCGGTCCGGCCCGATTTTCAGTAGTCTGAGAAAATTGGCTTTCCGAGCCTCAAAATTCGAGTGTTCACAATTGCCCCCCACTGGGGTCCAAAAAATGATTTATGGGGCCCAGTGGCTTCTGAAGAGCGAATTTTGAGCGAGGGGTAAAAGATACGCCTTTTGGCACTTCTGGATCGCTTGCAACATTTCTGATTTTTCTGTACCTGCACTTTTGTTAAGCACAAACAGTACATATGTATGCATGATGTCCTCTTCTATTTTTTCAAAAAGGCATTTTTTTTTCAACCGTTGTATGAACAACTGGACCAAGAGTCTCCATAAGGTTGAAAGGATCAATATGGGAAGATATGGATGGTGCGCTGTTGCTACTTGGGTTGTGAGCTGATGCTACTCTTAGAGGCGCAGCTGGGGATTGGGATTTCTTGCACGCTTGTATCAGATTTTGGAATCCACAAGCTCATGTCTTCAGGTTTGGTGCCCGGATGGACGAGATGTGTCCTCTTTTTGAGGAATTCTGCTCAATCATTGGATGTGACTCAAATGCCCCCCTTTGTAAGGCATGAGGTTCAAATTGGCTATGTGGGGTCTTTTCAGAGGCTTTTCAACTTTACAAGGCCTCAAGCTCAAGCCATCAGTAATTATTTCTAGTAAAGAATTTAGAAATAATCCTCTAGGAAGTCCAACTCCACTGGGGAAGGAACTTGAATTTTTCTGAAGTTGCCCCCAAATTATTTTCGGAGTTACTCGAACTGTTCTTCAAACTTGGGTTAGGAACCATCAGATGATCAGGCCTTTTACAGAGCCTTCCCTTATTCAGACTACTCCTGAGTACAGAACTCGGTTTATAGCTGGAGTTTGGCCACTTGAAAAGCCAAGGAGGCTTGCATTGCTGCAGGAGCTGGAGGAAAATGAGGTGGTTCCTCTTAACGAGGAGAAGGCAGACGCTGCATACTCTGCAGACTCTAGGGTTGACTTTTTTTTTTGACGTTTTGGACTTATGGTCTGGCTCTTTTTTGTTGGTTTTTGGTACTTTATGAAAGGAATGACTCTTTTTGAATAAATGACTCCCTTGGGAATGAATGACTCTTCTTGGGATGAATGACTCTTTTTTGAATGAAGGACCCTTTAATTTGCTTTCCAAGCATTATCTACTTTATTTATTTGCTCTAATTTTTGCCTAAGCCGTCCTTTCGGATTTTCAACTTAGCGAGCTCTTACCCATTCTTGCCTAAGCCGCCCTTTGCGGATTTTCGACTTAGCGGGCCCCACTATTGCCTAAGCCGCCCTTTGTGGGTTTTCGACTTAGCGGGATTTTTTTGTTGTTTGTTGTTGCTGTTGTTGTTTTTTTTTTTATGTAGGCAAAAGAAAAATGAATGATTTTTATTAAAATTTAGACCGTGCTCAAGGAGAGCTGCCTACATATCTCGAATTAGTTTGCGAGAATTAGGTCTAATGTAGTTCATTTCAATGCATGATCATGCATAATATTTCTTTAGTTGATCCAGATTGCATGGGTTTGTGAACTCCAGACCATCCAAATCAGACAAGATGACGGCTCCGCCGGACAATATTTTCTTTAAAATGTAGGGTCCCGCCCAATGAGGACGGAACTTCCCACGAGGATCTGTAACAGGTGTTCTGATCTCTTTCAGGACCAAACAACCTTCTTCCAACTTTCGATCTTTGACCTTTTTGTTGAAATGTCTGGCCATTCGCCTCTGATACCCTTGAATCTGATGTAGAGCTTGAAGTCTTTTTTCATCCAAACTCAACAACTGATGATGATAATTGCTGACCCATTCAACTTCATTTATCTGACTTTCTTGAATTATCCTCACCGATTGAACTTCCAGTTCAATGGGGAGTACAGCTTCCATTCCGTATACCAGTGAATACGGGGTTGCCCCAGCTTCATTTATGTTTTGTATGATCACCTTTATAGACTTATTTGCTGCTTCTACAGCTCCATTTGTTTGGGATCTATAAGAAGAGGACTTATGATGTTAGATCTTCTTATCCTTCAAGAGCTTAGCAAATTCTGCTTGGAAATGAGTGCCATCATCTGTGATAATCTCAAACGGCGTTCCGTACCGACAAAGGATGTTGGTTCGGACAAACTGTGCTGCCTTTTTTTTTTTGGCGTCTAATTCTGCATAGGAAGCTGTTTCGACCCACTTTGTGAAGTCATCCACTGCTACTGATATAAACTGATGTCCATTCGAGGCTTTGGATGTATTTTTCCAATTATATCAATTCCCCAAGTAGCGAAGGGCCATGGAGAAGTGATCGGGTTCAGGGCAACGGGAGGTTGCTTCTGCAGCTTAGCAAATATCTGACACTGATGACATCCTTGCACAAATGCCACACAGTCTGTGTTCATGGTGGACCAATAATATCCCAAATTGGCCTGATGTTACACCAAAGAGTCACTTTGCAGGATTTAAGCTTCAAATTGTACTTGCGAAGTCTAAGGAAGAACTTCTCAAGTGCTTAGACGTGCTCTTCTGGAGATTTTGACTTGACAATCATATCATCAACATACACTTTTACTTCTTTGTAAATCATGTCATGAAAGATTGTCGTTGCCATCCCGTCTATCAACAAATCGATGTGTGGTAGTGGGAAATCGTCCTTGGGACAAGCTTTATTTAGATCTCTGTAGTCAACACACATCCTGACCTTTCCGTCTTTCTTCGGGACCGGTACAATGTTTGCTAACCAGGAAGGGTAGGCAATTGGTTCTATGAACTTATTGTCCAGTTGCTTGGCAACCTCTTTTTTAATCTTCAAAGACCATGCTGGCTTCATTCTGCTCAATTTTTGCTTAACCGGCTTTGCATCGGGGTATAGCGAAATCTTGTGAACTGCTATGGCTGGGTCTATTCCCGTGACATCACTTGTCTTCCACATGAAGCAGTTGGCATACTTTCTGATGCCCTCAAGAACCTGTTCCTTATTCACACAATCACATGCAATGTATGTATGGTCATTTTCTTTGCCAATTATTATCTTTTCATTTATTTCATTTATTTCATTTATATCATTTTTCTAGATAATACTTGGAAAGCAAAAGACACAGGGTAACCAAGAATTTGAAGAGTTTCATTGATAATGGTGGAGTCATTCTCCTAGATTACATTAAATGTGACATTTGGGTTCTCTAAACGGGAAGCTATAGAGGACTCAAAACTAGACTCTGGCTTGGTGTTTGACTCAGGATTTGACTCGGTACAAGACTCGGGTTCAAGGTGTGACACTGGACTAGTTTTGTCTACAACAGCTTGTCCCTCCTCGGCATACCAGTTCATCAGTGGTCCATCTGTGGTCTTGATCAGCTTGGTGAAGCCCCTTTTTGTCTTCAAAATTAGTTACCATAGCAACCTCATCACAGAGACTAGGCTGCATGAAATCTTCCACAGTGATGGCATTGATGGAATGATTGGGCAAGGGGTTAGCGTTAATGTTTGGTTGCCTCCTGCGAGGAATGATGTCACCACTATCCACCAAATCTTGGATGCGGTTTTTCAAAATCCAGCAAGCATCTGTTCTGTGCCCATTTCCTTGGTGGTACTCACAGTACTGATCGGCCCTGTAATTGGAGGGTAATGGGTTTGGAGGAGGCCTTGGGTCCAAAGGCTTCAAATATTTCCCTTCCACGGCCTTTTTAAACACTAGATGAAGGGGCATTCCAATGTCGGTATATTGCCTTCTTGGCTGATTTCTTTGCCCAAGATGCCCACACGTAAAGGATTCGCAGGGGCAATATTGGCCACTTCATTTACTTCGCTTGAGGAAGCAGGTTGGCCTTGTTTTTTATACTTTGAGATAGCTTCTTCATCTACTATCTTACCCAATTGTATCAGATCTTCTACCTTGGTTGCAGTCGCAATGAGCGATTTGAAAGTAGGTAGGTATTGGGTTTGCAGTTGGGCTTGATATGTAGGCCTTAAATTCCTGATTATGATGTTCTGAAGGGCGATTGATCATCTGGGCGGCTTTTGCCCTCCACCTCGTAAGGAACGAGGAGAAGGGTTCATTGTTGTTCTGCTTGGTGGTCTCAAGTTCCCTTCTGGTGACATCCACCTCAATATTATAGTGGTATTGAGAGTTAAATGCATTGCAGATGTCTTCCCAGGTCTTAATCTTGGCATGGTCCAGGCTTACAAACCACTTGAGGGCAGCACCAGTCAAAGATTGTTGGAATAATTGAGCAAAGAGCTCATCATTTAAACCCCAAGGACTTAATGCCCCCACATACATCTTGAGGTGAGTTTTAGGGCAAGTAGTCCCATCAAATCTGTCCATCCCAGGCATCTTGAATTTTGGAGGCAATCTAGCTTGGGGAAACAAGGATAAAGAATCCATGTCTACCACCTCTTTATGAGTTTTCATGGCAGTGATTGACCTTTCCAGCAATTCAAGTTTTCTTTTCAGTTCATCAGTTTCAGTGACATTCTTAGAGGGTGGATCCTCTAAATTGATGACAGGGGTATTCTGAGCAGTCATGGGGGTACTAGTTTGTCCCACAATAGGTTCCTTCCCTAAATTTCCAAGAGTAGGGACTATCTTTGGTGCTCCTCCTAATTCAGCCAAGATGGCTACCCTCTGGGCGGCTAAAGCTTCATCAATTTTTTCTTGCATCCTAGCTTCAATTTCTTTAGCCTGTCCATCTAACAAGGCCTTGATCTGTTCAATTGTAGCCATTTCAGGAATTGGAGTGGTTGGTGAAGTTGGAGTGGTAGAGCTTGTGGGTGATTGCCCAGTTGGAGTTGGTGTGTCTGGTGTAGGTGACGGCACACGGATGGTGGATACTTGAAAAGGTCAAGGGTAAAGGATCAGGGTAGTGTGTAGGGTAGGAAAACTCTTGGTCCACTTGCACATATCAAAAGATTTTCCCCAAACCCATGTTGTTATGTTGCATGAATGCACCTTATCACATCACAATTCATTTTAATGGAATGTGGCACTATCATGGGGTACATACAACCTAAGGGAAGGTTCTATTGGCACATGAAAAATAGAGAATCGGCTTATAATAGGGACCCTTGAGTCTTGAGTAAGATATACCTAACCACATGTGAAACAAGGAGTTTCGCGTGGGTCCAACAGTACGATTACTCATAGGCCACTCCAAAAGGATTGGAATGGTTTGCGACAACAGGGAGGACGCTTTGGCTGTCCGCCGGCATAATCAAGGAGACATGCCGGTCAGCGCTACTTGCTATCCAGACTCAGAACTTTGAACAGAAAGAGAAGAAATTCATTTGAAAATAATTTTTTATGCAATGGAGGAAAATGATTCCCCCATATATGCAAGAGAAAAAGATTCTCTGAATGACAAAACAAATGCACATTTAGCCAAACAAGAGATTCATCCAAGGAAAAAGATTCCTTTCTTCAATCTTCAGTCCAATATCCTTAAAGGAAGGATAAATATTGCTAAGGTACCCTGCAAAATGAGTAAAAACACCCTAAAGAAGGGCAAATTAGTCAAATAAGCAATAGTAGCCTACTAGGATCCCATAAATTATTTTTATGGTCTCCCGTGGCAAGTTAATCAAATAATCAATAGTAGTCCACTAGGATCCCATAAATGGTTTTTATAGTCCCCAGTGGAGTCGCCAATCTGTGAACCTCTGTTTTCCGCCCGAAAAGGATCGGGGCGAAAGTTCACTCGTTGTCGGGAGTCGCCACTCAGTTTATTTTGTTCGAAGGGAAAAACTAAGAAAACCCTTGTTTGACTCCAATAACTTGTCCAATGTAAAGGTTTCTAGTCTGCGAACCCAAGGAGGATTCGGGGACTATGTCATGCTTTTGATTAACTTGCAAAAATGGAACAAATTTAAAGATAAAAAGATTGTTGGTAGTTTGCGGACTTGCTATTTGGGGTGAATCCCAAACATGCCTACATACTCCCGTTTGAATAGGAGATCAAAGCCCATGTAGTTCGGAAAAGCCTATTTAAAGGCGATGAAAATTATGCTTCATGCATGTGTGTGTGTATGCTTCGTGCATTGTCGGGCTTCATGCCAAAGATGTGAGATTTAGGTACTTTGTACCAAAGAGTGGAATTTAGGCTCCATGCCAAAGGTTGATTTTAATTGAGTCGGGCTTCATGCCAGAGTTGCGAAATTTAGCACTTAGTGCTAAATGGTGCAATTTTAGGTACTTTGTACCAAAAGAGTGCAATTTAGGCCTTTGGCCAAGTGTTGTCGGGCTTCATGCCAAAGATGTGAGATTTAGCACTTAGTGCTAAATTCTCCAATTTTAGGTACTTTGTACCAAAAGAGTGCAAATTTTGGGCCTTTGGCCAAGTGTGGTTGGGCTCCATGCCAAAAATGTGAATTTCAGTATTTAGTGCTAAATTGTGAAATTTTAGGTACTTCGTACCAAAATGGTGTAATTTAGGCTCCATGCCAACAGATTGATTTTAATTGTGAAATGTAGGTACTTTGTACCAAAAAGATGTAATTTAAGTCTTTGTGCCAAAGAGGTTGATTGATTAGTCCATTAGGCCTTAGACCTAAAAGGATTAGGTCTTTGACCGAGAAGAAATTGAGAAGAAGATAGAATGCTTATGATATGCTTAAATTGACAAATGATGGATTAGAATATTACCTTGCTTAGGATTTTCCCGCTTCGAAGTTCCAGATCTCGTTTTCTTGAACCGGGGATTATGATTCTTGATTACAGATTGTTTCCTGCAGCACACGGTTAGATTTATGCAAATAAAAGTTCTTAATCGTTTTTAAGCGTGAAAAGAATTCGACAGCATGAGGCCCACCCGGAAAAGTCCAACCCCATTTTCTGAAAATCTGAAGCCTATTTATAGGCAAAATCGGACTGTAAGGCGGCCGAGCCGCCGGTCACGGCGGCCGGGCCGCGGGTCACGACGGCCGAGCCGCCGTCCATGGCGGCCGAACCGCCGGTCACGGCGGCTGAGCTGCCGTCCACGGCGGCCGAACCGCCGACTTTGGCGGCTGAGCCGCCGGGGTCACGGCGGCCGAGTCGCCGATTTTGGCCGATTTTCGCTCAAACTGATTTTTCGGGAGCTAGAGACCTCCAAAAATTATTTCGGGACCATATTCGTGATCCTCACGTCGTCCCGGACATTTCAAGTACCATATCGATATACTTCCGGTGAATTTTATCGGGGACGTCCGGTCCGGCCCGGTTTTCAGTAGTCTGAGAAAATTGGCTTTCCGAGCCTCAAAATTCGAGTGTTCACAGGCATCAAAATGATTAAGGCAATTAGGTGAACTCACTTTGGCTTAAAAAGACAAACCCTATATTCAACCTTAGTGAGCCAATTTTGAGCATATTTTAGTTTTCCTTTCCTTTCTTTATCACAACACCATTAGGTTGAACCTTGTTGTGTTAACTCTTACCGTTTCATTAGGTCAAGAGCATTTTAAGAGCGTTTATGACCGAGTGTTGTGTTGAATTAAGTGTGGGGTTAAATTTAGTAGGTTTAAGATTGCAAAGCAAAATAATAAAAAGAAAAAAAAAGAGAAAAAAAATATAATAATAAGAATAATTGTTGTTCTTGTTGAAAGGGTTGGAATGTATCATTACAAGATTTAATAAGTGAGTTCCCTTGAAAAGCTCTTTAATGTCAAGGGGTAGATGAGAGGCAGGTGTTTCGGGATTGTTGGGTTATGTATATAATCGGGTACTTCATTCTTAAAGTGCTCTTGAACTTAATGATCAAGCTCACATCTCCTAAATGTCATGCCTTTACTTTAGCCCCATTACAACCCAATAAAAGGCCTTTTGATTGATGCTTGATTGCAATTTTGTAGTGGAGATTTGATTGATAAGCAAGCCTATGACAATAATCTTTCATTGATTGTTATGAGTGTAAACACCACTATGATCAAACACTTGTAAGAATTGGTGAGGGAGTGACAACATTGGTTATGCATGGAAAACCACTTAATTGCATGGGTGTCAATTTTTTTTTATTCGATATTGATTGCGGATTTAAGGATAGGGAAGTCTTGATGCATCTTTATAACTCTTGAACTTAACAAAATTTATCTTGTTAGTGTGATTTGATTTTAGCCTTGCTTGGGGACAAGCAAGGAATTAAGTGTGGGGTATTTATTTAGATCATATTTGTACTAGTTTTTAGTATGATTTTTATGTATTTTTAGTTAATGTTTTGATTGATTTTTGTTTTAAGTGTTTGTTTTAGGTTTGAGTGCAAAAACACCCTTGGAAGATCAAAACAAAGAAAGAAGAGCATGAATCAAGCAAGACATAGCCAAACCAAATCAAGCTTGGCCATGTCCCCTCAAAAGAAAATAGGCAGTACTTGACACACTCACATGACATGGCCATGTCGCTTGAAGCTTGGCCATGTCTGATCGTCTTGGCCATGTTGCTTGAAGCTTGGCCATGTCTCATTGTCTTGGGTGTGTTTCATCCTAAGAAAATAAAATCATATGAAAATAGAAGCAGTGTTGAACACAAGCACCATCTTGGCCATGTCTCTGTCCATGTCGCTTGAAACATGGCCATGTCTCATTGTCTTGGGTGTGTCCCTCAAAGAAAATAGAAGGCAGAAGGCGACACTAGCAAGAGACATGGCCAAACCACTGGCCATGTCACATGACACGGCCAGGAGCTTGGCCGTGTCATCACTTGAGAACAAAGAAAAGAAAGAAGGCAGAAGGCGACACTAGCAAGCGACATGGCAGGAGCTTGGGTGTGTCATCCCATGAAACCAAAGAAAAGAAAGAAAGAAAGAAAAAAAGGCAGTGATGGACACAGACAGCAAGCTTGGCTGTGTCCCAAAGAAAAAATGAGAGACATGGCCAAGCCACTCATGGCTTGGCCGTGTCACACTGAATATATTTGAATTCTTTTGCATGAGTTGGGACATAAAGTGGGGAACAAGACATTGTGTTTGCCAAAAGAAATACTAAACAAAGAAAAAGTGGGGAACAAGGTGAAGTGGTGTGAGTTAGAAGGCATGGGTTGAGTTTTGAATGAATTAAAAAGAGAAGAAGAGGGAAATGGAGGGAGTTCTTGGACAATTTTCTGCATACACGTTTGGGAGAGGGAGAGAGTGACACTCTCCCTTAGCCCTTCATCTTCATCTCCATTTCCATCCTCTCCACCTTCTCCATCTTCCATTCATAAGATCTTTGAGGTTCTTTGGGATAAATTGGGTTAAACAAGCTCTTGAAGGTTGAAGAAGCTTCATTGAAAGGTTTGGTGACTTGAGAAAGCTCCATTCTCTATGGCAAAAGGAAATCAACCATTGAAGAGGGCTTGAGTTCTTCATCATATATCAAGTGGAGCTAGGAGGAAGACTAGTAATCCTACTCTTGGCATCTTCACAAGGGGTTTTTCTATTCTCTCTTTTAATTCATTTCTATTGTTGTTGTTGTATTAAGAGAATTGATATTGCAATGAACAATTTGTAATTGATTTATATTGAGTTGAATGATTGTTATAAATTGATGATGTTGAGCTAAATACCCATGCCTAGGGTTTGTAGTATATTTGATTGAATGCCTTGATTTGATATTTCCATTGATGCACCTTATGTTGGTTGATTGTATTATATTAAATGTTAGGTTGATAGATTAGCTACCTATTAATCTTTGAATATTGGATGACGGACCAAGAGGTGAAATTCGATATCGGAACTATATAATCAACCACCCTATGAATGAATTAGAAATATAAGTTCTAGGGTTTTCTTAATTTTGTAATGTAAAATAATTGGTTATTGCTATTTCATGAATGTGAGAACTAATGAATTGGTAATTGACTAATTAACCTTAAGGAACAAATTAATTACAAGGTTATGTTAATGGATAATTGAGAATTGAGCTTTGATTGAATGGACCTATAACCCTAGGCACCTTCCCAAGAATCAATTTGATCTTGTATCACCTTCACACTTCAACCCTACGCACATTACTTTTAGGTTTAAATTGTCCTTCCACAATTTCAAACAACAAACACTCGTGCATTTAAATAACTTGTCAATCAAGCTATTACGAACCACACCTTCTTGGGGAAACGACCTTGGGGCGATCACCTTTGCTATAACTACCTCGTATACTTGCGAGTGACTCTTGTAGTAGTACTTAATCCGAGCGCAACAGCATCTCCATTTTTACAAAGTGATTGGATCTTTTTTAAGTAATGGGGTTTTCATGTCCCCTAATGCTATGTCCGTTTCTTACTATTTGCTTCATAGAGTGTCGGTTGTTTGTCTTGATAAAGAATAGACAACAAAAATAAAGTATGATATGCTCATATATGCATGTATGTATAATATGCATGGGTGATACTTATAGTGGTTCTATTGACTCACAGACTGAGGTGATAGGTTGAAGCACTCCCTTTGGTACCTTTAGGATATTTGTGTAGATCTTGTATTAGGACATTAGGAGATGTCACATCCATAACTTTATCTTCAAGATATAGAAAACATGAGTAGGGCCTAAGCGAGATAGTCAGAGATATAGGTGATGCCTATTTCTTCCCATTATTCAAGACATTAGTTGGTGACGTCTTCATGACCTTGCAAATGATCCTTTTATTTGCCCAACTTTACCTAATGAGTCCTTTAAGGTTGTACAGTGTAACGTATTTCCTTCAGCTTGAAGGCCCATGTGACCATAAAATACTTTAAATTTTAAAATCACATGTTGCCTTTATCAAATCAACATCAATATACCTCAAGACTCGATTTTTTCAAATTAACACATCTATAACATCACAACCCTAGTTATCCTACTAAATTTAGGTATCATTTTTATTTAAGCAAGAATTGTTACACTTCCTCTAGGCATATACATATTACTTGGCCAAAGGTCTCATTAAGTTTACATATTGTCTATCTCATATGCATGCTTTTTCAAATAATCTCTACTAATAAATTCCACTTACCAAAAGAGATCAATAATATAATACCCTTATACCTTATATACATGATATATATAATACAAGAATACTACAGTAGTTAACTATAGAATCTCACATTTAATAATAAAAAAAATACTTTTTCGAAAGCTTAATATTATAAGCATATAAATATATATGTATGGCAATTAAATAAATCTATAAAAAATATAGCTTCAATTAAATTAAAAAAAATTGAAAAAGTTTGCCATAGTTTCATCCGTTAATTCATAAAATCTAAAATTCAAAATAATACAATATGCATTAAAACACTCCCAAAATTCAAGTTTGACAAAATCCATAACTCCTCTAAATCACATCCAAACATTTATCAAACATAAATATTGTACAATGTATATATGTTTGCAAAACATTATAGAACCTTAATTATTAAAACATAATTATAAGACATCTAATATGTACAAAACTGAAAGGCTTAAGAAACAAAACTATACATGCAATGCAGTGTAGCACCGACAAGATGTGTCTTATCGCAAATCACTCACACTTCCACATTGGCCTCAACCTCAAACTTGTTCAGATCTGTCTGGGCCTCCTTTCTCTACCCCCTCACATATGTGATACAATATAATCATGCTAAGTTGGAAGCTTAGTGGTATATATTTTGATAACATAATATCTTTAAAATAAAGATTTCTTTTTAAAGCATAAAAGTAATTCATCATTAAAAGGATACAACATAATTAACAATTTATGATCTCATAAATTTTATAAACACATTGCATTAACAAACATTAGGCCTAATGCATCCCTACACAATATTCAAATTCCATAAAGATTGATTAAGTTTATCGCGACACAGAGATCAAGTGTCATGTGATACCAGTATATCACTCTCACTCGAAGGTTGTCTTCTCAACACCAAAAATGAGTTAACGAGTTAAAGTGATGACTCCAAAAATGTTTGTATGTTGATCAATTTTGACCCCCTTAATATTTATTTCTGGGTTCGCTCCTGATTTTTTACTATAGCCCGAAACTTTGAATGCCCGCTGCTCAACCCTGTCTCTTCTTTAGGCCTGCCCAACCAACTGCCTAGCCTTGTCTCTTTTTTGAACTCCTACAAAAAAATTTTGCAAATCAATCATTTTAAATTAAAAAAAATCAATTATTATTTATTTTTGATCTTGACAAAAAAATTAAATATTTTTTATTTTTTTATTATACAAGTCTTTTCTAAATATCCATAAATATAATTAGTCTAATCATTAGTTGTTATAATTATAATATTACTCTTTTTTATTTTTATCTAATAATTATCAATATAAATTCAAATAAAAATATATTATTGCGCTAATAAATTTAATAGGATAGATTTTTAATTTTAATCATACAGTACAAAAATTACTAGTGAAAACATGTTTCAAGTTAAAAAAATCTATTTTATGCAAATGCCTACAATAACTAGTTCTCACCTTGTACACTCCCACTGCTATCACTTGAGCCGCTTGATTAAATTCATAAAAGTCAGCTTACCCTTTTTATAATTTTACAAGTGGATAATGAGCAGGCAAAATAGACCCCTTTCATGAATGCAGCATTGCCCTTGCAAAATTTTTGTTGAATCATTGTAGGGCCAGTTTCCAGTGGCTAGTTCCTTTGCGAGTGAAGGTACAACTAGTTTCTTAGTCTTGACTAGTAAAGTGTACCTATAGACATTCCAGAATACACAATGAACAGTATGTCCATGCCGAAGAGTTCTAGGAGATGTGCTCATAATGGGTATGAAGTAGAAGCTTTGCTACTTTCACCGGTTTAGTCATATGTCCAATTTATCCAGGAGAGGCTTTTAAATATTTAGGTCTCTCCTATTGGTGTTTAAGGGATTTCTAGAGAACAACAAAGGGAAGAAGAATAGGTGAAAGATTAAGAAGAAGAAGAAGAAGATAAATAAGAGGAGGAAGAAGAGGAGGAAGAGGAGGAGGGTAAAGAGGAAGAGGAAGAAGAAGAATTAATGAAGAATAGGAAAATGAAGATGATGATGGAGGGGTGATTGTGGAGAGAGGGAGGAAGAAGAGGGTGAAGAGGAGAAGGAAGAAGATGGAGAAGGGTCCCATTCTCGTGGTAACATTGTAGCTGGGTGTTTTCAGATCGACTTCATACATACAAATTTAATGTGCAAGATTGCTTTCATGACTTGTCTGACTTCTTATGAATATTTGTAGGCAGTTGGATAGCTAGGCAGTTTACCATTTTTATCTATTGAATCTTTTCATCATAAGGTTGGATCATCTCATATAGCTCCAGCTAAATCGTATGTCCCTCCATATACTTCCTTTGTTACACCAGTGCCTTATGCTAATCCATCATTTTGTCCTCAGGGCTTCAATTCAAATTACATAGTCTGCAATCATGTTTAATGTTTATTTATGCATTATATATGCATGAAAATATGTGTTCTTATCTTTTTCCTTTTTGACTCATAGAGAATAATCGAAGAACAAAATAGGAAGCTGCAAGAAGATTTGAATGTCGCTCGCTAGAATGTGGCTCATTTTTAAAAACCCGTATCATCAATCAGAGCATAATTTTGCGGACTACCAATTCCCTCCCTCATTAAGGGGATTTTAGGTTGATGATCATGACATGCCTCCTCCACATCCCTATAATGATTTCTCCAGACCAAATTTTTAAGAATACTGGTCCCAGGGTTTTAGAGATCATGGTGCTTCTTTGTCATGGGGACCTTGGGCCAATGACCGTGAAATTCCTCCTGCTCCTTCAGGGATGAATTTTTCAGAGCATTATTTGATTATGGATCACCTCCCCTTTCCCAATTATATTGTAATTTAATTGCCTTGTATTGGACATATGTTGTATAAAACCACTTATTAATTATCTTTCCACTTTTGACTTTTGACTTCTTTTATTATTATTATATATATATTGCTTTTTATTTTTTTTTGCTTTTCTAACATTTTTTTTATAAATATATTATCTCATGATGAATGGACATAGGTCAAGATGAATTCGCCTTGACCTAGGCCCACTTCCTACTCCTTTCCCTCCACTGATTCATAATTCCAATCATCATAGAATTCCCTTTCCAAATCGATCTCTGACCTCTTCCTATTTAAAAAATCCCAATTAAGAATAATGACAGAAGAAAATTTGAGGAAGATGAAGAATTTATTTAAAAGCATCGAAGCTATTCATTGGAATCAAGTATCTTGGTCGCAAATTAATTCTTTAAAGTGCTTTCAAAATATTAAATTGAATCAACCCTCCTTGCATGCCATGGCTTCCTTTTGGAATGTGGAATCTAGGACGTTTAAAATTAAAAAATTCAAGCTATGCCCCATGATTGAAGAATTTGAAGCCATTCTAGGGTATCTAAGCGATCGTCAAATAGTATTGTCCATATCATCCTCAAAATATCATAAAAAATGTAGATGTTATTTCAGATCTCGAAACATAAAGTTCTTCAATTAACGAGAGGTGAGAAAATTTTGCTTGGTCCTTTGATTGATTTTTGCACATCACACTTGTCTCCACAAAAAGCATAGGGGTGCATGTTCTGCTTATATCTGCTAGGTCATTTTTTGTTTATTTCTTCTGATGATGATATCGATCCGTGGGTTTTGGATATTATAGACTAAATAGAAGGCAGGTTTTCACCCATTCCATTTATTTTACATGAAACTCTAGTCAAATTAGATCAATTCAAGACTGGCTCTTCAAGAAGGTTGATTGGGAGTCTCTTGCTATTTTAGGTAACTACCTAAACTATCCTTGCAGGTTTTTGAAACTAGCGAGCTTTATTTATTTATTTTGATCCTAATTTTTGCCTAGTCCAGCCTTGCAATTTTCAAAACTGACGGACCATCCTAATTTTTGTCTAGGCCACCCTTACAGGTTTTCCACTTAGTGGGCTCTCTTTTTTTCTCTTTTTTTCTTTAGAACTGGCTACATAAATGCTTTTTCTTGCTTGACACCCTAACTATAGATCATGCAAGATACTTACCACAGCACCATTCTCCAAGAAAACTTCTCTATCCTGCTTTTTTATATGTTGAATAGGTAAAGTGGATTAGTTTAAGAGCTATTGTTAACATCTGCCGGTTGGTTCCTTGGTAAAAAATTAGCCTTTTACTACCCAGACATATTTGATGTATGTTTCACTTGCTGCTCTTCATCAAGGTACTTGTTATGGTCCTTGCCATCTTGGTCACTAGTATGGGGCTCAACCTCAGGATTCTGACTTTACAGTAGACCTTGACATGCCTCTGCTAAGTGAACTTTCTTAGATCGTATGTGTAATGCTCTAATTTTGTTAACCTGTTTAAAAATATTAATTGGTATGGCTAAGGGGGATTAGGATGAGAAAGATGCTAAAGATATAAATGAAATATTTATTACATATAAATGGTTAAAAGTAAAAGTGGTGAAAAGTTAAAAATAGAAAAGTCAAAAATATAAAATAATAATATTTTATTATAAATATCTAAATTGGTTAATTAATTAATATAATTATATATGTATATATTTAGTTAGTGGAAGATGATGTAAAATTAAAAATCTAGAATTCACTATCATTTTCTTCTTTCTTTCTTCCTTTGCTGATTTTCATGGTGAAGTTGGGGGATTAATTTTAATTCTTCCATTCATCAAGTTTTATCAAGATTTAACAAGATTTGAAGATAGCTTTGGTGATAATTGAAGTATTGAGTAAGTTCTCTTTAACTTTTGGTGAGTTTCTTTTAAGTAAAATTTTAAGTAAATTGTTTTATAATTGTTAAAATGGAATAGAATGAAGTTATTTGATATGGAGGTGATGACCTCAAACTTAGAGTATTGATTGAATAAGGTTGGTTAGGGTTCAGAGAAAAAAGGTGGAAGTTAGGGTTTTGGCAAGGGCTATGGTAAATTTGGGTTTAAGTGTAGTTAGTGAGTCAAATATGTTTATATGAGCCTCTAATGTTATATCTAAACTTATAACTTGAATTAGGTGTTGTGTGAAATGGTGTTATGTAACTAAAGAAGAGAACCGCTTTAAGAAAGTGGGAAGCTTGGTAGAGGACTTGGAAAGGAGGTTATCTTCTCATTTTGAGCTTCAAAAAGGTTAGTACATACTTTGATAATGTTTGTTTCTATGGTTTGCATTGGTTTTGAATGAATATTTGTGGTTTGGTGCAAGTCTGGTGACCCACGGGCGCAGCCATATAGGGGCACGACCGTAGGCTTTGATTTGAGTCTGTCTGCATGGAATTTGTGAAGTGGCAGTGTTGAACTAAAAGCCACGGGCATGGCATTGAAAAGCCACGACAATGGGCTTATTTACCTAAAAGTGGAAGAATCGAATTGAAAGACATGGGCAGGGACTCTAGGTAGGCATGGTCGTGGGTCTATTTCATCAGTAAGATAGTAGCGTTTCAAAGTACAGAGGCATGGCCTTCAAGTAGGCACAACTGTGGCATTCAATTATGAAAAAAAGATGTTTGTGATATTGATAATCATATAATATGACATAAATGATGATGATATGAAAAGGTATGATGTGTATTTGACATATATGATGATGATATAAAAAGGTACAAAGAAAATTCGAATTATATAATGTTGATATATGAAAAGCATGATGAGAATATACAATGAGGAAAATTACAAGATGATAAATGAATATAGTTCCAAAAAATTTGGTTTGGTAGTTTGGCATGCTATACACTATGGGGTGAGACACTAGGTGCCACAGAGAGAGAACTACGTACCTGATTGAGACACATTTGGTGCCTTGGATATGACTACATTATGGATGAGACACTGGGTGTCACAGATATATTTACATCCACTAGTGAGACACATTGGTGTCACTACTATTAATTAAGATGGGCTAAAGTAATATTTCTGGAACTAGATTAAGGTATAAGGATATTTGAGCCCAATGCATATGTGATGTTATGTTCTATTAATACAGTAAGGATATTTTATGTGACATTAAGGCATGATGCATATTCATATTATTTTATTATGTAAATATTTTTATTGTGAGCGGGGATTTTTGCCCACACTCCAGGTGGAATGGTTCTTGCGACTTCGGCACTGTTTAGGCTCGGGGCCTTAGAGAACACGGACCTAAGTCCGAAAAAAATGGAGTCACCACCCGAATGAGCCGGGAAAAGAAAGGGGTGGATGACTCGATTCCTAAGGAATCCCCAACCCCCTAATGGGTTTGGAAAGTTGGGTACGTGTGGGGAAGGTGAGAAATGACCCAGCACCCCCACAACGCTCGGTTCATTGGAACCGACCTCCTTTACAGGTCTTAATATTATAAAATTCTTAAATATAACAATATTATCCATATTACACACAATAGTTAAAAGAAAGCATCATTATATTAAAGATCAAAACAATATCCGAACAAAGCAAATAAATGGACACCCATCTGAGGATGGAAACATGTCCTTACATCCCATGACTAAATAGGAAACCTACCGAAAGGTAGAAACATGTCCTTTACATTAGTTCTAAAATAGAAAAGCAATTTAAATTACATGATATTTAACTAATGAGGTACCCACCAAGTGAAAACATACTTCTTACAACATTTGTAAAGCTAAATAAATTGATAAAAGTAAATAACCATTCATAATAAATAAATCATTCGTCAAAGGTACGAAATATCAATAGAAAGTAAGCATCCATCCATGATAAATTAAATAGACCAAGTATTGAACTCAAATAAATTAAAGCATATAAAATATATCAAAGCATAATCAAATACAAAATTGAATAAGGCAAATAAAAATCTAAATCATAGCCACTGTTTCCATTTTGGGTTATTTATTTCATGTATTTAGGATTTTGAAATTTGTGGAATTAGGCTACTGTGACTTTAAGAGAATTAAAATGAATTAAAGTTTTATGATTCAAGAAGTTGGTAAAATTCTTTGATTAACCAAATTAGGGTTTGTGATGTAAGATCATGAAACTAGGGTTTGGACACTTTAAAATACTTTTGATTTATGGTTTCAAGCGTACTGTGTGAAATTAAAATATTTGTGTTTTTATGGTTTTTAAAGTTTTAAAGGATTAGGGTTTAGAAAAAATTAGGGTTTAAGGTTTTAAAGGGGTTAGGGTTTACTATTTTAAGTTTTGGAATTGAATTAGGGTCTTAAGACTTTTGAATTAGGGTCTTAAGACTTTTGAATTAGGGTTTCGGGTAATGAATTTATTTTAGGATTTGGAAAGACAATTGACAATTTCATGAAGTTTTATGAATTTAAACAAAATGATTTAAAGTTTATAAGAGCAAAAAAGATATTTTTAAGGCTTTTGGAAGGAAACAGAACACAAATTAAAGTTTTGATAATTTGGAAAGCAAATCTTAGTTTTGGGGTTTTGAAGAAATAAAACTAATAGAAACAAAGGAAACTATTTAAGGAATTTAGAAACAAAGATCAAATCATTACATCTTCAAGGATTGAAGGTTTGCGTGTGTAAGCTTATGGATTAAATCAAGAATGAGGCTACTGTAAGAAATAAAAAGAAATTAAAGATTCAAATCTGTGCGTTGGTTCCACCAAAAAATTGTTTTCTGGATGAACAAAGACAAAGGCAGTTGCTGCCTTTGATGAAATGTTAATAGCTTTCCTTGTTGCTCTCAAATCTGAAGTCTCAAATTAAATTTCTCATCAATTTTCTCTCTCGATTTCCCTCCCTCTTTTTTGTGTTGTTTAGTCCATATTTATATAAACTTTTTTGATATAATTCTAGTTATTCATGGTATTTAATCCTAATTAGGAAAAGGAAACCGAAACCTAATTGTATTAGGTTTCGAAAAAATTTGCGTCAAAAAATTTCGCTGGAAAAAAAACTGCTGTGGAAAAATTGCACTGGCGAAAAAAACAACCGCAGGAAATATTGCGCTGGCAAAAAAGCTGCCGCAGCTGGCTGAGGTAGCTGCAGGCAAAACGGGCCTGCGGGCCATTTCACCTCAATCCGACCCTTTTTTTTAATTTATTTTTATTTATATTATTTATATTATTATTTTTTGTTTATTATTTTTTTAAAGAAAATATTACTTACTTAAAATAACAAAAAAAATTTTGGACTAAAAAATATATTGGACAACACAAAAATTATTTTGGACTAATTAAAATATATTGGATCGGACCGGGTCAAAAATTAAGAATCTACAGTTTGCCCCCTGCTTGAATGATCTGAAACTTTACTGAAAGAGATTGAAAAGCAATAAGACTTAATTTTTGAGATGGTGATTTAAATTTGTTTTGGGTACTTGGACCTGAGACTGAACTTGATTTGGGCATTTGGACCCAAGATTGGATTGAATTTGGGTACTTGGACCCGGGATTGGGTACTTGGACCCGAGATTGATTTGATTTGGGTACTTGGACCCGAGCTTGAATTGGATTTGGGTACTTGGACCCGGGATTGGGTACTTAGACCCGTGATTTGATTTGGGTACTTGGACCCAAGCTTGAATTGGATTTGGGTACTTGGACCCGAGATTGGATTGAATTTGGGTACTTGGACCCGAGATTGATTTGATTTGGGTACTTGGACTCGAGCTTGCATTGGATTTGGGTACTTGGACCCGAGATTGGATTGAATTTGGGTACTTGGACCCAGGATTGGATACTTGGACCCGAGATTGATTTGATTTGGGTACTTGGACCCGAGCTTGAATTGGATTTGGGTACTTGGACCCCAAATTTAATTGGATTTGGGTACTTGGACCCGAGATTGAATTGAATTTGGGTGCTTGGACCCGAGATTGAATTCTGGACTTAGAAGAGATTCTATGTTCTGGACCTAATCAAAATTTGGGTTCTGGACCCGAGCTAAGTTCTGGACTTAGAAAAGATTTTAGGTTCTGGACCTAAGGGTAATTTTGGTTCTGGACCCGATATTGAATTTAATTTGGGTGCTTGGACCTGAGACTGAGTTTGACTGACCTTTTATCATTTAAGAAGTCTGACTGCTCTGGTTATTCTATGCATTGTGGTCCTTCACCCTCAAAATGGATCTTCATCCTTTGAGATTGAGTCTTCACCCTTGAAAATGGATCTTTATCCTTGACATCGGGTCTTTACCCTTGAAAAATGGATCTGCATCCTTGGAGATTGGGTCTTCACCCTTGAAAATGGATCTTTATCCTTTGAGATTGGGTCTTCACTCTTGAAAATGGATCTTCATCCTTTGAGATCGGGTCTTCACCCTTGCAAATGGATCTTCATCCTTTGAGATCGGGTTTTCACCCTTGAAAATGGATCTTCATCCTTTGAGATCGGGTCTTCACCCTTCTTGAAAATGGATCTTCATCCTTTGAGATCGGGTCTTCACCCTTGAAAATGGATCTTCATCCTTTAAACTTTGGGTCTTCACCTTTTGAAATTGGATCTTCATCCTTGGAATCAGGTCTTCACCTTTGAAAATGGATCTTCATCCTTGGAAATCAGGTCTTCACCCTTGAAAGTAGATCTTCATCCTTTAAACTAGATCTTCATCCATCAGAGATTAGGTCTTATATTGGCTTCAACTCTTCTAGCTAGACTGATCTTTTGTCATTTGCGTCATCATTCTTTTGATAGTTCTAATGTTCCATTCTTTTTGTTCTTCCTTTGCAAAAATTCAACTATTTTTAGTTGGCTTTCATATCCTCTCCTTGCCCCCCCCCCCAAGGATTTTTTTTTCATGCAAGCTTTGATTGATGTTTTTGTTGTCTATTTCTTCGCACAAACACGCATTTCTTCTATTTACAAAATACTAGAACTTTCTCTGGTAATGGGCCTTCTATGCTCCCCTGATTTGATATCTTCTTTTGATTGTTTACTTCACTGGGTGTTTGCTGTTCACCTTAATAAAGAATAGACAATACAAGACAAGAAAGTGTGATGTGATATGCTCATGTATGCATGATATGCATGAATGATACTTACAGTGGTTCCATGACTCACAAACCAAGGTGTTCAGCAGAAATGTTCTCATTGGTTCCTTTCAGATGCTTGTTCAGATCTTGCATTAGAGTGACACAATGCTTCACATTTATGGCTTTTATCTTCAAGATGTTGAAAACATGAATAATGGAGGTCCCAAATAGCAGAGATAGGGACACATCCATTTCAAACTATGTTTCAGCATGCCAGTTGGTAGCTTCTTCTTGACCTTGCAATAATTATTTACTTTGCCCAATGTGTCTTTCGAGATTCGACAGTTCAACATACTCCCCTTAACTTAAAGGCTTTGTATGACAAAACAATTTTTATTTTTTGATTTTGAAATCAAATGTTGGCTTTGCCAAATCAATGTCAATGTACCTCAGGACTTGATTTTTTCAAATTAACACATCTATAACATGACAACCCTAGTTACCATACTAAACTCGGGAATCATTTCTATTTAAGCAAGAATTGTTGCACTTCAGATAGGCACATACACATTACTTGGCCAAAGGTCTCATTGAGTTTAAATATGGTCTATCTCATATGTATGCTTATCCAAACTATCTCCACTAATGGACTCTACCTACGAAGAGAGATCAACAGATTTTTGATAGGCTTGAAATGAGGTTTATAAGGGACACATGTTTAAGTGAAGGCCATTTTGAGATTGGAGCTGGTATGATACAATGGACAAACCTTCACACTACAAACTTCTTATTTGAACTTTAGGTAGCTTGGAGGCAATCTTGCTAGATACCAAATTCTTTTTTTCTTCTTAACATTAATCTGGATCTCAATTGGAACAGTTTTTTCCCTTGCAAAAAGTTTGGTACCCAAATTCATTTCTTTTCTTCTTCTCCCTTTTCTTTCTTTTTATTTTTCGTACTTTTCCCTTCCTTTGAGCATTTTATCATTTTGTTCTTCTTCTTTGTAGGACTGTCAAGTAAAGAACTTTCAAGAACAGGATGGTCTTTTCCTTTTTCTTTGATTTTGTGGTCTCTTTGGTCGGGTTGGACCAATTCAAATAAAAATGTCTTTATGAACCCAAATGGAAGCCTTTTGCTGCTTTAGGTAAAATAGAACTTAGTTAGCTTTCTGAACCGCCTTTTTAGGTTTTCTCTTTTTTTTTCTTTTTTTTTCTTCTTCTTTTTTTTCTTTTTTTTTTCTTCTTTTTTTTTGGTTTGTTTTTTTTTTGGTTCTAGCTCTAAAAGAGTTGTCTTGTTTGTACCAACTTGGGCTTCCAATAATGGATGAGTGGAGCAATATAAATCTTCTTTAACAGGGATAAATCATTTGTTACTCTGATGTTACTCTGATGTTGTCTTGATATATTGGAAATACTAAGGAAAACTTAAACTATGCTTATGGTATTGAGAACTTCACTCTTATGGTCTTGAGAACTTTAACTATCTTCATGGTATTCATTTCTTTCTTTGATTTTCTTTCCTCTTCATCTTAGTGATCATAAGACTTGCCGAAAATATCACAACAGCTCAGGGTAGGTTATTGGGGTTTGTAAGCTAATGAAAAGAAAGCTAAAATTTTATGAAGGCTCAAAGGGACAACTAGAGATTGATATTTAATGGGTGGATAATAGTTGTTGGCTAACCAAAGAATGCCTAGATATTCTCTCCCTTAAATAAGCAGAGTTTAGTTTCACCTCGAAAGTTTGTCAAAGCATGTTCTAAGACTGACTAGGACCTAGACAAAGATAATTATGCAGGAGCCCTCTCTAAGTAAGCATACACAACTCAATGCTATAGAGTAATTCCTTTATCTAGTAAAGTCATTCAAGTCATGATGCCTAGACACATTAATTTATAAACATCAAGCTAGCTTCCTCATCGGTTGAGCACCAAAATGAACAAAGACCAACAAAATTTTTTATGAAAGTAATTTATTTCAAGCAACTTTAAATTTGAAAAACAAGACTGTTCCAATTTAGATATTAAAGAAAGTAAAATTGAAAAACAACATTCAAGCTAAGGAAAGTTTGTTGAGTTTAAGCTTCTTTTCCTTTCACATCTTCAACATTCCCATCTTGAAAAGAGGATAAAACAAAATCTTCTTCCAATCCTTTTCCCACCATAAAGGTTGCTGGTGGTGGCACTCTTCCAAATTTAGGCAAAGGGTTATCCTTGGTATTGGGCTTATCCGGCTCAGGTAGCTTGCCACTATCGATTAGGTCTTGGATCTCATGCCTTAGACGAGCACAATTATCTGTTTCATGCCCTCGCATTTGATGAAATTGACAGAAGGCCTCAGCATTAAAGTTTGGTGGCAGTGGATTATGTAGTGGTCGAGGTGTCAATGGTTGTAGCAAATCCATCTTTATTAAATTTTCTAACATCTTTGATAAAGGCTCCCCCAAGTTTGAAAATTTACGCTTCTTTGTTAGCTTAGTTGTTGCATTTTTCTCAACACCTTCTCTTTCCCTTTGACTTTGCCTACTAGGGTGATAGCCACTCTTATTACTCCACTTAGATAGCACATGGTTTGGTTAGTCTTGTAGAATATGGATTGATCCCTCATTTTTCATTCGATCTCTATCAGTAGACATGTTCCTTGTTAATATTGCCTTTTCCTTATTTCTTATGTCAATGGGAGATGCCTCATTAGCATTGTTGATGATCTCTAGAATTTGAATCAACTGGGTCCTCATAATTTTAACCAATTGATCTCGTAGCTCGGCCATCCTTGCTTTGACAACTTCATCAACTATGTCCCTTAGCTGGTTCGCATCCATCCTTCCAATGAAGTGCTTGAATCAAAATCAATGTTGTAGGTGGTATCATTGTATGCTCTTGAATTGTCATACTCTAGGTCTCAAAGCCAGAGAGGATCAAGGATATGTGATGCCAATGTATGTATGTATGCATGTATGCACGAACAATTAACAAACAAGGACAAATAGGACGTTCCTTCCAATAACATCCATACATGAATGGCGAGTCTCTTTTCCTAGGTATATGGTTAACAAAATACCAACATGGGGTATCTTGTTTTTGAATAATTCCCTCGGATGTTTTAACCAATAGTTATATTTTCAACAATGGAAATAAAGCCATGATAATTCCCATTAATTAGGTTTTAATCCATTGAACCAACTAAAGTAGCTTTTATGCTATATTGGATTAAAACTAAATTAAGAGGTTTATTATAAATAGATTTCTCACTTGAAAAAGTAACTAATGATTCATGCCAAAAACAAGCCCATGATTAATTATTCCTCAGTATAAACTAGGCTCACAATTGATTTTTGGTATTTCTTAATTGACCTAAATAATTTGCAAGTTCTTTGTAAGAAAAGGTTGGATAAAAATAATTTTGTTTCTAAGCCCATTGTAAAAAGATCTTAGAAAAAATAGATTTTGGGCTTAGTATTTGGGCCATGAGCAAAAGAATTTTTGATTTATTTTTAGAAAAGTTTTATGTCCAAAGATCATCTTGAAAAAGTTTTGAAAAAAGCTTTGGTCTTTTGGACTTTAAAGAAAAATTTATTTTGAGCTTACAATATACTTAGGTCATATTAGAAAAAGAACAAACCAAATAAGCCATGATTCAAGCCAAGATAAATTAACCATAGTCAAACAACATGCATTTGGGGTAAAACCTAAGGAAAGTAACTAGGCTAATTACATGAGCTTTAGTCTTTGAGTAGAAAGGCTTAGTTTCCCATAGCAAGTATATACCAAATGGTACAAGGCTATGAGTAGTTATGCCATGCTCGATCTCCATACCTTGAGTGAAAGTATAGTGTCCCTTAAATAACATAACACGGGTAACACGAGCGTCCTAACTCACGCATAGGATGCAATCTAATATGATGCAATAGATAATATCATTATAAAAAAGAATAGAATAATATAAAGACCAACGGAATCAACTTCTCTTATCCCCAGTGGAGTCGCCACTATGAGCGGGGATTTTTGCCCCTACTCCCGGTGGAATGGTTCTTGCGACTTCGGCACTGTTTAGGCTCGGGGCCTTAGAGAACACGAACCTAAGTCCGAAGAAAATGGAGTCGCCACCTGGACGGGCCGAGAAAAAAAAAGGGTGGATGACTTGATTCCTAAGGAATCCCCAACCCCCTAATAGGTTCGGAAAGTTGGGTACGTGTGGGGAAGGTGAGAAATGGCCCAGCACCCCCATAATGCCCGGTTCATTGGAACCGGCCTCCTTTACAGGTCTTAATATTATAAAATTCTTAAATATAATAATATTATCCATATTACACACAATAATTAAAAGAAAGCATCATTATATTAAATATCAAAACAATGTCCGAACAAAGCAAATAAATGGACACCCATCCGAGGATGGAAACATGTCCTTACATCCCATGCCTAAATAGGACACCCATCGAAAGGTAGAAATATGTCCTTTACATTGGTTCTAAGATAGAAAAGCAATTTAAATTACATGATATTTAACTAATGAGATACCCACCAAGTGGAAACATACTTCTTATAAAATTTGGAAATCTAAATAAATTGATAAAAGTAAATAACCATTCATAATAAATAAATCATTCATCAAAGGTACTAAATATCAATAGAAAGTAAACATCCATCCATGATAAATTAAATAGACCAAGTATTGAACTCAAATAAATTAAAGAATATAAAATATATCAAAGCATAATCAAATACAAAATTGAATAAGGCAAATAAAAATCTAAATCATAGTCACTGTTTCCATTTTGGGTTATTTATTTCATGTATTTAGGATTTTGAAATTTGTGGAATTAGGCTACTGTGACTTTAAGAGAATTAAAATGAATTAAAGTTTTATGATTCAAGAAGTTGGTAAAATTCTTTGATTAACCAAATTAGGGTTTGTGATGTAAGATCATGAAACTAGGGTTTGGACACTTTAAAATACTTTTGATTTATGGTTTCAAGCGTACTGTGTGAAATTAAAATATTTGTGTTTTTATGGTTTTTAAAGTTTTAAAGGATTAGGGTTTAGAAAAAATTAGGGTTTAAGGTTTTAAAGGGGTTAGGGTTTACTATTTTAAGTTTTTGAATTGAGTTAGGGTCTTAAGACTTTTGAATTAGGGTTTTGGGTAATGAATTTATTTTAGGATTTGGAAAGACAATTGACAATTTCATGAAGTTTTATGAATTTAAACAAAACGATTTAAAGTTTATAAGAGCAAAAAAGATATTTTTAAGGCTTTTGGAAGGAAATAGAACACAAATTAAAGTTTTGATAGTTTGGAAAGCAAATCTTAGTTTTGGGGTTTTCAAGAAATAAAACTAATAGCTTTAATCTTTTGGAAAATAAAGCCACGATTTAAGATTTTTTAAAGTATTTAGAAACAAAGGAAACTATTTAAGGAATTTAGAAACAAAGATCAAATCATTACATCTTCAAGGATTGAAGGTTTGCGTGTGTAATCTTATGGATTAAATCAAGAATGAGGCTACTGTAAGAAATAAAAAGAAATTAAAGATTCAAACCTGTGCGTTGGTTCCACCAAAAAATTATTTTCTGGATGAAAAAAGACAAAGGTAGTTGCTGCCTTTGATGAATTGTTAATAGCTTTCCTTGTTGATCTCAAGTCCGAAGTCTTAAATTCAATTTCTCATCAATTTTCTCTCTCGATTTCCCTCCTTCTTTTTTGTGTTGTTTAGTCCATATTTATATAAGAATTTCTGATATAATTCTAGTTATTCACGGTATTTAATCGTAATTAGGAAAAGGAAATCGAAACCTAATTGTATTAGGTTTTGGAAAAATTTGCGTCAGAAAATTTCGCTGGCGAAAAAAAAACTGCTACGGAAAAATTGCGCTGGTGAAAAAAATTGCCGCAGGAAAAATTGTGCTGGCGAAAAAGCTGCCACAACTGCTGGCGAAATGGCCCTGGCCATTTCACCGCAATCCGATCTTTTTTTAATTTATTTTTATTTATATTATTATTATTTTTGTTTATTATTTTTCTTAAAGCAAATATTACTTACTTAAAATAACAAAAATTATTTTGAAATAAAAAATATATTGGACAATACAAAAATTATTTTGGACTAATTAAAATATATTGGATCGGACCGGGTAAAAAATTAAGGGTCTACATTTATTATCAAAGCATATAACACTGAGTGATTAGCTTAACACGATTTGTTTATTGTGCAGGTGACAGTGCAGAGGCTGAGAGCCCTAAGCTGCACTGTTGCCACTAAACTAGAGCCTTCGGCATTGCATGTAAGTATTCATTTTGGCAGCTACTTTATTATTATGTATATTTTCATATAATGTATCAGCATATAAATCAACATGTGGTTTTGTATTGTACTTATCTAAAGTATTAAGTATGTGTATATTAAATGATCTTTGGTTTTGTAATATATTTAACTACAGTTTTAAATATTTGTTTATGCTCTTGTATGTTTTGAACTACAAGTCAAATTATTTTAAAGAAACGTTAATAAGATTTTATGAATGACAAGCTAGTGATACTCTTATGCTTTATTTGCATATTTTACATACTCAAGAGAATGTGTACTATATGTAAGTAAAGCATAAGTGTGTTACAACCTGAGGCAGAGTTGGCTTATATGTTACACTTACTGGCTTCTATGAATTTTGCAATTGTCAGTCTTTAAATAAAATAACATTCGGATGAAAGACATTTTCTTCTATTTAATTTGTCATCACTTTTTATTATTGTGCAATTTATTTTACCCTTTTGGTCAATATTCAAAATAGTTCACATAGAACAATTTTATTATTAACTTTGTTTCATTAAATTGGAAACAATCATAAATATATAGCAAGCATACACAAAATTAATCATGTCGCCAACCAGCCCTTTCGTATTTTCTAATTAGTGATTTCTCTTATTTTTTAGCCCTAATTGTTGTCTAGTATGTCATTTCGGGTTTTTGAAACTAGTGGGCTACTATAATTTTTATCTAGGCCCCCCTTCAAGTTTTCGACCTAGCGAGCTTCTTTATTTATTTATTTATTCCTTTTATTATCATTTTTTTCAAACATAGAACTTCTTCAGCCTGTCAATGTTCACCAGTTCACTAACTTTATTCCTATCCATATCCGACAACTTGACCGTGCCTTTCTTCATTACCTCATTCATAACATAAGACTCTTCCCAACTTGGTCTAAACTCCCCTCTTGGATTAGGGACATTTGCCTTGCACTGTTTTAGTGCTAGAGCACCAACCTTAAGTCTTCTTATATGGACTCTTTTATTGTAAACCTGACCTATCTTTCTTTAGTAAAGCTGGTGATGATACTGTACTTTCAACCTCCTTTCTTCTAATAAACCCATCTACATATATCTACTCAGTACCCATTATGTTTCTGGCAACTTAGCTTCCAAGACTACCCTTAGGGACTTGATCTAGATCTCAATAGGCAGCACGCTTCCTTCCTATAAACCAAAGAAAATGATGTCATTTCATTCGGAGTTTGAACACTTGTTATATACCCCCCATAAAGTAAAGGGGAGCATTTATGACCAATCCATGTATGTCATCATCATCTTGGAAAGAATTTGCTTTATTGTCTTGTTAGCTACTCCCACTGTACCATTAGCTTTTGTTTTGTATAGGGAAGATCAATGATGGCAAATCCGATAATTGGTAAACAAATCCTTAATAGTGCCTTGGAACTGTAGCCCGTTATCAGATACCACACAATGTGAAACTCCAACTTTGTAGATGAGACATCTCTCAATAAATCGAGCTATTTGCCTTGCTCCCAGCTTATAAAAAGATTTGGCCTTGACTCACTTTGAAAAGTAGTTGACCATCACTACTATTTACCAGTGGCATTTGAAGCTATTGGATGAATCTCCCTAATGATATCTGTTCCCCACATCGCAAATGTCCAAGGAAAAGACATAGAGTGTAACTCCTCGGGAGGAAAATGGTTCAAATTTCCATACAACTGGCATTGTTAGGACTTCTGCAAAACATTTAATATAATCTTTTTCTATGGTTAACCAATAGTAGCTTTGTTGTATTATCTTCTTAATCAAAACTAGACCATTCATGTGAGGCCCACAAGTTTCTGCATGTACTTCTAACATGATTTGTTCAACTTTAAAGTTCTTCAAACATCTCAAATGTACCCCTTCCGCCCATCTTTGATACAACTCCCCTTAAAAAGTGAAGAACTGCAAAGACCACTGCCTTATAGCTCTTTTCTCTTCTTTTGTTTCCCCGATAGATAATCTCTACTTTCTAAGAATTGTTTAATGGTGTCATACCACACATCATGATCCATACTAGTCTCAATGATCATTTCATATTCATAGCAAGGAGTTGATGAACTGGTCAAAATTAATGGTTTAAGAAATAATTTGACAGGGTCCTCCCATAGCAAAACCAATGTGGCTAGAAAATCGGCCATCTAGTTTTCTTCTCTAGGCAGGTGTAGGAACCTATAATCCTTGAAATTCCTCCTCACCCTGGTCAAATAATCAAGGTACAACTTTAGCTTCTCTTCTTTCAACTCTCATTCTCTATTTGCTTGGGATATTTCTAGCAATGAATCACCAAAAACTTGCACTCTATCAACCCTCATTATCATCAAGGTTTCCAAAATAAAGATGCATATTTCATATTCTACCATATTGTTGGAGTTACTTTGAATTTCAATTTCTTAGCCAAGCGATGAGTTCTCCTTCAGGTGATTCCAATATAACTCCTAAACCAACTCCCTTTCTATTCACTGCTCCATCAAAGTACATCTTCCATTCTTACACTTTTATGGCCCCCAAGTATTCATCTAGGAATTCAAAGGTCACCTTCTCACTTTCAGGTAGTGGTTATTGAGCCACTACCTGAAATTCTGTTGCTCTTCCTTTGATAGTTTTCTTGGTTATGTATTCAATTTTGAATTCTTCTAGAGTTAGCAACCACCGTCCATATTTCCCAATTAGCGAGGGCATTTCCCTCAAGTATTCAACTGGATCTAGCTTAGAAATTGCCTGCACACTGTAGGATTGAAAGTAATGTTATAATTTCTTTTATGACCAAACCATAAAAATATATGTCCTTTCAATGATACTATACTTGATTTCATAAGGCAAAAGTTTCCCACTCAAGTAGTAGATTGCATGCTCGACTCCTGATTCATCTGCCTGGGCTAGCATTGCCCTTATCGATCCTTCTTCTACTGCTAAGTTTAATATCAATGCTCTACCGGGTTTGGGTGGTTTTAGTATAGGTAGATTCAATAAGTATTCAATTATATACTCAAAAGTCTTTTAACACTTACCATTCCATTCAATCGGTTGGTTCTTCTTAAGTAGTTTAAAGATGGGTTCACAAATTGTTATGAGTCTTGCAATAAACTTGCTTATGTATTGTAACCTTTTGATAAACCCCCTAAATTCTTTCTCTGCCTTAGGGGCTGACATATCCCTTATTGCCTTAACCTTATCAGGGTCAATCTCAATGTCATTCGGGCAAATAACATGTCCCAACATCTTACATAAGGTAACCCCAAGCACACACTTCTTTTGATTTGGCCTGAGGTTATACTTAATGCTCTTTCAAAGAAGCTCTCCAGGTTCTAGAAATGTTTTTCTCTTATTTTTTACTTTACCATCATATCATCAACATATACCTCAACCTCCTTATGCATCATATCATAAAACAAAGTGATGGCATCCTCTGATAGGTTGCTCTAGCATTCTTTTATCCAAATGGTATCATCTTATAGTAAAATATACCCCATATAATTATAAAGCAGTTTTAACTTTATCCTCTTGGGCCATCAACACTTGATTATATCAGAAAATCCATCTAAAATGATTATAGCACACTAGAGGTTGCACTATCAATTAGGAAAGCTATATGAGGTAAGGGAATATTATCTTTAGGGGAAGCCTTATTCAAATCCATATAGTCCACATAAACCCTAATCCTTCCATTCTTCTTTGGCATAGGAACAATATTGGCTAACCAGTTAGGGTATTCTATTACCTCTAGAAACTTCACCTATATCTGCTTGGTGACTCTTCCTTTATTAACTCTGCCCATTCCAGCCTTAAGCACCTCAACTTTTGCTTGACATGCTTCATGTGGGTGTAGGTTGAAATTATATGTTCAACTATATCCTAATCAATTCTATGCATATCTTCACAAGGACCAGGCAAAAACTTCTTTATAATTTTTGAATATTATTTCAAATCTCTCTCTCTCTCTTTCTCTTCAAGAGTAAGTTTGGACACTATGCTAATATTTTTAGGATTTTCAAGTGTTCCCAAATTTAATTATTGAGTGTCAACAGAGTTAATATAATGCTCATGCAAGCACCGGATGAATGAATGCAACCATCAGGAAAAACTTCACACAAGTAAGCAAAATTAGACTTTATTGCATTCATTTTAGAAAAGAAAACACCATCATCCTCATAGATAGCAAACAAATCAAAATTAAAATCAATGTTTTCATCATCACATATTACAAGATTTTCAAATTGTTCTTCAATAAGAGCAGTAATCTCTTTTGGAGTCTTCTAGATTCCTAGGCCAACTTCCTTCTTGTTCTCTAGGCTAACTTTCTGGTCAATTGGTGAGATGACCTTATTCACCTATTCAGTAAGCTCAGTAACATCAGTGAAAATCTCAAAACCTGGAATCATCTTTTCCATGAATATGACGGCTTCCCTTGCAAAAGTCCCAATTATGGAGCTTTAACAAATATCTTCTTCTAATGGAGGAAATTCCATCTTCTTATCTCTCTTTATTAGAATATCTCCATTTGCTCCTTTATAGCCTAGCCCTTTTTTGAATACTTGCGTTTTGAAATCTGGAAGCTTTGTCACTCATGTCTTTCCCTTCCCAAGTCTAGTTCCTGGTAGATAATTCATCTGCTTCATCGTGGTCAAAACCTTATAGCCTCCTATCACACCTTCAGAAATGCCAGCCACTTGAAAACATTGAGAGACCTTTCTATCATAAGAGCATTAACTACTTCATTGCCCTCCACCTCAATTACCACCATCCCATCTCCATTTGGAAACTTAATCTTTAGATGGAATGTTGAAGGAACTCTAACAAGGGGATGAAACCACGGGTGACCCAACAGTAATGGAAAGGTAACTTGTATATCTAAGACCACAAACTCTACCATAAATTCAATAGGAACAGCCTTTACTAGGGCTTTAAAAGTCCCCTCTGCCTGTCTATTAGTGTTGTTTTAAGCATAGACCGTTACCTCAGATGGACTCAGGTCACGAGTAGACATGGCCAATTTTGGTAAGATTTTGAGTGGACATACATTTATGGCAGATATATCATCAACCATAACACAAGGGTTTCTCTTTCTTTTAACCTCCACTTCAATGAAAAGAGGATGAATGTGATCTCTTCCTTCTTCTGGTAGGTTAGCATTAAAAAAGGATACAACTCCATTGTTCTTCTGATTATCTCCATCTTTCTTCCCTTCTTCTGCCTTCTTTGCTCCCATAAAGTTAGCTAGCTCCTTTGATATTGCAGAAGTGGAAATTTGCATGCTTGTCATAGCTTTGGCCATAGTTTCTTGATGCTTCTTAGATGTAGTCAGTAAGTTCCAAATGTTGATAATAGCTTGGGTCCTTTTCAATTACTTAAGAACAACATCATCTTTTTCTTCTTTCCCTTCTATCTCAAAATCTTTCTCCTTGTTGGCCTCTACTTCTTTTGGTAAAGCCCTATCATAAGGCTTACCAGTGCAAGTACTCTATACCTCTTCTACTTTAGATTTTGATCAAACCCATTTTTCTTCCTTAGCTTATGATTTATCATCACTATCAGTTGAGTCCTAGAATTCATTCACAACATAAATAGTCAATACTTCCTAACTTGTAGTTGTCATGAATTCATTGAATGGAATCTCTTTCTTATTCGCATCTTTTTCTCCTACATCTTAAAAAGACGATAAAATAAAACTTTCCTTCAACCCTCCCCTATCATGAAAGTTATTGGTGGAGGTACTCTGCCAAACTTAGGCAAAGGATTGTCCTTTATGCTAGGTTTGTTAGGTCCAGGTAGCTTTCCACTATCAATTAGATCTTGGACCTTGTGCCTTAACCAAATGCACTTATCTGTCTCATGCCCTTTTGTCTGGTGAAATTAATAGAAGGCGTTGACATCAAAGTTTAGTGGCAGAGGATTGAGTAGTGATCGAGGAGTCAATGATTGTAATAACCCTTTATTCTGTAACTTATTGAAAATCTAGGACAAATGTCTTTCCAAATATGAAAAATGACTTCTTTTTACTTGACCAATAGTTGCATTGATATCCACTACTTTCTATGTACTTTGACCACCAGATTGATCATTTCTTTTCTCATTCCTTCTTCTAGAAAAATAATTCTTCTCCTTTTCCCACTCTTCTATCTATAAGCCAACTTGAAAAAGGTCTTTGAAATCTCTGATAAGTATGAAACAGCTATTCACAGAGGTTAGGCAGGACATATCTTATTATCATTATAATATGGTCAGACTCATTGTGCCTCTTTTTAGGAAGAGCAGCCTTGTTTCTCCACCTTTTCACAAAATTAACAAAATTTTCATTCTGCCTTTGTCTGATAGTCTCCACCTCCATCAGGTTCACCTCCAACTCAGTATTGTACCTGCATTACTGAATAAAGACTTTGTATAATAAATTCCAGTCTTTTGTGTGTTTTCCTCTATGGTATTAAACCAATTTTGCACAATAAGATCTAGAAAAAGCATGAAATACCTTAGGGTTTGAGCCTTAGTGGCTCAAGCATACTACATGATAATAATATATTGCTTGACGTGCAAGTGGATATTTCCTATCCCATCAAACTTAGCAAAAGAAGGCATCTTGAATTTGTAAAGGATTCCTTCATCATCCTCAGATAACTTGTATACCTCCAACACCTCTTTAGTCTTCAACTTCTTTGCAAACTTCTTTTCTAAGTCAGCTATCAGTTTTTCAACATCAGCAGATTCGGGCTTCTCTATAGCCTTCTTTTCTTTCTTCTTTTCTTTTTGTCATTAAAAGCTACCTCACCTACCTTAGCCTTTTGTTTGTCCTTCTACTTCATAGTACTAGTAGATGCTTCATCAGTGTTCCTTTCCAATAGTGTATCTAACTGACTTCTCATGACCTCAGCCAGGGTCCCCTTCAGTTCTTCAATCTTTGAGGCTAGGGCCTCATTCACCAAGTTCTAAACTTGCTCCTAATCCATTGGTTTTGGTGCGAAGTTGATTGAATTCACTGACGCAGATCGAATTGTCATAAGCTCTTAAACTAATGTACTTCATGTCTGTGAGCCATAAAGGATTAATGCAATGTAATGTATGTATGCATGTGTAACAAATAAATAAATAAAGTCAGAACGTTCCTTCCAACCTTATACCTTATACACACGAGTGGCGAGTCTCTTTTCATAGGTGTTATGGTCAATAAAGATATCAACAGGGACACTTTATTTTTTAGAATCTCTCAGACGAATTGATCATTAATTGTGTTTTCAAATATAGAAGTCAGTCTATGATAATTTCTATTAATAAAGCCTTAATCCTTTTGGTCCACTTCAAGCTTATTTTAAAAAAGTTATGAAAATGATTTGGGCTTTGGGCTTCAAAGAATTTTTGGACCATAAAATAATTTTAGGCTTATATCATAATTAGGTCATATTAGAAAAAAGACAAACCAAATAGACCATTACTCAAACTAAGACATATTAATTATAGTTAAACAGCAAGAATTTAGGGTAAACCTAAGAAAAATTACTATGCAACCACATGTGCTTTAGTCTTGAGGGTAAAAGGTTTATATTCCTATAGCAAGTGTATACCAAAAGGTACAAGGCAATAAGTGGTTATGCAATACTCGATCTTCATAACTTGAATGAAAGTATGGTATCACTTACATACATATAACATATGTTCCACAGGGCATCATAACTCACACACACAATATAAATCTAAATGATATAATAACTAATATCATAATAAGAAAAAATAAAATAATATAAAGGCCAATGGAATTAACTTCTCTTATCCTCAGTGGTGTCGCCACGTGATTGGAGATTTTTACCCCCACTCTCTGTGGAATGATTCTTGTGACTTCGACACTGTTAGGCTCTAGGACTTAGAGAACACAGACCTAAACCCGGAGAATAGGAGTCTCCACCCAGACAGACCATGAAGAAGATAAAAAGGTGGATGACTTGATTCCTAAGGAATCTCCAGCCCTTATTGGGTTCAAAAAGTTATGTTTAAATGGGAAAGGTGAGAAATGGTCTAGCACCATCATAACATCAAGTTTATTGGAATCGGCCTCCTTTATAGGTCTAAATATTATTAAATTCTTAAATTATCATAATATTATTCATATTACAAACAATTGAAGATAAATAAATCATACCATAAAGTAAACAAACAAAAAATAAAATGGGCACCCATACAAAGATGAAAGCATGCCCTTACAATGTCTAAATATCCATAATACAAGTAAAATTGGACATCCATAAGAAGGTGAAAACATGTCCCTTATATTAATCTCCAAATAAAAATTAAATGAAAGAAGCAAATTAAATAAGGCACCCACAAAGTGGAAATATGCCATTTACAATCTCAAATTCATAAACAATTAATGTAAGATCCAACATTCATAATAAACAAATAATTCAAACATACATGACCAATCATCACACAAACAATAATAAATTAGGATTAAACTAATAAAATTAGGGTATTATTTGCAAATTAGTGTTTTATTTACAAAATTAGGGTTTTAATAGTAAAATTAGGGTTTAGGGTTATGAAATTAGGGTTTTAATGTTAAATTAGGTTTTTGTAACACCCTTATACTCTTTATATGTATAATACATACACCATATATATGTAAAATATGCATATATGGTCTAAGAATATCACAATCCGGTTTAATAAAAACCTTAATATTCCTAATAAAAAATCCCAAACAACTTAAAATATATATTTTAAATAGTAAATAAAATACTCTTTATTATTATGGATTCCTAAAATAAGCATTTTATATAAAAATCTCTGAAAAGAATTTGTCAGAATTTTTTTAATGCACTTTGGACATCCCAAAAATTCAACAAAGCTCATCCTGCATAAAAACACATTCCTAATAAAACAAATTAACATTTCATCCAATTTCTCCATATTTTCTCAAAATATTTATACATATATATAATATCAAATGCGCGCACACACACACACACACACACACACACACATATATATATATATATGCATTTCCACATTATAAAATTTGTCCAAAAAGTGTTTATGATATACGATGTAATAAAAAACATAACAATAATATATAAAATAACAAAATGTATTATAACATAAAATATATACATGATGGCACCTGGCACTGATCTTGAAGTAGCAAAAATCAATTCAATCAACCTCAAGTCTAGAGCCGACCAAATCTAGCAGAACTCTCCGGATTTACCGGATCACCCCTGTCATTTGCATGATGAATTACAATCGCATTAAGCTAAAAGCCTAGCAGTACAAACTCTGATAATAACAAAACTTTTAAAATAATGCTTTTACATGTTATTTCACAATGGGGCATTCAACTCCACTTTTAAATATAATATTTAATCTTTTTATAATTCAGATAAATACATACACAAGCATGAGCCCAAACAAACTAATATATTATTCAAATCTCAGAGTTACTGTTTTGGTCCAAATTGACATCAAGTGTCTAGCCCCGAAGGCAAATCATATATCAGTTACACCTAGCATCTAGCTCCGAAGGTAAAATCATATATCAATGAGGCATAGCGTCCAGCTCCGAAGGCAAAATCCTATACTAATGACGCATAACGTCTAGCCCAAAAGGTAAATAATGAGGATAACCTCATAGGCATGCCGCCAAACACAGAACTCTGAAAATTAAAAAAAAAATACTAGGCACATAGATAATTTATATTTTCCATTATTAACTTTTTTTTTCTCATTTTCTAAAAATTAGCTAGGCACATCGCCTCATTTTCTCATATTTCTCATTCATATCAATGTCAACTTATTTCAATTCATCATATCACATCATTTCATCACAATGTATATCATTTCACTTCAAAAACACATCACCCGAATATTTTTGGGTCATTCTCACATAATGCACATAGTTCACATTTTATTCATTTTGGCCATTATTAATGGTTTTACACAATGCACATAATGCATATTCAACAATTTATAACACAATATTTATGAATATTCAAGCTACCAAGTAGCTTAACATATTTTCCATCCAAAATGTATTAGGCCATTTGTAATGCAATTATATCTCATTTATTAAGAGTTTGTACTTGTCTCAATTATCACTCAAAACCAAACAAGAAATCACACTTCTTCACCACCTCCTCAATGTGTCCTTCACCACTAGGGTTGAACAAATATTATCTGCTCAACACCTAATCACATTTTCAATGTAAATTCTTCATTAGCATCACATTTCTATATACTTTAACTAATTAAATATAATTTATCTCATTTCCTTTAAGTTTCTATTTTCTTACCCTAATGCTCTTTAACTTTAGAATTCTATATTAACCAATTCCAAATTACATTTTAGGTTAATTTCTATCATTAAAATTATAATTCTACTCACTTTAACAATTCAAACTTTAAATTTTACAATTTTATCCAATTTCCTAATTTTTTTCTCTAATATACTTTAATTTTGGAACAACATTCTAATCAATTCTAATTAGTATTCTAAGTTGATTTTCATCATTAAAATCATTTTATAACATGTTTTAAACAAGAGAATCAAATAAAAATCAATTCTTTAATAACATTTTTCCAAAACTCTAAATCGCCTTCTTTAATTATGAAAATTCATTCTAACCACTTCCAAAACATAATTCAAGTTCTAATATATCTTTAAAACTATATTCTAACACATTTTCAACAATTAATTTTAATTTAAATCATTTGTTTGCAAAAGTCTCATAGAAACCCTAAATTCCTCTCTACTTCATCTAAACTCCGACCAAACTTATACAAACCAACCATTTAACCATAAAATCATTGTTTTTTCATCAAATTAACACTATCTATACACATTTAACAAATCATCTCATCCTCTATCAAAAACCAATTTTATACATATCCATATTTTTCCATAAAACTTTAAAATAAAGATAGAAAACTTACTAGTTTGTAAAGAAACCACCAAAGCCCACTTAAATCACTTGAAATCCTTTCAAAATTTGATGTCGGTGAAGGTGGAAGTTCCTTCTCTTTTCTTACAATGGTAAACGATTTTGAGAAGAAGAAAATGATGATGATGAATAGTTTTCTTTATTTTCTAACTTATTTTACTAACCACATATTTATATATATTTAATTATTTATTTATAAAATCAAATTTTTGTCTTCCACTCAATATTAATTTCTTTTTAAATTATTTAATTATTAGTATTAATTAATTAATTAATTAATATTTTATAAAAATCTAACTTTCTATCATTTTTCACTGTCCAAATTTATTTTTAATTTTAATTTATTTTAAAACTTTATTTTTTATTTTTTATTTTTAATTATTTTATTAATTTTAATTTTACAAGATATATTTACTAAATTACCACTCTTTTACTATTCAAAATTTTGTCTTATTCTCTCTTATGATTAAAGTTTATATGTTTTGTATATTTCTTTATATTTCACATATAAATTTGTTAAATTCTCAATTCTAATCCTTTTATTTTTCATTTAAATTATTTATTTAATTCATTTTTTTAAATTGATGGCGGTTATAATTCTCTCCTCCTTAAATAATTTCGTCCTCGAAATTATTTAGTACGATAATAAACCATCCAAATCAAAATATAATCTTAAAATCTCATATGAAATTAATTATCTTATCAAATAATCATTTTATCAAATTACATAATTTCTTCTCTCCCTCTTAGGGTAATTCTCAATTACCTTTTCACAATTTTATAACTCATCATTACACTTTATATTTAATCAAATAATCACAATAGATGATCATATCATCACCCGAATTGTCATTAAACAAGATTAGCTCACCTTTTTAGTATATATGCATCTCACACCTGTTACACTCAAGATATTTTATCACTTTATTATCTTAAAAATATACTTTCATCACCTTAAATTTAAAGGTTAATGACTTGTATCTTAACACTAACTATTCAGTCATCACAGTCATTTTTAGATTTGTATCTCTGTTTAATTATCCCTTACTTATATTTATAAATAATTATTTGTAAAAACTACAAATGATAATAATTCCTTATTTTCAATTAGCAAGTCTTAACACAATAATTTTACACATTCTCACTTTGATCTCACTCTTTATACAATTACCACATATTAATTCAATATTACCAGCATACAACAAAATCTTATATGCTTATTGAGATTCATTCCCCATAGGTTATTCATCAACCCAACCTATATATACATTCCAATCATGATATAATTAACATCTTTCTCTTGCATTCATTTACAACTGATATATCTTAACTTCTTTCATATCCATATATATATATATATCAAAACATTATGTAACACCCCCATACTCTATATAAGTACTATACATATACCGAGCATACATACAGTACATATATAAAGTATGAGAATGTCACCTTTTCATTACAATGTAAAACCTTTAACTGAGTTCCAAACAATAATACATTTTTTTACTTATCAAAATACAACGTAATTAAATCTTACATGCATGCATCACCTTCTAGTTGGTCTCAGAACACTCTTACCTTTCTCGTGGCATACCGATTGACTTTAGATCTATCACCTACTCACCTGCGCGATTACACAATCACGCTAAGTCAGAGAGCTTAGTAGCACAAATAAATAATATAAACATATATATATATATATATTAACTTCATTTACCATTAGTTTCTTATCACTTTTTCCCTTTTTAATTACACCTTTCATATATCTCTAATTATATATATATACATATCATTAACACCAGCCACAATTCTATCACTGATACTCACAATGAATATATCCATACACATATTACATAGCATACTTCATAACATTACATGTCCTTATTTTATTCAATTAATTCATTATTCGCAATTCACCAGTCATAAATCACATATTCAACAAAGACAAACATAGGTCTCATTATCCATCTATTTCACATTCATAAATCACATTGAAAACAAAGACAAACATGGGCCCACGAGACACTACTATGTTATTACAAAGTTCAGAGTTACTGCTTTGGTCTATAATCACAATAATCAAGCCCGTAGGCAATATATATATATCTCTATCCATGGATAGGGTAACAGACCCAGTCTCTTGGACCTCAACTCGCTAAACTCGAGGAGATCCTCAACCCGGCTAGACTGTTACCTGTAACAGACCCAGTCTCTTGGACCATCAACCCGACTAAATCGAGGAGATCCTCAACCCGGCAAGACTGTTACCTTTCACATATTTCATATTCATAATTCTCATAGTGTAACAGACCCAGTCTCTTGGACCTCAATTCAACTCAAATTAAAGAGATCCTCAACCCGGCAAGACTGTTACCTTTTTCATTTTATAGGCATGCCGCCAAACCCAGAACTCTGAAAATGGAATAACACATTAGCCACACAATTCATTTATTATTTCATTATCAATTTCATTCACAATTCTCATCATTATCTAGGCCAACATGCCCCACTTATCTCATTTGAATCATCATAGCCAATCACAATGGCTTCACATCTCATTTGAATCATCATAGCCAATCACAATGGCTTCACATATTATCATATCTCAATTCACATTATAATACTTCATCATTCAAGTATACATAATCAATTTCATTGCACATGTATCTTAAATTCATCATCATATAGACAACATGTCCATATATTTCATTTCAATCATTATTATCAACCATAATGACATCACATTTCACCATTTCTCAAGACACATTAACACCATTCATTATTAAAACATTTATCATAACAAATTGCATTGCACATACCTTTTTGAATGATCATCATATCTTTCACACTATACAAATAATAACATTAGTCACATTATATTAACAATATAGTAATTTACTTAACACATTTATACTAAATGTGTTAAGTCTTAAAATCATATAAAAGAATGCATCTATGTAAGTTTGTACTTACCTCTAGAGAACTCACACCAAATCTAAATTCCTCTTTCCAAGAATCCTCCAACACTTGGGTTATGGTAACACAATCTCTTCAAAACCTAATCCAAAGGTAATTATTCATATAAGAAAATAAGAATGATAACCAACTAGGGCAAACTCAACACATGACACTCTCACCAACACGGGCCTGTCCTTGATCGTGCCCTGAATCAACAATACAGAAGCTTTGACACGCTCAGTAACACGGGCGTGTCATTCATTCTGCCTTACAGAAACATTGACACACCTAACAACACGGGTGTGTTCATGGCCGTGTCAATTACTTTTTCTCACAGTAGCTATGACACGCTCAGTAACATGGCCGTGTTAATGGTCGTGTCACAAACGTCAGACTCAGTACCGATGACGCACCCAACAACACAGTCATGTCACTGGCCGTGTCAGGCAAAAATCATGTATTCCGAATTCTCATCCTTGACAACACAAACACTCCAAAATCCATATTACAACACCCTTAATCAACATATTGGTTATATTCATCAATTACCTATCAATTTAACACTTATATAACTTCAATATATCATAATAATAATCACTATATACATCACTATAAATCAACTACTCAAATCCCCAATTCATTTATACTAAACCCTTACTCAACAATTTTAACAATTCATCATCATCCTCACAAATAACCCAACTTATCATCATTTAGATACCAATTCAACACATCTATATACTTCAATCTTTCATTATTATCATCTCACACACCAACCATATCAACTATAACCTCAATCAAAAGAAATCAATACAAGAAAATGAATACTTACTTGGATACACAATCAATAGAATCAACTCAAAGAAATGAACACTTACTTGGATATTATGTCAAATCTTCAATCTCCAACTTCAACTCTCTTAAAACCCTTAAGAATTTGGTGTAAAAATCAACCAAAATCACATCTCTCTCTCTCTCTCTCTCTCTCTCTCTCTCGTTCAAGAAGAAGAAGAAGAAGAAGAAGATAGGAAGAAAGAAAATCCTCCTTTCTTTCTTTTCATACTTATCTTATATATATATATATATTAGTAATAATATAATTACATATTTACTAAAATATCCTCCACCACCACTTCATCCTTTGACTTTTCTTTTCTTCTTTATCTTTATTATTATTACTATTATTATTATTAATTATATACACTTATTTTCCTACACCCATTTATATACTATGTATATGTTATATATATATCCATATATATTCAACATATACACTTACTTTTTACTTCTTTTCTCTTTCCATCATACATACACATTAAATCTAAATACAACAATAATGATTCCAAAACTTTTAGGGTGTATTTTGGGATATTACACATTACATCATATACATTGTCACATATCTCTCATACTCTTAATATAACTATACATTTTGAATCTCAATAATTACTTATAAACTTATCACATTCTAGATCAATTGATCTAACTATCACAATTTCACCATCCCAACCTTATTCTATACAATTTTCATATAATTATTATTATCATCTCCTACCTTATTCATTATCCCTAGTCTCATTCACTTTGAACGTCAATTTCATCAACTTATTCATATTATATTATTTTCAAACACATTCAATATAACTTTTAATCACATTTCATTATTCCTCTCATTTATCATTTTCTCACTTTTTTCATATAGTTTCCATATTTACATTATCACTTCCTTACACATAATCTACAACTTATCATATTTTCACAATTCTCTTCCTTTTTCACACTGTCTATAGTTATAAATAAATTTTTAACACAAGGTTATGAATTCCAATTATACCAACTACAAATCTTGCTTGTATCTCATGAAGCAAAACTATCAATCTCACCAAATATATTTCACAGTCGTGTCGTCTCAAGCTCACGCCCGTGGGTTACAAATAAATACTGTCTTCACTATCAATTTTTCTCAATCAGTTCTTATCTCGATGCTACATCCATGTCTCAGTGGTCACACACCCGTGGCATCTCAAAATCAGACATTTACTCTCTAAACTCTTACTACACAAAGAGTTAATGCATATCAACTCTATTTAAAATAATTTACCCTTATTCACTTATTCTTCATTAGCCTAAACACATAATCCAACAACATAATCATCATCAACTCATATATATATACATATCCATTCACATACCAACTCTATACAATTTTTCAACAAAACTCCATTTCCAATCTTAGAATCCAATTACCAATAATTATGAATTATACCTAAATTATCCAACAAGTTTTTTTTACCAATTTCTCCTACTTAAATCAAATAAGTAATGTCTAACTCTCTAACAATTAAAATAAATTCCAAGTTCAAACTTTAATAAACAAACCAATAAACTTATATCAATATACTTACATTAAGTTTTATTCAATAGCATTTATCTTTAATTAGATTATACACTAACCTTTTTATTAAACGTTGATTATTTGATCAAATTTCTATTTACTTACTATAGTATCTCTCTTTTCTTTGCAAACTCATGAATATATATACTGTAACAATACAAATTAACAATCAGTACCATATTTGACTCCACTATAATTAAACATTAATCTTCACTTTCTTCATAATTAATTATCAAATTATTGTTACAATTTATCATCATTATTAACCATATAATCTTTAACTCTCCTCCCTTACAAACACTCTTAATCATTTCTATAATGTCTATTATAAAGATCATTAATAAATATAAATTCTCCACTTGTTTATATTCAATGTATATTTTGACTTAGAATTTTAACCACAAACTCAGCTATTCAATATAACAATACATCCATATATTTCATATCAATTATATCATTAACTTCCATATTCTTTAATTCCAGTTATGCAATTTTTTATACATATAAATATCAAATTCTCTTTATATAAATCACACTTTCAAACTCCTCCGATGAATTGATCTCATTATTATCATTGATAATTATCGAATATCAATTAAAAATACTTCCACAATCTACTCCTTATGTTTTAATTTATTACATCTACTTAAATCAATTAGATCATGTCTTGATTAGTCAATCAACTACCTTTCATAAAGTAAATTAAAAAGTCATTTATTATACAATCATCTTATATCCATTATGAAATCTTTGCATCCACCTTAAATATTCCAAAAACACGTTTATTACCCTTTTTCATAATATTCATTTCCACATAGCACATCAATTAACACATCTCAATCATGGATTGTATACATAACTTCAACTCGCTTTAACTTAGTAATCCATTTATATAGATTAATATTTTAATTGCTCAATATAAGGAACAACATTTAAAATTTTACTTAGTCATAGTCAATCTTTTCTTAATCAATACTACGCATTATATTTAATAAATCCTCAATATACTTTCATAATAAATAATTTGTTGTCACATACCATTTCTCTCTTTAATTTTAATTATGAACTCTTTGTTCTAAATTATTAAAAACTCCATATTTCATCTTTATACCTCTACCCATACATATATAAATGTTCATAATTTTCTTCATTCATTTGTCACATGAAATTAATTTATTACTCACTTACACAAATCTGCATGATTTCCTCACTTTCATGTCAATCTCACTTTCAAATTATTCATTCCTCACCAATTCTTTATAAAAGATCATAAATTTTTAACCATGCGCACTTGACACATATATGAACTTATATTTAAAAGTTTAGATTTTTCCAAGTTGCTTTACTATATTTAAAAATTAAGTTTTCCAAACCTACAAAATCTATCTCTTTAATAATTTCTCTGCAGCACCAGGTTATCCTTTTTTTTTTTCAAGTATCAAACCTTAATAAATATTTATGAAATTTTAAGCATATGTTCTAGAAATAATATGATTTTGTGTGTAAAGTTTCAGATTTTTTTGGGTTGGTTTGCCATAGTTTTTAAATATATTTCTCAATTTCTATAGATTCTGAGATGTTAGAACTACTCCAACAATCTGTATTCTTCTATTTTTCTTATTTAGTAATTCATCTTTAAAAATTGTGAAGTTTTATATATTAGATTCTAACATATAGAAAAACTTTCTATGAAATTTTCAAGCTCATCCAACATTTCTAGATTTGTCCAAAAATTTGAACAATATCACTTTACAGCACACATATAGAATTTTCTGTAAGTATCATATTCATCTCTCAAACTTTTTATTTCATATCGTAAATCATTTCCCATATTATTTTCCTTAATTTCACCTATTCATCAATTGAATCAATCATGAATCTTAATTTAAATTTAATAATAATATTTTTTTCAAGTGAAAGCTTCAAAGGTCCTTAATTTAAAATCTCTAAAATGACGCTTCTGTTGCACTACTCTGATCTATGTGTCCTAGACACTACCTCAACTTATATCCATTACATCAAATGAACTTTGCCACATCAAGGATCAGATATAATGCCAGTACCAATGCATGTATCACAATTTAAAATCATATTTAAAATTTATATTTTCTCTCTCTAAAAACCCACCTAGGTCGAGAACCTCAAACCTAGGCTCTGATACCAAAATAAATATAACACATTTATACCATATATACATATAATACATGCATCGTGTATATGTAAAATATGCATATGCGGTCTAAGAATGTCACAACCCGATTTAATAAAAACTTTAATATTCCCAATTAAAAATTCCAAAAATCTTAAAATGTATATTTTAAATAGTAAATAAAATACTTTTTATTATTATTGATTCCCAAAATAAGCATTTTATATAAAAATCTCTGAAAAAATTAACCAAAATTTTGTCTGTAATTTGGACATCCCAAAACTTCAACAAAGCTCATCTTGCATAAAAACACACTCCCAATAAAACAAATCTACATTTTATCTAATTTCTCAATTTCTCCATATTTTCTCAAAATATTTATACATATACATATATATATATATATATCAAACACACACACACACATATATATATATATACATTTCCACATTATAAAATTTGTCCAAAAAGTCTTTATGATAAACAACGTACTAAAAAATATAACCATAATATACAAAATAACAAAATGTATTATAACATAAAATATATTCATGATGGCAACCGACACTAATCTTGAAGCAACAAAAATCAATTCAATCAACCTCAAGTCTAGACCTGATCAGGTCTAGCAGATCTCTCTAGATCTACCAGATCACTCCTGTCACCTACATGATGAATTACAATTGCACTAAGCTAAAAGCCTAGCGGTACAAACTCTGATAATAACAAAACTTTTAAACAATGACAATGCATAATGCTTTTGGATGTTATTTCACAATGAGGCATTCAACTCCACTTTTAAACATAATCTTTAATCTTTTTATAATTCACATGAATACATACACAAGCATGGGCCCAAACAAACTAATATATTATTCAAATCCCTAAGTTACTATTTTGGTCCAAATTGATACCATGTGTCTAGGCCCGAAGGCAAATCATATATCAGTGACACCTAGCGTCTAGTCCCAAAGGCAAAACTATGTATGAATGACGCATAGAGTCTATCCCCAAAGGCAAAGTTATGTATCAGTGACACATAAAGTCTAGCCCCGAAGGTAAATAATAAGGATAACCTCATAGGCATGCTGCCAAATACAAAACTCTAAAAAATTGAATAACATACTATGCACACAAATAATTCATATTTTCCATAATCAACTTTTTTTTTCTCATTTTCCCATAATCAACTAGGCACACTACCTCATTTTCTTATTTTTCTCATTCATATCAATGTCAACTCATTTTAATTCATCATATCACATCGTTTCATCATAATGTATGTCATTTCACATCAAAAATATATTACCCAAATATTTTGGGTCATTCTCACAAAATGCACATAATTCACATTTTATTTATTTTAGCCATTATTAATGGCTTTACACAATGCACATAATGCATATTCAACAATTCACATATTATAACACAATGTTTATGAATGTTCAAGCTACCAAGTAGCTTAACACATTTTTCATCCAAAATATGTTAGGCCATATATAATGCAATTATATCTCATTTATCAAGAGTTTGTACTTACTTCAATTATCACTCAAAACCAAACTAGAAATCACACTTCTTCACCGCCTCCTCAATGTGTCCTTCACCACTATGATTGGACAAATACTATCTACTCAACACCTAATCACATTTTCAATATAAATTCTTCATTAGCATCACATTTCTATATACTTTAACTAATTGAATATCAATTTATCTCATTTCCTTTATGTTTCCATTTTCTTGCCCAAATGTACTTTAACTTTAAAATTTTATATTCCAATTCCAAATTACATTTTAGGTTAATTTCTATCATTAAAATCATAATTCTACTCACTTTAACAATTCAAACTTTAAATTCTACAGTTCAATCCAATTTTTTAATTTTTGCTCTAATATACTTTAATTTTAGAAAAACATTCTAAACAATTCGAATTAGTATTCTAAGTTGATTTTCATCATTAAAATCATTTTACAATATGTTTTAAACAATAGAATCAAATAAAAATCAATTCTTTTATAACATTTTTTTCAAAACCCTAAATCACCTTCTTTAATTATGGAAATCTATTCTAACCACTTCCAAAACATAATTCAAGTTCTATTATATCTTTAAAATATATTCTAACACATTTTCAACAATTAAATTAAATTTAAATTATTTGTTTAAAAAGTCTCATAGAAACCCTAAATTCCTCTCTACTTCATCTAAATTTTGACCAAACTTATACAAATCAACCATTTAACCATAAAATCATTGTTTTCTCATCAAATTAACACTATCTATACCCATTTAACAAATTATCTCATCCTCTATCAAAAACCAATTTTATACATATCCATATTTTCCCATAAAACATTAAAAGAAAGAAAGAAAACTTGCTAGTTTGTAAAGAAACCACCAAAACCCACTTAAATCCCTTGAAATCCTTTCAAAATTTTATGTTGGTGAGGATGGAAGTTCCTTCTTTTTTCTTACAATGGTAAACGATTTTGAGAAGAAGAAGAAGATGATGATGATGATGAATAGTTTTCATTATTTTCCAACTTATTTTAATAACCAGATATATATATATATAATCAAATTTTCATCTTCCACTCAATATTAATTTCTTTTTAAATTATTTAATTATTAGTATTAATTAATTAATTAATATTTAATAAAAATCTAACTTTCAATCATTTTTCACTATCCAAAATTATTTTTAATTTTGATTTATTTTAAAACTTCAATTTTTTATTTTTCATTTTCAATTATTTTATTAATTTTAATTTTACAAGATATATTTACTAAATTGTCACTCTTTTACTATTTAAAATTTTATCTTATTTTCTCTTATGATTAAAGTTTATATGTTTTGTATATTTCTTTATATTTCACATATACATTTATTAAATTCTCAATTCTAATCCTTCCATTTTTTATTTAAATTATTTATTTAATTTATTTAATTTAATTCTTCTTTTTAAATTGACGTATGTTACAGTTTTAATCCTAAAACTAGGATTTTGGTAATCAAATTAGGGTTTTATTAATAGAATTGGGATTAAATTCTAGAACTAGGGTTTTGATTACCAATTTAGGATTTTAGTTAACAAACTAGAGTTTGGATGGTCAAATTAATGTTTTATTGATGGAATTGGGATTAAATCATTGAACTAGGGGTTTTGATTACCAATTTAGGGTTTTAAATACATACAAAGGGTTTAATACTAAGCTAAAGATTTTATGGATGTGATTAGGGTTTAGAACATAAGCCAAGTTCTTAATTTGCCCTAAGCACCACAATCTCTTTACAGTGGCAAATATGTGATGATGTTACAGTTTGTTTTAATCAAAATAGGTCTTGCCTAAGCTAAATAATTTGAAGATTACTTACTATCCTCCCAAGCTTTAGCTACCATCTATCTTTATTTGATTGCTCTCTGCCTCTCTTTTGGTTTTATTACTCTCTGTCTCTCTTTCTTTGCTTTAGGTTGCTTAGCTTACTACACAATTATTAATTCTAGTCATTCTTTAATTGCAAATTTCGGTCCCCTTTATATTGTTTTCATTAGGGTTTAATCACGATTAAACTTTAAAAGTCCTAAACTTCCTAGAAAACTATCTAATTATCTAAATAGAGTCTGGTTTCGAGTAAAATTAAGAAATTAGGTGACTGGCTCATAGTGGACTGGCCATAAGGCTCATGGACAATAACCATGAGTTTATGGGCCCATTTAGTTTTTTCTACTAGTCCAGACTAAATTAGGCTTTTTTAATTGATCTGGATTGAATTTAGGCTTTTAAAATTAGACTGGATTGAATTTAGGCTTTTAAAATTGGACCAGATTTAATTCAAGCTTTTAAAAATGGATCATATTTAATTTAAGCTTTTTAAATTAGAACCAGGGCCAAAATTAAAGGTCTACATACTCCAGATAGAATTTGAACCCACTGTACCTATGCTTCATTATTCTTTTCTTGCACATCTTGGCCTTGATCCAATAAAGATGAAAGAGATAAGGATGTTGATGTTTCCTGTAGAGGAAGAAGATGAGGTTGGAAATTTTAGTTACCCTTTGTGCCAATAATTGTCCTATAGTAATGAACAGTCAAGACATCCTTTACAAAAATCTACTCATAAAATGAGCCTCAAATCTGGCATGCTTGTCACAAGGAAAACACCATTGGCTCTAGTAATTTTGACTTTAGATCCCCTGGAAATATTTTGTTGGCCCAACAAAATAAAAGCCGAGCTTTGAAGATAATAAGGGGAGAAGGATTTAAGTTGGACTAGAAGCATGAGATTGGTAGCCATTCTTACAACATAACTGATCTTGGTTTCATCATCAGTAGGTCATTTAGTGCTGGTTGGGGCCCAAATGGTGTCCTTGTTCACAATGGTACTCTATTTGGATGCAATGGTTCTCAAATTTTGCTATGTTCTGTGATTAGTATGGAGAAGGTTGTAATTGACAGAGTGGTTAGAGATTAAGTAACAAAGCCAAAAAGGATCTAGTTGAATTTTCTTTTGATTCTCCTTTGAACCTCCATAAAAGAATAAATCATGTAATAAAAGAAGTTGGTGTCGGCTCCTTCAGACTAAAGCTCCAAAAAGTTATTTATAATCACTTAGCACTTTTAGAGATTTGTCAGAGTTATATAGACATCATTGAAAGGCAGCATGAATTTCTTGGGCTCTCATCATCTACACGTGTGATTTTGATGCATCAAGTGACAATCTGGGAATTGATCAAAGTTCTTTATTTTGAAAGGGAAAATAGTGAATAGTCAAAATCCATGGGTGCTAACAATGAGAAAAACATGAAGTAGGAGATGAAGGAAAGTTCACTTACCAGGAACCACTTCCTCTCATTTGACAAGCAGAATTCAATTGTTGGTTGCAAGATTATGTTTACCCACATATCTCTGCCCACTATTTTCCAAACTTACTGACTTGAAATGGAGTAACGGGCTAGACTCCAAATTTATTGAGAAGGAGAGAATAAGGATCTATGATTTGCTTCCTAATAATATTCATGATGCACTAAATGATGTTAAAATTGATTGGAAAGGTTCTTAAGTTTATTGATGTGGTATTGGCTAGCACCTCACACATCTCTGCCCACTATTTTCTAAACTTACCAGCACCGTCTTGCTGATGGTAAGGCTCCATTATATCCATTTACAATTTACATTAATGAAGGACTAGTAGAAGAGGCTATAAATTTCTCTGGTAGACACTTTGATATCTCATATTATCTCATGCTTCTTCATGATAATGGAGAGGGGGAATTTGGCTTTTAAAAGACCATGTTTAGTGCCTTCTCTTGAACATTTGACCTGCTCGACTATCATATGATCTGGCATCAATAAGCAATGATAGAAGTTGTTGGCATTTTCTCTTTTAATGATCTCCAAGTTCATGACATGAGTTTTGTTTCTCAGCTGTTGCATACTAGGAAATGTCATTAGGCCATCTATGTGGTCTTTCACATATAGTATCATGATGATTATCTATATCTCCAAGATATCATCATTCGGGAAATTTTGTTTAAGTACTATTGGACTTGGAGTTTAGATGAATCACAATGCCAATTTATTAAGAACCTTAGCATTCTATTAGCATGGTTGTATGAAGCTATGGTACTCATTTGATTCTTGAAGGGATGCTTTTGTGATGATAGATATGGGATTGATGTCCAACTTTCTCAGCATCAAAGTAAAGTAAACAAAAGAAGGTATTTCCAATTCATAAAAGAAGTATGTGTAAAATATTTTAAAGAAATTCAAGATGAAAGCTTACAAACCAATGTTAACACCAGTTGAAGAAAAATTGAAGATTATGAAAAATGGCAACGGTGATTTAGTTGATGTAATAAGTTTCAGAAGACGTATTGGAAGCCTAAGATACTTAACAGCAATAAGACATGACATTGTTTATGGAGTGGGAATTGTTAGAAGATTTATGGATTCGCTTTGACAATCTCATTGGCAAGATAAAAAGAGAATTTTGAGATACATTAAAGGTACAGTTCATGAAGGCATATTTTATTTAAATACGAATGACATAAAGCTAGTTGGATATATAGACAGTGATTGGATAGATGACACTAAAAAAAGGAAAAGTACTTCATGTTATGTTTTCAACATTAGTTTAGGTGTATTTTCTTGGTCTTCAAAGAAACAACAAGCAGGAGCTCTTTGAACAATAAAAGCAAAGTATATAGCAGCTGTAAGTTATGCTACTCAAGCAATTTGGCTACTAAGGATGCTTGATGAATTACAACGTCAATAATATGATCCAATGATAGTTTATAGTGATAACAAATTAGCAAATGCCTTAACAAAGAATCCAATATTTTATAGTCGTAGTAAGTATATTGACATTAAACATCACTATATTTGAGACTTGGTGAAAGATAAAGAAATTATGGTTGAGTGTTGTGCATCTAAAGGTCAAATTATATATATTTTCACAAAGCCACTCAAAGCCGATATACTCTTCAAGTTGAAGAAAATGCTTGGAATGTTAAATCAAGTTTAAGGGAGGATGTTATAATGTTAAACTTAATTTAATTTAATTTTAAAAAAGAAGGAAGTCGGTAGCATATTACCAACTCATTGTGAGTTGCCTTATTACCAACTCATACTGAGTTGAGTTGAGATATTACCACCTCATTGCGAATTAGGCTATTACCAACTTATAATGAGTTGGTAAGTTGCTTCCATTACACTATAAATATGGCCTTATGGCCATATATTTGATAACAATGAGAGATTAAAAAAAAAGTGGTGGTGGTGGTGACTGATGTGAGAAAAAAAAATTATAGGAGTATGAGTTTCGACAAGTTAAAACATAATATGTTTTGGTGTAAAATTTTTATCTCTAGATTTTATAATTTGTGTTTTATTAATTAATAAAATTTCAATGGTTTGTTGTTATCAAATTTGCTTCATTTTCATGCAATTAAAAATTAATTTAATTGCCAACATTAATTAAAGGTAAGAATAAAATTAGACCTTTTTCACTTTTAACCAACCAATCAGATTTTTATAACTAAAATTTTACTATCTATATAAATATATAAAAGCCAAGCAAATGAGCCTTCCTTTAAAGCTGCCACGTTACATATTTCTAAGAATCCTACAATTTCATACCTTCTCAATTTCTCAAAATACCGTAATTTCACAATTTCAATTTTTTGTCTATATTCTTGGTAAAATCTTAAACCATAGTCCACCTCTTCCTCTCCCTCAATTTTTCCTCTTCCATGAATAGAGCAAAAAATCCATTTATTAACATCTTTTAAGGTTGCTCTATTTATGCTTCTTGATCAAAGTTATTGTCCTAAGATGGCAACCAAGAGGGAGGTAAATTGGTTGGTTTGAAGACATGATGGAAAATTGAAAAATCTTAGATTGAACAAAGAAAATCAAAACAAGGAAGGAAAAGAGAATAGAAGAAGAAACACAAATAGTTTATAGTAGTTTGGATTACCTCAACCCTATATCTACTTCCTTAAAAACTTGTTAAGGTATCGCTAATCTTGAGTTTTTACAAGCTCAACTCTAACTTGGTATTTTCACAAACTCACATCAAACTTTTACAAAGTTTGAAAATTTTCCTTACAACCCAACAAAAGTTTTTCTATGGTCACTCTAAAACTCAAGTGTTTCAAAGCTAACACTCAAACTTACAGTAGTGCTTCAATGCTCACACCCAACACTCAAAGAATATAAGTATAAATGTTTATGCAAAGAAATGAAAGATGTTAAACTTGACTATTACAATGACAATCTATTTAAAAAATGGGATTTCTTCTGGTATTTATAGCCTTTAAGTCTTCAACTACCCATTTGGAGTGGAAACCAACACGTTTGATTATTGTCTCCCACTTTTCTCAATTTTTTGAGTTGGTTCATGGTTAGATTTCCATTGGTTTGATCAGCTTGGGCTCGTCATGGTCAGACTATGCTTAGTTAGGTATGCTCGGGCTCAGTATGGTTGGACTGTGCTCTGTCCGGTCGTGCTCTCCATTTTTTCTAACAAAAGTTCTTCAAGGACTAGTACACACAGCATCCACTAACCGAGTAGATAAATAACAACTATAATTTTTAAAACCCATACCAGTTGTATGCTTGGGACCAGTTCGGTCCGGTTGGTCTTTTTTTAGTATGATGAGATTTGGAGAGTGTGGCAACCGTGAGCTCTACAGGAACTTGTTGGATTTTTAGCTCTACCTTGGTGCGATCGGGCCGCATCAGGTCCAGTCATACCAAGCATGGTATGCTAAAGTTTTCAGAGTAATCAGTGACCATGAGATATTCTAGATATTTTGAAGTTTTAGGCCGGGCTCTGGTATGGGCAGACTCCTTGATGGTTTGGTAGAAACATGTAGTCCGTTCACAAAGTGGAAGTGATAATAAGCGTAAGCACTTCTGAATGCTTTGACTTAAGTTTGGTCTGATCTCCTTTTTCCTCAGTTCTATCAGTTAGAGCTCGGTATGCTTAGTTCATTGCTAAGCTCATGCTCTATTTGAATAGCTCATGCTTTGTCTGATTAGCTCATCCTCGGGGCTCTATCACAATATACTCTAGTCCGGTAAGCTCGATTTTGGAACGTTTGTCCTCGTCACTTTGTTATTGGTACACTGACTTTCAGTAGGTTTGGTTAGGAATAACAAGTTCTGCTCAGAATCATCATTTCTTAGCTCGATATGATGAGCTGCTTCTCTCAGTTCGATCAGCCTGGTTGGTGGTCCAGTCGGGCTCTAAAGCAATGTTTAATAAATTTAACTTCTGTAAAAAAGTATCTTGATGCAAATATTAGTCTTATTCAATTTGATTGCCTAAGATCAAAATAGAGGCCAATAGTTTGGCTAAAAAATCTCTCCTTTTTTTGACTTTAGCAATTAAATTAAATTGATTAAAAATGATCATTAAAGGTTTTGTTTCTAAAAAGTAAATATGTTATGCAATTAACATATGTAATACTCCCCCGTCAATAAATTCTCCCTTTTAACATATGCTATGCAATTTTCAATCATCAATTCAAATTCAAATAATCTCTCCTCCTTTGACAAAGACAAAAAAGATGTAATATAAAATGCAAACATAAAAAAAACTTTAATGAAAAATGAAACAAAGATATATGATCAATTGCATTTAAGGGCCAACAATATATAGAGATAATACAAGAAAAGGAAAAAAATAAAAAGACCTAAGTTCAGATAATGGTGTATAAGGTATCATCATCATCACTATTTCCATTTCCCTCTTCCTCCTCTCCCTCTCCTAAACCTTCATCAAAGATTCTGGTCGGTATTCCTTCATCTCCTTCTTCATCTGATGGTGGACATTTGGCGATAAAATTCACACAAAAATTAGTTAAAAGTGCTACCATCTATCATACCTATGTGTTGTTTTATAAATTTTAATCTTTCTTCATTCAAGGGTTTTGTAAAAATATCAGCAAGTTGATTTTTAGTGTTTATGAATTATAGAACATTTTGATTTTGAATATTATCTCTCAAGAAATGTTTTCTAATGTCTATATGTTTTAACCTAGAATGTTGGATTGAATTTTTTGATACATTAATGGCAATTGTACTACCACATTTAATGGGAATGTGACTAAAATTTTTACCATAATCTAGCAATTATTGCTTAATCCACAAAATTTGTGTACAATTAAAATATGTAGTACCATATTCGGCTTTTGTAGCAGAAAGTGCAACTGATACTTGTTTCTTACTAAGCCAAAAAACTACGCAATCACCATGAAAATGGTATGCCCCGATAGTGCTTTTTCCGTCCAATAGATTAATGGCAAAATCCACATCCGAAAAACACTACAAGAATGTAGTGGATTACTGACGGATTTTTTCATCGGTAATCCTTATTTTTTTTTCGGTAATTACTATTATCGACAGATTACCGATAAAAAAAATCTGTCACCAAATCTTTCGCCGATAATCGAAAAGCCGACGAAAATAGAAATTTATCCGTAAATTACCGACAGAAAAAATCTGTCTGTAATTTTTTAACAGAAAAGTAGTTGACAATATTTACAGATAGAAATTATTTTTGTCGGTACTGACAGAAAATTATATTAGTAATACCAACAAAATAGAAGTTCTATCTGTATTACAGGCAAAAAATGTTTTGTCAATATTACCGACAGAAAATATTTCATCGGTGATACCGACAGAACTTCTATTCTGTCGGTAATTTCAAAATACACAAATTGCAGACAGAAAATAAATTTGTAGGTAAAAATAAATTATTTTTAAAATTTTTAAAATCTTTTTAAATTTTATAATATATAAATGTATGTATAAATTTTTTATTAATAAGAATAAAAATATAAAAATAAAATTAATATTTAAAAAATATTATATGTAATAAATATTCAAATATAAAAAAGATGAACATAAAAATAATAAATTGTATATAACCATATGAAATTAAAATATCATTGTACATATACAAAAAAAAATCTAAAATCAAGTAGCAGGAGGTGGTAAAGGTGGAGGTGGAGGAGCACCATCAGGCGAAAAGTGTCGTATGGATCGAAGGTTCCTCGCATGAAGTTGGACATAAACTCATTAAGCTACTGTTAGACCAACCTCTACACCTCGGTTTGCATCTGCGCCTGAATCCGAGATTGAACCTGCGCCTCCATCTTCATCTGCACCTACTCCTAGATTTGCTGCTAAACAGTCCGATCACGCTTCGTCAACTGCTCTTTTAAATGCTTGATCTCCTTCGGTAAGCCAGATGAACTACTAGAAGAAGAAGAAGTTGTGTTGACATACTGTGAGCCAAGTCCATACAGCTTCTTCTTTTTTTCTCTGCCCACAGCAGATCTAAATAAGCTATCATCGTCAACAAGAATATCAAACTGAGAGGCCTCCTCCCGAGAAGTAATGAAACAATCCTATATAATATAAAAAGATTATTAATTCTATATTTTAAATTTAATTTTTGTAATATTTAAAAAATTATGGAATTACTTACATTTACATCTTGTGGTCGGTGATTCATAAATGAATGTCCGTCGTGACCCCGAGTGTGCATATGCATAAACAGCTCATAGCTATTCGGCGGCTGACCTATGGTAGACTCCTATTTAAAGAAAAAAATGTTAGTTTAATGACACAAAAAAATATAAATAAAAATATATTAAAAATATGAATATACTTACGAGTGTACGAGCATGATCATAATGTGATCGGCTACCTCTCGTATGTGTGGATGGACCTGCACCATCCACAACATTGTACATCCTGTTACGAGAGGCAATGACAGAACATACCTGCCCCTCGGGAGAGCTCCACCGGGCCTGCAAGTTTGCCAATAACTGATCATCAATAAATAAAGGCTGCTTCCCCGCAGCCTTCACCTCACTCAGCATATCGCTACAGTAAATAGTTGTCTTCTTCATGAAGGCAATCCGAACAAGGCTATCAATAGCCTGGTCTTAGTAAAAATATTTCTGCAAAAAAAAAAAACCAAGATAATTAGTATCATCTAAATGTAAATTTTTAACTTGTACATTTATAGTAAATATTAAAATTTAATTTTCTTTTTGACCTTAAATTCTTCAAATTAAAAGTTCTTTATCTCCAGAGAGACGGCCTTCCAAGAAACTCCTGTGAGTTCCATCTTCTGTGTCATGACCTTCTGAATGCGTCTAGTGGAAGGTCCAACTAGATCCATCATGTAGCTGCAAAATTAAAGAAACAATACACATTTATTTAAAATAAACCGATTAAACTTTATAATTTAATATAAATAATGTAAAAAATTAAAAATACTTACTCTGAATCCCGAACAGTCAAATGCTGCATCCTACCATTACGACCTGCAGCTGATGCTGCAGTACTGACATCACCAATGGGGACATATGTAGTGGCCAGGAGAGAAGAAGCAGCAGGATCCTCTGTCTGGGCCCGATGAGAAGTAAAAGCAAGATCCTCTCTAAGCATATCGTCTATAGCTGCGTCAGCCTGAGGATCCTCAACAAATATATCATCTAGGACATCGTGCAACTGTAAACGTGGTTGTCCTGTACTACTAGAATTTTAACCTCTACTGGATTGACCGCTAGACCCCGATCGATCCAATCCTCTTCTAGGTCCGCGATACATATCTAAAAAAACCATCAATATAATTAATATGAATAAAATAATAAACATAGAAATAAATTTTCAATAAAATCTATAGCTTAATTACTATTACTTATTGTTAGGATCCATCACTGTCATCTAATTGGGATAATTCAGATTCAGAGTCCAGTAATGATCCACCCAATTCAGATTCTACATCTATAGCATCAATATCTATGAGTTCTCCAGTTGGATCATTTAAAGGACCTGGATTACCTTCATTTGTCCTATCAACCAACTATACATTTTAGGACAATCTTCTTGAAATACAGTATCAATCTCCTATTTATTGGCATACAATTCGGGTAGATCAATCCGTGATTTTGCTTTTATTTTGCAAATCGCCAACCAATCAGATGCGTCTCATCTTGTGCTAGGAAAAGAAACTTAATACACTTGGGTAGCTTGACTGGCGAGTATGAACGGTTCATATTTAGCATATATCCTAATTCTGTTCACTTCCACTAAATTATATATTGGATGAACTCTTGTACCATTTATGGGGTTATACCAGTCATATTTAAATAATAACACACTTTTAATTGGTAATGCCGGATAATTCAACCTCTACAATATCTATTAATCGACCGTAGAAATCAAACAAGTTTTCAATATAGTTTGACCCCTTTATACAAACACAATTATTTATAGTTGCTCTCAAAGTATAGTGAGATTCAATGTGAAATTTATAACCGTTAACAAAATACACGTCATAACATCTAACAGTTGGTAATGGACCCTGGTCTGAATCCTTCAAAAATTTGTCAAAAATCATATTTCCATTTTCATTTGCCTAAATCAATAAAAAAAAATATGGCAACGAATTATACTTACAAATTTTTGAACACATGACAGTTTTTTTAAAAGTTAATAGCAACGAATTATACTTACAAATTTTTGAAACCATAAGGAAAAATTATTCTCGACTTCAACATCAACTTGTGAATTCGCTATATTTTCATTCAAATCTCATAAGTGTTCAATGAATATGCTAAAATAGTTTACCAAAAACATCATTATCATTCAAATTTTTTTTATTTTATTTTAAACGTAAAAAATTATGTTTCGGTTTACTATAAACTTTCTAACTTACTTGATATAAGGTGTAACTTCATCATAATTCAATAATATGTAAGTATGAGCTGCACAATATTCTCTTTGTTCTAATATTTGATTGGTTGGCTTGTCGTATGGTCGAACCGAGGGACTTCATGCAATTTTGTTATTATGTTAGGCTCGAAATAATAAGAATAGAAAGTTGATGCCTCTTCCACTATAAAGGCATTACAAATTGATGCTTCAACTTTCGCCTTATTTTTAACATTTTTCTTCAAGTGTCACAGGTATCTTTCAAAAGGGTACATCCAATGATACTGTACCGGTCCTATAATTTTGGCTTCATATGGCAAATGAACTGGTAAATGGTCCGTTGAATAAAAATATTTAGAGAAAATATTTGCTCCAATTTACAAAAAATTATTGAAATTTCTTCTTGTAAACGCTCAATTTGAGAAACTTTTAGAGATGTTGCGGTATGTTCTCTAAAAAATAAGCTTAACTCCATCAAAGCTTCCCAAAGTTTTTTTGGCAATAACTTTCTAAATGTAATGGGTAATAATCATTGCATAAATACGTGATAATCATGACTCTTCATCCCGAACAATTTATATTTCCTCATATTAATACACCTTGACAAATTTGAGACATATCCATCATGAAACTTTAAATTTTTTTACCCAGTGGCATATTAATTGCTTTTGATTATGATCCAATGTGTAATTAGCTTTAAGATACCTCCCAGACATTTCATCTTGTTCCAACTCCGGCCTTCTACAAAATATCCTCAAGTCTTCTCTTGATTTGGCATTGTCTTTTGTTTTACCCGACACATCTATTATCGTATTAAACACATTCTCAAATACATTTTTTCAATGTGCATTACATCTAGGTTATGTCTTATAAGATTTGAACTCCAATAAGACAAATTCCAAAAGATGTTTTTTTTCCATCCACAATTCCAACATACACTGATATTGAAATTTTCATTATATTCAGTTATCTTATGAAGTTTCAGTGGCTAAAATTTTATTCATTCTATTTATTTTTTTAAAAGAAAAATTATACAAAAATCTAAAACCCTAAAATAATACTATAAACATCAAAATAAATTCTAAAATATAACAATAAATATAATTTCTCAAAAAATATTTTATAACCATTAAAAATACTTAAATTTTTATATTTTTTTCATTCTACAATTTATTAAATTAAATCTAATTACATAAAATTTTAAAAAAAATCCTAACAACAATAAAATAAATCTAAAATATTTATATTTACAAAAAATATAAATATTTTAAATTTGTTTAAAATTTTATTTTTTACCCTAAAAAACCTTTAAAAATAAAATTTTTTTACTAAAATTTATAAAATTAATTCATTCTACCTAATTATTTTTTTTAAACAATTATACAAAATCTACAACAATACACATATTAATTTTTTAAAATAATATAAATATCTTAAACACTAAAATAATACTATAAATACCAAAAAAAATTCAAAAAATATCTTTAAAATTTAAAATTTTAGAAAATATAATCTATTTTTTTAATTAATTTCAAAACTGAAATAAATAATTTATTTAAATTTTTAAAATTAATAATAATACATACACTGCCTAAAATAAAAATAAAAATTCTCAAAATTTTTTATAAAAATTTTTACTTCCATAAAATAATATTATGAGTAAATATAAATGTGTAAAAAAATAATTTTCGGATATATTTTTACAAAAATATAAAACTATCCTAAAAATTCAAACAACCAACAAATAAATTTCAATTATCAACCTAAACTACACAAATATAAACAATAATAACACAAAACACAAAATTTATTATAAATTAAAACATTCAACAAAAATAAAAATCATAAACAATATTTAACAAAAATTTAAAAAAATGGAATAAATACCTATATCTTTCTCCTCCTCCTCCTCCTCCTCCTCCGCCTCCTCCTCCTCCTCCTTCTTCTTCTTCTTCTTCTTCATGCAATGACAAGCAGCAAGTAGAAGGAGCAGCGACAGTGGACAGAAAAATGTTACAGAAAATTTTGCGGCACAGCAGCGCAAATAAAAAAATGGAGAAGAAGATAGGGTATATGTTAAATTTTTTGAGAGATTAAAATATCTCTCGGTAAATTTACTAAGAGAAACTTTAATCTCTCAGTAAATTTACCGATAGACTAGCTTTTTTGTCAGTAAATGACCTTGACTAATTGACTGACTGGCACTAACAATTTATTGAGAGGCACTTCTGTCAGTATTACCTAGAGAACAAATATTCTCTCGGTAAATAGCATTAAAGGGTGCCAAAATTTTCGTCAATCTACTATTCATTATTGATAGAAATATTTATATGTCGATAAGTTTTCTTAAAAAAAGAGCTTTATTAATTGTCTGACACTATAGAATTACCGACAAAACTAATTTTCTCTAGGTAAATGGCTGACAATTGGCGGTAAAGATTCTGCCACTCTACTACTCAATTACATAGAGAACTTATTTCTGTCGGTATTATCGAGAGAATGTTTGTTCTGTCGGTAATTGTCTTTAATGTAAATGGGACTATACATTTACCGACAGATATATATTTTTGTTAGTAATTTATCGAGAGAAAATTTATTCTCTCGGTAAATATCTAAATTACAAAGAGATCAGATTTCTCTTGGTAATAATGAATAAATAAATGTTAATTATTTTGCTATTTATTTATCGAGAAAAAATCTTTCCATCGGTATTACCTAAAAAAATCTGATTCTATCGGTAAAATTAGCAATAAATATAATTAATAATTATATTAGATTTTTTATTTGCCTCCAGTTAAATATTTTCGTCGGTAATTTACCGAGAGAAAATCTATTCTCTTGGTAAATGTATTAGAAACTATTAAATTACCGAGAGATAAGATTTTTCTCAATAATACTGAATAAATAAATATTAATTATTGTGTTATTCATTTACTGATAGAAAATCTCTCCGTCGGTACTACCGACAGAAATCTAATTCTCTCGATAAAATTAACAGTAAATGTAATTAATAATTATTATATTGGATTTTCATTTACCGACATAAAGATTTTCGCTCAGTAAATGCCTATTATTTACCGAAGGAAACTTTTGCTATCGGTATTATCAAGAAAAATAAATTTCGATCAGTAAATTCACCCGCCATAATATCGTGTCATATTTATCAATAAAATTTTTGTCAGTAAATGAATCTGTCGGTAATTTATTGGTATTTTTTAATTTTATTTTTTTAATATTTTCTCTCGGTATTCTCTCGGTATTACCAACAAATAAAATTCTGTCAGTAAAATTTTATCGGTAATTCCTTACATTCTTGTAGTGAAACCTAGAATGTCAAATAATGTATTTCTAGGATACCAAAGTCCTAAATGCAATGTTCCGCTCAAATATTTTAAAATCCTTTTAGTGGCATTCAAATGTGTTTTTTTAGGGCATTTTTGAAATCTAGCACACAAGCAAACATTATACATGATATTGGGCCTAGAAACAGTTAAGTAAAGAAGCAGTTAAGTAAAGAAGTGATCCGATAATACCTCGATATTTCTTCTTATCAACTTTCTTACCACTTTCATCTTTATCTAATTTCAAGGATATACTCATTGGAATTTTACTTACTTTGCAATCATCCATCCCAAATTTCTTGAGAAGTTCCTTTGTATATTTGGATTGGTAGATAAAAATTTCATCCCTTCATTTCTTTACTTATAAACCAAGGAAGAATTTAAGTTCATCCATCATGCTCATTTCAAATTTTTTAGTCATATAAGAAGCAATTCTTGGCACAAAGTTTCATTAGTAGCACCAAATGTAATGTCATCAATATAAATTTGTACAATTAAAATATTATGCAATTTCTTTTAACAAAAAGTGTAGTATCAACTTTGCCTTTCGTAAAACTATTTTCTAACAAGTAAGCACTGAGTTTGTGATACCAAACTCTTGGAGCTTATTTCAATCTATATAGTGCCTTGGTTAATTTAAAGACATGATTTGAAAATTGATGATCTTTAAAACTAGGGGTTTTTTCAACATAAACTTCTTCATTATTAAAACCATTCAAGAAAGTACTTTTGACATCCATTTGAAAAACTTTAAAATTCATATGGCATGCAAATGTAAGTAAAATTCTAATTGCTTCTAATCTTGCTGCTGGGGCAAATTTCTTATCATAATCAATGCCTTCCTCTTGGTTATAGCCTTTGGCTACCAATCTAGCTTTGTTTCTAGTAATCAGACCATCTTCATCAAATTTATTCCTATATACCCATTTGCACCCTATAATTGGATGGTCCTTGGGTCTAGGAACAAGTTTCCACACTTTATTTCTCTCAAATTGGTTGAGTTCATCTTGCATGACAATCGTCCAACATTCATCACTAAAAGCCTCCTCAATGGTCCTTAGTTCAATTTGAGAAACAAAAGCAATATTAGAATCTAGATATTTATATTTTGTTCTAGTAGTTACTCCCTTTGAAGAATCACCAATGATGAGTTCCCTTGGGTAATCCTTTTGATAATGCCAATCTTTAGGTAGTTCTTGAGTTTCTCCCATCTTAGGTTCTTCATGTTCCACCATGTGTTCTAGTTCATCATTATCTTCCTTTGGAGCATCCTTCATCTCAAGTTCTTTAAATGTACCTACAAAATCATCAAGAGTACTACCTTTCCCATGATCAAGCTTGGATGGTTCATCAAAACTATTATACATTGATTCTTTAACTACTAGAATTCTTTTATTAAATACTCTATATGCGTTACTCGAAGATGAATATCCTAAAAAGATTCCTTCATCCAATTTAGATGAGAATTTTCCAAGGTTGTCCTTGGTATTTAATATGAAGCATTTGCATCCAAATACTCTAAGGTATGAAATTTTGGATTTTCTTTCATTTCATAGCTCATAAGAAGTTTTATTCATTAAGGATCTTTTGAAAACATGATTTAAAATATAACATCCAATATTAATGGCTTTCACCCAAAAGTAAGAAGGTAGCTTATACTCATTGAGCATTATTCTAGCCATTTCTATCAATGTTCTATTTTCCTTTCAACTTCACCATTTTGTTGTGGTGTTCTATGAGCTAAAAAGTTATGTGAAATTCCAAGTTCATTGCAAAAATTTTTAAAGTTATCACTTTTAAATTCTTTGCCATGATCACTTCTAATAGTTATGATCACATATGCTTTTTCATTTTGGACTCTTTTTACAAAAGTTTTGAAATGATTAAAAGCTTCATTCTTTTAAGCCAAGAAATTAACCCATGTAAACCTTGAGTAGTCATCAACAAGCACAAATACATACAACTTACCTCCTAGACTAGCAACTCTATTAGGACCAGACAAATCTAAATGAATCAATTCTAAAGGTCTATAAGTACTTACTATATTCTTGGATTTGAAAGAACTCTTGTGTTGTTTCCTAAGTTGACATGATTCACACACTTTAACTTTGTGAAATTTTATTTTAGGAAGACCATCCACAAGTTCTTCTTTTGCATAAACATTGGAGTTGGTCCATATTTGCATGTCCTAATCTTTTATGCCAAAGCCAAGCATCATTACTAATAGTTACTAAACATTCAAAAGCATTATTAGAGTGTAGGTCAATTTTATATGTATTGCCAATTCTACTTCCATTGAATGCGAGATCACCACTAGAAGAGGTAATTTTGCATCCTTTAGAATTAAAATTGATATTATATCCCTTGTCACATAAGTTATGTTTCAAACCATCAACCAACCATACACCATCAACTATGTTTTTACCAAGCATACAAATAGTACCAATGCCTATAATCTTTTCTTCAGCATTATTTCCAAAGGTCACATTACCTCTTTGCTTGTAAGTGAGAGTTATGAAAAGTTTAGCATTACCAGTCATGTGCCTTGAACATTCACTATCTACAAGTTAAACACTTTCATTGATAGTAGACTTTAGGCAAACCTACAAAATAATAAAATTTACTTTCTTTTAGGTACCCAAATGTACTTGGGTCCTTGGGGGTTAGTAGTAGAAAGATCCTCTAATTTCAGGTGAGCTTTTCTAATATAGCAAAATGTACTTTTATGGCCAAATTGCATGTAATATTGACATCGATACAAGGTTTTAAGTTTTTGCATCCTTTTTCTATTAAACCTTGAATAATTAAATTGGCAATCACAAGTGTGTGTAGGATAGGCATGTTTATGTGCATACTTGTGATTGTGTTCATACTTTGTGTACATATATATATAATTTGCTCTTGAAAACTTAGTTCTAGAGTCTAGTGAGCTTATTGTTGTCTTTTTAGGATTCTTTTGGCTTAGTGAGTGCATGTGTATTATTTATAACTTTAACACTAGAAGTTTGAGTTGTAGATATTTTAACAAGTGTGGGTGCATTAGATGAAGCAGTAGATGAGCCATTGAACCCTAAGCCATACTTGGAGGAAGGTGGCCTTTGGACACTAATTAATGCATCCAAGGCCTCCTTAACTTTATGAAAATTTGAAATATAATTTTTTAGTTCATCTATTTCTCCTTTCAAATTGTGATTTTTCTTAGAAATGTTTTTTAAGCTATATGAATTTTTTGATATTTCATCTAAAAATTTCATTAATTGTTCATTTGATGTTTTTAATTCTAAAGTAGAATTTTTTAAAGAAATAAAGTCCTTCTCTAGCTTAGAAAATTTTTCTTTGTAAAACTTCATCTTAGAAAAATATTTTTGGAGTCTTAGGTTCATGTGTTCAACTAGCTCACTATCATCTAAAGCCTTATCACTATATGCATTCAAGTTTAAGGATTGAGTACCTACCTCATTGGTGTGATCATCATTATCTCCTATAGCCATAAGATTAAGATTTACAATTCCTTGCTCTTCCTCCTCTTCTTCTTCACTTGAAGAGTCATCATCCTATGTGGCTTTAAGAGATTTCTTCTTCTCCTTATCTCATTTCTTTTTATTCTTGATTTTGAAGCAATCCATTTTAACGTGACCCGGTTTGCCACATTTATAACATTTTACTTTATTTTTCTTCTTCTTATCTTTGAAAGAGGGTTTGGAGGAATTACCTTTATTTGCTTATCATCTCCTCTTTCATTTCCATTCACTTAGTCTCCTATATAACAAGGCTATTTCTTCTTCATCATCATCACTATCTTCTTCACTTGAGCTCTCAACTTCTTTGGTGGCTTTGAGAGCTATGGCGTTCTTCTTGTCCTTTTCACCCTTATCTCTCTCTTTTTTGGTATGCAACTCAAAAGTGAGAAGCTTGCCAACTAGCTCATCGGTTCTTAGTGTGCTAAGATCATGAGCTTCTTCAATTAAAGAGACTTTGGATTCAAAGTTCTTCTTGGCTCTTAGTGCTCTTAATATTTTGCTATTGACATCACTTTGATCATATAACTTTCCATATTTCTTCAAGTCGATGACAATAGCAAGTAACCGATTTGTCATTTCAGTAACATTTTCGTTGGGCTTCATCTTGAAGAGTTCATACTCAAGTACAAGCATTTTGAGTTTTGGTGAACCTCACTTGGGTAGTACCCTCATGATAATTCTCAAGAGTTTTCCAAATACTATATGCACAAATAAGATGTTGGACTCTTCCAACTTCTTCTCTAGATATAGAGTTCACAAAGATGGAGGTTGCTCTATTGTTCTTATAGTAAACTCTTTCGTGAGTATTCGTCCATTTTTCTCTAGAAAGAGGTACTTGAACATGATCAACCTCAAGGGTAGGAGGTTTCCACTCCTCACTATCAAGAAATAAATTCATCTTATATTTTCAATAAGAGTAATCCGTTCCATCGAAGTATGGTCTAAGATATGAGTTGAGATTTCCAAGAGAATGATAATTTGAATTAAATGAAGAGGTGATTGCCATTGTGGATCAAATTTCACAATTAAAATTTTTAAAATTTTTTAGGCTCTAATACCAATTATTGTCCCAAAATAGCAATCAAGAGTGGGTGAATTGGTTGATTTGAAGAAGTGATAGTAAATTACAAATTTTAAGATTGAATAAAGAAAATCAAAATAAGGAAGGAGTAGAGAATAGAAGAAAAAACATAAGTAGTTTATAGTGGTTCGGACTATCTCAATCCTACGCCCTCTTCCTTAACAACTTGTTAAGGTATCAATAATCTTGAGTTTTTACATGCTAAACTCTAACTTGACATTTTCATAAGCTCATATCGAACTTGTATAAGGTTTGAGAATTTTTCTCGCAACTCAATAAGAGTTTTCTTAGGATCACTCTAAAACCTAAGTGTTTCAAAGCTAACACTCAAACTTACAATGATATTTCAATGCTCACACCCAACACTCAAAGAATATAAGTATAATTTTTTATGCAAAGAAATGAAAGATGTTAAACTTGACTATTACAATCACAATCTATTTAAAAAATATGGTTTCTTATTGTATTTATAACCTTCAAGTCTTCAACTAGCCTTTTGGAGTGGCAGCCAATATGTTTTATTCTTGTATCCCACTTTTCTCAATTTTTTAAGCTAGTTCATGGTCATATTGCTACTGGTCCAGTCGGCTCGGGCTCTGTATGGTCAAACTGCACTTGGTCAAGTCAGCTCAGGCTCGACATGGTTGGACTGCGCTCTGTCTTGACGTGCTCTCCATTTTTTCTGACAAAAGTTCTTCAAAGGCTAGTACACATAGCATTCACTAATTGAGTAGATAAATAATGGCTATAGTTTGGTCTAGTCGGTCTTCTTCTAGTATGATAAGGTTTTGAGAGTGTTGGCGACCGTGAGCTCTACTAGAACTTATTAGATTTTTAGCTCTACCTTGGTGCGAACTACATCAGGTTCGGTCGTAACAGGTGTGGTATGCTGAAGTTTTCGGAGTAATCATTGACTATGAGCTTTTTTGGATGTTTTGAAGTTTTAGCTTGGGCTCTGGTATGAGAGAACTCCTTAATGGTCTAGTCAGAACATGTAGTCCGTTTAGAAAGTGGGAGTGACAATGAGCGTAAGCTCTTCTGAATGCTTTGAATTGAGTTTGGTCTGATCTGCTTTGTCCTTGGTTCTATCAGTTAGAGCTAGGTTTGCTCAGTTTATTGCTAAGCTCATGCTCTATCTTATTAGCTCGTGCTTTGTCTGATTAGCTCATCCTCGGTGCTCGGTCATAGCATACTCTAGTCCGGTAAGCTCAATTTTGGAACATTTGTCCTCGTCACTTTGCTATTGGTGCACTGACTTTCAGTAGGTTCGGTCAGGCACAACAAGTGTTACTCGGTATCATCATTCCTTAGCTTGATATGATGAGCTGCTTCTCTCAATCTAGTTAGCCAGGTGTGTGGTCTGATTGGGCTCTAAAGCAATGTTCAATAAATTTAACTTTGTAAAAAGTATCTTGATGCAAAAATTAGTCTTATTCAATTTGATTGTCTAAGATCAAAATAAAAGTCAATAGTTTGGCTAATAAAAGTCTTTCCTTCTTATTGTTTTGGTGAAATGGATTGTGGGTATCTTTCTCTTGAAATGGTTAATGAGTTTGAGAAGCTTATGATTTGAATGAATTCTCCCAGGTTTTTTTTTTGGTTTTTTCCTTTCTTTCTTTTTTCTGGATTAATTGGGGTTCGTTTCTGTTATTATAATTTTGATTTAGTTTTTGTTTAATTCAAGTGGGTTTCTTTTGTTTATCTTGAAATTTCATTTCTTGAAGTGAAATGGTGGATTTTGAAGGTTTTATCCATATGGACATGTGATTTTGTTCAATTCTACACCCTTGAATCCCCTATCCACAATTCTCTTCTCGCTAATGAAACTGATCAAGCTTGGAAGTCCTTAAGTCTCTCACCATAAAATATGTTTTTCCCTTGAGGTTACTCACTAATTCATTTATCTCTCACCTCTCCTCTTTCACTAATAACTTCAATCTCAAAAAGGCATTTGCTTCTATTGTTTATGTTGTAAAGGAGAATCCGAAGCTTTTAGATTTTGAAACGGTACAAATGTGCTTAATGTAATGAAATTTGCAAATTCTCCTGCCCCTGCTTTTGCTTTCATAAATTGTATGCTTAAGAATAGGTATTTCATGCCATTTGGATCATGGGGTGATTTGCTTGCAGAAACTAGTAGGAAGAGTGATAAATTGTTGCTTTTTTAAGGGTTTGTGAAAAAAATTGTAGGGTTGCTATTAATAAGAAGCTGAATTTTATGAAACTTGACTTAGATGCTTGTAATGTGAAAACTTTAGCTCCGGAGTGAAAACCATTTGGGCTCTAGAGTGATCTCCAAGATTCTAAGAAGGAAATAACAATAATAAGAGGTATTCTACCGAAAGTTTCGAAGGAGAGAGATTTGATGTGGGAGAAAGTGAAGCAATATAATGAGAAGAACATACTTTTGAATTCAGATATCAGCACTTTGAAGAAGAAAATAGAAGCTCTTATTGAAGACATACTTCTCAAGGAAGGTCATAATATAATCCTAAAAGACTCCTTAGCAACTAGACCTTTGGACCTCCTCGCCAGCCTTGATTATACAACTCAAGAATTCTTGCTAAAATGATTGCCTTTTGGTAGAATGTGTAAACATTGTTTATAGTCCTATACCTAGAAATTGTGTTTTTGAGGTTTCTTTACTCTTTTAACTCTTTTTTTTATAAGATGGTATATAGATTTAAATACCATAATTCTTTCTTACAAGATTAGTTTTTACTCACACACACACATATATATTTGTTTGTAGTAGGTTTTAATGTTATTAACAGCTAAACTAGATCCTTTACTATTTTGTTAGTGAAATCAATTAGTTTTCATAATTCTTATTATTGTGTAACACCAGTTTGTATAAATTTTATTCTAAAATTTAAGCTATTTACCAAAAAAAATTTTAAATTTTTACCTATTTTACTACCATATTTTTGTTTATTTTATAAATGTGTATAAACTTATAGGAGTCATTATGTCTATATACGAATCTGGTAAATTTGTAAATTGATAAAATATTTTTATAAATTTAAAAATACTGATAAATTTATTTATTTATTTATTAACTTCTTAAAAAATCAAACTATATTTAGTTTGCTAAATCTATTGCTATTAGTTCTTCACAATCTCGTCAGTACAGGATTATATGTGTTAATTTTTTTAGGAACCTTTATTTTTTATTGTGTAAAAAAATTATATTTCAATTTTTTTTGAAATGATTAAGTGAAATTAATTATTATTTCAATTATTTAGATGATTTGACATTTCAAAATTAGTGAATTTTTTTATTAAAATTTTGAAAAAAATTAGATGAGTAGAGCTATTTAAAGACTATTGGCACAATCAGAGCTTTTGGTGTGAGACTTCCAAATGTTCTCACTGTAGACCTTAAATAATTTGTAATAATTTAATCTAGATGGCATTAAAGCTCATAAATAATTTATAATAATATTTTTTCACTTTTAAGAATTGTCACCTCATTAAAATTTTAAAATGGCTATTCCTCTTTTGCAATTAATTTTTAATTAATTATAATAATTTATATAAAATTTAAAAATTTAATGGTTAACAAATTATATTTGTGACTTAATCTTTTTATAGATTAATTATACATTAATATAATTTAACAATATTAATTTATTTATATATATATTTAGAAATTTGAAATTTTAAAAAAAAATCACTTTTAGCCTTCATAATAAATTAAATAATTTATTATAATAATTAATTTATATATTTTATAAATTTAAAAAATTAAATAATAAAATATGAGTTTTGACATAATTATATGTTAATAATTTATATAATAATAATATAATTTTATAATTATAAATCCTCCTATACTAATATCTTTTTTCTATTTGAAAAAGTTTACTTGAATTTTTATTTTTTCTATTTTATTTATAGAATTCATAAATTTTTTTATAGTAAAAATGTTTGTAGATTTTATTGTTGATTAATGAAAGTGTAAGCCTTAAAATAAAAAAAATATATATTTCTGCTTGTAACTCATATTATCTCGACAAAACTATGTATTATTAATTTACATATAAATTATATTATATTTATTTATTATTGATTATATATATTTATGTTTTAGTATTTTAATTTGTAAAGATTACTTAGAGATTGTCACTTTATCAAATTTTTAAATTGGCTATTTTTTTTTCTTTTTTAATTAACTTTTATTTAATTGTAACAATGTATATAAAATTTAAAATTTAATAATTAAGAAATTATATTTGTGACATTTAATATTTTATAAATTAATTACATATTAATATAATTTAATGATATTAATTGATTTAAATATATATTTTTAAAAAATTAAAAAGATTAAAAAATATGACTTTTAATTTTCATAATAAATTAAATAATTTATTGATAATAATAATAAATTTACATATTTTATAAATTTAAAAAATTAAACAATAAAATATGAGTTTTGACATTTAATTATATGTTAATAATTTATATAATAATAATATATAAATCCATAATTATAATTCTCCTACTACTATTTTTTTTGAAAAATTTTTTTTGAATTTCTATTTTTTCTTTTTTCCCTTTTTTATAAAATTCATAATTTTTTTATAGTAAAAATATGTGTAGATTTTGTCATTGATTAGAAAAATATAATTAATGAAATAAAAAGATTATATTTCTACTCACTCATATTACTTTGATGACATTATTATAAAAATTGAGTTAAATATTTTATTTTATATTTTTTCAAAATCAAATTTATAATTAATTTATATATAAATTATTTCATATATATTTATTATATATTTATTTGTATTTTGTATTTTTATTACCGCACAAACGCCCGGGTAACGGCTAGTTATAATAATAATAATAATAATAATAATAATAATAATAACAAAGAAGAGGGAGAAGAAGCTAAATTCGATACTTAAAAATTCTCTGCTGTCTTTGTGAAGAGAAATTGGCGGTCTCTCTCACTCTGTATCATCAGCTATTTGGAGAGCTACGAAGCTAGCTTCCTTTAGCTGCTTCTCTATCTTGATTGAGGTACCCTTCTTCATTTTTTTTTCTTTTACTTTATAGATAGATCTGTCTTTCTCTGATAAAATCAAAATTAAAAAATTGAATTTATAATAATTTTTTGGTTGTTGAAGATGCGTCGCTCTGCAACCAGGAAAACTGGTCAATCCAATTCCACCGCTCCTATCACTTCTTCAGCTACGGATCTTTTTCGCTCTGGTACCTTTCTTTCACTTCAATTTTGTGTAGATATTAGCTAATTGAGTTTAATTTTTTTTACTTTATTTTTTATTCTTTATAAATTGTTTCTTGATGATTATGTTGATTAATTATGACTTTTTTTGGTTTTCTTGTTTGTTTGTTTTAATTTGAAATGGTGAGAACTTAGAAATGGGAATTTTCCCCCTTCCTTTCTTTTTCTTGACTTGAATTATACTACTGGTTTCAAAAAGAGACCTTTAAAACAGTTATAGTTGATCATGCTAATGATTGCTTCTCAGTTGGGGTAAAGCACAACTAAGGTAAGCGTTGATAAGTTATTATTAAATACCTTTAGTTTGGTAACTACTTGATGATCCTAATTGGAAGAATGGCACTTGGGCATCTCATGTTTTGTTTTTTAAAGAAAACAATGAAAATTGAGTAATCAATTTCGAATGATGACTGCCATTGGTGATCCAAAATCTGAGATGGAAGTCATTTCAATCACTTTTGGGTAATAACCGGTTCCTGTTATTTCTCTTTTATATCATCCTGTTCGGGGAAAATATCGTCTATCACTTGCAGCAGGAAAAATGTTGATTTTGCATATCTGCCTAGATCTCCAAACATGTGTTGAAATAACTTGTTCATTTGATAAAATTTGATTCTGCATTAGTTATCATGCATATTATTTCTCGGCAAGCTTCAGACCTGTAATTGGTTAGTTTATTACATTACAAGCATTTTGCCTACTTTTAAGCTGTATGCACTGGTAAAGTGTGTTTATAACTCGGTAAATCTTTATCTATTCAGCTTCAAGTAAAGCTTCCTCAAAAGAGATAGAGTGAATCGATAACCTGTTTTACTCCTATGCAAATAGGTGTTTTGGTATGATTGAGTTAGTTTACCTACGAAACATGCAATTCCATTGAGATGCTTTGTTAGCATTTTATTACGAATTTCAGGTGCATTACAATAAATCTCATTTGAATGTTGAGTTTGAATTTAAGGAAATGACGTATTGGTTAATATGTTGATAACCTGTGTTTGAGTTCTTACTGATTGTTCTTAGTTAGGTAGCACTTTGTGGATACAGGAATATCCTTGCTAACCAGGCCACTTTTTTAAATCTCACCTTTTTTAAATCTCACCTTTAAAATGAGTATTGGAAGTCAACAACAAAGACATAGAAAAATTGATGATTGAAACTTTCTTTCTAAAGGATTCAGAATCAAACTAAAGTTGGGAATGGAAGATTGGTGGTGAACTTCCGCCAAAGGAATGGAATGTCTGATGGAATACTTAAAAACTTGTTCTAGAAGATTTAAGAATAATGTAGTTGAATCATTTACTTTAGTTCTTTTTTTTTAGGACTCAAACTTAAAGATCTCCCAACTGTAGAGACAACTCTAACATCACTGAGCTAGCTTGCTGATTTTTTTTAATAGCATTCAACGTATATTGGTTGTCAGTTTGAATATTGGTTTGGATTTCATAATAATAGTTTGCAGCACTTGTGAAATGCTGCATTTGTTCCTCATGTGGCTTACAATTTTTTTCCCCTTGATATTCCTGTTTGAAATTTGAAAGTTCAGATTGATTTCTGCCTTGTTTAGATATGATTTTTTTTGGCAGCTAAATTGAACCTGATGAAGATTGATGATTCTGTATTGTCTTAGCTTAGTTACTGAGGTAAGATAATGGTTTTTTCTAATAATAAAATTTTCGTGTTCTATGTTATGTTGGCAGGGGCTTCCGGTGAGCTTCAAAATAAAATAACTAATGCTCCTTTTGATATGTCCTGTGAATTGTACTTTGAAGGAGGGGCTTCTATTTTACAGATTCAATATAAGAAATCAAGAATATCTCCGGACAATGACAAATCATGGGAGATTTTAAGAAAAAATAAATCTTCATTGCCCACCTTGCACTCAACAGATTATTATATGGAACATTCCTTGATTGATTTGGCTGCTGGAGAACTCATGGATCCTGGCTATTGCAGCAGAGTTCCAAATTTCACAGTTGGGAGATTAGGTTATGGATGTGTCAAGTTTCTTGGGATGACTGAAGTTAGGTGGTTGAATTTGGATCATATTGTGAAGTTTCATAGACATGAAATATTAGTTTATCCAGATGAAATTGCTAAGCCCACAGTCGGTCGGGGCCTTAATAAGGATGCTGAAGTGAGTTTGAATCTACAGATAAGATCATCAAACTTCAATGAGATGCAACTCAAAAATGTTGTGGAGAAATTGAGGGAGAGTACGGAGAAGAAGGGGGCTCATTTTGTTTCATTTGACCCAGCAAATGGTGAATGGAAATTTTTAGTTTGCCATTTCAGCAGATTTGGATTGAGCGAAGATGATGAAGAAGATATTGTTATGGATGACGTTGTAGCAGTTGAAGAACCAGTTGAGATGAATGGTGTTGAGACTCTTGAGAAAAATGAGGACTTCCGGATAGAATTTGTACCCCACTGCATCTATGCTTTATCATTCTCTTCCTGCACATCTTGGCCTTGATCCAGTAAAGATGAAAGAGATGAGGATGCTGATGTTTCCTATAGAGGAAGAAGATGAGGTTGGAAATTTCAATTACCCTTTGCACCAAAAATTGTCCTCTAGTAAAGAACATGCAAGACATCCTTTATAGAATTCTACCCAGAAAATGAGCCTTAAATCTAGTGTGCTTGTTACAAGGAAAACACCATTGGCTCTGCTAGAGTATACTCCTAGTAGTTTTGACTCTAGTTCCCCTGGAAACATTTTGATGGCCCAACATAATAAAGGCTTGCCTTTGAAGACAATAAGGGGAGACGGATTTAAGCTGAACTTGAAGCATGAGACACCAGTAACTGGTAGCCATTCTTGCAACATAACTGATGCTGGTTTGTACATGGGCAGGTCATTTCGTGTTGGTTGGGGCCCAAATGGTGTCCTTGTTCACAGTGGTACTCCAGTTGGATGTAATGGTTCTCAGAGGCTGCTATCTTCTGTGATTAGAGTGGAGAAGGTTTCAATTGACAGAGTCATTAGAGATGAAAGTAACAAAGCCAAAAAGGATCTAGTTGAATTTGCTTTTGGTTCTCCTTTGAACCTCCATAGAAAAATAAATCATGAAATAAAAGAAGTTGGTGTGGGTTCCTTCAAACTAAAGCTCCAAAAGGTTGTTTGTAATCGCTTAGCACTTTCAGAGATTTGTCGGTGTTATATAGACATCATTGAAAGGCAGCTAGAATTTCCTGGGCTCTTATCATCTACACGTGTGGTTTTGATGCATCAAGTGACAATCTGGTAATTGATAAAAGTTCTTCATTCTGAAAGGGAAAATAGTGGACAGTCAATATCTGGGGGTGCTAGGCTTTTCCGGTTGCTAAGGCTGGATCAATTACTTCATCAGGATCGACTTCTAAAGTTGGTTCGTCCAAAGCCGCAGTGGCTACTGCAACAACTCAGAAATGAATTAACAAATATGAAGCAAGACCTACTCCTTCCCATCCCAGAAATAATTGAAGAGAGTTATCTCTAGTCATCAACATTGGCATAAAAAAAGGAAAAATAGATAAAAAACAAATAAATCGAGGGCTATGCGGATCCTTAAGTGGTAAGATTATCCCTTGGAAGACCGACGTTCCTCATTCACTTTGAGGTGCGGCGCGAACTATGCATTCAACGGAAACTGAACTAGTGAAGACATGATGCAGGAGATGAAGTAAGGTTCACTTGAAATTGACCAGGAATCACTTCCTCTCATCCGACGAGCAGAATTCAGTTGTTGGCTGCAAGAATGTGTTTGCCATCTTGTCCAAGAGGATATAAGCTCTTTGAATGAATCCAGTTATCTTGAACACATTTTCTTACTAATGACAGGGCGACAATTGGATGGAGCTGTTGAAATGGCTGTTTCTAAAGGAGATGTTAGACTGGCTTGTTTGTTGAGTCAAGCTGGTGGGTCCACCGTGAACCGTGCTGATGTTGCACAGCAGCTTGATAGTTGGAGGATTAATGGGTTGGGCTTCAAATTCATTGAGAATGAGAGAGTAAGGCTGTATGATTTGCTTTCTAGTAATATTCATGATGCACTAAATGATACTAAAATTGACTGGAAAAGGTTCTTAGGGTTATTGATGTGGTATTGGCTAGCACATCACACATCTCTGCCCACTATTTTCTGAACTTACCAGCACCTTCTTGCTGATGGCAAGGCTCCATATCCACTTCTAATTTACATTGATGAAGGACCAGCAGAAGAGGCTATAAATTTCTCTTATAGACACTTTGATATCTCATATTATCTCATGCTTCTTCATGCCAATGGAGAAAGGGAATTTGGCATTTTGAAGATCATGTTTAGTGCCTTCTCTTCAACATTTGACCCACTCGACTACTACATGATCTGGCATCAACGAGCAGTGCTGGGAGCTGTTGGCATTTTCTCTTTTAATGATCTCCAAGTTCTTGACATGAGTTTTGTTTCTCAGCTGTTGTGTACTGGGCAATGTCATTAGGCCATCAATGTGGTCCTTCACATGCAGTATCGTGATGATTATCCATATCTCCTAGCTACCGTCATTCAGGAAATTTTGTTTCAGTACTGTGAGACTTGGAGTTCAGATGAATCACAACGCCAGTTTATTGTGAACCTTGGCATTCCATTATTATGGTTGCATGAAGCTATGGTACACATCTAATTCTTGCAAAGATGCCTTTGTGCTGATAATTCATATATCAAGCTTCTGTTTGGTTCATGAAGGTGTTCATACATATGCTCACAACATGATCAATAATTAGAAAACCTATAGCCTATGCAGAAAATTCTGATATGCATGCTCCATATATTATTTACCCCTCTTTTAGTGCACCATATCAAACATGCAGAAGTAAATGTTGGTTGCCAATTTTTAAAATCTTAAAATTCATATTGAGGCTATTTTCAAACTTGAGATTCTGTAGAAATGCATTAAAAAATCTTCCTTCCTGGATGTGTCTGCAAATTCTGGTTGCTTCCTCTCAAGGGATACACATCTGATTCTTGTAGAAATGCCTTTGTGTTGATAATTCATTTCTCAAGCTCTTGTTTGGCTCATGAAGTTGGCCATACATATGCTCACTGCATTAACAATAATTATAAGACCTGTAGCCCATGCAACCAATTCTGATATGCATGCTCCATCCCTAAGTACTCTATTATTTACCCCTCTTCTAATTCACCTTATAAAACATGCAAAAATACACTTGTCTGCTAAATTTTGAAATCTTTATATCCATATTGAGGCTATTTTCAAATTTGAGATATTCTGTAAAAGTGCATTAAAAAATCTTAGGGGATGCGTCTGCAAATTATAGTTGCTTCTGCTTGAGGGAATCTGGCTTATGCACATGAGGTTGTTATTCTCTCATAAGTATCTATCTTCTGCTCATTGATATATTTTACTCTATGAAATTCAGGCAGTCTATTTCAGTTACCGCGGGGATCTCTTGGAGGTCCTCGATCACTATCTTGAATGTGCAAATTGGCAATAGGCTCATTCTGTTTTCATAACTTCAGTTGCCCATACATTGTTTTTATCAGGTAAAATGTTTTCATCTTTTGCATATTGCATAATATTTCACCATAAAAAATCTTAGGGGATGCGTCTGCAAATTATAGTTGCTTCTGCTTGAGGGAATCTGGCTTATGCACATGAGGTTGTTATTCTCTCATAAGTATCTATCTTCTGCTCATTGATATATTTTACTCTATGAAATTCAGGCAGTCTATTTCAGTTACCGCGGGGATCTCTTGGAGGTCCTCGATCACTATCTTGAATGTGCAAATTGGCAATAGGCTCATTCTGTTTTCATAACTTCAGTTGCCCATACATTGTTTTTATCAGGTAAAATGTTTTCATCTTTTGCATATTGCATAATATTTCACCATATAAGTTTTATTGTAAAATATCCAGTGGCGGTACCGGCTAAATTATAATTTTAAGATAATAAAAAAAAAATCTAACTTGATAGAGAAGAATAACAATTTTGAAGTTTTAAGTGCATAATCACATCATAAAAATATCTATATGTAAAATATAATGAAATATATATGTGATAAATAAAATTAAAAGATGTTGGAGAGGCTAAATAAATATGTTATTAAAAAAATGTAAAAAATATCTAGTAAACCATAGAGTTTTAAAAATTTTGGAGGGCCAACAAATATATTTATTGGAGTACACATAAAATACATAGGAGGTAAAACGTATATTTGAGGGGGCTAGGAGGGACCATGGTGGCACACCCCCTCCCTCCCTCGCCCTCTAGCCTCCATGCATTACTGTTGGAGAATATAAATGAATCTCACATATGAAAAGTATAATAAAATACAATGACATATAAGCTGGTGTAGATTGGGCCTTAACACAAGCCAATTGGTTTTGTGTTGAGATGAGGTTCCAAACCCATTTATATGGTCACTGTATATTTGGCCCAACACTCGCAAAGCCTGTGTAATTTCCATATGATATCAGAGCTAACCAGGTAATGGACTAACAGCCAGATGATCCTGGACTCCGTTGTTAACCTAGGGCTTCAGTGAAAATAGGCCTAGGCAATTTGTGATGGACCTGAAAAAAAAAAAGTAGATTGTCATCCATGTTTGGCAAGTGCCAATTGTGCTAGGCCCAGTTGCAGTTGAATATCAATGCTGCCTAGATTTCCTGAGAGCAACAGATCATTCTAAAAAGTGCTTGCATTAGCACATTGCAATATATATATATATATATATATGAAAAAGAAAAACTCTTGTTATTAAATGGCAATCATGTTGTGCCTTTTTCATCAATTAGATAGAGAAAAGTAGTTTTTTATGGAACTATTGTCCATTTAGTACATTTTCAAATGCGTATCTAATGTAGTCCATTTTGCTAGATGAACTAGTTTTTTGTGGCTTCCAAAATGTATAATATTCTCAAACACAGTGGTTTTACGCGGAAAAAACATTCAGTTGACTGAGAGATTGAAATTTTGGTGACAACTTAATTTTATTTGAGCATTATTTTTTGGTTGACCTTTTCTTTTTGGATTCTATTGATTTAAATTTTGCAACTATCCAATATCATTTCTTGTAAGCATTATTATCTGTATGTTCATCGAGGGTATTACTAGTCATTCTGGTTATAGTCATTGAATTTTCGATGTTTTTAGCACACTGAGATAAGATATCTGTAGGAGAATTGGAGGTCTGGACGGGAATTGTATGAAGTATTTGGCCCTCTCCGAAGTTTGTGTTCCTAATTTTCCTCTAACTTTCTCTCAATATGGGAAAGTGAGAGATTTTACTTATCTAATCATCTTTATTTATTGACCCGATGACCAAAAAATCCCCAAGTGCTTTTTTATAATTTTGATCATTTTTTTTATTTTTTTATTTTTTATTTTTACATTACTGACTTGCACTTATTTGTTACAATTTTAGCCTACATTATTATTTTGTCCAGATCACTTTTAAAAGGTTGGCGTGGCAGTTGTCAAAATTCTCAGGTTTAGCAAAATCCATAACATGTAGTTTCAATTCATGCTACTCAATTCAAGTTTGGAGTTGATTATGAGTTTTATCAATAACATAGACATGATCCAAAAATCTGAATCCCCAACACTAATCACTCCAACAGCAACCACAATGCCAAAGCAACTACAGTTGATAACTCTCTTCACCTAGTAAGTTTAACCTCCTCTCCCACTAACCACTGCTACAACCTCTTACTTATCAAATTCCTGTCCTTATGCTTGTACCAGTATGCCCAATCCATCATCTCAGAAGACTTTGCCAATGGTTTTTCTGTGTCGTATGTCAATGAGAAATCGGGAAGGAAGGGCAAAGGTGGGAGGAGTTGAGGGTGGGGTCATTTATGCAAAGAAGAGGGGAGGGAGAGAAAAGAGAGGGGTCATTTATGTGGAGAAGGAATTTTCATTTTTTATGCAGTGCAAGAGAAGATCTTTATTTATTTTTTATACTGCTACAAATTAAGGGATCAATTCACAGAGTGTTAACATAGGGTAGAATTTAAATAGAAAATTAAGTGCAGTTGCTATAATTTTAATAGGAAAATAAGTCCAGGTGATTCGATTATTTTTTATTTTTGGATTTGAGGATAATCCATCAAAGTTCTCAGATTTGCCAAAAGAAAAATTCAAGTATATGTTCATAGCTTCAACATTAATTTACACTCATCATTCTCTGCTGATCTTTCCAGTGAAAGTAATATGGTGGTTGGTTGAGAACAAATTTTCTTTCCTAAATTATGTTGGATTATTCTAGAATGTTACGAGCATAGTCTTTATTTATTGTACTTTGATTCTTTGGTTGCTGAAATTGTTAATGTCTGAAAGTTGAATTGCTATACTTGCTTTTTGCATTGTTATAGAATAGTAAATGCATTGCCTTTAGTCATTGTACTTTGATTTTTTGGTTGCTGAAATTGTTAATATCTGAAAATTGAATGGTATACTTGTTTTTAGGGCTAAGCATGTTTTGGTTATATCGCATGATGATAAGTTTGTTAAGTCGCTCCTCTTTTTCTTAATCAATTTAATGCAGCGAATCACTCAGAAGTATGGAGGTTTGCTACTTCAATGGAGGACCACAAGTCTGAAACTGAAAACTGGTATTTGGGAGCTGGACTTTATATATCATTTTATTTGCTAAGAAGTTCATTGCAGGAGAACAACAATACCATGAATAATTCCCGGATACTAACTATCTGCGTCATTATCCAAATTTGAAGTACCCAAAGGCGTATAAATTAGATGCACATTTTCGGTTTACTCACTTAAGCTGTGCTTTCTTCATCAATCAGACCTATTTTGTCAAACTCCATTGAAGCCCTGCAGTTCGATGGGCATGACTTTGTCTATGAATTTTCTGAAGGATTTTCATTGAAGTATTGGTGCATCAACATTTTTCTCTTTATAAAGAATATTTTAGGTTGACGCTTCTGAATTGGGTTATTTTCTTGTTTATACTGTTACATTTTCTTCTTACTGGACTAGTCAGCAGTCTCCAACGAGGAACAAAATGGACTTTAATCTGGGTTATAATATCAGTTTAATGAAAACTAATAGTAGTAAGAAATTGCTTAGTCTGCCTAATATCAGAAGGTATGATTCAGTGTTATTGTTTTTAATATTGTCTCGGAAAATTTTTATGATGGGTAGTGAAAAAGCTGTGGAATCTCAAAAATATGTGCCTTGCTCCTTCCCTTCCCTTGTATTATGAGTGTTTCTGAACATGTAACATCTCTGCAGGATTCTCTGGAGAGGTAAAATTCTACCTGTAGGGACTTTCTTGATCAACTAAATCAATCTCTGGCAGTCTTTGGTGACAGGTTACCAACTGTTGCAAGGTATTGGAATACTTACCTGTCACCATATATTTTATGCTTGATGATTTCCAGTTTCTTGTTGTTTTCCTTTTGAACTGTCGATTATGATTATATACTCTACCTGCAAACATGGAAAACAGAGTCCCTGTGCCTCTGGATTTGCTTGAATCATTGTATTCAATGGTGGGTATAGCTTAAACAAAGGTGCTTAGCTGCATAGGACGCCCGCTTAACCCTTGCAAAGCAAGGAGTCTGGTGCACTAGGGGTGCCCCTTTTTGTTATGTTTGCAGGGATTGCAGCCTACCATCATTGGCACAGTGCTCTAATATATTATGTTAACTATCCACCACAAAGTGTTATCAATGTGTGGCTCCTTTAAACTATTACTCCTTTTAAGCATTGGAGCTTGCAAGATCAAGGTCTCCGTGAGAACAAAGGATAAATACATATCTGATAAGTTGGTCCTGTTGAAAGCAGATTTACAGGAAACAATCTTTTATTTCTAATTTTCTTTGTTTTGCACTCTCACACTAAGATCAGTGTTAGCAATAAGAAAAGTGAGATGGTGAGAATGGAGTTGGCTAAAATTTAACTTCAACAAGAAATAGTGAAAATAAGGTTTTGATTGGTTGGTATGTTTCAATGTACTTTTATTCTGGACTGGCTATTGGTACCTGCTTTAATGGCATTTCCAGATTCAGCTTGGCTTTTCTCTCTGTTAGACAAGAGGGAAAACTGAAATTTTAGGCTAACAAGAACAGAGTTTGTAGATGATATTTTGATGAGTTATGGAGGTCTAACTGCTTCTGTGATTAACATGCTTTTCTTTGTGTGGGTTTTAGGGTAGCATACTCAGAGATGGCAGAGGAGACAATTGAGTTGCTTCTATCCAATGTTAGTGCAGGCTCAACACGTGATGATCAGTTGAGTTGCTTTGATACTGTTTTTAATGCTTCGCTTCCCGAAGATCTCCGCGCAAATCATTTGCAGGATGCAGTCTCTCTTTACATGTTATCTTTCAGAGATGGCCACCTAGTCTGTGTGCTAATTTGTAATGAACTCATTGCTAAATTCCATTTTTATCGACAAAAAATTATTCAATTTTGATTACTATATTATTTTTTAGTACTAATTAAACAACTTTGAATAATTTTTTTATTAACACTTATTATGAAATTAATTTAATTTTTTTTATTAACCTATCCAATTAAAACTCAAAACTAATAATTCAATTTTAACAACAAATTTAATTAACTAAATATATAGAAATTAGAACTGAAGTTCGGGCTGCTCTTCAAATTCCCCAACGTCTTTTTCTTTATAGAGATTCTTGGCTATGGCACTTCTCAAAAGATGGCCATTATTCTATGAAGAGTGCGTATAAAGTAGCAGTACAAGGTTTATACATAAGCTAAGATTTTCCTATCTCTTTTTGGACAAAGCTTTGGCGCCTTCATACGCCGCCAAAAATTAATAATTTTTTGTGGTGTTTAGCTCATGATATTTTCCTTCTAAAGCACGTCTTAATTCTCGCCATGTATTCTTAGCTCTGCAAGGTGTGGTTTTGGGGAGGATGGATTGCATGTTTTCTATAGATGTCCTTTTGTTGAAGATTGCAGGAGTAGATGGGGTCTGGATTGTTTTCTACTGCATGATGATTTCAATCAATGAATAACAATGGTGTTTGCTTCTTTATCTGAGGAGAGTTTGGCTGAATTTGCTGCAATTGGATGGCAAATCTGGATGGCTCGGAATTGTTTCATATGGCGAGGACAACGTTGGACTGCCTCTTCAATAGTCCAACAGGCAATTGACTATTTAAGATCACGGAAACATGCTTCTATTTCTCTGCGGGGTCGCTTGTCCTCTTCAGTTTCCAATCCTTTGGAAGTTCAAATGGCCATTCCTTAATCTAGAAGCTGGATATGCTACATGGATGAAGCTGTCTGCCAAGCTTCGAATCAGGTTACTGATGGTGAGGGAAGGTTCTTGGCTGCTTTATTAAGTCATCAGCTCGGTTGTGCCTCTCTTGCTTTATCTGAGGCAATTACGGTAGGAAATTCTCTGGAATGGTTATGTGAGAATTTTAATGGTCCAAGTCATACTTGCTTAGATTCACAGGAGGTGTTCTATGGTATTAAGTCTTCTCTTCTTAGCCTTTCAACTTTAGGTGTTGTTCTTGAGGATTGCAAGGTTTTTCTTCTTCGTAGATAAGATATCTCTGTCCTGAATTAGAAGACAAGCGAATTCTATAGCTCATCAATTAGCTCAGGCATCAATTCTTATGCTAGTCTTCAACAATGGGAGTCTTTCCCACATTGCATTGTTGTTTCTGATTCTTGTTAATAAAGTTTCTTTTTTATTTAAAAAAAAAAGTTAAAATTTTATGGAAATTTAATGTGGCAAGACAAATTACTGTAGCCATCTCATTCAGCATGCTTCATATCCTTGGCAAATAAATTTTAATGACTATAAATGGCAACGGTTAGGATATTTTCAAAATATATGATTTATTTTATATATGGTACGAATAGTTTATAAACGGATTTAGATGAATATGGATAATGTGTTTATTATCCATGTCGAATTGGGATCGGATTAGAGTATTTATTATTAGATATCCGTTATCTGAACTCAGTTATATATTTTTAATTATATTTTATATAATTTTAATTATAGATTTATTATTTTTTTAATTATGTTATTGTGTGGTATAAATTGTAAGGGAAGGCCGCGTACAAACACCCAATAGGTCCGACCATTCTCCGGACTCCGCTCATTGCCGGAGCATTCGTGTTCCAAACTGCCCTATTAAATATTTATTTGTAATTATTTAATTGAGATAAATATAATTTTATAATTTAAATTTTATAATATATTTAAATTTTTATAATTAAACGGATAATTAAACATATTTGAGTAGTAAATAGATAGTATTAAATAGTTTTAGGATGGATAATAATATAAATATAATTAGATTTAAATGGATTCTAGCACTTTAAAATTAAATGGATTCAAATTTAGGTTGAATAATTTCCATGGATATCCTACCCATTGCAACTCGTATATTGACCAAATTAAAAAAAAAAAGTCCAAAATTTAATATTTTTAGAGATTATTTACATTTTTGTCTTTTAATTCCTTAATTATTTTTCTATTTAAAATATTTTTAATTTTTAATTTTTTAATTAAAATTATTCTTTTAATTATTTATGTCCAGTGATATTCTTTTAATTCTTTCAAGTGAAAATATCTTTCTAATTTAAATTTTAGAAAGAAAATGATTTCTTTTTTTTTTTTGCATATTAGAATTTAAATAATCAGTTGTTTGTTGATTTCAATATGAGACCATCTAGTTGATTATAATTTTTTTGAACATTACATTACCATAGATTATAAATTTTAATTGTTGAGTTATTGTTTCAATATAAAAACTTATATAAATTCTTGAAATTATCCAATATAGCTGATAGTTATTAATTTATTATAAAAATATTATCTAGTTAGTAAGTTTAAGAACTAACGAATATTTTAAATTAAAAAGTAAGGCAATAAATAATTTTGCATTAATAGATTGATCTTTAACGAAAATTTATTATTTTAATTTATGAAAATTAAATAAATTTTAAAGTAGAAAAATATTTTTTCATTTAAAAGAATTAAAAGAATATTTTGATAAAAAAAAGTTAAAAAATAATTAAAAGATTATCATGAATGGAAAATATTATTAAAATAATTAACAAGCAAAAATATAAATGTTTTTAAAAATTACTAATGTTGAGAATTTTATGGTTAATGTAATAATAAATTAAGTAGTTAATATATAAGTTAATTCTCTAATTGACCCAAAGCTGCTTAAGGTATAATTTCAATTATTATCAAATTAAGATTTAAGATCTATTGGTGTTACTATTTTAATTTTTGATGTAAGTAGTTTTTTTATTTGTTATTAATTGTGTTGAATTTTGATTTAAAAAATAGTTTTAGTATATATATGAAATATTAAGATAATATTATAGTGTTACAAATCTCCTAGTACTTTATAATTTAATAATTATAGGTGATTTTCTTATATTTATCAATATATATACTAATTTTATTTTTACAGCTACATGTAAATAATTATTTATTTAAAATTAAAAATATTTGTAATATCATATGAAATTTTATTAAGTATTATACTAAAACATTTAAAGTTGTCACAATATTATATTACGTATTATTGTCTTAATCTTGTTGCCGTTCTAATTTATTTAAATAGTTCAAATGAAATTAGAATATTATATTGGATTATGATTTATATTTGAAGAGTTTAAATATGATTAAGATATCATATTTGATATTGATAATAATTATATTTATTTAGAGAATTTACATAGAATTATAATATTCTATTTGATATTGATAATAATTAATTATATATATATATAAACATACAAAAAAATCATAACTATTACACTATTATCCTCTTCCCTCACAATACTATTCGGCTTTAAAATCATAATATTATTATTATTCAACTATTATATTATTGTTCAATTGATATATAAATAATATATCATATTTTTTATGTTTTTGATTTTATTATTGGTATTTTTTTCCTATATTCATTTTGATTTATTATTTATTTATTTTTATTTTATCATCATATTTATAATTTAGATAAAAAAAATATTATTATTATTTCTCTCATTGTTGTTTCGCGCTGTCTTTCTTACCTATACTCAATATCGCCGGAGACTTTTTTCTAGTAATATATTAAAAGTTCTATACTAGCTTACTTATTTTATATTTTTTATACTGTTACTTTTAGTTTTTAATTTAATATGCTCAAATAAAACTATTATGTGAAAGAAAAATTAAAAATTCTTAAATTTTCATGTTAAATATTACTAATTACTTAACATTTACTATTGATTGCTTTTTAAATATTTAAATTATAAAAATTTAAAAAGAAATAAATTAAATGGTAAATATATAGAGAAGTTTTCAAAATTCCCTCTCTATATACCATCCTCGCTTTAATTCTTATAATTCTACTATTAAATAAAAACATTGTATACATTATAAATAATATTTTTCAATATATTAATTAATATTGAAAAATATTTACTTGTAAATATTATATCTTCAAAAATTAATTAGTATAGCATCGAAAGGTAAAATTTTAATATGAAAACCACTCCACATATAATTTTGCAATATGTGTATTTGAGACTTAATTATAATATATCAAATAACTATAGTCTAACAATTTATAAATTAAACTATGATATATATTTTGGAGTTTGAAATGAAATGATATTTCATTAAACTATGAAATTTATAAAGAAAAATATTACCTCGGACTGGATATATATATACTCAACGAATAAAAATGAAATAAAATCAATTTTATTATTATCAACTAATAAAAAAGAAATAAAATCAGTTTTTTTATTATCACTCTATCAATAATTTATTATTAGCTCCATATAAATACATTTCATCTATGTTAAAATTTCCCTTTAATAAAATGATATTTCAACAGAAATCTTGGAAAGAGTGTTTTCACAAGATCTTCTCTAAAACTACTTTGACATCACTCTTTTATAGATCATAAGAAAATGAAATTGCCATCAGTTTTCCTTTAAAAGCTAGAAAAGCCCATTTCCTTTTCCATGACAATTGTGACATTACATTACATACTGTTTGTGGAGCACTAGCACGACAAATAAGAGACGCTTGCTAATTAAGCAAAACCCATTTTGAGAAATAGAAGGGAAATTAAAAATGTAAATACATAAAGAAATATCATTTCATTAAGTATAGACAAATCGTTTTACCTTAATATTTATAAGAGGGTGTTTAGCTTAGCTTATAAGTTGATCAAACCAGTTTATAAGCTCTAAATTTAAGTTAACGCAATTATTTTGATAATCTTATTAACTTATAAACATGAAAGCTGAAAAAACAAGTTGAGGATTAGTAACTTATTATTTTGACACCTATAAGCATGTAGTTTATCAAATAGTTTGACAAAGCGAATTACTATATTATTCCTTTTTATTTTAATAAATACTATCAATAATATAACTTTATATTCTTTTGAAATAATATATGTTTTAACCTCCTGAACTTAATGTATTTTGTACATTAAACTCATGAATTTTTATTTGGTGATATTGAGCCCATCAATTATATGGGTTGATGATGTTGATCCCCTTTATGACAATAATTAAATACGTGATTTTTAAGCGCCGTCAATTGAGGGCCTAATGCCGTCAAATAAAAGTTCAGGGGCTTAATGTACAAAACACATAAAGTTTAGGAGCAAAAAAATGTAGCATGCCTTAATTTTTCATCAAAACGCACTGTTTTGCTCCAGCAGCCACGAGATTTTAACGATAATTAAAAATACGCATTTAACTTCTGTCAAAAAAGGATTCAACATTATAAATTCATATAGTTGATGGGCTTAATATTACCAAATAAAAGTTCAATGGCTTAATATGCAAAACATATAAAGTTAAGGACTCAAAAATTGTGTTTTCATATATTTTTTAATCATTTTAATAGTAAATATACTTATAAGTTATTTTTTGTCAAATATATTAGAAATTTATCAGTCACTTATAAGTACTCAAAATAAATATATTACTCATTAAAATTTTAAATATTTATAAGCTAAAATTAACTTATAAGCATGCGGTGCTCATAAAGCTATTTTTCATACGCTAAGCCAAATACCTTCTAAGTCAATGTCATGTTATTTGATAAGGATTCATATACAAAATAACTTATTATACTCTCCTTATGAGCCTTATGAGATAAGTTTTCTCTCTCTCTTTTTAGAGGGACATTTCTCCTCTATTTTGATTCAAATCTAAGACTGTTGTCATTCTTTTAGCTGCCGACAGCTCTAGATTTTTTTGTTTCCTTTGATTTTTTGGTTCGAAGGTCATGATTTCCCCTTTTTTTCTTCTTCTTTTTTTTCAGTCCCTTTTTGTGAAATGACAATACAAATTACACTCATATTTATTATTCTTTTTGTCAAATTATAGATTTACGATATTTCTATAAAACTTTTGTTAACTTTTATTTCATATATAATATATATATATCATATCATCAATTCCTCAAATACAACACTTTCACAAACATATATATTGGGTCCAAACAACCTTGTACAGTATTCCGGTTTCAGAGATATTGTTATGGTCTATTGCGACACCAGGGATTTAAGTATCACATCCATCCCCTGTTGACACATCTGTGTCTAGCCCCGAAGGCAAATAACAATGACACCCAGTATCTAGCCTGAAAACAAATAATAGTGATGTCCAACATCTAGCCCGAAAGCAAATAATAGTAACGCCCAGCATCTAGCCCAAAAGCAAATCATATTAATAGCACTAAAAATAATTATCTAGAATAAGATACTAAATAAGGTAACCACACATTCCATTACATTCTCTTTTTACATAACTATTTTCATAATTTCTCATTTTCATTATGTCATATTATCTCATTTCGACATATTCAATTATATTTTCATAAAGCAATTCTCATTTAATCTAAATATTTTTCCACAGTTTCTAAGTGATCAATCTTATCATGATCACTTTCACATTTTCACATTCTCAATGATCATTCCCACATTCTTTCACAATTCATAATAATATACATAATTCACATTATATTACATATTACTTAAACACCATTGCAATATGAATATTTATTTCATTACTACTAGTTATCTCATAATTTTCTAATTTATATACAACATTAATACTAGCCATAATTCCACGACTTAACATCACATTCATAAAAAAACATTACAATTTTCCATAACCATGCATAATTTCCCTAATTCAATATAATTCACCATATTTTTTAATAATGTATGTCATATTTACAATGTGACTACATTACCCAAATATTTTGGGCATTTTTTACATTTTTTTTATTTGGCACATCTTAGCTATTTTAGCCATTTATAATGGCTTAACATAATGTAATTAATACTTTATACATATTTTTTTCACAACATCAATGCACTTATATACAAGACTCAATATTAAAGTAGCATAACACATTCTTAACATCAAAATGTACTAAGCCAAATCAAATGCAAATGAGTTGTACAAAACCAAAGTATGTACTTACTTGTTTCCCCTTTTCAAGCCTTAACTTGATAAAACTTTATACTCTTCCACTTCTTTCAATATAGCCTACACACATATAATCCAACATTAATTGCATTACCCATTTAAATTCATATTACAACCCACTGTATATCAAATCACCATTATCCAACCCATTCTCATTAAAATTTCATTAAAAGCATAAATTCACCACTTACTACTTCATCCAAAATTTAACTAACTCAACTCATATCCCACATTTAATCAAAAATCATAATTTACATATCAAAATAACATCAATTAACTTATTACAACAATTCCAAACACCATTTCCAAAAATCTTAATTTCACATAATATGGCTATAAATAATAATATTCCCAAAACTTACTCATATCACATTTTTCAACCATAAATTCATAGTATTTACATTAAAACAACATCAATTCATCTCATTTCAACAATTAGAACCACCTTTAGATGAAACCCTAATTGTCCATAATCTTCTATAACCTCAAACTCATCCAATCTTACCCATATCCAATTTCTAATCATAAAATCATCGCATACATATAAAAACCACATTAAATTCATTCATTAAAAGAATTATATCCACCCACAATAAAATCTCTATTGACACATGTTTACTACAAACCCCACTTTCCTCATATGAGACAATCAACCAATATTTCATCATATACTCATTATTTAAGCATCATTTCTATCTATTTTAGCAATTAATACTATTTTCTCTCTCTAACTATAGCAAACATATTCATAAAACTAAATAATTAAAGCATTAAAGAGAGAAAACTTACTTGTTTCCTTAATTTCTCTTCAAAATCCTCTTAATTCTCTTTAATTTCTTGTAAAATTAGATGGTTCCAATGGCAAATTTCTCTCTCTCTCTCTCTCTCTCTCTCTCTCTCCCTATTCGGCCATGGCTATCAAGAAGGAGCAAGAAAGCTTTGATTTTTTATTCTTGCTTATTTTCCATCCACAAATATAATTATATTAATTATTCATTTAATTAATTGATAAATTAATTAATTTCACTTTAATTCTCCACCACAAATTCCCTTTTTCCTTTGACTTTTCCTTTTGTTTTTCTTTCTTCTTCTTTTTTTAATTATTATAATTATCTCTTTCACATCCATAATTATCTACTACCTATTTATACTTCATTTATATGCTATATATATTTAATGTATATGTATATATCTTATATATGTTACTTATATTTTACATATATCATTATATATATATATATTTATGCAATGTATATACTATATATATGTAATGTATATTTAATTAATATAAATACTCATATACACAATTAATGTATATCTTATATGCACATTAAATATATCTTATATGTGTATTAAATAAAATAAGTATGTAATATATAAAATTCAACATATACCATTAATATATACTATGTATATATGTGCATATACAAGATATACATTAGGTATATATAACTTTTATACCCCCAAATACTTATTTAATTTCTTTAAAATCATGGATATGACACGTAATGCAGCACAATTGTTCGGTCTCATGGCAAACCCTACCTTCACAGTCAAACACAAAGCCTATACCTGCTCAAGTATATCTGGACTTCTCTATTATGCACTTCTATTATCTGCGTGATATAATCAACCGCGCCAAGCACACAAGCTTAATGATAAATACTTTGATAATATTAAATACATTTTTAATATCAATGCACGCTTCCATGACTCATAAAATATGATGCTATCAACATATGCAACACTCGTTTACACATTCTATATCTCATAATAATATTTAATATTGTTGCTATAATAATATTCATTATTCATCCATTAACTCGTCATACATATATCAACATCTCACAAACACACATATTAGGCCTAATAAGTCCCTACATAATATAAAAGTTCTAAAAATACTGATTTGGCCTATCGCAACCCAAAGGTCCAACACTGAGAATCTATGTGTCATATAATATCACTCGAAGGCCATCCTCCCGATACTGGAAGTCGAGTGTCATATAATACCGCTCGAAGGCAGCCTCCTATTGACACCATAGCATTCGACACTAATGTGTCTCACCTGAAGGTATAATAAAATGTCATGATGTATCAATGGCATGCCAACTCAACAGCACCAACCTTAATATTTTGAAACAAGTAGTTGTGCAAGGCAAACATGAACGCCAATATTATACATTTTCCTTATTTTTAACTTATTTATCATTTCTTTTTCATAATTTTCACATATTTCATGTAATCATCTCATTCCTTGATCACCTTCACCTTTCACATTATTCCATAACCCTTTTTACATTTTCAAACACATTTCACATAACCCTTGATCACGTCCATATTATGATTCATTTCCATATTTTTCACATCACATTGCATAAAGCATTATCATTTATCTTATCAAAATCAACCATCATATCACAATCATAATCACACACACATTTATACATAATGTTACTTTAAAGGAACATCAATATCCTTTAAAGTATACCAAAATGAATGATGCCAAATATAAATATTCAAATTAAATGTTAACAAAGTATGTACTAACCTTTTTAAGCTCTAAAATTCACCTAATTTACTCTCCACTTCTTACTTCTCCAAAACCCTAAATACCTCCTTTAGGGAAATTTTGGCCTAAACACATATAGACTTTATAATAATAAAAATTATTCAATTAGAATTATTTCCATACTTAATTTATACCAAACTACCACTAATTACACAAACCCTATCAAACTTCCAACAAAAAACCCTAATTTCCCCTTGCTACCCTTTTCGAACTCCACCATAACCAACTCATTTCCATCTTTCAACTATAAAATCATCACATATGTATCAAAATAACATCAAAATAACCTATTACAATAATTATAGCTACCCTTACCAAAAAACTAAATTTCACATATTCACCCATCAATTCTAATTTCATCAATCAAGCTCACTTTAATCGATTAAACCACTAAACCATCATATATTCATCATTTTAGCTTCATAACCATCTATTTTAATAATTAAAACTAATTCTCTCTCTACTCTAAATAGTTAAATAATCTAAATTTTAAAGAAAATCAAACTTAAAAGAAGTATAATTACTTGAAACTTTGGTTATTCTTCAAAATCCTTTTGAGTTACTTTAATTTTTGGTGAAATTTGGAGTACAAAATGAAGAAAGTTCCCCTCTCTCTCACACTAAAATTTAGACAGGGAGGAAAAAGGAAGAAGATGAAGAATTTTTTTTTTCTTTCTTCCTTTCCCTTCCACATGTATATATATAATTAATTAATTAATATTATATTATATTAATATAGTTTATCTTCTTCCTATCCAAAAATAATTTTAACCCTCTTTTACTTATTATTATTAGTATTATATATATATATATATATTTAACTTTTTAACTTTTTATCATACTTTATTTTTTAGTGAATGTGTATAAGTTAGGTATATACCATGTATACACTATATATCTAATGTATAATTTATTTACAACTTATATATACATTAGGTATATACCATACATATCTTTCTTCCATCATGTTAATTATCTCTCCATATTAACTAATCATATACTTATTAAAAGTACAAATGTTACAATCCATCCAATAAGCTTCTCCACCCTATGGTTCCTCTTCATCCAAAAACCAATATTAGCGCTCACTCTCATAATTTCCAATGTCCTCACTATTATATCTTCCAACTACAACCTTAAGTTAGGCAAATTCTCTTTAAAAATAAAGAGATTCCCCAATTCTAGAGTGTCCAACATCCTACACTAAACACACTTTGTCATTCCATATTATCTTGTGTCACAAGCTTACTGGTCAAGTTTAGACTCACCCGTTATTTAATTTCCAACAAGAAGAGTTTTTAATATCCAACAAGAAGAGTTTTAAAGTAATATCTGTCGACGCTAAATGGCTTCACACTATTTTAGTCACCACACGGTCCCTTACAACATGTATTACATCCTCCTTCCTTTCTCCACAACATTGACATATGGGATTAACAACCATGCCATATTTGCATCTCTCTTTTTTAGTCGTCGGCTTCTTTTTAACCATCAACCAAAGGAAAATTCTCATTCATTCTGGTCCTTTCCACTTGCATATTAGCTTCTAAGTTGTCCACTCCTTACCCCTATTCTCCTCTTATATGAACTTATTGTTAGGTTTTTTTGGGTTCCCTCATATGTGAAAAACCCATATATATATTGAGCCCACTTATTTTAGCACATTAGGTTATTAAGTTATAAGTGTGTGTGTGTGTGTGTGTGTGTGTCATTTTTGTATCAGCCATCAAAAAGAGAGAAAAGAGAGAGAGAGAGAGAGAAAGAGAAAGGAGAGAAAAGAAAGAGAGAAAATTTTGCTGGAAATTCTCAACAGGGCAGTCTTGTTTTTCCGGCAATCGAACGGTCATCTGTGTTCCGATCAGGCTAAAATTTGGACAGAAGTTAGAGAACTCATCGTTCTTCATTCTGAACGGTGGAGATCTATTTTTGACAGTTGGATTTCTGGCATTTGTAGCTCGAAGTTTACTGTTCACGTGTAGTTCTGCAACAGTAAACAGTTTGCCTTTCTCCGACGATCGGACGATCATTTGTGGTCGGATTTGGCTGAATTTTGGTAAGCACGTTTAGAATTGATTGTTTTTTAGTCTGAACGGTGGAGATCAGATTTGAACA